>JAQFWZ010000014.1:51193100-51793100 GCA_027789725.1 Dendropsophus ebraccatus | reverse complement strand
TGTCTCTGCAGTGTTCTTTTGCATATTCGATTTCCGAGGGGGCAATGTTCTAGAATACACTGACGTTGAGACACGTGATGGTGTCTCTGCGGTGTTTTGGTTGATCTCCCTGAGGTCAATCAGCGTCCTTTTGCATGCACTTACTAGTCATTGCTCCCACTAGCCAGAAACCTACTCCACACTGATGAGGGGCAAAAACCCCGAAACAGCTGTCTGTGGATGGATACCTTGCTGAGGTGGTTTCCTTGACTGGAGAACACTTTGGCTTGGTTGTTCCTTCCCGGAGGGAAGGTCTGGCTAGTTCACTGACGTCGAGACATGTGATGGTGTCTCTGCAGTGTTCTTTTGCATATTCGATTTCCGAGGGGGCAATGTTCTAGAATACACTGACGTTGAGACACGTGATGGTGTCTCTGCGGTGTTTTGGTTGATCTCCCTGAGGTCAATCAGCGTCCTTTTGCATGCACTTACTAGTCATTGCTCCCACTAGCCAGAAACCTACTCCACACTGATGAGGGGCAAAAACCCCGAAACAGCTGTCTGTGGATGGATACCTTGCTGAGGTGGTTTCCTTGACTGCAGAACACTTTTGCTTGGTTGTTCCTCCCCGGAGGGAAGGTCTGGCTAGTTCACTGACGTCGAGACATGTGATGGTGTCTCTGCAGTGTTCTTTTGCATATTCGATTTCCGAGGGGGCAATGTTCTAGAATACACTGACGTTGAGACACGTGATGGTGTCTCTGCGGTGTTTTGGTTGATCTCCCTGAGGTCAATCAGCGTCCTTTTGCATGCACTTACTAGTCATTGCTCCCACTAGCCAGAAACCTACTCCACACTGATGAGGGGCAAAAACCCCGAAACAGCTGTCTGTGGATGGATACCTTGCTGAGGTGGTTTCCTTGACTGGAGAACACTTTGGCTTGGTTGTTCCTTCCCGGAGGGAAGGTCTGGCTAGTTCACTGACGTCGAGACATGTGATGGTGTCTCTGCAGTGTTCTTTTGCATATTCGATTTCCGAGGGGGCAATGTTCTAGAATACACTGACGTTGAGACACGTGATGGTGTCTCTGCGGTGTTTTGGTTGATCTCCCTGAGGTCAATCAGCGTCCTTTTGCATGCACTTACTAGTCATTGCTCCCACTAGCCAGAAACCTACTCCACACTGATGAGGGGCAAAAACCCCGAAACAGCTGTCTGTGGATGGATACCTTGCTGAGGTGGTTTCCTTGACTGGAGAACACTTTGGCTTGGTTGTTCCTTCCCGGAGGGAAGGTCTGGCTAGTTCACTGACGTCGAGACATGTGATGGTGTCTCTGCAGTGTTCTTTTGCATATTCGATTTCCGAGGGGGCAATGTTCTAGAATACACTGACGTTGAGACACGTGATGGTGTCTCTGCGGTGTTTTGGTTGATCTCCCTGAGGTCAATCAGCGTCCTTTTGCATGCACTTACTAGTCATTGCTCCCACTAGCCAGAAACCTACTCCACACTGATGAGGGGCAAAAACCCCGAAACAGCTGTCTGTGGATGGATACCTTGCTGAGGTGGTTTCCTTGACTGGAGAACACTTTGGCTTGGTTGTTCCTTCCCGGAGGGAAGGTCTGGCTAGTTCACTGACGTCGAGACATGTGATGGTGTCTCTGCAGTGTTCTTTTGCATATTCGATTTCCGAGGGGGCAATGTTCTAGAATACACTGACGTTGAGACACGTGATGGTGTCTCTGCGGTGTTTTGGTTGATCTCCCTGAGGTCAATCAGCGTCCTTTTGCATGCACTTACTAGTCATTGCTCCCACTGGCCAGAAACCTACTCCACACTGATGAGGGGCAAAAACCCCGAAACAGCTGTCTGTGGATGGATACCTTGCTGAGGTGGTTTCCTTGACTGGAGAACACTTTGGCTTGGTTGTTCCTTCCCGGAGGGAAGGTCTGGCTAGTTCACTGACGTCGAGACATGTGATGGTGTCTCTGCAGTGTTCTTTTGCATATTCGATTTCCGAGGGGGCAATGTTCTAGAATACACTGACGTTGAGACACGTGATGGTGTCTCTGCGGTGTTTTGGTTGATCTCCCTGAGGTCAATCAGCGTCCTTTTGCATGCACTTACTAGTCATTGCTCCCACTAGCCAGAAACCTACTCCACACTGATGAGGGGCAAAAACCCCGAAACAGCTGTCTGTGGATGGATACCTTGCTGAGGTGGTTTCCTTGACTGGAGAACACTTTGGCTTGGTTGTTCCTTCCCGGAGGGAAGGTCTGGCTAGTTCACTGACGTCGAGACATGTGATGGTGTCTCTGCAGTGTTCTTTTGCATAGAACAAAGTATTGAGATGAAATTTTGTTACTGACCAAATACTTATTTTCCACCATAATTTGCAAATAAATTCTTACAAAATCAGACAATGTGATTTTCTGGATTTGTTTTCTTATTTTGTCTCACATAGTTGAGGTCTACATATGGTGTCAATTACAGATGCCTCTCATCTTTTTAAGTGGTGGAACTTGCACTATTGGTGACTGACTAAATACTTTTTTTCCCCACTGTATATATATACAGTATATGGCTATGTTCACACTACGTATATTTCAGGCAGTATTTGGTCCTCATAGCAACCAAAACCAGGAGTGGATTGAAAACACAGAAAGGCTCTGTTCACATAAAGTTGTAATTGAGTGGATGGCCGTCATTTAATGGCAAATATTTGCTGCTATTTTAGAACAACGGCTGTTGTATTAAAACAATGGCAGTTATTTACAGTTATATGAGTAGGGCTAAAAAAGTGGAAAGGGCGCCATAGGGTGATAACGTAAACAACAGATTGTAGGTCGAACAAGCTGATAATAAAACTGCTCACCTGATGGTGTTGTGCTAAGAACACAACACCTGTATGCACTATCAGTGAAGAGAGAGGTAGTAGCCGTAGCAGCCAGGCTCCAAGGGTAGATGCCGAGATCCCAAGCCAGGAGATCAGGGAATGGAGAATGGTAGATGAAGTGTCGGATCCTCGGGGTAGGCTGGGACCACAGGAGCCAGAACGACGGCGCTTCACGGCTTCAGGTTTAATGAAGTAAAACGATGAATTTTAATGGTCTCATAAACAACGCGTTTCGAGGCATAAATTGCCCCTTTGTCTCCTACTTGACAAAGGGGCAATTTATGCCTCGAAACGCGTTGTTTATGAGACCATTAAAATTCATCGTTTTACTTCATTAAACCTGAAGCCGTGAAGCGCCGTCATTCTGGCTCCTGTGGTCCCCGCCTACCCCGAGGATCCGACACTTCATGTACCATTTACAGTTATATGGCGGCCATCCACTCAATTTCAACATTGTGTGAACAGAGCCTTTCTGTGTTTTCAATGCACTCCTGATTTTGGTTGCTATGAGGACCTGACATGAGGACCAAATACTGCCTGAAATATACGTAGTGTGAACCCAGCCTTAATGTGTTATTTTCATTTTCCTATTTCTTCTCTGTAATGATTGTGTTTTGCTTCCATCTATATTAGTTCCGGACGCTCCCCAGCATGTTTCATCAACAACTACAAACGTTGTATGCGGCCTCGGACTCGCTTTCGGAGTAACTGGAATTGTTGTTGGGATCGCACTGATATTTAAAGCAAAGAACATGAATCAGGCAAGAGGTCACTGACATTGCAGGTAAATCATAGAGGAGTTTACTACAGAGACAGCAATCATTGTAGTAAGCCTTGTTATTCCTTTCAGGTGGATTTACCATTTTCTTTAGGCCAGTTTCACACCTATATATTATGCCTGGGATCAGGGCCGGACTGGGACTGAAAATCGGCCCTGGCATTTCAAAGTACACAGGCCCACTTAAATCCAGAAAAATTGTAATCAAAAGTCGTATATGCGCAATCAAGGTACCGATAGAAAGTACAGATCATGGAAAGTACTGATCAGAGAACCCTTAATAGTGCACGCCTCAGAGACCCCTTAAGGCTGGGTTCACACTACGTATATTTCAGTCAGTATTGTGGTCCTCATATTGCAACCAAAACCAGGAGTGGATTAAAAACACAGAAAGGCCCTGTTCACACAATGTTGTAATTGAGTGGATGGCCGCCATATAACAGTAAATAACTGCCATTATTTCAATACAACGGCCGTTGTTTTAAAATAACAGCAAATATTTGTCATTAAATGGCGGCCATCCACTCAATTTCAACATTGTGTGAACAGATCCTTTCTGTGTTTTTAATCCACTCCTGGTTTTGGTTGCAATATGAGGACCACAGTACTGACTGAAATATACTCAGTATGAACCCAGCTAATAGTGCCAGCCTCAGAGACCCCTAATAGTGCCAGCCTCAGAGACCCCTAATAGTGCACGCCTCAGAGATCCCTTAATAGTGTCAGCCTCAGAGACCCCTAATAGTGCCAGCCTCAGAGACCCCTAATAGTGCACGCCTCAGAGACCCCTAACAGTGCACGCCTCAGAGACCCCTAATAGTGCCAGCCTCAGAGATCCCTTAATAGTGCACGCCTCAGAGACCCCCTAATAGTGCCAGCCTCAGAGACCCCCTAATAGTGCCAGCCTCAGAGATCCCTTAATAGTGTCAGCCTCAGAGACTCCTTAATAGTGCCAGCCTCAGAGACCCCTAATAGTGCCAGCCTCAGAGACCCCTAATAGTGCCAGCCTCAGAGACCCCTAATAGTGCCAGCCTCAGAGACCCCTAATAGTGCATGTCTCAGAGACCCCTTAGTAGTGCACGCCTCAGAGACCCCCTAATAGTGCCAGCCTCAGAGACCCCTAATAGTGCCAGCCTCAGAGATCCCTTAATAGTGTCAGCCTCAGAGACCCCTAATAGTGCACGCCTCAGAGACTCCTTAATAGTGCCAGCCTCAGAGACCCCTAATAGTGCCAGCCTCAGAGACCCCCTAATAGTGCCAGCCTCAGAGACCCCCTAATAGTGCCAGCCTCAGAGACCCCCTAATAGTGCCAGCCTCAGAGACCCCTAATAGTGCCAGCCTCAGAGACCCCCTAATAGTGCCAGCCTCAGAGACCCCTAATAGTGCCAGCCTCAGAGACCCCTAATAGTGCCAGCCTCAGAGATCCCTAATAGTGCACGCCTCAGAGACCCCTAATAGTGCACGCCTCAGAGACCCCTAATAGTGCCAGCCTCAGAGACCCCCTAATAGTGCCAGCCTCAGAGACCCCTAATAGTGCATGCCTCAGAGACCCCTTAGTAGTGCACGCCTCAGAGACCCCCTAATAGTGCCAGCCTCAGAGACCCCTAATAGTGCCAGCCTCAGAGATCCCTTAATAGTGCCAGCCTCAGAGACCCCTAATAGTGTCAGCCTCAGAGACCCCTAATAGTGCCAGCCTCAGAGATCCCTTAATAGTGTCAGCCTCAGAGACCCCTAATAGTGCATGCCTCAGAGACCCCTAATAGTGCCAGCCTCAGAGACCCCTAATAGTGCCAGCCTCAGAGACCCCCTAATAGTGCCAACCTCAGAGACCCCTAATAGTGCACGCCTCAGAGACCCCTTAATAGTGCCAGCCTCAGAGACACCTTAATAGTGCCAGCCTCAGAGACCCCTTAGTAGTGCACGCCTCAGAGACCCCCTAATAGTGCCAGCCTCAGAGACCCCCTAATAGTGCCAGCCTCAGAGACCCCTAATAGTGCCAGCCTCAGAGATCCCTTAATAGTGTCAGCCTCAGAGACCCCTAATAGTGTCAGCCTCAGAGACTCCTTAATAGTCCCAGCCTCAGAGACCCCTAATAGTGTCAGCCTCAGAGACCCCCTAATAGTGCCAGCCTCAGAGATCCCTAATAGTGTCAGCCTCAGAGACCCCTAATAGTGCCAGCCTCAGAGACCCCTAATAGTGCATGTCTCAGAGACCCCTAATAGTGCCAGCCTCAGAGACCCCTAATAGTGCATGTCTCAGAGACCCCTAATAGTGTCAGCCTCAGAGACCCCCTAACAGTGCCAGCCTCAGAGACCCCTAATAGTGCCAGCCTCAGAGACCCCTAATAGTGCATGTCTCAGAGACCCCTAATAGTGCCAGCCTCAGAGACCCCTAATAGTGCCAGCCTCAGAGACCCCTAATAGTGCACGCCTCAGAGACCCCTAATAGTGCCAGCCTCAGAGACCCCTAATAGTGCACGCCTCAGAGACCCCTAATAGTGCACGCCTCAGAGACCCCTAATAGTGCACGCCTCAGAGACCCCCTAATAGTGCACGCCTCAGAGACCCCCTAATAGTGCCAGCCTCAGAGACCCCTAATAGTGCCAGCCTCAGAGACCCCTAATAGTGCCAGCCTCAGAGACCCCTAATAGTGCCAGCCTCAGAGACCCCTAATAGTGCACGCCTCAGAGACCCCCTAATAGTGCCAGCCTCAGAGACCCCTAATAGTGCCAGCCTCAGAGACCCCCTAATAGTGCACGCCTCAGAGACCCCCTAATAGTGCACGCCTCAGAGACCCCTAATAGTGCCAGCCTCAGAGACCCCTAATAGTGCCAGCCTCAGAGACCCCCTAATAGTGCCAGCCTCAGAGACCCCCTAATAGTGCCAGCCTCAGAGACCCCTAATAGTGCCAGCCTCAGAGACCCCTAATAGTGCACGCCTCAGAGACCCCTAATAGTGCACGCCTCAGAGACCCCTAATAGTGCACGCCTCAGAGACCCCTAATAGTGCACGCCTCAGAGACCCCTAATAGTGCACGCCTCAGAGACCCCCTAATAGTGCCAGCCTCAGAGACCCCTAATAGTGCCAGCCTCAGAGACCCCTAATAGTGCCAGCCTCAGAGACCCCTAATAGTGCACGCCTCAGAGACCCCCTAATAGTGCACGCCTCAGAGACCCCTTAATAGTGCACGCCTCAGAGACCCCCTAATAGTGCCAGCCTCAGAGACCCCTAATAGTGCCAGCCTCAGAGACCCCCTAATAGTGCACGCCTCAGAGACCCCTTAATAGTGCACGCCTCAGAGACCCCCTAATAGTGCCAGCCTCAGAGACCCCTAATAGTGCCAGCCTCAGAGACCCCTAATAGTGCCAGCCTCAGAGACCCCTAATAGTGCCAGCCTCAGAGACCCCTAATAGTGCCAGCCTCAGAGACCCCTAATAGTGCCAGCCTCAGAGACCCCTAATAGTGCCAGCCTCAGAGACCCCTAATAGTGCCAGCCTCAGAGACCCCTAATAGTGCCAGCCTCAGAGACCCCTAATAGTGCCAGCCTCAGAGACCCCTAATAGTGCCAGCCTCAGAGAGCAGCTCTGTAGTTGTAGTTTACACTTACTAATATGGCTCCCAGTCTCACATATACTGCTCCCTATATACAGGTACTACCCTCCCCCATATACATGTATCCCACCCTTTCCTTATCTTCACACTGTGCTGCCAGATAAGCTGCTACATGAGGGGACATAGCTGATTCCCCTGCTCAGAGGCCATAGAGGGATCATACAGGGTCTTTATCTACCTGCAAGGACCTGAGGTGACCCGCCCCCTCCTCATGATGTCATCAGGTAAAGACCCTGTATGATCCCTCTATGGCCTCTGAGCAGGGGAATCAGCTATGGCCCCTTATATACATTATTGCAGGCTGCTGAATTTGTGCAAAATCGCAGTAATTTTATAGCGATTTTTGCACAAATGCTTTGACAGAGGATGTAGCCGGGCACGGAGGGGGCCGGACCCCTCTGTCATTTGCCAGACTTGCCCTATGGCCAGTCCAGCCATGTCTGGGATAACCTTGGGTTTACCATGGGTTTAATGACATGAACTGAGGCTGAGTAGGGCTAAAAAAGTAGAAAGGGTGATAACGTAAACAACAGAATGTAGGTCGAACAAGTTGATAATAAAACTGCTCACCTGATGGTGTTGTGCTAAGAACACAACACCTGTATGCAGGTGAAGAGTGAAGAGAGAGGTAGTAGCCGTAGCAGCCAGGCTCCAAGGGTAGATGCCGAGATCCCAAGCCAGGAGATCAGGGAATGGAGAATGGTAGATGAAGTGTCGGATCCTCGGGGTAGGCGGGGACCACAGGAGCCAGAATGATGGCGCTTCACAGCTTCAAGTTTAATGAAGTAAAACGATGAATTTTAATGGTCTCATAAACAACGCGTTTCGAGGCATAAATTGCCCCTTTGTCATGTAGGAGAGATGAGTGAACCCCAAGCATGCTCCAGTCCATCTGAACCCGAACGTTCGGTATTTGATTAGCTGGGGCTGCTGAAGTTGGATAAAGCTCTAAGGTTGTCTGGAAAACATGGATACAGCCAATGACTATATCCATGTTTTCCACATAGCCTTAGGGCTTTATCCAACTTCAGCAGCCACCGCTAATCACATGCCGAATGCTCGGGTTCGGATGGACAGGAGCATGCTTGGGGTTCGCTCATCTCTAGTTGTTGTCTGTCTTCCAACATGTTAAACCACATTAAAAGACAATGATCATGTTACTGTGTACTACTACTACTTGTACTTTATTGGATGTTTGATAAAAATGTATTCAAATAATAATTACTATTTTCTCCCCTGTTCCAGCTACAGTAAACAGTGTCTGATGCTTTGGATGCTACTGAGATGCTTCTCACTATGCTAAAATAAGAATCCAGCTGATTTACTGAGCTTCATCATATGAAAAAACCAAATTGTTGGAGGACACCATTCCACTGCAGCTATGTGTTTATGCTGTGTGCCCTCAATTTCTTTTTTAAAGGGGTACTCCAGCGTGGGGGCTATTTTTAGATGTGGCCGGGGAGGAGGTGGCTGAAAAAAAAGACGTCCACTCACCTCTCCAGTTCCAGCGGCGGGTCCCGCGGTGCTCCGGTGCCCGGTTCTCGGACACTTCCTGGTCTCTGACGCGGGCCCGAGACGTGACGTCTCAGCCACTCAGTGAAGGAGGCGGGATCCCGCGTCAGAGACCAGGAAGCGTCCGAGAATCGGGCACCAGAGCGCCGAGATGCGGGACCGGCCGCTGGAACCGGGGAGGTAAGTGGACGTCTTTTGTTCCAGCCACCTCCTCCCCGGCCACATCTAAAAATAGCCCCCACGCTGGAGTACCGCTTTAAGTTGTAACTCTTATGTGTGATGTGACAGCTTTACAAAGTTTTATTTAAAAAAAAAAATAGTGTGTGAATACACATTAAAGGGAATGTGTTACAAAGTAAAAAATTATTTTTCAAAGATGGCCACCAGGGGGAGCTCCAGCAGGAATACTGCTGGTAAAAAGCAACCTGAAATATGGCTGCTGAAAAAAGCAGTCCCTGCTCAACTGCTGTTACATCATCACCTCCCTCTTCTTTCCACAGGGGAACAAAGAGGGGAAAGGTCATATTATGTGCATTGCAGTGTGGTGCCATTTTGTTGTTGTCTGCACAGCAGTACACATACAAGAAGTATGTGCCTAACCAACCTCATAGTACACCCCAGCTGCTACAGAACCTCATAATACACCTCAGCTGCTACAGAACCTCATAATATACCTCAGCTTCTGAAGAACCACATAGCACACCTCAGCTGCTGCAGAACCTCATAATAAACCTCACCTGCTGCAGAACCTCATAATACACCTCAGCTGCTGCAGAACCTCATAATAAACCTCACCTGCTGCAGAACCTCATAATACACCTCAGCTGCTGCAGAACCTCATAATACACCTCACCTGCTGCAGAACCTCATAATACACCTCAGCTGCTGCAGAACCTCATAATACACCTCAGCTGCTACAGAACCCCATAATACACCTCAGCTACCTCAGCTGCTGCAGAATCTCATAAAACACCTCAGCTGCTGCAGAACCTCATAATACACCTCACCTGCTGCAGAACCTCATCATACACCTCACCTGCTGCAGAACCTCATCATACACCTCAGCTGCAGTACCTCATATAGCTTGTCTGCCCACACTCAGCTCCCGCACTTCTCACTGCCCATCCCCCCCATGCACATAGCATTTTTGTTACACTCATACAGACAGCTCATGCCTTTACATTAGGGATGAGCAAATTTACAGTAGTAGCCAAGTGATCGGCTGGCTGCATTTGAGCTCCGCTCCGGGTGTCTGGAAAAGCTGGATACAGTCCTGCGTCATTTCACCCAGGACTGTATCCACCTTTTCCAGACGCCCTGAGCGGAGCTCAAATGCAGATGGCCAATAAGCCTAAGGCCGATCATGGCGAAGCACCTGGCTACTACTGTAAATTTGCTCATCCCTAATGTACATTCAGACAGACAGCTCATCCATGCAGACTCCTACAGGCAACTCGTACAGACAGGTCACACATGCACACTATTACAGACGGCTCATACCAGTACACTCATACAGACAGCTCACACCTGTACACTCATACAGACAGCTCATACCTGTACGCTCATACAGACAGCTCCCACCTGTACACTCATACAGACAGCTCCCACCTGTACACTCATACAGGCAGCTCATACCTGTACACTCATACAGACAGCTCCCACCTGTACACTCATACAGACAGCTCATACCAGTACACTCATACAGACAGCTCATACCAGTACACTCATACAGGCAGCTCCCACCTGTACACTCATACAGGCAGCTCCCACCTGTACACTCATACAGGCAGCTCACACCTGTACACTCATACAGGCAGCTCATACCTGTACAGTCATACAGACAGCTCATACCTGTACACTCATACAGACAGCTCCCACCTGTACACTCATACAGGCAGCTCACACCTGTACACTCATACAGGCAGCTCATACCTGTACAGTCATACAGACAGCTCATACCTGTACACTCATACAGACAGCTCATACCTGTACACTCATACAGACAGCTCATACCTGTACACTCATACAGGCAACTCAATTACAACATTATGTGATCATAGCCTTTCCATGTTTTCAATCCACTCCTGGTTTTGGTTGCTATGAGGACCTGACATGAGGACCAAATACTGCCTGAAATATACGTAGTGTGAACATAGCCATGCATAGTTGTAAAGCTACGTCTGCTTCCTCGTGACTATCAACGTATCAAGGTGTGTGCATGTAATATAGAGTACTTGTTCACACTTGTCTCATTTCATTAACCCATGGGTATAAACACTTGTACGTGTTCACATTGGACTTGTATGCTCTAATAGTGCTACCATGGCGCTACCTTGCAGGTGTATCATCACATGATGTATGACATATCTGCATCCATGCTCATGATTGGTTGCTCTTTGTGTTGTTTTGTATGCTCATTAGACCATGATTAACCCCTTAAGGACAGAGCCTGAAATGGCCTTAATGACAGAGACAAATTTTATGAATATGACCTGTGTCACTTTATTCATTAATAACTTCGGGATGCTTTTACCTATCCGGCTGATTCTGAGATTGTTTTCTCGTGACATATTGTACTTTACATTTCTGGTAAATTGGAGTCGATACTCATAACAAATCTTTATGAAAAAACCCAAATAATGTGAAAAAATGTGAAAAAATGCATTTTTCCAACTTTGAAACTTTTTTGCGTATACAGAAAGTGGTTATACCACATAAATTATATATTAAATAGCATTAGCAACATGTCTACTTTATGTTGGCGGCATTTATTAAACTATCTTTCATTTTTTTTAGACAATAGGAAGCTTAAAACATTAGCAGCAAATTTCCAAATTTTCAGTAAAATTTCAAAATCAGATATTTTTAGGGACCTGTTCAGGTTTAAAGTGTATTTGAGGGGCCTGTATGTTAGAAAGCCCCACAAAGCACCCCATTTCAGAAACTGCACCCCCCAAACTCTGCAAAAGCATATCCAGAAAGTGTTTTAACCCTTTAGGGGAGTCACAGAAATAAAAGCTAAGTGTGTAAGGAATTTGAAAATTTTAATTTTCTGTGCAGAGATTTTATTGTAATCCAATATTTTTCATAATTATAAACCTATTACCAGAGAAATGCACCCCAATAATTATTGTCCCGTTTCTGCAGTTTATAGAAATACCCCATATGTGACCCTATTGCGCTATTTGACGCAACCACAAGCCTCAGATATAAAGGAGCGCCTAGTGAATTTCAACGCCTCCGTTATATTTGGTCATTTCTGACTGTACCACTTCAGGTTGGCAGAGGCTCTGGGGTGCCAAAACCTAAAAAACACCCCTAAAGGGACACCATTTAGAAAACTACACCCCTCAAGGAATGTAACAAGGGGTGCGGTGAGCATCTGGACCCCACAGGTGCTTCACAGATTTTCCGAACAATATGGCGTGAAAAAAGAAAAATTTATTTTTTACACTAAAACGTTGTTCTAGCCTTCAATTTTTCATTTTCTTAAAGGGATAAGAGGCAAAAAAAGACAAAAAATGTGTAGCGCAGTTTCTCCCGAGTACGGAAATACCCCACATGTGGCGATAGAGTGCCAAGGGGGCGCAGGACGAGCCTCCAAAGGGAAGGAGCGCCAATTGGCTTTTGGAAGCTGAATTTCACTGAAAAGGATTTCAAGGGCCATGTCGCATTTACAATACCCCACATGTGGACATAAAGCGCCATGTGGATGCAGGGCAAGCCTCCGAAGGGAAGGAGCGCCATTTGGATTTTGGAGGTTGGATTTGGCTAGAATGGATGATGAACGCCATGTCGCATTTACAGAGCCCTCGTGCTGCCAAAACACTGGAAACCCCCCACAAGTGACTCCATTCTGGAAACTACACCCCTCAAGGAATCTAACAAGGGGTGCAGTGAGGATATGGACCCCACTGGTGACGGGCACAAATGTGGAACAATGTGACGTGAAAGGGAAAAATTTCATTTTTTCACTTTCATGGCACAAATGTGCCCGTCATCAAGGGGTCCATATCCTCACTGCACCCCTTGTTAGATTCCTTGAGGGGTGTAGTTTCCAGAATGGGGTCACTTGTGGGGGGTTTCCAGTGTTTTGGCAGCACGAGGGCTCTGTAAATGCGACATGGCGTTCATCATCCATTCTAGCCAAATCCAACCTCCAAAATCCAAATGGCGCTCCTTCCCTTCGGAGGCTTGCCCTGCATCCACATGGCGCTTTATGTCCACATGTGGGGTATTTACGGACTCGGGGGAAATTGCTCTACACATATTGTGTGTTTTTTTCTCTTTTAACCCCTTGTGAAAATGATAAATTCAAGGCTAAACCAACATTATAGTGTAAAAAATGTAATATTTCATTTTCACGCCACATTGTTCCACATTTGTGCCCGTCACCAGTGGGGTCCATATGCTCACTACACCCCTTGTTACATTCCTTGAGGGGTGTAGTTTCCATAATGGGGTCACTTGTGGGGGGTTTCAACTGTCTTGGCAACACAGAGGCCTTTTGAATGCAACATGGCCCCTCAAAATCCATTCCATCCAAATCCAGCCTTCAAAAACGAAATGGCGCTCCTTCCCTTCGGAGGCTTGCCCTGCACCCGCACGGCGCTTTATGTCCACATGTGGGGTATTTACGGACTAGGGGGAAATTGCTCTACACATTTTGTTTTTTTTTCCTCTTTTAACCCCTTGTGAAAATGATAAATTCAAGGCTAAACCAACATTATAGTGTAAAAAATGTAATATTTTATTTTCACGCCACATTGTTCCACATTTGTGTCCGTCACCAGTGGGGTCCATATGCTCACTACACCCCTTGTTACATTCCTTGAGGGGTGCAGTTTCCATAATGGGGTCACTTGTGGGGGGTTTCAACTGTCTTGGCAACACAGATCAACAAACAAAAGAAAGCCATGTCACACATACAAGAGTGGCACTCCCAGAAAAAAATAGTAGTATAAGCTGCATGTAAAGGTGAAAAAGTACAACAAATTTTATTAGTACACGAAAGTCATAAAGTGCAAAACATACAATTTAAAAAAAATTAAAACCACAACATACAAAGGTCCATGTTAAATAGACATGGAACCAGGACAAACTGACATGTATCCATATTATACACCCCCTATGGTAAATGATACTGACTCAAACCAGAGAATGATGTATATGTGTCAAAGTATGAGCAGTAATGTCTGTATGAGTGACAAAGCTCAATGGACACAAAACAACCCGGATAAATGAGAGGACAAAGAATAAAGAAAAATTGTGTGAGTCGAGTAATAGGATTAGATATCACCAGAGGGGGAGTCCATGTCAGGGTCCGAAAAACCCCACGCGTTCCGTCTCCGTCACGAGACTTTCTTGACCCTTGAGAAAGTCTCGTGACGGAGACGGAACGCGTGGGGTTTTTCGGACCCTGACATGGACTCCCCCTCTGGTGATATCTAATCCTATTACTCGACTCACACAATTTTTCTTTATTCTTTGTCCTCTCATTTATCCGGGTTGTTTTGTGTCCATTAAACTTTGTCACTCATACAGACATTACTGCTCATACTTTGACACATATACATCATTCTCTGGTTTGAGTCAGTATCATTTACCATAGGGGGTGTATAATATGGATACATGTCAGTTTGTCCTGGTTCCATGTCTATTTAACATGGACCTTTGTATGTTGTGGTTTTAATTGTTTTTAACTTGTATGTTTTGCACTTTATGACTTTCGTGTACTAATAAAATTTGTTGTACTTTTTCACCTTTACATGCAGCTTATACTACTATTTTTTTCTGGGAGTGCCACTCTTGTATGTGTGACATGGCTTTCTTTTGTTTGTTGATTTGTATGAATTACTCATGTCATATTGTGTTGAGCACCCCATCTTATAGATTTTAGTAGTGCCTTGCCCTCCATTTTTTGCTTTCGTCTTGGCAACACAGGGGCCTTTTGAATGCAACATGGCCCCTCGAAATCCATTCCATCCAAATCCAGCCTTCAAAAACCAAATGGCGCTCCTTCCCTTCGGAGGCTTACCCTGCACCCGCATGGCGCTTTATGTCCGCATGTGGGGTATTTCCGTACTCAGGGGAAATTGCTCTACACATTAAATGTTTTTTTTTATCTTTTAACCCCTTGTGAAAATGAAAAAATCATGACAAGATTAATGATTTAGAGTAAAAATTTTACAAAAATTACACTAAATGTTGGTCTAGCCTTGATTTTTTCCATTTCCACAAGGGGTTAAAAAAGAAAATGAACACAAAACGTGTAGGGTAGCGTCCCCTGAGTACGAAAATAACCCACATGTGGGCATAATGTGCCATATGGGCACAGGGCAAGTCACCAAAGGGACAGAGCGCCATTTAGAGGCTGGAATGGAGGATGGAGGCCACGTCGCAATTACAAAGCTCCTGTGCTGCCAGGACAGTAGAAACCCCCGACAAGTGACCCCATTCTGGAAACTACACCCCATAAGGAATCTAACAAGGGGTGCAGTGAGCATATGGACCCCACTGGTGACGGGCGACTTACGTAGAACATGTGCCGAGAAAATAAAAAATAAAAATTTTTTCATTTTCACGTCCCAAATGTGGCCGTCACCAGGGCGCCATATCCCCGCTGCCCCACTTGTTAGATTCCTTATGGGGTGTAGTTTCCAGAATGGGGTCACTTGTGGGGGGTTTCTACTGTCCTGGCCGCACAGAGGCTTTGTAATTGCATCATGGCATCCTCTAATGGGAATGGCGGACATACCTACTTAGCTGGGGAAAAGGCACAATTCTAATTTATTTGGGGGTATTAGGCCAATTATTAGTTTATAAGGTTGGAAAAGACAGGTGTCCATCAAATTCAACCTGTGTTGATCCAGAGGAAGGCAAAAACCCCTCGTGAGGCAGACGACAGTAGCCTCATCACAGGGAAAAAATTCCTTCCCGACTCCATATTGGCGATCAGAATAATCCCTGGATCAACGTGACCCCTGAAATAGGAATAAGGGACAGAATTTAGATAATGTAGAACCCCAATGACGTGTGGTACGCCTTGGAGCGATCCAGTATGCAGAGGCCGGGGGGATCAGGACAGGTGGCACACTGGAAAATAGTGTCCTTCCTGATCCCCCTGTTACACCACACTCTGCACTTCTTTTGGGGTCTCCTGTTTTCCAGTGTGGGGGACGTCACCTGGAAAATGTTGTCCTGGTGCGATACGGGGTCCCTCATATCCAGAAGCGCTGGGTCCGCTCCATGGCTGCTAAATATTAGGGCGCTATTACTGCTTCTGATATTTCGGATCGTGCCGCAAGCTACAGGGCAGCGAGGGACCAGAAGAGGGGGCGCTGGTATAAAAGTTATCCCCGTACAGGTGGTGACCTTTATCCAGCAGTGGGAAGATCAGTTCCCGGACGATCAGCGAATTGATCAGCCTATAGCGGCGATCGTAAGCACGGGGGGTGTTAACCACCCCCCGTGCCGTGAAGCTACGATGGCCTGCTATGATTTATAGCAGGCCATCTTCCCCGACCGCTGTGTGTGAACACGCAGCGATCGGGGAAACATCGGGCGTAAATTTACGCCCTGATGCGCCAAGTACCAGGGCGCGAGGGCGTAAGTTTACGCCCGATGTCGTTAAGGGGTTAAGTGCACAAAACGCATAGGTTTTTCAGCAAATCTTGTTATGAGCTTTTATTCTTCATTTTTTGATATGCAATAAAGAATTTTTTGACATTTTAAGCTCGGAGTGCTGGGACCATCACCTTACTATTTCCACTATTGAATAGGCAACTGTCCGAAGCCAGACCCGTGCACCCTCTCTTTATGAACTGAGATCTTCCTACATCCATGTGGAGGTGAGCTGACTACCATTACACTCCTACCATCTGACTGATCACCTGACATCCTGCTCTCCCACACTCACCGACAACTGCACGGTCACCTCAAAGCAAGCTCTCCCGCACTAACCACCTACAGCCCAGCCATAACTGACAAACTCCAGTATACTATAGTACCACAGCTTCAGCTGAATACTACACCTCAGCTGCTGCAGAACCTTATACTACACCTCAGCTGTTACAGAACTTAATACTAGACCTCAGCTGCCGCAGAGCATTATAATACACCTCAGCTGTTACAGAACCTCAAACTAGAGCTCATTTGCTGCAGAACATCATAATACACAGCTCAGCTGCTGCAGAACCTCATACTAGACCTCAGCTGCGGCAGAACATGATAATACACATCAGCTGCCGCAGAACATTATAATACACATCAGCTGCTGCAAAACCTTACTAGAATCCTCAGCTGCTGCAGAACCTTACTAGAACCCTTAGCTGCTGCAGAACCTTACTAGAACCCTCAGCTGCTGCGATTTTCATACTAGACCTCATTTGCTGCAGAATATCGTAATACACACCTCAGCTACTGCCGAACCTCTTACTAGATCTCTGCTGCTGCAGAACATCATAATATACATCAGCTGCTGCAGAACCTTACTAGAACCCTCAGCTGCTGCAGAGCATCACACTAGGGCGCATCAATAATTACTGATTGAGGCCAAATGGGAAGGAACTAGGGTGAAGGACATTCATCTATTCTCAAGAAAATTGAAATGGCAAAAATTCTTCCAACTACATGACGCATGTAGATGTACCGAACTGGGCATCTCCATGGAAGATTTACCAGGAGTAGAAACCCTATCGGACCTTTTGGAAGAAAACGTGAGACATAGAGGGCAGGGACCCTTTTTAACATGCAAACCGAAATCGAGACGAATGCCACCAGTGGGAGATGGAGACAGCATTGATGTCTGCACTAAAGTGGTCACCAAGGAACTGGAACTACTAGACAAAGAACCCTGGGCCCAACATAACAACCTTACGAAGGAAGAAAGGATAGCCCTTAAACAACTTTCGGACGATAAAAATATTGTTTTCAAGGCCGCTGATAAAGGGGGGAACCTAGTCATTATGGACCACCACCTTTACCGTAACAGCTGCCTCCTAATTCTAACAGACCGACAGGGTTATAAGATCCTGGACAGCGACCCCACAGACAAGTTTGTAAAGGACCTCAAAACAATATTGGACGAGGCCCTGGCATCTCAAATCATTGATAAAAAACAATACACCTTCCTCCTTCCATCAGCACCCCGAGTGGCAACATTCTATGGCCTGCCTAAGGTACATAAAGGCCTTAGTCCCCTAAATTGTAGACCAATAGTGGCAGGAATAGACAGTCTCACGCAGAATATCGGCATTTACCTAGATGAAATTCTGAGACCCCTAGTCACCAACTTACCATCATATATATGGGACACGATGGACTTATTACTAAAATTGGACGACATCACAGTCGAACCAGGAGTCCATCTATGTAGCATCGACGTGGAAGCGTTGTATAGTTCCATCCCCCATGCCCAGGGCCTACAAGCCGTTGAATATTTCCTACAAACCCGAGATGTCCAACTGAGAGACCATAATATCTTCATTATCAAAACCCTCCGTTTTATCCTTACCCATAATTTCTTCCTCTTCAACAACAAGATCTACCACCAGCTCAGGGGCACAGCAATGGGGAGCCCGGTGGCTCCCTCATACGCTAACTTGTTCCTGGGCTGGTGGGAGGACCTCCAGGCATTCGGGGAGAGGTATGCCAAATACCAAGAATTCATCTCATATTGGGGGCGCTACATTGACGATGTCATTATCGTCTGGTGTGGCCCCCCCCTCTACCTTTAAAGAATTCGTGAATGACCTGAACATAAATAACATAGGCCTACGCTTCACGTCCGAAATCCACCCCACTGAACTATGCTTTCTGGACACGAAAATCAGAATCGAAGGAAACAAGATCCTAACCGAAGCATATCGGAAGCCAACGGCGGGTAATAGCCTTCTTATATGGGAAAGTCACCATCCCTTTAATCTTAAGAAAGGAATCCCCCGCGGGCAATATCTCCGCATCCGACAAAATTGTACGACGGGTGAAGCTTTTAAGAAAGAAGCAGACCTACTTCGGATGAGGTTTAGAGAAAGAGGCTATCCGAACAGAATCCTGAAGGAATCTTATGCATACTCGAGAAACTGCACAAGAAGAGACCTCCTGTTCCCCAAAAGGACAGAAACCTCGGAGGACACCAGGACTACACGAATCATTGGAACCTTCGACAATGCAGTCCCCCCAGATAAGACAAATCCTGGAAAAGTTCTGGCCTATATTACGCACTGACGAGCATCTAGCCAGACTTATACCGGACCGTCCACCAATTACATACAGGAGGGGAAAGAATTTGAGCGACTATTTGACCAATAGCCACTACACCCCCCCCACCCAAACCTGGCACATGGTTGGATAAACGGATCAAAAGAACATAAAAATGTGGATCATGCAAAGCGTGCCAATATATCAACATTTAAAAAACGTTCAAAGGAGGCCCAGATAACAAGGTCTACAACATCTACCACTTTGCAAACTGCAAAACCCCATATGTGATATATCTGGCCACCTGCACATGCCCCAAATCCTATGTAGGCAAGACAACTAGGGAACTCAGACGTAGAGTCCAAGAACATATGGGGGATATAGAACACTCCCGCCCTAAACCCTTATCCCTTCACATGAGGACTCAATACACAGCTAACCCTTTTGACATCTCCTTCCAGGCCATAGATGTCATCAAACCCAATGCATGTAGGGGTGACATTGATAATCTCCTACTACGCAAAGAGACTAAGTGGATTTATCTATATTTATGTACTCGAACCGAACGGCCTGAACGGCCTGAATGACCAGATGCTATTCACGCCCATTTATATAAGTTTTCATACACCCGAACCAGCAGTTCTGAAGCGCCTGTTATGACCACTGTGTTGAGCCCCCCGTCTCTACTATGCATCTACAGTGAAAACTTTCTCTATAATGATTGCCACCTTTTTAATCTATAATTTCTCTCGCACTATAGAAATCTCAGTCCAATTATCAGATATTTTATCTCCCTATATCTATTTATCTATAACACATCACCCATCGTATCTGTATACCACTAGCCTTACAATAACTCATACACTAATTACCTCTCTGGTTCCCAAAACAAATGCATTTAATTTGCCCAGGGGTTAACAGGCCCCCCGCTATATACTATTGGAACATCAACCTGAGTATGCGCAAAGGATGTAGGTAAACTAACCTAACTAGAATTTTAAACAACAACGCGTGCAACGCGCGCAGCGCGCACGCGCATTAGTATCCTCAATCTGAGCATGCGCTACAAGTATGGGCTGATTGCCCACACTGCCATTTCACTCCACCAGGCACGTACGCGCCATGCACATGCGCACTAGCATGTAGGTCCGCATAAGATGACGTCATCACGTCACCCCAGGAGCATGTGAAAAGCAGCTCCGGCAGCCTCCTAGTAGACGCAGATCGGCGTCCAAGGAGACCGGAACCCAGCGCTTACACTTCATCAGAGTGAGGTAACAGTTACCCGCAGTTTCATTGATTATGTCTCAATTGTAGCTTACTTATGTTATTGTGGTTATCATGAACTGGGACTAAGCACTTACACTCTATCCCACAGCACATTCCCCCTGTGGAGCACGGCGAGACCTTTGTACCCTTTACATATCTATATCCTTACAGACTTATCCCATACACATGAAGAATGTGGATTAAAACCCTAATACAATTACACTCTATCCTCTAAGGTAAGATACCAGAGCTGCGATGTATTTACCTCATCACCTACCACCCATATAGCTTGCATAAAACTCCGGGTCTTATCCACATATAGGTCTGGATCTGCTAGCAATAACCATAAGGTAACAGGAGTACTAACCAGAGGTCGTCCTACCAGCTCGATTCCTGAACCCACAGGACATGAGGTACCTTCTCACTCATGCAGGGCCGATTCTAGGTTCTATGCTGCCTGAGGCGAAAATTGAAACTGCGCCCCTTCCCCCTGCAAACACAACTATATACCAGCAGTGAACATTGCATATATAACTACATACCAACAGTGCATACAGAACTATATAACAGAAGTGCATACACTAAGGGTATGTTCACACTGAGTAAAACAGGTGGAATTCCGCGGTGGAACTCTCCGCCGCAGGATCCCGCCTGTCTCACTGTCCCATAGCCCATCTATGGGAGAGGGTGCGCTCCTCCGCAGCCGCCGCTCTCCGCTCGAAGAAGTAACATGATACTTCTTTGAGCGGAGAGCGGCGGCTGCAGAGGAGCATGTATAAGTGCCAGTCTTAATGGTGGTGACATATGGGGAGCCAAGTGTTAGAGACCCCCAAATAGTATAGGTCTCAGACTGCCTAATACTGCCAGCTTCAGACACTCAATAATACTGTTAGCCTCAGAGACCACCTTACCCATATCATCATACTACTCCCCCCTTCATCCTCCATCATCATACTACTCCCCCCTTCATCCTCCTGCCCTATCATCATACTACTACCCCCACCTTTATCCTCCAGACCCTCCATCATCATACTACGACCCACTTTATCATCCTCCTGCACTTCCATCATCATAGTATAACCCCCTCATCCTCCTACCCTTCCATCATCAAACTACAAAACCTCTCATCCTCCTGTCCTTCCATCATCATAGTATAACCCCTCTCATCCTCCTGCCCTTCCATCATCATAGTATAACCCCTCTCATCCTCCTGTCCTTCCATCATCAAACTACAACCCCTCTCATCCTCCTTCCTCCTCCATCCTCATAGTACAACCCCTCTCATCCTCCTGTCCCTCCATCATCATACTACTACCCCTCTCATCCTTCTGCCCTTTCATCATCATAGTATAACCCCTCTCATTCTCCTGCCCTTCCATCATCATACTACTACCCCTCTCATCCTCCTGTCCCTCCATCATCATACTACTACCCCTCTCATCCTTCTGCCCTTCCATCATCATAGTATAACCCCTCTCATCCTCCTGCCCTTCCATCATCATACTACTACCCCTCTCATCCTTCCGCCCTTTCATCATACTACTACCCCTCTCATCCTTCTGCCCTTTCATCATCATAGTATAACCCCTCTCATCCTTCCGCCCTTTCATCATCATACTACTTCTCCCTTCATCCTCCTCCTGTGCCTTGATCATCATACCACTAGCCCCTTCATCTGTATTTAAAACAAAAAAAGCCATACTCACCTCACCAGTATGGACCCTCTAGTCTTCCAGGGACTCCTCTCCCGCTCTGCATGGGTGACATCACTCGCGCTCGGCAGGGGGCGGGGCTTCCCGCGGCAGGGGGCGGAGCTTCCCGGGACATGGTTTTGCCGGGGCTGTCTCGTCAGAATCAGGACAGTCCCGGCTAAACCTGAGGGCCCCCACCTGCTCCCCTCCTCACCATCCGGACCGGGATCCACCTTTCCCTCGGTGACAGGAGAAGACACCACACAGGCCCCTCCCCCAGGCCAGGTCACAGCGCCATACACGCTCTCTGTTGTACAGCATTGTGACCTGGCCTGGGGGAGGGGCCTGTCACCCAGCGGATGCCGTACAGGAGAGAGGATTACAGTGTGAGTGGGGGCGTCCTCTCCTGTCACCGAGGGCCACGAGTCTGACGGCAGTGCATCCCTAGAAGCTGCAGAGCTGCAGCTTCTAGGGATGCGGAAAGGGGGACACCTGAGCGGGCGGCGGGAGTCAGATGACAGGGCAGAAGTTGCCGCCCCTAAAGGGACCCCAGAATGTGCCGCCTGAGGCGGAATACTCATTCCGCCTCATGGCAGAAGCGGCCCTGCACTCATGCTGACTCTAGAGGGGCACTCATGCACAAAGTAAACGGACTACCTACTATATCTCTTTGTTTCTAGGAACCCTGTCCTTCACCAATAAGGACACGACACTGTCCCCTAACTTTCTTATCGTTCGGACAGCTGGGCATATATATGCTGTGGAGGTAATTCAGACTATACTCACCACACTGACCACAACATCCTAGTCTTAGACACCATACTGTGGGGTGGGACTAATACTCCTCTCTCTCATCTAGACTACTCGAAGAAGTCCACATCTTCCCTGATGAACCTCCATGGTCTCACCACAACTGGTTGAGCTAGGGAGGAGAAACGCGTCGGACTCCAGTGGACAAAGCACATTTATCCACACTGGAACTTTAGTGGATAAAACAAATAATTTTAAACCTTGTCTCCAGGGGCGTAACTACCACTATAGCAGCCATAGCGGCTGCTATGGGGCCCGCCGCATCAGGGGGCCCCATGGCCTGCTCCTGCAATACACTGGGCCCCCTGAGCCGTCATCATTTGCAGCACCGGGTGGCCCTGCTGGTCTCCTGGGTTTTGCAAATGTCCCTTTAATTGCAAGTACTCTTGACCAAAGCTAGCAGTTATGTAGTTATGACTTCACTTGACTGTTTAGTGGTCAGTCGGGGGGGGGGGGAAATCAAAAGTTTGCTATGGGGCCCAGCCATTTCTAGTTACGCCCCTGCTTGTCTCCCTACACAAATCATCTCTGACCATCAAGGAGCAAGACTTTATTATGACTCCATGCAGGGCCGATTCTAGCTTTTTTGCCGCCTGAGGCGAAAACTGACAAAGCGCCGCCCCCCCCCCCCCCCCCCCCCCCCCCCCGCCTCAGGGCAATAGTCAGGGAGAGAAGATCCAGGACAGGCACAGTGCATCACCGCAGTGTGTATGGGACAGCACTATAGATAACAGTGTGCTCTGTGACCAGATTTTTTAACTGTTTGAGCCACTATCCTGGACTATGGTCACATGTCAGATATTTACCTCTGCATATATCTTGTCATCAGTAGATTCAGTCAGTCCAGGGACCATCAGTAAGACAGTTAGTCAAATTATTGTAGAGGAACGGATAGGAGTTAGGGCAGGATCCAGTGCGGGGCCGTCCTTCTTAGGACGTTAACTCTGCCTAGGGCAGGCTAAGATTAGGGTACCAGAGTTAGGGCCTAATAGACACGCCCACTCTAGATCTCCCACACGTCCAATGTTATCTGCCCCGAGTCACTGGTGTCATTCATTGTTAGGCCAGGGACCTCCATCCATAGTGTCCTTGGTTCCCCAATAATATAGGTACGTGGACACGTAAGCCCAGTATAGGTACTGGCATGTAATTGGACAGGTGGTTCACCGTTTTCCTCCTTGTCCTTTTGTATTTTTGAGTTCGGTGATGGTTGTTGGTTTTTCTTCATTTCCTCACGTTTGACGATCAGTTTTTTCTTTTAATCGAATAATAAACGTTACGTTTTAGCGTATTCCTTTGGCAGTGAGTTTGTATCCCAGTTTTCCAGGCGTTCCGCCCGCTGCACGGAGCGGGAAGACAGCGGTAATCATTGCGGATGGTTCGGGTTCGTACGAACTCGGTTCGGACCATCCCTACTGGAGATGTCAACAGGCAGTGGGTACCTATACACGTATTTGGTGGGACTGTCAGGTCATTAAAGAGGTTATCTGGCGCTACAAAAACATGGCCACTTTCTTCAAGAGACAGCCCCTCTCTTGTCTCCAGCTTTGCCGGGGTTTTGCTGCTCAGTCCCATTGAAGTGAATAGAGCTTAATTGCAAACCGCACCTGAACTGGAGACAAGAGCGGTGCTGTCGCTGAAAGAAAGTGGTCATGTTTTTGTAGCGCTGGAGAACCCCTTTAAGCCATACTGGGAGAAAGTTAGGACCATAATGGAAAAAGTACACAACTCTAAGATAGAACTTGATGCTTAGCTGATACTACTGTGGCTTCCAACCTATAGTTGCCACCCTCAACAAAATGACCTATCCACACATTTGCTGCCTGCGGCAAAACTATTAATCTCTTTCCATTGGAACTCTCTTTCCATTAGAAGCTCCACAGATATCTGAGTGGGTGACCAGATGTGAACTTGCCAGGCTGGAAGAGCTGTTGAGCTGAAACAGGGGTACCCATAAACGTTTTCTGAAGGTCTGGCAACCTTGGTTGGCTGTCAGGTAGGGTATGGGAAAGACATGGAGACAAGTGCAGCCCTAGACTGGCACCCGCCCCAGCGGACAACTGGTCGACAAATCTTACACTGAGATAAGTGCAACACAAAAACAAAAGACAAACAACAAGACAAACAACACAATATAGAATGGTCAGGAAACAAATGCAGCAACAGCCGGGCATCAAATCAGAATCCAGAAGGCAAGGTCAGGGTACGAAATCCAAAAGGTCAGAACAACAACAATAGTCAGTCAGGAGAATGCTAAGTCAAGGCACAAGGCGCTATCACAGGCACTGGAATGAGACCAGGGGCTGGGATTTATAGTAAACAGGAAACTCTGTGCTAACAGCTAACTGGCTAGGTCACCTGTCCGTCACCATCAAGGGTACACCTGAAACCGATCGCCCGGGGCTGAGGCGTCGGCCGCGGCAATACACAAAAGAAAAGATAAACACAGCAGGCTGGTTGCCGGTTGCCGTTGGCATCATTCTCAGCCAAGCCGCGCGCCTCGGCTCCTGAAAGAATCCCCCCTCTGAGGAGGGGCCTCTGGACCCTCACAAGGATCTCCAGGTTTGGTAGGAAAATGAAATTTCCTAAGCAAATCAGGGTCATGGAGATCTTGTGGGGACACCCAAGGGCGCTCCTCTGGACCGTAACCCTTCCAGTGGACCAAATATTGGACTGAGTTACGCAGCTTTCTAGAGTCCAAGACCCGTTCAATCTCAAACTCGATCTCTCCTTGGACCACCACTGGAGATGGGGGAGAGGGAGTACTCACGGGAGGAATGTATTTTTTCAGCAGGCTTTTGTGGAACACTGGATGTACTCTAAGTGACCGAGGTAACTGTAATTTGTAGGAGACAGAATTATGGATTTCAACTACGGAGAAAGGACCAATGAATCTGGGAGCCAGTTTGGCAGAAGGTACGCGAAGATGTAGATTTTTTGTAGACAACCACATCTCCTACCACATAGACAGGTCCAGGACGGCGTTTTTGATTGGCGAATTTAGTATATTGTTCTTGTGAGACAGTAAGAGTCGCCATACTTGTTTGATGGACGTAAATTGTGTTTCGGAGTTGGGTAATGCAGAATATTTGGGATGAAACGCATAATTACAAAAGAATGGCGTCTGTTGGGTGATTATTAAGAGCAAACTCTGCCATCGGTAAGTATTCTGACCATTTAGTCTTATTATCAGACACATAACACCTTAAATATTGGATGACCGACTGGTTAGTACGTTCTGTCTGACCATTAGACAAATCTCGATAAATATCATTGACAAACCTCTGGAAGACGGCAGGAGCATTACTTAACCCGAAGGGCATAACCAAGTATTCAAAATGTCCCTCGGGAGTATTAACCCTTAGAGGACCGGGCCAATTTCGATTTTTGCGTTTTCGTTTTTTCCTCCTTGTGCTTAAAAGGCCATAGCACTTGCATTTTTTCACCTAGAAACCTACATGAGCCCTTATTGTTTGCGTCACTAATTGTACTTTGCAATGACAGGCTGAATTTTTTCATAAAGTACACTGCGAAATCAGGAAAAAATTCAATGTGTGGTGAAATTTAAAAAAACGCATTTCTTTTCTTTTTCTTTTTTTTTTTCGTTTTTACGCTGTTCGCCCTGGGGTAAAACTGACTTGTTATATATGTTCCTCAAGTTGTTACGATTACAACGATATTAACTTGTATAACTTTTATTGTATCTGATGGCCTGTAAAAAATTCAAACCATTGTTAACAAATAAATGTTCCTTAAAATCGCTCCATCCCCAGGCTTATAGCGCTTTTATCCTTTGGTCTATTGGGCTGTGTCAGGTGTCATTTTTTGCGCCATGATGTTTACTTTCTATCGGTACCTTGATTGCGCATATGCGACTTTTTGATCGCTTTTCATTACAATTTTCCTGGATTTGATGCGACCAAAAATGTGCAATTTTGCATTTTGGGATTTTTTGGCGCTTACGCCGTTTACCGTGCGAGATCAGGAATGTGATAAATTAATAGTTCGGGCGATTACGCACGCGCCGATAGCAAACATGTTTATTTATTTATTTATTTTTATTTATAACCTGGGAAAAGGGGGGTGATTCAGACTTTTAGGGGAGGGGGCTTTTTTTTTTATTAATAATGACACTTTATTTTTTACTTTTACACATATACTAGAAGCCCCCCTGGGGTTAGGGTTATTTCCCCCTGGGGTTAGGGTTATTTCCCCCTGGGGTTAGGGTTATTCCCTCCTGGGGTTAGGGTTATTCCCCCCTGGGGTTAGGGTTATTCCCCCCTGAGGTTAGGGTTATTCCCCCTGGGGTTAGGGTTATTCCCCCTGGGGTTAGGGTTATTCCCTCCTGGGGTTAGGGTTATTCCCCCTGGGGTTAGGGTTATTTACCCTGGGGTTAGGGTTATTTCCCCCCTGGGGTTAAAGTTTTCCCCCTGGGGTTAGGGTTATTCCCCCCTGGGGGACTTCTAGTATGAGCACTCTGATCTCTCATTGAGATCTATGCTGCATAGATATGCAGCATAGATCAATGAGATAAGCAATCGAGTGCCGAGCTGGGATCAGCGCCATTACGGCGCTGAGCCCAGCCCGAGCAGGATGTGTGGATCCACCCCACTAGACACCAGGGAACGACTGCATCAAGTAATCGGATGCAGCTGTCATCTTTGACAGCTGCATCCGATTACTTTATTAGCGGGCACGGCGATCGGACAGTGCCCGCTAATAGCCGTGGCCACGGGCTACGAGCGGCACCCTGGACCGCGCGGACCGTACATCCAGGGTCGTCTAAGGGTTAAACGCCATGTTCCATTCGTCCCCCTCTCTGATCCGGATTAAGTTGTAGGCACCCTGTAGATCGATTTTGGAGAACCAACGAGCGCCTTCAACCTGATTGAGCAGACCCGGGATCAGAGGATCTTGTTAAGCTCCCTGTAACTGATACAGGGACGCAACCCACCATCCTGAATGTAGACACGCATTGGCTGTTGCTCTGGGGGGGACAGGTTAAAAATACGGCCCTTGGGGTACCTGGTCCCAGACACGAGATCAATAGCGCAGTCATATGGACGGTGCGGGGGAAGGGCATCAGCAACAAATTCATTAAAAACATCAACATAATCAGAAATAAATTCTGGGATTTGAGATGATTCTTGAACAGAACCTACCATAGATACTACAGAAGAGAGATGAGAGCCACAAGAATCTTCCCATTTAACCAGTTCCGTGGTTCTCCAATCAAACACAGGATTGCGTTGACTCAGCCATAGTAACCCTAAAATGATATCTGCTGCTAGATGATGCTCTCGGTGAAGACAGCCCACCTGCATGGTGACTTCGGGGGTGCGATAATTTACTGATCCTGTTTTTAAGAGATTAGAATCAGCGCCTGCTACAGAAAATGGATAATATAATGGCACCATTTTAAGACCCGACGAATGGGCCACCGATGCCCGAACAAAACTTAGGGCTGCCCCCGAGTCCACCATGGCTGTACCATCAACTGAAAACCCATTGTAACACAAAGTAACAGGTAACAAAAAATTTTCTAAATTCCTTGGAGGTACCTAGGTGCCTGAGTGACCCTCCGGACCATCACTCAGGCACTGGAGTTTTCCGACCTCTGGGCTGGCTTGACCGGGCAGGTTTTCAGGAAGTGGCCAGATCTCCCACAATACAGGCATAGGGAATTCTCCAAACGGTATTTTCTCCTGGCAGTTGCGTTACCTAAGACCATGGGTTTCTCCTTCTCCTGCGACTCTGGGGTAGTGGGTGTAGAGGTCATAGAGGACCATTTGGGAGAGTGGATCGACCATGACTGTCCTGAAGTCGCCCCTGACTTTTCCCATTTCCTTTCCCTTAGCCTTCGGTCAATGGTTACTGCGAGAGTCATGTAGTCATTGAGGGAATTGGGAGCGGGGCGACAAACCATTACACCTTTAATGACATCAGACAGTCCCTGACGAAATAGGGTTTTAGGTGAGGAATCTGGCCATCCAGCAGCCAAGCGCCACTGCATAAGGTCCAAACAACCACAACCTTCTACCCACTATCATGGGAAGCTTTAAATGTGGAGTCTGAGGAGGTAAATGTTGTGAGAACATCACACACAAAGCCGCAGCCTTTCTACATTTTCCCACTCTAGGACAACCTTTTTCTAGGTTCCAGAACTGGACGGCATACTCCAGATGAGGCCGCACCAAAGCTTTATAGAGCGGTAATATTATATCCCTGTCCCGAGAGTCCATGCCTGTTTTAATGCATGACAATATCCTGCTGGCCTTAGAAGCAGCTGACTGACATTGTGTACTGTTCTGTAGTCTATTATCTACAAGTACACCCAGATCCTTCTCTATCAGTGACTCTCCCAGAGTAACTCCCCCCAGGACATATGATGCTGCAGGTTATTACTCCCCCCAGGACATATGACGCTGCAGGTTATTACTCCCCCTAGGACATATGATGCTGCAGGTTATTACTCCCCCTAGAACATATGATGCTGCAGGTTATTACTCCCCCCAGGACATATGACGCTGCAGGTTATTACTCCCCCTAGGACACATGATGCTGCGGGTTATTACTATCCCTAGGACATATGATGCTGCAGGTTATTACTCCCCCAGGACATATGATGCTGCAGGTTATTACTCCCCCAGGACATATGATGCTGCAGGTTATTACTCCCCCCAGGACATATGATGCTGCAGGTTATTACTCCCCCAGGACATATGATGCATGCGGGTTATTACTCCCCCCAGGACATATGATGCTGCAGGTTATCACTCCCCCTAGAACATATGATGCTGCAGGTTATTACTCCCCCCAGGACATATGATGCTGCAGGTTATTACTCCCCCAGGACATATGATGCTGCAGGTTATTACTCCCCCAGGACATATGATGCTGCAGGTTATCACTCCCCCTAGGACATATGATGCTGCAGGTTATTACTCCCCCTAGGACATATGATGCTGCAGGTTATTACTCCCTCCAGGACATATGATGCTGCAGGTTAATACTCCCCCTAGGACATATGATGCTGCAGGTTATTACTCCCCCTAGGACATATGATGCTGCAGGTTATTACTCCCCCTAGGACATATGATGCTGCAGCTTATTACTCCCCTAGGACATATGATGCTGCAGGTTATTACTCCCCCTAGGACATATGATGCTGCAGGTTATTACTCCCCCTAGGACATATGATGCTGCAGGTTATTACTCCCCCTAGGACATATGATGCTGCAGGGTATTACTCCCCCTAGGACATATGATGCTGCAGGTTACTACTCCCCCTAGGACATATGATGCTGAAGGTTATTACTCCCCCTAGGACATATGATGCTGCAGGTTATTACTCCCCCTAGGACATCTGATGCTGCAGGTTATTACTCCCCCTAGGACATATGATGCTGCAGGTTATTACTCCCCCTAGGACATATGATGCTGCAGGTTATTAGTACCCAGGTGCTTAACTTTACATTTATCCACATTGAACCTCATTTGGCCCAAACAGTGTGTCTAAGGCTGCTTATACATAGAGACATTTATCAAACAAATTATTGAAGCCAAAGCCAGAAATGGACTGTAAACAGAGAACAGGTCATAAAGGAAAGACTGAGATCTGAGATTTCCCCTCTTTTCAAATCTATTCCTGGCTTTGGCTTCATAAATCTTTCAGATAAATCTCTCTGTGTAAAGGCCCCCTTAGTCAGACTGACAGTATAAATGGACTGAAAATTCAGACTCCCCCCCCCCCCCCATGCGGTCTCTATGGGATTCTGTATATAACATACTTCAGGTTTTCTCCTCAGACATCATCACTTTCATTTCTACAATTGTGTGAGGAATAAGGAAGGCGGTGTCGCTTTCTTGCAGACTGAGGGTTTCTGGGAAGGAAGGTGATTTCAGGTGGAAAGTCCCGGACTAAAAATACAACAACAACAAACGTCCGTAACTAATCATGTGACCCCGTCCTGTAAACACAGAAGCAGCCAATAGCGAGAGCTGAAGCTGTATCATCATCTGTTACTGGGTGACAGGCGGGATCAGACGGCTCTCTACAGGCATCTCATGTAATTCCAGTTCCCGCAGATAGGTGGCGGTAGTGTACAGTCAGAACATGGAACAGCAGCAGCTATTTATAAACCTCTCTCGGTTTCTAGCACTGTGCGCTGGGTTGCACGAACATCACTAACGATATATATATATATATATATATATATATATATATGCAGCCCTTGCTGCACAATGGTTGAGCCGAGTAATAGGCTCAGTAAACAAGCGCTGATATAGCAGATTGGTGCCTGTATATGATCGCCTCAGGTGCGCAGTGAGTGCGGTATAACTTTTTTCAAAGGAAGGTGGTTTCCATGATCCTTTTTTTCCATCCTTCCAGGCTGCAGGACACTTCTTCAGTTATTTAGTATAATAGGTGGGATGTTGGAACTAAAAGGCGTGAATAGGAGCGGTGGCAGCAGACTGCCACTATCTTTTATGGGCTCCCCGGACAATCTTAACTCACCTGCTGCCGTCACGTGTGTGGTGTGCCCCCATGAGGTGTTATTTCGGAGGGACGGCCAGTCACTTCATAGGTGTTGTAGTGTGACACCACTCCGGTGGTGGATGGCTGAGACCTTATTATGTTGTCACGTGACGCCAGTGCCTGGTGGGCACACAGGGGTGATGGCACGCCTGCTTTTAGGGTGTAAGGCCGGTTGTATCCTTTTCCCCTATGGTCAGTGTCCTGTCGGATTGCTACCGGGTCCCTTGGGATAATGTCACAGGTGATGTAGTCTCAGGTGGCCAGAGCAGTGTAATGAACCTCCCGGATAATAGGACCCGCCACCCACAGAAAGGGGAAGTGTCCCAAGGTTGCGGTATATATGCTGTGTAGGTGGTGATGAATAATCTCAGACTCTTGAGATAACGTTGAGTTGGTTTTCTACTTGTAAATATGCAGCAGGTAATACAGAAGATCTTTGATATACACTTGACAAAATTTCCAATACAGACTTGAACATAGGACAACCAGATCTGTAGGATGAGTGCTGAGTAGGGGATAGTTGTGTTGATAGAGTTGTGCTGAGGCAGAGTAGCAGAGAGGAGGATGCCGTGAGAGTCTCAACCCATGTAGTAATGTGCTCTGCCGGGATGTTGGAGGATATCATAGAAAAACACTTGTAGTAGAAGAAGAAGACCTGTGCCTGTGTATTGACCTTTAATAATAATAATTGTTTATATGTATAGCGCACACAGATTCCGCAGCGCCTCACCTATCTGTATGTTTTTGGGTGTGGGAGGAAACCCACGCAAACACAGAGAGAACATACAAACTCTTTGCAGCGCGAACCAGCTGTTACCTATCTGCTGTAGGTGCCTGGCGTACCACGGATAAGCCCTAAAATGTTCTGTAACCTTTTATCCACTATTTCGTAATAAAGAAGATCACGCCAAAGGGTGAGTGCCCTCTCCATTTCTTCTTTGCATTATTGGATTCTGATAACTGCTAATGCTATCTAGAGAGAGTAAGCACCAACCAGTGATCGCGGACAGTGAGCGTGTCGAACCTGGCTGCATGTAAGATGAAGGTAGTTGATTTATTCCTCCTGCAGTAGTGTCGGTAGCTTTTGTTTTCTTCCACGTTGATACTGTCCTGCACTGTTACTTCTCCTAGTCCATGGCGTGGGTTGAGGTGGTCTTTTGGCTGGTCCTCTCCTAAGAGGTTCAACACTGCATAGTGTGGGTACTTGAAAGAAAGTTGGTGACAGTGTGCTGTCCTGCGTCCTACCCATGCAGGGCACTAGGTAAGACTGAACTACGGGGTCCTGGCAGAGGTAGATACAAATGTGAACAGCGCACCATAGTGTGATTCCCACAAAAACAATTGGTAGGAGAGAAGAAAAAGGAGACTCTCACCTGTATGGGTTGTGCAAATGCAAGGCACAACACTCAGCATTAGCATGTAGGTAAATGGACCGCAGCCACTCCCAAGAACCAAACTGGTTACTAAAAGCATAAGAAACCTCCACTCCAAACCTTGGGGAACTTCGGGCGCAGGTCCAAGATGAGCATAAATGATGGTAAAAAGGTTAAATTTATTTCGAAGTCGTGCTGACTTCTTTCACAAGTGTCTAATACAAAATACATTCAAGGTTCTATAAGAAGTGTGCACATGCTCAGAACAAATATAGCACCCAGGTGCTTAGGGCCCGGACAAGACTGCTGTGGAGAGCTATCTAGTTTGTGTCCTCTCTCCACACTGTCCCAAACGGAAAGCTCTTGCTCCTCCCCCACCCAAAGGACTAACTTCCTCTACAGCGTGTAAGGTGCGCTGTGATTGGATCAAAAGAGTGCAAGATTCCACACATCAATACATAATACAGCGACATCTAGTGGTCAACTCAATACTACTTTTACTATAATAAGACCACAAAAAGTACAGACGTTTGCGAAGGGTGTGAATAATAGTAACAGCCCTAGTGGGATACCAAACGTGCAACAGCACCGGCAGAGAGTGGGGAAAGAGGAGCAAGTGGGCACTCGCTTTGTCTTCCAAATCGGCCCATGTAATAGGGCCCTTAGGTTTGTATTTTTTCAGATCTGACGAATCGTGATATGAGGTTTTGTTCACACACCATCAAAAGGATAACTGTTTTTCATGAATGGCCGCCAGTTAACGGCAAACCACATCCGTAATTGTATAATGACGGCCATTAGCTGTATAATAACGGTCGTTCTTTTAAAATAATAATTTAAATGAAGGCAGTTCATGGAAAACAGCTGTCATTTTGATGGTTTGTGCACGTAGCCTATAGGTGGGGGTATGTGTTGTAAAATATTGTGTGCCCCATTCTACTGTTCTCATTGCTTCTCAGAATCTCTCAGATGTCACTTGCTAGAATTTGTTAGGGGGGGGGGAGGGTTGGGACTGTCTTGCCTATCATGCCCCTGTGCAGCTGCCCCTAGGCAAATTGTTTTCTTGCTCTGACAACTGATGGTGAATATAAAATATGAATCAGGCTTTACAAAACATTGTGGTTTTCCGGGAAGCCTGATGTCCCTGAAGCGAAAAGTCCCTGGCAGAGAAATCAATTACAAGTTCCACAAACAGACTGGACTATCAGGTTCCCAGCGACGCAACAGAGAAATGTACAAGAGCCAATCAGAAGGCTCCTTATACTGCGGTCACTTGTTGCTGGGTAAAGACACAGAGCAAAGTGCTAACCCTGATATACTGCAATACACATAGCAGATGAACAGAGGAGGCAGCTATGTACGGGGAGATGGCAGTGCACTTCTATATACTCTGACTACAATCAAAGTGCCTCTGACTTCACTGTTCCTGCTGACATCATTACTAATGTAATGATGAGATTTATTATATGATATTTTTATTTGTTGACGTTGCCTTAGGTGGAAAATGTTTCTTGAAGGTGCAGCCTATGATTTTCAAGCCTTGTTGATCCAGAAAAATGAAATTACAAGGGAAATAAAAGAAACAAAAACATGGCTGGGTCCTTCCAAGTACAGAATCACCCTTGCCTATAGACCTCGTTCACACCCTGTAAGACAGCGGCCATTCTGTGATACGGCCATGTCACAGAACGGCAACTGTCTGTAAAGTTCACCCTGGCTGGATGAACATCACTTTTTCCTATTGGTATGCGGGCACATTCGGGTGTATTTATACTTTATTCGGGTGTATATATATATATATTACATTGGGGTGTTCCCGCATTCCAATTAACCATAGCAGACAATGGAAAGTGCGGCCGGAGCTGCACTTTACATTGTCTGTACAGTCAATTTCGTGCTGCCACTTTTCAATGAATAGCTGACGCACAAAATTGCCATGTCAGTTTTCAGTGCAGCTGTATGGCATACCGGCCGGAGTGCATACAAAGTGTATACACTCCAGCCGGGATTCCATAGAACACAATGTCATTTGACACTTGCAATAAATAGTGGCCGATGTTGCAAATTGCATGTATTGAAACAATACTTTGTGTGAACAGGGCCATAGGCTGTATCTGGTAGTCACGTGATTGAGTTACTCTGCAGTGCACTCTGTATACACTCTGGCCGTGACTCCATGCGGCCACACTGAAAACTGACATGTCAGGTTTGTGCGGCCACTTTTCATTGAAGAGTGGCCACACAAATTCTTTTTTTATCCAAGCAATTTTTTTTAATGTTCATGCGATTTCCATATTTTATCATTTTATACAGATAAATTCACAGAAGACAAGTGTCTAAGAATACAAAGACCATGAATAATGAGAATTCTTATTTAGAAATGTTATAGTAAATAAAAAAAATAGAGTACGAAGAAATAACTATTGAAAACAGATAAAACAGAAATCAGAAAATAAAAAATTAGAACCTTGATATATTACAGGTCAGTTTGTACTAATACAGAGCTGAACATGGCAATGACAGAGGGTAAACTGTGCAGACAATGTAAAGTGTGGCTCCGGCTGCTCTCTCCATTGTCTGCTATAATTAATTGGAATGCGGGCACACCTAAATGTAATATATATATACACAACCCAAATGTGCCTGCATTTGGGATGTATATATACACCAAGCAGTGATGTTCATCCGGCAAGTACTGCAGTATCGGCCGGGGTGAACTTCACAGACAGCTTCCGTTCTGTGTCACAGAACGACGGCTGTCTTACATCGTGTGAACAAGGCCCAGGATACAAAATTTAAACCCTATACAACTTTTCAAAGAATTTTCTAGGACTAAAAGAGGGGGAAGCACTGTCCTTTTAAATGGTGCAGTGCCCTTAATGGTTGTTTCTGCCATTACATGTCTCATGCTCTTCTGACTCTTCTTATGGGAGAAATTACTCACTGAGAACTCCCTACGTATGATCAGATATCTGCTGGACTACGAACGGGGTCATTATAACAACTAGAACGAGAGCTGATAGAAATACGTAATTTTGCTACTCGTCCTGAATACGCCAATCTCGAAATACAATTGCAGAGGAATCTTGAGATATATAAAAGCGACATCAAGGAAAAAAAACATCAAAAATTCATAAGAGATTGGCAAGACTTTGCCAACGGGCAAGTATATACATATAAAAAGAAAAATCAGACTCGAAAAAATAGATTACATCCGGTCAAGAAGAGTCAGGATCTGAGTCTACTGGCCCCTATAGATTTAGTGGAAAGAGAAAACAAAAAAGGAGATCTCATCCACGGAATAATAAGAGACCAGCAATAAGACGTACTCCTCCTACCTCTGTACCTTCACAAGTAAACACAACATGTACACAACCAAACTTTGGTAATATTGGTCATTTTGGCCATTCATCTTCCTCCTATGCTACATTGGGGGTAAACCCCAACACCAATGGTAATATATATTAACTCATGGGGGACAAATGGTAATGAACCCGAACATCAATACAAACACATCCATTTCTGGGGGACAAGTGGGTCCACAATTTCCCCAAATGAGCGCTCCTCCTATGCAAACACAGACTGTTCCACTCTCAACTCAAGCACCACCAGCAGTCATGTTCCGTTTCCCTGGTACCCCTTTTTTAGGGCCAGTAGCCCATATGACAATGGGGAGACAGGGTTAACTAGATCAGTAAGGGATGATGTAGATGATGACCAGGATAATTTACAGATCTTTAATTTGTCATCTGTTAGAATTACATCTGAGCAGGAATCTCTTCTGAAACGAGGCCTGTCCTTTACACCAGTACTGAGTACAACTTCGGCTGGGTAGAGAACATTCATTTATTCACCAGGAAACTGTCCCTTCATAAGTGGCATGCTACAAGGGAGAGAAATATGGATCTGAGAAATCAGAGAGAGCAGCAGGCTATGAGAACATTGGAAAGTTTACTAGGAGAGAATGAAAATGGTGAAGTGGTTGTGTCCTAAGTCCACATTTACACCCAGCATTGCTCAGTATTCACATATTGATGCTTTTGTGTCTTTAGTAACAGCAGATATTAATGGCCTTAAAACATGGAAAGATAGGATTAATTCTAATTTGACACATGCTGAACAAATAGCATTGGAAGAATTACGGAGCAATGCTGATTTAATAATCAAGCCCTCAGACAAGGGCGGAACCATTGTCCTTCTAGATAGACAACAGTATGTGCAGATGGTAATGACCTTACTTGGAGATAGGGACACATATGAAATTTTGGAAAGAGATCCCACATCAGAATATCTAACTGTATTGAAGGGCACTCTGGATGACGCCAAGACACGTAAATTTATTATGAGTGGAGAATGAAGGAATTTCGAATACTTACCTACCGGGAAATTCCTGTTCCTGGCATCCGTAGGCAGCACACAATGGGTTAAGTCTAGGTTCCCTAGAACAAGGCAGAAGAGACATGCAAAGCAGTAACCAATAAGAATTGGTCACTACCCATATAAGGCAGGAAGGACCACCCACAGTCAGAGTTCGTATGCAGAAAAACAATTTAATAGGGGGGGGGGGTACAAATCCAATACTTATACTTCTAGCACCTTCCTGCCCAAGGCTGCTTCGCCTGTGACATCTAGTCTGTAGTGTGATGTGAATGAAGAGGTGCTTGACCACGTCGCTGCTCTACATATCTCTTGTAGTGGTACATTTACAAACTCCACCCATGACGAGGACATTGCCCTGGTTGAGTGGGCTCTAATTCCTACTGGTGCCTGCAGATTTTGTAGAGAGTAGGATAGCGTAATGGCATTACGGATCCAGCTAGAGATGATTCTCTTGGAGGCTTTAAAGCCCTTCATCTTCCCCTCATATAGAATAAATAAGTTCTCTGCGAGTCTGAATGAATTTACTCTTCTTAGGTATTCCAAGACTGCTCTCCTGACATCCAGAGGGTTGCCTGAGTCATCTGATGCTGGAAGGCTCGGAAGCACAATTTCTTGATTCAGCGCTGATTGTGAAGCAACTTTCGGGAGAAAACCTGGCATGGTGCGTAAGAACAAAGCGTCCCCCAAATCTCTCAGATATGGTTCCCGGCAGGAGAGGGCCTGTATTTCGCTGACCCTACGGGCCGACGCCATGGCCACCAGAAATGCTGTTTTCCAGGACAAGTAATGTAGTTCTGTTGAATCTAATGGTTCAAATGGAGCCCCCTTGAAGGCTTCCAACACTATATGCAGATCCCATGATGGAGCGGGGGATGTTATCGGTGGTTTCAAGTTCCTTGCACCCTTGAGAAATCTTGTAATCAGGGGGTCCCCCGAGTATTTCCCTGCCATGAAGGAATTGATTGCCGCGAACTGTACGCGAATCGTACTGAACTTCAGACCTTGGTTCAATCCTTTTTGAAGGAAGTTCAGAACACTTGCGACTGAATGGTCTGAGGAGAAGGCTTGGAATGTTTTCCAGACTCCCGCATATTTGAGTCTAGTGCTCTTTCTTCTAGCGTTGACTATAGTATTCAGGACATCTTCTGATAGATTCTCTGTATTAATGCCGCTTAGTTCATCCGCCAGGCTGTTAATTTCAGACGTTCTAGATCTGGGTGTAGGAACCCCTTCTGGGAGAGCAGATCCCGAACCATTGGAAGCCTCCATATCCTTCCTTTTGCAAGCGTGTTTGCTAGGGAGAACCATGTTCTGCGCGGCCAGTAGGGAAGAATCAGAATGCATTTGGATCGTTCTGTTTTCACTTTCGAGAGGACTCTCGGGATCAGGGCTAGAGGAGGAAAGGCATAGACAAAATTCCCCTCCCAAGGAGTCGCTAGACCGTCCAGGAATGTCGGATGGTGAGCTGGGTCTCTCGAACAGAATCTGGGGAGTTTCGCGTTTTCCCGAGACGCAAAGGCGTCTAGGTTTGGGACTCCGAATCTCCGAGTCACTTGATGAAATATCGTCGTCGAGAGGGACCATTCCCCTGGGAATAGAGTGTGCCTGCTGAGAATATCCGCTGATTGATTCGATGTCCCTTTGATATGGACCGCTGATATTTGTGCCACATTCTTCTCTGCCCAGCGAAAAATCGCTTGGCTTTCTTCCAGGAGGGACTGGCATCTGGTGCCCCCTGCTTGTTCAGGTAAAAAACCGCAGAGAGGTTGTCTGATTGCACTAGAATGTTCTGATTCTTCAGCTGGTACTGAAAATGAAATAGGGCCAATTTTATTGCCCTGAGCTCCCTTCTGTTTGAGGACATCGCTTTTTCTCTGGTCGACCATTCCCTCTGTATCCAAGAGTTCTGGATGTGTGCTCCCCATCCAAACTGTGAGGCATCTGTTGTTAATATTATCTTTGCCTGAGGAATGAGCGACATCCCCCGGGAGACATGTTGAGGCTTCAGCCACCAGCGCAGGTCCAACCGGGTTGATCCTGAGATTGTCATTAACCTCTGTATAGTCCGATGATCCCTGTCCCAGGCTGTCAATATGTCCTTTTGTAGTTGACGAATGTGGGCTCGAGCCCATGGGACCGCGTCTAGGGTCGATGACAGGGTACCTAGCACTCTAATAGCAGTCTTGATGGTACACGTAGAATTGTTCAGAAGAAAAGATACTTGTCTTCTCAATCTCTTGATCCGATCTTTCGATAGATATAATTTCATTTGTATCGTGTTGATTACAAATCCCAGAAATGTCAAGGACTATAAATGACATGTCTATAACCAGTCTGTATTTCCCGCTGGCTTTCGGCACTACGAAGATCCTCGAGTAGAAACCTCGGCCTCTCTGAGAACTTGGGATTGGTTCTAGAGCATTCTTGCAGATGAACTCCCTTATCAAGGGGAGAAGATATGGATCTGAGGATTTGTTGAGGAAGTACCGGTCCTGAGGAATTGATCTCAATTCCAGAAAATAGCCATTCCTGATGAGGGATATAACCCACTCGTCTGTTGTAGATTCTGTCCATGCGTCCAAGAAATGCCCGATTCTCCCTCCTACGCTTAAGTTTGGAAAATTGGCGTCATAAATTCGCATCTTTCTTCCCTGATGGTTTCTTGGAGGAAGAAGATGCTGCTCCAGATTGTTTGGATCTGAAATTCTTGAATCTATTAATCCTATAATCCCTGCGTCCCCTGGGGGGAGACTTGTTCTGCCTTCTAGTTCTGGAGAATGGCTTTTTAGGGAAGTGAAAGGACGTGCCTTTCTCCTCATGCAAATCCTTCAGGATGTCTTTTAATTGGGATCCGAACAGGGACTCAGGCTGAAAAGGGAGGGAGCAGAAATGTTGCTTAGAGGATACGTCCCCAGGCCATTGTTTCAACCATAGACACCTTCTGGTTGAATTGGATGATGCCATGATTTTTGAAGCCAAAGCCAGCGTGTCTAATGGAGCATCGCACAGAAATTCTGCTGCTGCCTTCATAGTTGGTAATTTTTCTAGGATTTCCTCTCTAGGTACCAGTGAAGAGAGATCCTTGGTGATGTCACTGAGCCATACGCGGAGAGCTCTTGCCACCGGCGTTGAAGCCAAAGCCACTTTTGAAACAGCCGCAGCTGCTGTATAGGATTTTTTTGCAAGCACATCCGCTTTCTTATCCAGGGGGTCTTTCAACATGGATGCTTCCTCTTGCGGAAATATAGACTTTTTGGACAGTTTTGCAACTTGGGAGGGGCTTCCCATGAGGAGGTGTGCGCCTCCTGTAACCTATAAACGGATTTAAACCTCGATCCTACATCAAGCCGTTTATCTGGTTTCCCCCAGTCCTTTTGCATCCAAGATGTTAGTAAGGGATGGGAAGGAAAGGTTCTGTCATCATTAGTAGGGAAATAATACAGTGCATCTCTGGGTGACTTATTTTTTACAGACTTGTCAGATTCTAAAGTCCCTTTGACCGCTTTTACGAACCTTGAGACTTCATCTTTATGAAACAAGTAGTAATCATTAGTGATATCATCATCAGAATCTGAGGAGGATAATTCCTCTCTAGATGAGCCAGCCGGAGAATTATTCGCCTTAGACACTTTCCTGCGCTTAGCTGCAGGTCCCTCGCCAAACATATTAGACAGTTCATTCCTTATAATCTCCCGGATAGACTCTGCCAGTGAGGTGTTAGACGCTGGTACCGCAGACACACATAACGCACATGTATCGGAGGCATTATCCTCTGACAGAGGTTGCTGACATGACATGCATAATCTATGCTTAGATTTGCTTGTATTCTTCCTTGCAGGAGAATCCATGCTGAATCTATAACATATAAATAAAATTCAACACTGACATTTCATGAAAGAGAGTCCCAGAAAAAAGCTACAGGGTAGCGGTACTCACGGTTTTGTCACAAGCGAGCGGCTGCCTAGCAGAGGGCACTGACCTATTGCAGCACGCTGGAATAAAAAGAGGAGCGAGTCCTTGCCATGCTGTAGCACACCCCCGGACCGCCTCCATACCGCCCATACTCCTCCCATACTGCCGACTGACAGGGGAGTCTTTGCCACTGAGTGGAGGAGCGGAGATAGTGGACGTCTTTTTTTTTTTTTTTGGCGCCAAATTCAAAAAAACAGCGGGCGGGAGGCTCCGGCGGGATGACGTCAGCACTACTCTCCCATCAGAGTCCAGGCTGGACACAGGTTTCTGGTAATACGACCAGAGCATGATGGGAGTGATTGTATATAAATAAAGAAACACATAAATCCTACCTGGAGCCGATTCCCCCATTGGAAATAATGCATCAATACGGTCACCGGGAATAACACTTACCCCTTATGTGTCCCGCAGAGAAAAAAACAATCTCACGCGCCAGAGAAGCGATAATTTTCCTGCCACCGCAAGGATGTTGAGTATATTCCCAGGGATCGAGGGATATGCGGCACCGCTGACCAGAGTCCCGATCCTTCAATATACCAATATACCGTCATAGAAAACCACACACTGTGATTTTATAACCCATGAGGTATAGATCGTTGTGCCCCCAACACTGAAAAGGCAATCTGAAACAAATAAAATGACTATTTAAAGCATGAATAAACACATAGGGCCACATGTATCATCCGGCGAACGGATGATTTTTGGCGGAAAGTGCCGATTTGCGTATTATTTTATACGCAAATGGCCGATTTGCGAATAAAATATTCGCAAATCGGCACTTTCCGCCGAGTACGCCAGGGGGCGGAAAGTAGGCGGGAAGTGGGCGGAACGGAGGGCGCGGACTCAGAGTCCACGCGATTTATCATCCGTTCCGCCCAAATGTACGCCGAAAACCTACTCCAGTCCTCAGCTGGCGTAGGTTTTCGGCGGTGCGCACCGGCGCGCACAGGATTTATGTACAGGCAGTCCGCCTCTACATAAATCCCCGTACCGCCGGAGCTGCGGGGGCATTTTTAAGTCCGGCGTAAAAAACGGCGGACTTAATAAATGCCTCCCATTGTCTCTTCTTACCATGCAGAAGAAAAAAACTCTGACTGTGGGTGGTCCTTCCTGCCTTATATGGGTCGTGACCAATTCTTATTGGTTACTGCTTTGCATGTCTCTCCTGCCTTGTACTAGGGAACCTAGACTTAACCCATTGTGTGCTGCCGAAGGACCCAGGAATATCAGTTTATTTTTAACCCCACCCCCACCACTGCTACTTTTTATGCACTTCCAAAAGTGCATAAATCTCTCTCCCCCTTAAAGGGTCGCCCTATTGTTTCTGGCAATGATTGCCTGTCTCAGGGAGCAAGTAAATATGTAGATAAGATCTTGAACCCTTTTGTTTCTTCACTTCCTTCATTTATTAAACGAAAGACACTGTTCGTAAGATTTCTGATATCACGGTGACACCCACAACGCACTTAGCAAGTTTGGACGTTGAGTCCCTGTACACTAATATTCAACACAATCTTGGTGTGGGGGCAGTTTCTTATTTCTTGAATACAAGAAGTCGTCACTTGCAAGAACACAATCAGTTTGTCCTTTGCTTACTGGAATATGTACTCACTCATAATTTTTTTCTTTTTGATCACCTTTTTTTTCATCAAACACGAGGTACAGCAATGGGGAGCACTTGTTCACCAAGTTATGCTAATTTGTTTTTAGGGTGGTGGGAGGCTGAGCACATTTTTTCTGATGATTTAAGTTTTTCACAAGTCACATTCTTTTCTGGGGGAGATTTATTGATGATGTTTTGATTTTGTGGGATGGGGATAAAGAGACTTTTGACAGTTTTGTGGATATTCTCAATGATAACAACTTGGGTATGTACTTTACACGAGAATTCCAGGATCGAGGGATTAATTTTCTCGATCTAACGATAACAATAGATGAAAATCTGAATCTGCAAACAGACATTTTCCGTAAAAGTACATCCACGAACAATTTACTACATTGGGCAAGCTGGCACCAAGAACCCCTAAGAAGAGAGATCCCTATCTGGCAGTTTTTGCGGGCTCGCAGGAACTGCTCGGAACAGTCCCTATTTCTAAAAGAATGTGACAATCTCTCTAGAACACCGCTTCTCAAACTTTTTCTACTGTAGCCTCACCCAACAGACCAAAGCAATGCCTGGGCCTCACCAGACTCACCAAGGGGAAGCCTGGCCTCACTATCTGTGGTGAAAGTCCATTTAAAAGCTGAAAAGAATGCTAGGGCTACCTTTCATCTGTCTCCTAAGCTCTATATACCAATAAAGCAAGTACAAAATAGATTTTGTTGCAAACTGCGTACGGACTATGTAGATCATATTAATTTTAAAGGGAGCCAGATCGCACTTAAAGGGACCCAGTTTGCTCTTAAAGGGACCCAGATCGCTCTTAAAGGGACCCAGGTCGCTCTTAAAGGGACCAATATCGCTCTTAAAGGGACCCAGGTCGCTCTTAACCTCTTAAGGACCCATGACGTACCGGCACGTCATGGATCCCTGTCACTTAAGGACCCATGACGTACCGGTACGCCGGCCCTTTAAACGAGCGCCGCGCGAAATCGCGCGGCGCTCCGGTGAAGATGGCTGCTGATTCTATCAGCAGCCATGTTCCTGTGTCACATCGGGGGCATTTTCCCTGCCCCCCGTGACGACGATCGCTGTGATTGGCCGATGACTTCGCATCGGCCAATCACAGCAATTTGCTGGATTTCCGGGACCGGACCCGGCAAAGAGCTGTGATTGGTGCTGTCAGAGACAGCACCAATCACAGCTGTGACCGGGCGTCACCTGCCCGTTGATCCGGCCCCCCGATCGCCCGTGATTGGCCGGCTACCACCAGCCGGCCAATCACGGGCGATCCACACTACTACCACCATCATCACCTTCTCTGCTTGCTGATAATCAGCAGCAGAGAAGGAGATGATGGGAGCAGCGTGCACCAGGCGCCCTGTGCGGTCCTGGAGGGTGCCGGGTGCCTCCTCCCCTCGAGCTGCCGCCGCCGCCTCCGGTAACAGGGAGATCAGAACAGCTGATCTCCCTGTGCTTCCCACCCTGCTGCATCGCCTCCCTCCTCCTGCGTCCTTCCCCTCCGTCGTCCTCCTCTTCCTCCATCCGCCGCCCCCCCCCCCCCGTGAGTCCCCCCCCCTCCGTGCTGACAGCCCCTCCATCCTGCAGCCCCCCCCTCCGTGCTGACAGCCCCCCCTCCGTGCTGACAGCCCCCCTCCATCCTGAAGCCCCCCCCCCCTCCATGCTGACAGCCCCCCTTCCATTTTTTCAGGCTCCCATCCATCCTGCAGCCCCCCCTTCCGTCCTGCCAGCCCTCCCCTGTGTCCTCTGTCCTGCCAGCCCCCCCCCCCGTGTTCTGCCAGCTCCCTCCCCGTGTCCTGCCAGCCCCCCCGTGTCCGGCCGCCACCCTCCCGCGTCCGGCCGCCACCCTCCCCTGCGTCCGGCCGCCACCCTCCCCTGCGTCCGGCCCCCACCCTCCCCTGCGTCCTGCCGCCACCCTCCCCTGCGTCCTGCCGCCACCCTCCCCTGCGTCCTGCCGCCACCCTCCCCTGCGTCCGGCCGCCACCCTCCCCTGCGTCCGGCCGTCACCCTCCCCTGCGTCCGGCCGTCACCCTCCCCTGTCATGCCACCGTCTCCTCTCACCCTCTCCCCTCTGTCCTGCCACCCTATCCTCTTACCCTCTCCCCTCTGTCCTGCCACCCCTCTCCTCTCACCCTCTCCCCTCTGTCCTGCCGCCGCTCTCCTCTCACCCTCTCCCCTCTGTCCTGCCGCCCCTCTCCTCTCACCCTCTCCCCTCTGTCCTGCCGCCCCTCTCCTCTCACCCTCTCCCCTCTGTCCTGCCGCCCCTCTCCTCTCACCCTCTCCCCTCTGTCCTGCCGCCCCCCCCTCTCACCCTCTCCCCTCTGTCCTCTGTCCTGCCGCCCCTCTCCTCTTACCCTCTCTGCTCTCCCCTCAGTCCTGCCGCCCCTCTCCCCTCCCCTGCCACCCTCTCCTCTTACCCTCTTCGCTACCACCCTCCCCTGTTAAAAAACACACGAATAAAATGTAAAAACAGTACATAAAACACTAACACTTACACGTGTAAAAGCATAACACTTACACACCCCTCTAAGGATGCCTTCACACACACCGGATCCACAGGGGATTTCACGCTGCGGATTCGCAGAAAAATCCGCTGCGGATCCAGCGCCAGTGCATCCCTATGAGAATACATACACGCAGCAGGAATGACATCCCACTGCGTGTATGTAAGTTAACCCCCTGCCGGCCGGAGCATACATCACCTCCTCCCCACTCTGGTTTGCTTCGGGGGTTTTCAGCAGGACGTCGCGCTCAGCCAATCAGTAGCTGCGGCTAGGCAGCTCACTGATTGGCTGCGCGGTATGAGCAGACGCCGGGAGCCCCGAAGCAAGCCGGAGCGGGGAGGAGGTAAAGTATGCTCCGGCCAGCGGGCGTTAACTTACATATACGCAGCGGTATGTCAATCATAAGGATGCACTGACGCTGGATCTGCAGTGTGCGTATCCGGTGTGTGTGAAGACATCCTAAAGAAAAAAATAACAAAAAAAATGGCCCACAGGTTGTTCTCGGCTGAAGAGGCATTCGCCTGGATTGCCTCCGATACTGAGACAACCAGTGAGGGAGAAGAGGAAGATCCCTCGTTCCCTCTTCCTTCCTCTTCTTCCTCATCGTCGTCACCATTTAGTGATGACAAGCCCCCAAGGCGCTGCCCCAGGACTAGGCCCCAGGAAGCCCCACAAGCCCCCCCAAGTGACCCCACCCCGTACGAACCACAGATTCCTGAGTTTTGTGGGGTCACTTGTGGGGAGTTTCCTCTGTTTTGGCAGCACGGGGGCTCTGAGAGCCCTTCGTTCTCCATTCTGGCCAAATCCAGCTTCCAAAATCCAATTTACGCTCCTTCCCTTTGGAGGCTTTCCGTGCGGTGACTTTGCATTTTGTGTCCCCATGTGGGGTACGCTTGTAATCGGGGGAAATTGCGCTACGTGATTAGGCGTTTATTTTTCTTTTAACCCCTTGTGGACATGAAAAATTCAAAGTTACACCAACGTTTTAGTGTAAAAAATTACATTTTTCATTTTCACAGCACATTGTTCCACATTTGTGCCTGTCACCAGTGGGGTCCATATGCTCACTATACCCCTTTTTATATTCCTTGAGGGGTGTAGTTTCCAGAATGGGGTCACTTGTGGGGGGTTTCCAATGTTTTGGCAGCACGGGCACTCTGGGAATCCGACATGGCTTTCGTCCTCCATTCCAGCCTCTAAATGGCGCTCTGTCCCTTTGGTGGCTTGCCCTGTGCCCACATGGCACATTATATCCACCTGTGGGGTATTTTCGTACTCAGGGGAAATTACCCTACACGTTTTGTGTTTATTTTCTCTTTTAACCCCTTGTGGAAATGAAAAAATCAGGGCTAGACCAACATTTAGTGTAAAAAAAAATGTAAATTTTACACTAAATCATTGATCTAGTCTTTATTTTTTCATTTTCACAAGGGGTTAAAAGATTAAAAAAACACGAAATGTGTAGAACAATTTCCCCTGAGTACGGAAATACCCCACATGTGGACATAAAGTGCCATGCGGGTGCAGGGTAAGCCTCCAAAGGGAAGGAGCGCCATTTGGCTAGAGTGGATGGTGAATGCCATATCGCATTTACAAAGGCCCTGTGTTGCCAAGACATTGAAAACCCCCAAAAGTGACCCCATTCTGGAAACTACACCCCTCAAGGAATCCAATAAGGGGTGCAGTGAGGATATGGACCCCTCGATGACGGGCACATTTGTGCTGTGAAAATGAAAAAACGAAATTTTTCACTTTCACGTCACATTGTTCCACATTTGTGCCTGTCACCAGTGGGGTCCATATGCTCACTGCACCCCTTATTGGATTCCTTGAGGGGTGTAGTTTCCAGAATGGGGTCACTTGTGGGGGTTTAATACTGTCCTGGAAGCATAGGGTCTTTGTAAATGCAACATGGCCCTTGAAATCCATTCCAGCCAAATCCAGCCTCCAAAAGCCAAATGGCGCTCCTTCCCTTTGGAAGCCCGTCTTGCGGCCGCATGGCGCTTTATGTGCACATGTGAGGTATTTTCGTACTCGGGACAAACTTCTCTACACGTTTTGTGTTTTTTTTCTCTTTTAAACCCTTGTGAAAATGAAAAATTCACTGCTAGACCAATGTTTAAGTGTAAAAAATGTAATTTTTACACAACATCATTGATCTAGTTTTGACGTTTCTCATTTGCACAAGGGGTTAAAAGAGAAGAAACACAACAAAACATGTAGAGAAATTTCCCCCGAGTACGGAAATACCCCACATGTGGACTTAAGGTGCTATGCAGCCGCAAGACGGGTCTCTGAAGGGAAGGAGCGCCATTTAGCTTTTTGGGGCTGGATTTGGGTAGAATGGATTTCGAGGGGCCATGTTGCATTTAAAAACTCCCTGTGCTGCCAAGGCAGTAAAAGCCCCCACAAGTGGCCCCATTATGGAAACTAAACCCCTCAGGGAATGTAACAAGGGGTGAAGTGAGCATATGGACCCCACTGGTGACGGGCACAAATGTGGAACAATGTGGCGTGAAAATGAAATATTACATTTTTTACACTATAATGTTGGTTTAGCCTTGAAATTTTCATTTTCACAAGGGGTTAAAAGAGAAAAAAACCACACAAAACGTGTAGAGCAACTTCCCCTGAGTCCGTAAATACCCCACATGTGGACATAAAGCGCCATGTGGGCGCAGGGCAAGCCTCCGAAGGGAAGGAGCGCCATTTGGATTTTGGAGACTGGATTTGGCCAGAATGGATTATGAACGCCATGTCGCATTTACAGAGCCCTCGTGCTGCCAAAACAGTGGAAACCCCCCACAAGTGACCCCATTCTGGAAACTACACCCCTCAAGGAATCTAACAAGGGGTGCAGTGAGGATATGGACCCCTTGATGATGGGCACATTTGTGCCTTGAAAGTGAAAAAATGAAATGTTTCACTTTCACATCACATTGTTCCACATTTGTGCCCGTCACCAGTGGGGTCCATATGCTCACTGCACCCCTTATTAGATTCCTTGAGGGGTGTAGTTTCCAGAATGGGGTCACTTGTGGGGGGTTTCCAGTGTTTTGGCAGCACGAGGGCTCTGTAAATGCAACATGGCCCTTGAAATACATTCCAGTGAAATTCAGCTTCCAAAAGCCAATTGGCGCTCCTTCCCTTTGGAGGCTCGTCCTGCGCCCCCTATCGCCACATGTGGGGTATTTCTGTACTCGGGAGAAACTGCGCTACACGTTTTGTGTCTTTTTTTTCCTTTTATCCCTTTGTGAAAATGAAAAATTGAAGGCTAGAACAACATTTCAGTAAAACAAAATGTATTTTTATTTTTTCACGCCACATTGTTCTGAAAATCTGTGAAGCACCTGTGGGGTCCAGATGCTCACCGCACCCCTTGTTACATTCCTCGAGGGGTTTAGTTTTCTAAATGGTGTCCCTTTAGGGGTGTTTTTTAGGTTTTGCCACCCCAGAGCCTCTGCCAACCTGAAGTGGTACAGTCAGAAATGACCAAATATAACGGAGGCGTTGAAATTCACTAGGCGCTCCTTTGTATCTGAGGCTTGTGGTTGCGTCAAATAGCTCAATAGGGCCACATATGGGGTATTTCTATAAACTGCAGAAACGGGGCAATCAATATTGGGGTGCATTTCTCTGGTAATAGCTTTACAATTATGAAAGATATTGGATTACAAGAAAATCTCTGCACAGAAAATTTAAATTTTCAAATTTCTTAGACACTTAGCTTTTATTTCTGTGACTCCCCTAAAGGGTTAAAAAACTTTCTGGGTGTGCTTTTGCAGAGTTTGGGGGGTGCAGTTTCTGAAATGGGGTGCTTTGTGGGGCTTTATAACATACAGTCCTCTCAAATATACTTTAAACCTGAACAGGTTCCTAAAAATATCTGATTTTGAAATTTTACAGAAAATTTGGAAATTTGCTGCTAATGTTTTAATCTTTCTATGGTCTAAAAAAAATGAAATATAGTTTAATAAATGCCGCCAACATAAAGTAGACATGTTGCTAATGCTATTTAATATATAATTTATGTGGTATAACCATTTTCTGTATAAGCAGAAAAGTTTCAAAGTTGGAAAAATGCTTTTTTTCAAAATTTTTCACGTTATTTTGGTTTTTTTCATAAAGATTCGTTATAAGTATCGACTCCAATTTACCAGAAATGTAAAGTACAATATGTCACGAGAAAACAATCTCAGAATCAGCCGGATAGGTAAAAGCATCCCGAAGTTATTAATGAATAAAGTGACACAGGTCATATTCCTAAAATTTGCTCCGGTCCTTAAGGCCATTTCAGGCCCGGTCCTTAAGGGGTTAAAGGGACCAATTTCACTCTTAAAGGGACCCAGATCGCTCTTAAAGAGACCCAGGTCGCTCTTAAAGGGACCCATTTCGCTCTTAAAGGGACCCAGGTCGCTCTTAAAGGGACCCAGGTCGCTCTTAAAGGGACCAATATCGCTCTTAAAGGGACCCAGGTCGCTCTTAAAGGGACCCAGGTCGCTCTTAAAGGGACCCATTTTGCTCTTAAAGGGACCCAGGTCGCTCTTAAAGGGACATATTTTGCTCTTAAAGGGACATATTTCGCTCTTAAAGGGACCCAGGTCGCTCTTAAAGGGACCAATTTCACTCTTAAAGGGACCAATTTCACGCTTAAAGGGACCCATTTCGCACTTAAAGGGACCCAGGTCGCTCTTAAAGGGACCCATTTCGCTCTTAAAGGGACCTATTTCGCTCTTAAAGGGACCCAGGTCACTCTTAAAAGGACCCATTTCACTCCTAAAGGGACCTATTTCGCTCTTAAAGGGACCCAGGTTTCTCTTAAAGGGACCCATTTCACTCTTAAAGGGACCCAGATCGCTCTTAAAGGGACGCAGGTTGCTATTAAAGGGACCCAGATCACTCTTAAAGGGACCCAGATCGCTCTTAAAGGGACCCAGGTTGCTCTTAAAGGGACACAGTTCACTCTTAAAGGGACCCATTTCGCTCTTAAAGGGACCCAGGTCGCTCTTAAAGGGACATATTTCACTCTTGAAGGGACATATTTTGCTCTTATAAGGACCCAGGTCGTTCTTAAAGGGACCCAGGTTGCTCTTAAAGGGACCCAGGTCGCTCTTAAAGGGACCCAGGTCGCTCTTAAAGGGACCAATTTCACGCTTCAAGGGACCCATTTCGCTCTTAAAGGGACCCAGGTCACTCTTAAAGGGACCCAGGTCGCTTTTAAAGGGACCAATTTCACTCTTAAAGGGACCAATTTCATGCTTAAAGGGACCAATTTTATGCTTAAAGGGACCCATTTCGCTCTTAAAGGGACCAAGGTCGCTCTTAAAGGGACCCAGGTCGCTGTTACACTTTGTGTGGATACTTTGTGGAAGCCTATGGCTGGTAGGGGTGTACACAGCAGACAACAGTCACAGTAAGTATATGCAGACTCACGTTTTGTTGCAGCAGCGCTGGATGATGTCCGGCAGGTGAGCAGAGTGTGGTTCAGCAGAGCTGGAGTTGGTAAGCGGCTGTTCCACTAACAGATCTGTAGGAAGATAGCACACAGCAGGAGCGGGTCCTGGGTAGGTGAGCGGCAGCGCCGCTGACAGACAGCAGGCAGGATGTGTAGCACTAGGTAAACCTTGCTGAGGAGTTTAAACAGCAGAGTGATCCCATGTGCAGCAGTAGTAATAATCAGGAGGTCTAGTAGCAGGACTCTGGAATAAGAGGACCGCAGCAATATACAAACAGGAGAGTCTGTAAGCTAGAGGCAGACAGAAGCTAAGTTCTAACTGATACTCAGGCAGGGAGGGGCACAGGTGCACACATTATTATAGCCTCAGAGAGCAGGTAAGATGGCCACTGAAGCTGCGGTGGCCATCTTGCAAAGAGGCAGACATGCCCAAAATCACAGCAAAACATAAAACCAGGACTGGATCCTAACACTACCCCCACCTCAGGAGCGGCCTCCGGACGCCCTCTGGCCAGGCTTTCCGGGCTGTCTTCGGTGGAACTCTGACACCAAACGGGGAGCATTAATATTGTTCACAGGTTCCCAAGAATTTTCTTCGGTTGGATACCCTTCCCACTTGACTAAATATTGTAGCCGGTTCCTATGGATCCTAGAGTCGAGAATTTCTTCCACCACAAATTGTTCCTCACCATCAATCAAAACCGGATCGGGTGGTTGGGCAGAGCGACCCGGGAACGGATTAGGGACAGCAGCCTTCAGTAGAGAGACATGGAATACTGGATGGACCTTCATGGTCTTGGGGAGCTTTAGCCGAACAGCCACTGCATTTATAATGGCACTTATTTTGAATGGACCCACAAACTTCTGTCCGAGCTTTGGAGAGGGTACTCTCAGTTTTAAATTTTTAGTGGAGAGCCAGACAGAATCTCCTACTTTGAACCTGGGTGCTGGTCTACGATACTGATCAGCTGATCTTTTATATCTCTCCTGGGCTGAGGTCAAAGTTTCCTTCAGCACATCCAAGTTTCGCTGAAGAGTTGCCACACGTTCTGCAACTGCTGGCATGGCGACATCAACTGGGAGCCTTGGCAGAATCTTGGGATGGAACCCCAGATTGGCATAGAAGGGTGACATCTTTGTGGAGGCACTCTGGGAGTTGTTGTAAGAGAACTCCGCCAGAGGGAGAAGATCCAGCCAATCATCCTGCAAATGACTGATGAAACAACGCAGGTACTGTTCTAAGGTCTGATTAGTCCGTTCAGTCTGGCCATTTGACTGTGGATGATAAGCAGATGACAAGCAGACCTTGATGTCCAATGCCGAGCAAAATCCTTGCCAGAATCTTGCCATAAATTGGGCTCCTCGGTCTGAAATGACCTCATCGGGGACCCCGTGTAGCCGAAAGACATTTTGAATAATTAACTCCACGGTGTCCTTCGCAGATGGTAGTCCAGAACAGGGTATGAAATGAGCAGCCTTGGTTAATCGGTCAACCACTACTAGAATGGTGTTCATTCCTTTAGAGGTGGGCAATTCGACAATGAAGTCCATAGAGATGGAGCCCCACGGACGAGAAGGCACCGGCAATGGTTGTAGTAGTCCAGTCGGAGCAGACCTGGGTGTCTTACACCTGGCACAGACATCACAGGAGCGGACATAACTCTTAACATCCCCCTGATAGCCAGGCCACCAGAAGAATCGCGAAAGAAACTCCTGAGTCTTCTGTACCCCTTTATGACCTGCCACCTTTGAGTCATGCATCAGTTTCAGCACTCTTAATCTAGCAGTCTTAGGCACGTAAAGGCATTGGCCATGGAACCACACTCCATTTTTGAAAGTTAAGTGCACGTCATCAGCTGGCCGTGACAAAAGAGGGTCATTGGCATAGGCTTCCTTAAAGATATTGATTAGGTCTTGATTCTGTATCACTCCTACCACATTAGCATCTGGTATTATGGTCTTAGATGATGATGTAGAATCTAATTCAGTAGAGAACATCCGGGAAAGAGCATCAGCTTTGCTGTTACGCGAACCTGGTCGGTAGGAGATGATGAAATTGAATTGGTTTAGGAATAGGCTCCAGCGAACTTGTCGGGGAGAAAGACATCTTGCCGATCGAACAAATTCTAAATTACGGTGATCAGTGAGTACAACAATTTGCTGAGAAGCTCCCTGCAAGTGATGCCTCCATTCCTTGAACGCAGAGATGATCGCCAATAGTTCCTTGTTTCCAACATCATAGTTCCTCTCAGCAGATGATAACTTTCGAGAGAAGAATGCGCAGGGGTGCAACAGACCTTTTTCTCCTGTTCTCTGGGATAAGACAGCCCCCACGGCACAATCTGAGGCGTCCACCTCAATTATGAATGCCAACTCTGGATCAGGATGTATTAATACTGGGGCAGTTGTGAATTTTGATTTAAGACGGGTGAAAGCCTCCTGGGCCTGAGGTGTCCAATGAAATACTGTCCCCTTCTTGGTAAGTTGGGTGATAGGACTGACGATCTCTGAAAAGTGCTTGATGAAGCGCCGGTAAAAGTTGGCAAAGCCTATAAAACGTTGTACCTCCCGGATGTTTTTTGGGACTGGCCAATCAATAATTGCTTGGATCTTGCTTGTATCCATATGCAACCCTTGTGGCGAGATGACATAGCCCAGAAACTGGATCTCAGTCTGGTGGAACTCACATTTTTCGAGTTTGATGTAAAGATGGTTTACTCGAAGACGGTCCAGAACAGTTCTCACATGTTCCTGATGCTCTTGCAGGGAATTGGAGAAGATAAGTATATCATCTAGGTAGACCACCATGAACTGATCCAAGAGATCCCGGAAGATGTCATTAGCCAGGTGCTGGAAAGTAGCTGGGGCATTGCAAAGCCCAAATGGCATCACGAGGTACTCAAAATGTCCATAGCGACACCGAAAGGCAGTCTTCCACTCGTCTCCAGGTCTAATCCGCACCAAATTGTAAGCTCCACGGAGATCTAATTTGGAGAAAATTTTGGCATGGCGAACTCTTTCCAGAAGTTCAGGAATCAGAGGAAGCGGATAGCGATTTCGGACTGTAACTTTATTCAGCTCCCGATAATCAATGCAGGGTCTAAGAGACCCATCTTTCTTTTTTACAAAGAAAATCGGAGCGCCCGCAGGGGATGAAGAAGGACGGATAAATCCCTTCGCCAGGTTCTCCTCAATGTACTCCTTGAGGGCCTTTAACTCTGGTCCGGCTAGGGGATAGATGTGACCAAAGGGTATCGCTGCACCGGGCAAAAGCTCAATCGGACAGTCATATGGCCGGTGTGGAGGAAGCTTATCCGCATTTTTCTTGTCGCATACATCCAAGAAGTCATGATAGACTGATGGAAAATTGTTAGAGATACTTTCAGGACCGGATTTGGCTAGGCAAATGGCTGAGGTTTTACTTGCTGGGAAGCGTATCTCCCTAGTTTCCCAATTGATAACTGGGTTCTGCTTCCTCAACCATGGGAGGCCTAAGATGATTGGAAAATGAGGAGAGGAGATGAGCATGAAAGAGAGTGTCTCTTGATGGTCGGGTGGCATGGAGACCCTCACGGGTTTAGTTTCCCGATCTATCGGCCCCGAGGTCAGGGGGGAACCATCCACGGTCTCCATAAGCACAGGTGAAGCTTTTAGTTGTGTAGCGATACCATGTTCTTTAGCAAAGGCAAGATCCATGAAGTTGCCACTGGCTCCGGAATCCACCATAGCTGAGGTGGGGACCCAGCAAGTGCTGGTCCAAATCTGAATAGGCAGGAAGCAGTGGGTCTCTTTCTTCTTCTTTTCAAGGTGTGGGGCCACAGAAGACAGGGTCTGAATTACTGCATTCAACTGCTGTGATGCTTCTGAGAGCTCTGATTCAGAGTCAGACAGGTCACCTTCGGCCACGGCTGCAGCTGTTCTGCGAGGCCGATTAGGGCAATTTATAAGAAAGTGGCCAGACTCTCCACAATAAAGACATAAACCTTCCCGCAGCCTGCGCTCTCTGCGAGCATTACTCTCTGATCTCTGTACTGCATCTAATTGCATCGGCTCGATCTCCTGTGGGGATCTATTGGAAGGTTCCCTGGGATATGCAGATGGGGAAGCTGATGGACTGTCCCTTCGATTCAGTGCTGCCCACTTCTCTTGTCTCCGTTCAGATAAGCGGATATCTATCCGAATGCAATGATGCACAAAATCTCCAAATTCTGAGGGAGCCTCACTGCGGGCCAGCTCATCCTTGATGGCGCTAGATAATCCCTTTCTAAACAGAGGGAGTTGTGCCTCAGAATTCCAAGCTGTATCAATGGCCCATCTCTTAAATTCCATGGCGTATTCCGTGACGGAACGTCGGCCCTGTCGGAGTGCCAATAAGTTGGTCTCTGCGGTGATGCGACGATTTGGATCATCAAACATTAGTCTCATGCCAGCAAGGAACTGAGTCAGACTGTTCAAACAGGGATCACCGGTCTCAATTAGCGGATTCGCCCATGCTAGCGCCTTGTGTGTCAAAAGCATGATGATACAGAGTACTTTGGCGCGATCATTCGGAAATTGGCTGGCGTGTGCATCAAAGTATAGCTGACACTGATTTACAAAGCCACGGAACTTGTCACGATCTCCACCAAACCTGAACGGTGGCAATTTCGGAGGACCCAGTACTGCAGCAGGGTGAGCTGGCATCTGCGCCTCAACAGAGGTGGTCCGAGCGCGCAAATCCTGGATTGCTATGTTAAGTTCATGCGCATTTTCATTTGCTTGTGTCTCCAGAGCAATTATTTTAGTCTTTAGCGACTGCACTTCAGTATGTATAGAAGATGTGATTTGATGAAGTCTCTTAATACGGGCTTCCAAATCCCCAGACCCAGCGGCCTCCATCTTTGCGGCCTGAGTATCCTGTTACACTTTGTGTGGATACTTTGTGGAAGCCTATGGCTGGTAGGGGTGTACACAGCAGACAACAGTCACAGTAAGTATATGCAGACTCACGTTTTGTTGCAGCAGCGCTGGATGATGTCCGGCAGGTGAGCAGAGTGTGGTTCAGCAGAGCTGGAGTTGGTAAGCGGCTGTTCCACTAACAGATCTGTAGGAAGATAGCACACAGCAGGAGCGGGTCCTGGGTAGGTGAGCGGCAGCGCCGCTGACAGACAGCAGGCAGGATGTGTAGCACTAGGTAAACCTTGCTGAGGAGTTTAAACAGCAGAGTGATCCCATGTGCAGCAGTAGTAATAATCAGGAGGTCTAGTAGCAGGACTCTGGAATAAGAGGACCGCAGCAATATACAAACAGGAGAGTCTGTAAGCTAGAGGCAGACAGAAGCTAAGTTCTAACTGATACTCAGGCAGGGAGGGGCACAGGTGCACACATTATTATAGCCTCAGAGAGCAGGTAAGATGGCCACTGAAGCTGCGGTGGCCATCTTGCAAAGAGGCAGACATGCCCAAAATCACAGCAAAACATAAAACCAGGACTGGATCCTAACAGTCGCTCTTAAAGGGACATATTTCGCTCTTAAAGGGACATATTTTGCTCTTAAACGGACCCAGGTCGCTCTTAAAGGGACCCATTTTGCTCTTAAAGGGACATATTTCGCTCTTAAAGGGACCCAGGTCACTCTTAAAGGGACCCAGGTCCCTTTTAAGGCAACCCATTTTGCTCTTAAAGGGACACATTTCGCTCTTAAAGGGACCCAGGTCGCTCTTAAAGGGACCAATTTCACTCTTAAAGGGACCAATTTCATGCTTAAAGGGTCCCATTTCGCTCTTAAAGGGACCCAGGTCGCTCTTCAAAGGACCCATTTTGCTCTTAAAGGGACCCAGGTCGCTCTTAAAGGGACATATTTCACTCTTGAAGGGACATATTTTGCTCTTATAAGGACCCAGGTCGTTCTTAAAGGGATCCAGGTTGCTCTTAAAGGGACCCAGGTCGCTCTTAACCTCTTAAGGACATAGGACGTACCGGTACGTCCTATGTCCTCACTTGCACTTCAAAGCGGGGCCGCGCGGCGGCCCCGCTTTGAAGTGCCGCGATCCCGGGTGCCGCGTGTAGCCCGGGACCGCTGCTATTAGCGGGCACGGTCGGATCGCCGTGCCCGCTAATTAGCTAATCGGAGGCAGCTGTCAAAGTTGACAGCTGCCTCCGATTACCGGAGGCAACGTTTCCCTGGTGTCTAGTGGGGGAGATCGCTCCTCCGGGACCTTGTCCCGGAGGAGCGATCTCCCTGTCTGATGCCGGCCGGGGACGCGTCCAAGATGGCGCCGTCCTCGGCTCGGCACTCGTTTGTTTCCGGCTGCAGCAGCCGAAAGCAAACGAGTGCCGATCTCATGGATCTCTGCAGCATATCTATGCTGCAGAGATCTCAATGAGAGATCTGAGTGCATATACTAGAAGTCCCCCAGGGGGAATAACCCTAACCCCAGGGGGAATAACCCTAACCCCAGGGGGAATAACCCTAACCCTAGGGGGGCTTCTAGTATATGTGTAAAAAAAAAAAAAAAAGTGTTGTTTATAGTAAAAAGCCCCCTCCCCTAATAAAAGTCTGAATCACCCCCCTTTTCCCAGGTTTTAAATAAAAGTAAACAAATAAATAAATAAATAAACATGTTTGGTATCGCCGCGTGCGTAATCACCCGAACTATTAATTAATCACATTGCTGATCTCGTACGGTAAACGGCGTCAGCGCAAAAAAATCCCAAAGTGCAAAATTGCGCATTTTTGGTCGCATCAAATCCAGAAAAAATGTAATAAAAAGCGTTTAAAAAGACGTATATGGGCAATCAAGGTACCGATAGAAAGATCACATCATGGCGCAAAAAATGACACCTCGCACAGCCCCATAGACCAAAGGATAAAAGCGCTATAAGCCTGGGAATGGAGCGATTTTAAGGAACGTATATTGGTTAACAACGGTTTGAATTTTTTACAGGCCATCAGATACAATATAAGTTATACATGTTATATATCGTTTTAATCGTAACAACTTGAGGAACATGCATAACAAGTCAGTTTTACCCCAGGGCGAATGGCGTAAAAACACATTTCCCCCAAATAAAAGAAATGCATTTTTTTTTTCAATTTCACCACACTTTGAATTTTTTTCTGGTTTCGCAGTGTACTTTATGCAAAAATTCAGCCTGTAATTGCAAAGTACAATTAGTGACGCAAAAAATAAGGGCTCATGTGGGTTTCTAGGTGGAAAAATGCAACTGCTATGACCTTTTATGCACAAGGAGGAAAAACCGAAAACGTAAAAACGAAAATGGGCCATGTCCTTAAAGGGTTAAAGGGACCCAGGTCGCTCTTAAAGGGACCAATTTCACGCTTCAAGGGACCCATTTCGCTCTTAAAGGGACCCAGGTCACTCTTAAAGGGACCCAGGTCGCTTTTAAAGGGACCAATTTCACTCTTAAAGGGACCAATTTCATGCTTAAAGGGACCAATTTTATGCTTAAAGGGACCCATTTCGCTCTTAAAGGGACCAAGGTCGCTCTTAAAGGGACCCAGGTCGCTCTTAAAGGGACATATTTCGCTCTTAAAGGGACATATTTTGCTCTTAAACGGACCCAGGTCGCTCTTAAAGGGACCCATTTTGCTCTTAAAGGGACATATTTCGCTCTTAAAGGGACCCAGGTCACTCTTAAAGGGACCCAGGTCCCTTTTAAGGCAACCCATTTTGCTCTTAAAGGGACACATTTCGCTCTTAAAGGGACCCAGGTCGCTCTTAAAGGGACCAATTTCACTCTTAAAGGGACCAATTTCATGCTTAAAGGGTCCCATTTCGCTCTTAAAGGGACCCAGGTCGCTCTTCAAAGGACCCATTTTGCTCTTAAAGGGACCCAGGTCGCTCTTAAAGGTACTAATTTCACTCTTAAAGGGACCAATTTCACTCTTTTAGTGATTTTAGTGTTTCCGTTTTTCCCTTCTCCCCTTCTAAGAGCTCCAGCACTCTCAGTTTTCTATCTACAGGCCATGTAAGTGCTTGTTTGTTACAGGAATAGTTGTACTGTGTAATGGCGTCTTTCATTTTACCATAACATGTATGATGGAATACCAAATATATTATTTATGAAGATATAAATAGGTGAAATCGTAAGAAAGAATGCAATATGGTAACGTTTGGGGGGTTCCTGTGACTACGTAATACACTATATGGTAACAGCGACATGATACCATTATTCTATAGGTCAGTACGAACACATCCATATGCAGGTTACACAGATTCTCTAATCTTATATATATATTTTTTTATTAAATCCTTTTTTTGGCAATTAAATATTAATAAAATGGGCCTATTGTGACGCTTATAACGGTTTTATTTTTTCACCTACGGGGCTGTATGGGGTGTCATTTTTTCCGCCATGATCTCTAGTTTTTATTAATACCATATTTGTGAAGATCGGACGTTTTGATCACTTTTTATTGATTTTTTTTAATATATAATGTAACATAAAATCGGTAATGTGCGCACTTTTTTCCCTCTTTTCGTGTACGCCGTTTACCGTTCGCAATGACGCTTGTTATATTTTAATAGATCAGACAATTACGCACGCTACGGTATATTATATGTTTATCTATTTATTTATTTTTATATGTTTTATTTATATAATGGGAAAGGGGGGTGATTTAGACTTTTATTGGGGGAGGGGCTTTGGGGTAGTGTAATAGTGTTTTGAACTTTTTTTTTTTACACTTTTGAAGTCCTTTTGGGGGACTTGTACATAGATTAGTTTGATTTCTACACTGATGAATGCTATGCCATAGGCATAACATTGATCAGTGTTATCGGCGCTCTGCTCATTGAGCCTGCCTGTGCAGGCTCAGTGTAGCAGATCGCCGATCGGACCGCATGGAGGCAGGTAAGAGACCTCCGGCAGTCCGTTTCAACGACCGGGACCCCCGCAGCGATCGCTGCAGCGTGTCATTACCGGTGAGGTCCCGGCTGCTGATTGCAGCCGGCCCCCACCTGCTATGAAGCGCGCTCCGCTCCGGAGCGCGCTTCATAGCGGGAGAAACACCCAGGACGTAAGGTTACATCATGGGTCGTCTGGGGACAGACTTCCATGACGTAACCCTACGTCCAGGGTCGTCTAGGGGTTAAAGGGACCCAGGTCGATCTTAAAGGGACCCAGATCGCTCTTAAAGGGACCCAGGTCGCTCTTAAAGAGACCAATATCGCTCTTAAAGGGACCCAGGTCGCTCTTAAAGGGACCAATTTCGCTCTTAAAGGGACCCAGATCGCTCTTAAATGGACCCAGGTCGCTCTTAAAGGGACCCATTTCGCTCTTAAAGGGATCCAGGTTGCTCTTAAAGAGACCCATTTTGCTCTTAAAGGAACATATTTCGCTCTTAAAGGGACCCAGGTCGCTCTTAAAGGGACCCATTTCGCTCTTAAAGGGACCCATTTCGCTCTTAAAGGGACCCAGGTTGCTCTTAAAGAGACCCATTTTGCTCTTAAAAGGACATATTTCGCTCTTAAAGGGACATATTTTGCTCTTAAAGGGGCCCAGGTCGCTCTTAAGGGGACCCAGGTTGCTCTTAAAGGGACCAATTTCACGCTTAAAGGGACCCATTTCGCTCTTAAAGGGACCCAGATCGCTCTTAAAGGGACCAATTTCACGCTTAAAGGGACCCATTTCGCTCTTAAAGGGACCCAGATCGCTCTTAAAGGGACCCAGGTTGCTCTTAAAGGGACCCATTTCGCTCTTAAAGGGACGCAGGTCGCTCTTAAAGGTACCCATTTCGCTCTTAAAGGGACCCAGATCGCTCTTAAAGGGATGCAGGTTGCTCTTAAAGGTACCCATTTCGCTCTTAAAGGGACCCAGATCGCTCTTAAAGGGACCCAGGTTGCTCTTAAAGGGACCCAGTTCACTCTTAAAGGGAACCCATTTCGCTCTTAACCCCTAGACGACCCTAGACGTAGGGTTACGTCATGGAAGTCTGTCCCCAGACGACCCATGACGTAACCTTACGTCATGGGTGTTATTCCCGCTATGAAGCGCGCTCCGGAGCGGAGCGCGCTTCATAGGAGGTGGGGGCCGGCTGCAATCAGCAGCCGGGACCTCACCGGTAATGACACGCTGCAGCGATCGCGCTGCCGCGTGTCATTAACCCCTTAACCGCCGCGATCGCGGCGCGACCGCAGCGTTTAAGTGTAAGTGACAGGGGGAGTCCCCTGTCACTTACCGATCACTTACTGCGGGGGTCCCGATCGTTGAAACGGACTGCAAGAGGTCTCTCACCTGCCTCCATGCGGTCCGATCGGCGATCTGCTACACTGAGCCTGCACAGGCAGGCTCAATGAGCAGAGCGCCGATAACACTGATCAATGCTATGCCTATGGCATAGCATTCATCAGTGTATAAATCAAAGTAATGTATGTACAAGTCCCCCAAAGGGACTTCAAAAGTGTAAAAAAAAAAAAGTTCAAAACACTAACACACTACCCCAAAGCCCCTCCCCCAATAAAAGTCAAAATCACCCCCCTTTCCCATTATATAAATAAAACATATAAAAATGCATAAATAGATAAACATATAATATACCGTAGCGTGCGTAATTGTCCGATCTATTAAAATATAACAAGCGTCATTGCGACCGGTAAACGGCGTACACGAAAAGAGGGGAAAAAGTGCGCAGATTACCGATTTTATGTTACATTATATATTTAAAAAAATCAATAAAAAGTGATCAAAACGTCCGATCTTCACAAATATGGTATTAATAAAAACTAGAGATCATGGCGGAAAAAATTACACCCCATACAGCCCCATAGGTGAAAAAATAAAACCGTTATAAGCGTCACAATAGGCCCATTTTATTAATATTTAATTGCCAAAAAAAAGGATTTCATAAAAAAAAATATATATAACATTAGAGAATCTGTGTAACCTGCATATGGTTGTGTTCGGACTGACCTATAGAATAATAGTGTCATGTCGCTGTTACCATATAGTGCATTACGTAGACACCGGAACCCCCCAAACGTTACCATATTGCATTCTTTCTTACTATTTCACCTATTTATATCTTCATAAATAATATATTTGGAATTCCATCATACATGTTATGGTAAAATGAAAGACGCCATTACAAAGTACAACTATTCCTGTAACAAACAAGCACTTACATGGCTTGTAGATAGAAAACTGAGAGTGCTAGAGCTCTTAGAAGGGGAGGAGGGAAAAACGAAAGCACTAAGATCAAAATTTGCGCGGTCCACTGGGTCATTTTGGGCCTGGTCCTCAAAGGGTTAAAGGGACCCAGGTCGCTCTTAAAGGGACATATTTCACTCTTGAAGGGACATATTTCGCTCTTAAAAGGACCCAGGTCGCTCTTAAAGGGACCCAGGTCGCTCTTAAAGGGACCCAGGTCGCTCTTAAAGGGACCCATGTCGCTCTTAAAGGGACCTAGGTCGCTCTTAAAGGGACCTAGGTCGCTCTTAAAGGGACCCATTTTGCTCTTAAAGGGACCCAGGTCTTTCATAATGGGTCCCAGGTCGCCCTTAAAGGGACTCAGGTCGCTCTAGCCACATGGGTCTCTTTAAGAGCTACATGGGTCCCATACCTTTCGGAGTGACTTGGGTCCCTTTAAGAGCAACATGCGTCCCGTCCGTTTAAGAGCAACTTGGGTCCCGTCCCTTTAAGAGCGACTTGGATCCCTTTAAGAGCTACATGGGACCATTTAAGAGCGACTTGGGTCCCGTCCTTTTAAGAGCTCTTAAAGGGACCAATTTCACTCTTAAAGGGACCAATTTCACGCTTAAAGGGTCCCATTTCGCTTTTAAAGGGACCCAGGTCGCTCTTAAAGGGACCCAGGTCGCTCTTAAAGTGACCCAGATCGCACTTAAAGGGACCCAGTTCGCTCTTAAATGGACCTAGGTCACTCTTAAAGGGACCCAGGTCGCTCTTAAAGGGACCAATTTCACTCTTAAAGGGACCCATTTTGCTCTTAAAGGGACATATTTCGCTCTTAAAGGGACATATTTCGCTCTTAAAGGGACATATTTTGCTCTTAAAGGGACCCAGGTCGCTCTTAAAGGGACCCAGGTCGCTCTTAAAGGGACCCAGGTCGCTCTTAAGAGGACCCAGGTAGCTCTTAAAGGGACCCAGGGCGCTCTTAAAGGGACCCATTTCGCTCTTAAAGGGCACCCAGGTCGATCTTAAAGGGACCCAGATCGCACTTAAAGGGACCCAGTTCGCTCTTAAAGGGACCCAGATCGCTCTTAAAGGGACCCAGGTCGCTCTTAAAGGGACCAATATCGCTCTTAAAGGGACCCAGGTCGCTCTTAAAGGGACCATTTTCGCTCTTAAAGGGACCCAGATCGCTCTTAAAGGGACCCAGGTCGCTCTTAAAGGGACCCATTTCGCTCTTAAAGGGACCCAGGTTGCTCTTAACCTCTTAAGGACCCATGACGTACCGGCACGTCATGGATCACTGTCACTTAAGGACCCATGACGTGCCGGTACGTCATCCCTTTAAACGGGCGCCGCGGCCGGCCGGGTCCCGATCGGGGGAGATAGCCTGCTATAATACATAGCAGGCCATCTCTCCCTGTCGGCATGGAGGGTTGTTAACCCCCCCCATGCCGACGATCGCCGCTATTGGCTGATAAGCCCATAGCGGCGATCGGAACCTTTCCGGGCCATCGGTGGCCCGATGACCCGGAAAAAAAATGGCGGTCGGTGCTGTCCGAGGACGGCACCGACCGCCATTACTGTAAAAAGTAATGGTGGTCACGGTACCACCGTCCCGATCGCCGTGAACGGCCGGCCAGCCGGCCGGCCGTTCACGGCGATCAAAGTCCCCACAAGTAATAAATACCTGCTCCGGACCCCTCAGCTAGGTAGCTGAGGGGTCCGGAGCAGGTATTTGTACATTACTCACCTGTCCCGGGGTCCTGATCGGCGTCTTCCGGGTTCCCGGCGTCCTCTTCATCTTCGGCTTCTTCCGTGAGTCCCGATCGTCTCTTTCCGGCTCCAGCGTCGTCTATTTTCGTATTTTTCCGGCTCCAGCGTCGTCTATTTTCGGATCTTGCGCTCTGCTGCCCCCTAGCGGCTGATAAGTGTAATACACGTATCAGCCACTACAGGGATGTTCAGAATGTAGTAAAAAAAAAAATTTTTTTCCCAATTTTTTTTTTTTCTATTTTCCGCACCCTATCGCCGCTGAGTGTTGATCAGCATCGCACGAAAGTGCGCTGCTAATCAGCAACTCCTCCTTTTTGGCGTAGGGTGTTTTTTTTTTATATCCTACTGCCACGGTCTGCTTATAAGTGCCGAACATAAGTGCGGCATTCATCAGCAACACCATTTTTGGCGTAGGTTTTTTTTGTATACTTACTGTAAAAAACACGTAAAAAAACACTACATTACACCACACTACATTGAATAAAGTTTTACACTACACCACTACATACCCCATATACCAATCCCCATATAAAGATGGCCCCCAGGGTGTTTTCGGTGTCGGACGCATACATTATTATTGCCTCCGACACCGAAACAGACAGTGAGGATAAATTGGGGGGATCCTTCTTTCCTCCATTCATCCTCATCCTCCTCATCATCCAGTGACGTGTCTGGGAGTAGCGTAGCGTACGCTGCCCCCCAGACACGTCTTTTCCGCCAGTACCGTCCCAATAAGAGATGACGGTATGGCGTGAAATTCTACAAACTCTGTGAGAGTACCTCAGGGTACACTTACAGATTTAGGGTACGTGCACACTGCGGAATGGCGAAGGATAACCCTTCGTGCATTCCGCAGCTGGCACCCGCCGGCGGACTGATGCAGGGGCGCGTCTCCGCCTGTGTCATAGACTCTATCCTATGCATGGGCGGATTCCATTATCCGTCATTCCATCAACACGTTGGACGCAGAGCGGAATCCGCCCGTGCATAGAATGGAGTCTACGACACGGACGGAGACGTGCGCCTGCATCAGTCCGCCGGCGGGTGCCAACTGCGGAATGCACAAAGGGTTATCCTTCGCGATTCCGCAGTGTGCACGTACCCTTAGAGTGTATGAAGGAAGGGACACTCGAATGCAGCCCCCAGATGCCCCCTTCCCCCCCCCATCCTCGGAGTTAGTGGGGAGATCGTCCGGGAACTGATCTTCCCACTGCTGGATAAAGGTCACCACCACCCGTACGGGGATAACCTTTATACCAGCACCCCCTCTTCCGGTCCCTCGCTGCCCGAGTTACTGTAGCTTGCGGCACGATCCGAACATATCAGAAGCAGTAATAGAGCCCTAATATTTAGCAGCCATGGAGCGGACCCAGCGCTTCTGGATATGAAGGACCCCGTATCGCACCAGGACAACATTTTCCAGGTGACGTCCCCCACACTGGAGAACAGGAGACCCCAGAAGAAGTGCAGAGTGTGGGGTAACAGGGGGATCAGGAAGGACACCATTTACCAGTGTGACACCTGTCCTGATCCCCCCGGCCTCTGCATACTGGATCGCTCCAAGGCGCACCACACGTCATTGGGGTTCTACATTATCTAAATTCTGTCCCTTATTCCTATTTCAGGGGTCACGTTGATCCAGGGATTATTCTGATCGCCATTATGGAGTCGGGAAGGAATTTTTCCCCTGTGATGAGGCTACTGTCGTCTGCCTCACGAGGGGTTTTTGCCTTCCTCTGGATCAACACAGGTTGAATTTGATGGACACCTGTCATTTCCAACCTTATAAACTAATAATTGGCCTAATACCCGCAAATAAATTAGAATTGTCCCTTTTCCCCAGCTAAATAGGTATGGCTGCCATTCCCATTAGAGGAGGCCATGATGCAATTACAAAGCCTCTGTGCGGCCAGGACAGTAGAAACCCCCCACAAGTGACCCCATTCTGGAAACTACACCCCATAAGGAATCTAACAAGGGGGGCAGTGGGGATATGGCCTCCTGGTGACGGCCACATTTGGGACGTGAAAATGAAAAAAATGGTATTTTTTATTTTCACGGCACATGTCCTACACATGTGCCCATCACTAGTGGGGTCCATATGCTCACTGCACCCCTTGTTAGATTCCTTATGGGGTGTAGTTTCCAGAATGGGGTCACTTGTCGGGGGTTTCTACTGTTCTGGCAGCACAGGAGCTTTGTAATTGCGACATGGCCTCCATCCCCCATTCCAGCCTCTAAATGGCGCTCTGTCCTTTTGGTGACTTGCCCTGTGCCCATATGGCAAATTATGTCCACATGTGGGGTATTTTCGTACTCAGGGGAAACTACCCTACACGTTTTGTGTTCATTTTCTTTTTTAACCCCTTGTGGAAATGGAAAAAAATCAAGGCTAGACCAACATTTAGTGTAATTTTTTTAAAATTTTTACTCTAAATCATTGATCTTGTCTTGATTTTTTCATTTTCACAAGGGGTTAAAAGATAAAAAAAAACACAATGTGTAGAGCAATTTCCCCTGAGTACGGAAATACCCCACATGTGGACATAAAGCGCCATGCGGGTGCAGGGTAAGCCTCCAAAGGGAAGGAGCGCCATTTGGTTTTTGAAGGCTGGATTTGGATGGAATGGATTTCGAGGGGCCATGTTGCATTCAAAAGGCCCCTGTGTTGCCAAGACAGTTAAACCCCCCACAAGTGACCCTATTATGGAAACTACACCCCTCAAGGAATGTAACAAGGGGTGTAGTCAGCATATGGACCCCACTGGTGACGGGCACAAATGTGGAACAATGTGGCGTGAAAATGAAATATTAAATTTTTTACACTATAATGTTGGTCTAGCCTTGAATTTATCATTTTCACAAGGGGTTAAAAGAGAAAAAAAACACACAAAATGTGTAGAGCAATTTCCCCCGAGTCCGTAAATACCCCACATGTGGACATAAAGCGCCATGTGGGTGCAGGGCAAGCCTCCGAAGGGAAGGAGCGCCATTTGGATTTTAGAGGTTGGATTTGGCTAGAATGGATGATGAACGCCATGTCGCATTTACAGAGCCCTTGTGCTGCCAAAACACTGTAAACCCCCACAAGTGACCCCATTCTGGAAACTACACCCCTCAAGGAATCTAACAAGGGGTGCAGTGAGGATATGGACCCCTGGATGACGGGCACATTTGTGCCATGAAAGTGAAAAAATGAAAATTTTCACTTTCACGTCACATTTTTCCACATTTGTGCCCGTCACCAGTGGGGTCCATATGCTCACTGCACCCCTTGTTAGATTCCTTGAGGGGTGTAGTTTCCAGAATGGGGTCACTTGTGGGGGGTTTCCAGTGTCTTGGCAGCACGAGGGCTCTGTAAATGCGACATAGCCCTTGAAATCCATTCCAGTGAAATCCAGCTTCCAAAAGCCAATTGGCGCTCCTTCCCTTTGGAGGCTCGTCCTGCGCCCGCTTGGCACTTTATGTCCACATGTGGGGTATTTCCGTACTCGGGAGAAACTGTGCTACATGTTTTGTGTTTTTTTTTTCCTTTTATCCCTTTGTGAAAATGAAAAATTGAAGGCTAGAACAACATTTTAGTGTAAAAAATACTTTAGTCTTTTTTCAAGCCATATTGTTTGGAAAATCTGTGAAGCACCTGTGGGGTCCAGATGCTCACCGCACCCCTTGTTACATTCCTTGAGGGGTGTAGTTTTCTAAATGGTGTCCCTTTAGGGGTGTTTTTTAGGTTTTGGCACCCCAGAGCCTCTGCCAACCTGAAGTGGTACAGTCAAAAATGACCAAAAATAACGGAGCCATTGAAATTCACTAGGCGCTCCCTTATATCTGAGGCTTGTGGTTGCGTCAAATAGCGCAATAGGGCCACATATGGGGTATTTCTATAAACTGCAGAAATGGGGCAATCAATATTGGGGTGCATTTCTCTGGTAATAGGTTTATAATTATGAAAAATATTGGATTACAATAAAATCTCTGCACAGAAAATTAAAATTTTCAAATTTCTTACACACTTAGCTTTTATTTCTGTGACTCCCCTAAAGGGTTAAAAAACTTTCTGGATGTGCTTTTGCAGAGTTTAGGGGGTGCAGTTTCTGAAATGGGGTGCTTCGTGAGGCTTTCTAACACACAGTCCCCTCAAATACACTTTAAACCTGAACAGTTCCCTAAAAATATCTGATTTTGAAATTTTACTGAAAATTTGGAAATTTGCTGCTAATGTTTTAAGCTTCCTATTGTCTAAAAAAAATGAAATATAGTTTAATAAATGCCGCCAACATAAAGTAGACATGTTGCTAATGCTATTTAATATATAATTTATGTGGTATAACCATTTTCTGTATAAGCAGAAAAGTTTTAAAGTTGGAAAAATGCATTTTTTCACAATTTTTCACGCTATTTTGGGTTTTTTCATAAAGATTCGTTATAAGTATCGACTCCAATTTACAAGAAATGTGAAGTACAATATGTCACGAGAAAACAATCTCAGAATCAGCCGGATAGGTAAAAGCATCCCGAAGTTATTAATGAATAAAGTGACACTGGTCAAATTCATAAAATTTGCTCCGGTCCTTAAGGCCATTTCAGGCTCTGTCCTTAAGGGGTTAAAGAGACCCATTTTGCTCTTAAAGGAACATATTTCGCTCTTAACCTCTTAAGGACCCATGACGTACCGGTACGTCATGGATCACTGTCACTTAAGGACCCATGACGTACCAGTACGCGGGTCCTTTAAGACGGCGCCGCGGCCGGCCGGGTCCCGATCGGGGGAGATAGCCTGCTATAATACAGAGCAGGCCATCTCTCCCTGTCGGCATGGAGGGTTCTTAACCCCCCATGCCGACGATCGCCGCTATTGGCTGATCAGCCAATAGCGACGATCGGAACCTTTCCGGGTCATCGGGTCATGTCCGAGGACGGCACCGACCGCCATTACTGTAAAAAGTAATGGTGGGCACAGTACCACCGTCCCGATCGCCGTGAACGGCCGGCCGATACTAGCCGGCCGTTCACGGCGATCACAGTCCCTACAAGTAATAAATACCTGCTCTAGACCCCTCAGCTAGGTAGCTGAGGGGTCCAGAGCACGTATTTGTACATTAATCACCTGTCCCGGGGTCCTGATCGGCGTCTTCCGGGTTCCCGGCGTCCTCTTCTTCTTGTCGGGTCTTCGGCTTCTTCCATGACGTCCCGATCGGCTTTTTTCGGCTCCAGCGTCATCTTTTTTCGTATTTTTCTGGCTCCAGCGTCGTCTTTTTTCGGATCTTGCGCTCTGCTGCCCCCTAGCAGCTGATAAGTGTAATACACCTATCAGCCACTATAGGGATGTTCAGAATGTAGTAAAAGTTGTTTTTTTTTTCCCAATTTCTTTTTTTTCTATTTTCCGCACCCTATCACCGCTGAGTGTTGATCAGCATCGCACGAAAGTGCGCTGCTAATCAGCAACTCCTCCTTTTTGGCGTAGGGTGTTTTTTTTCTATATCCTACTGCCACGATCTGCTGATAAGTGCCGCACATAAGTGCGGCATTTATCAGCTACACCATTTTTGGCGTAGTTTTTTTTTTATACTTACTGTAAAAAAACACGTAAAAAAACACTACATTACACCACACTACACTACATTGAATAAAGTTTGACACTACACCACTACATACCCCATATACCAATCCCTATATAAAAGTGGCCCCCGGTGTGTTTTCGGTATCGGACGCATACGTTATTATTGCCTCCGGCACTGAAACAGCCAGTGAGAATGAATGGGGGGATCCTTCTTTTCTCCATTCATCCTCATCTTCCAATGACGTATCAGGGGGTAGCGTACGCTGCCCCCCAGACACGTCTTTTCCGCCAGTACCGTCCCAATAAGAGATGACGGTATGGCGTGAAATTCTCCAAACTCTGTGAGAGTACCTCAGATTTAAGGTACGTGCACACTGCGGAATGGCGAAGGATAACCCTTTGTGCATTCCGCAGCTGGCAGCCGCCGGCGGACTGATGAAGGCGCGCGTCTCCACCCGTGTCATAGACTCCATGCTATGCACGTGCGGATTCCATCGTCGGTCCAAAGAATGAACACATTGGTCGGAGAGCGGAATCCGCCCGTGCATAGAATGGAGTCTATGACACGGACGGAGACGCGCGCCCGCATCAGTCCGCCGGTGGGTGCCAGCTGCGGAATGCACAAAGGGTTATCCTTCTCCATTCCGCAGTGTGCACGTACCCTTAGAGTGTATGAAGGAAGGGACACCCGAATCCAGCCCCCAGATGCCCCCCCATCCTCGGAACAAGTGGGAAGACCGTTCGGGAACTGATCTTCCCACTGCTGGATAAAGGTTACCACCTGTACGGGGATAACTTTTATACCAGCACCCCCTCTTCCGGTCCCTCGCTGCCCGAGCTACTGTAGCTTGCGGCACGATCCGAACATATCAGAAGTAGTAATAAAGCCCTAATATTTAGCAGCCATGGAGCGGCCCCAGCGCTTCTGGATATGAAGGACCCCGTATCGCACCAGGGCAACATTTTCCAGGTGACGTCCCCCACACGTCACCTGGAGAAAGGGAGACCCCAGAAGAAGTGCAGAGTGTAGCGTAACAGGGGGATCAGGAAGGACGCCATTTTCCAGTGTGACACCTGTCCTGATCACCCCGACCTCTGCATACAGGATCGCTTCAAGGCGCACAAGGGGGGCAGCGGGTATATGGCCCCTTAGTGACGGCCACATTTGGGACGTGAAAATGAAAAAAAATGTATTTTTTATTTTCACGGCACATGTTCTACACATGTGCCCATCACCAGTGAGGTCCATATGCTCACTGCACCCCTTGTTGGATTCCTTATGGGGTGTAATTTCTAGAATGGGGTCACTTGTGGGGGGTTTCTACTGTCCTGGCAGCACAGGAGCTTTGTAATTGTGACATGGCCTCCATCCTCCATTCGAGCCTCTAAATGGCGCTCTGTCCCTTTGGTGGCTTGCCCTGTGCCCATATGGCACATTATGTCCACATGTGGGGTATTTTCGTGTAGGGGTATTTACCCTACACGTTTTGCTTTTATTTTCTTTTTTAACCCCTTGTGGAAATGGAAAAAAATCAAGGCTAGACCAACATTTAGTGTAATTTTTTTTAAAATTTTTACTCTAAATCATTGATCTTGTCTTGATTTTTTCATTTTCACAAGGGGCTAAAAGATAAAAAAAAAAACACAATGTGTAGAGCAATTTCCCCTGAGTACAGAAATACCCCACATGTGGACATAAAGCGCCATGCGGGTGCAGGGTAAGGGAAGGTGCGCCATTTGGTTTTTTGAGGCTGGATTTGGCTGGAATGGATTTCGAGGGGCCATGTTGCATTTAAAAGGCCCCTGTGTTGCCAAGACAGTTGAAACCCCCCACAAGTGACCCCCATTATGAAAACTACACCCCTCAAGGAATGTAACAAGGGGTGTAGTGAGCATATGGACCCCACTGGTGACGGGCACAAATGTGGAACAATGTGGCGTGAAAATGAAATATTAAATTTTTTACACTAGAATGTTGGTGTAGCCTTGAATTTATCATTTTCACAAGGGGTTAAAAGAGAAAAAAACACACAAAATGTGTAGAGCAATTTCCCCCGAGTCCGTAAATACCCCACATGTGGACATAAAGCGCCATGTGGGTGCAGGGTAAGCCTCCGAAGGGAAGGAGCACCATTTGGATTTTAGAGGTTCGATTTGGCTAGAATGGATGATGAACGCCATGTCGCATTTACAGAGCCCTCTTGCTGCCAAAACACTGGAAACCCCCCACAAGTGACCCCATTCTGGAAACTACACCCCTCAAGGAATCTAACAAGGGGTGCAATGAGGATATGGACCCCTTGATGACGGGCACATTTGTGCCGTGAAAGTGAAAAAATGAAAATTTTCACTTTTACGTCACATTTTTCCACATTTCCCTTCAAATCCATTCCAGTGAAATCCAGCTTCCAAAGGCCAATTGGCGCTCCTTCCCTTTGGAGGCTCGTCCTGCGCCCCCTTGGCACTTTATGTCCACATGTGGGGTATTTCCGTACTTGGGAGAAACTGTGCTACACATTTTGTGTCTTTTTTTTCCTTTTATCCCTTTGTGAAAATGAAAAATTGAAGGCTAGAACAACGTTTTAGTGTAAAAAATAAATTTTTCTTTTTTCACGCCATATTGTTTGGAAAATCTGTGAAGCACCTGTGGGGTCCAGATGCTCACCGCACCCCTTGTTACATTCCTTGAGGGGTGTAGTTTTCTAAATGGTGTCCCTTTAGGGGTGTTTTTTAGGTTTTGGCACCCCAGAGCCTCTGCCAACCTGAAGTGGTACAGTCAGAAATGACCAAAAATAACGGAGCCATTGAAATTCACTAGGCGCTCCCTTATATCTGAGGCTTGTGGTTGCGTCAAATAGCGCAATAGGGCCACATATGGGGTATTTCTATAAACTGCAGAAACGGGGCAATCAATATTGGGGTGCATTTCTCTGGTAATAAATTTATAATTATGAAAAATATTGGATTACAATAAAATCTCTGCAGAGAAAATTAAAATTTTCAAATTTCTTACACAATTAGCTTTTATTTCTGTGACTCCCCTAAAGGGTTAAAAAACTTTCTGGATATGCTTTTGCAGAGTTTAGGGGGTGCAGTTTCTGAAATGGGGTGCTTTGTGGGGCTTTCTAACATACAGTCCCCTCAAATACACTTTAAGGCTATGTTCACACTACGTACGAATCCGTACGCATTTTGTACGGCGGCGTACATGTGCGGCTGAAACAACGGGCGTGCGAATATTCGATGTACGGGCGGATGCGTACGCAATGTGTATGCAATGCTTACGCATTGCGAACGTACGCCCGTAGTCTACTTACACTTCCCGAGCCCCCTACGAAGCGATCTGACAGCGGTCTTTTACTTGGAAATCTTCGCCTAGCCCCGGACACCCCACAGAACCTTTTGGATCGGCATAGAAGAGTGGAAAAATGAAGAAATCACCACTTCGTACGGATTCGCGCGATACGCTACGGGCGTAAGTTACAGCCTTCCGGCCGGAAACAATGTTCTGGTTCATTTCTTACGGCGCCGTATACGATCCCGGCGTACATTCGTACGAAGTGTGAACTGTGCGGCCGGGATCGTATACTTTGCATTGTGCGCTAACTATGTAAGTTTCCGGTCGCATATTCACGGAGCGCACTACGGCCGGAAGCTTACGTAGTGTGAACATAGCCTAAACCTGAACAGGTCCCTAAAAATATCTGATTTTGAAATGTTACTGAAAATTTGGAAATTTGCTGCTAATGTTTTAATCTTTCTATTGTCTAAAAAAATGAAATATAGTTTAATAAATGCTGCCAACATAAAGTAGACATGTTGCTAATGCTATTTAATATATAATTTATGTGGTATAACCATTTTCTGTATAAGCAGAAAAGTTTTAAAGTTGGAAAAATGCATTTTTTCACAATGTTTCACGCTATTTTGGTTTTTTTCATAAAGATTCGTTATAAGACTCCAATTTACAAGAAATGTGAAGTACAATATGTCACGAGAAAACAATCTCAGAATCAGCCAGATAGGTAAAAGCATCCCGAAGTTATTAATGAATAAAGGGACACTGGTCAAATTCATTAAATTTGCTCCGGTCCTTAAGGCCATTTCAGGCCCGGTCCTTAAGGGGTTAAGAGCGACTTGGGTCCCTTTAAGAGCGACTTGGGTCCCTTTAAGAGCGATCTGGGTACTTATAATGCTAAAGATCATTGCTCGGTTACCATGACAATCTTACTCATGTCAGTGAGACAAAATCGTTAAGGACCTTTCATATATTACATCTTCTGTTGGCCAATAGTGGACATGTGACTGTGGATGGTGTGATACATGCCTGATGAGACCGTTAGAGTTCCTATTGGCTGCTATATTTCAGCTATTTGCATATGTGCTGTGATTGGCGGTTAGAGTGTGGCCATTATTTGCAATGGGCCATTATTTTCTATGGGAAATTCGGGGTCTTTAACCCTTTAAGGACAGAGCAAATTTCGATTTTTGCGTTTTCGGTTTTTCCTCCTTGTGCATAAAAGGCCATAGCACTTGCATTTTTCCACCTAGAAACCCACATGAGCCCTTATTTTTTGCGTCACTAATTGTACTTTGCAATTACAGGCTGAATTTTTCCATAAAGTACACTGCGAAACCAGAAAAAAATTCAAAGTGTGGTGAAATTGAAAAAAAAAACGCATTTTGTTTATTTGGGGGAAATGTGTTTTTACGCCATTCGCCCTGGGGTAAAACTGACTTGTTATACATGTTCCTCAAGTCGTTACGATTAAAACGATATGTAACATGTATAACTTATATTGTATCTGATGGCCTGTAAAAAATTTAAACCATTGTCAACAAATATACAACACTTAAAATCGCTCCATTCCCAGGCTTATAGCGCTTTTATCCTTTGGTCTATTGGGCTGTGCGAGGTGTCATTTTTTGCGCCATGATTTGATCTTTCTATCGGTACCTTGATTGCGCATATACGACTTTTTGATCGCTTTTTATTACAATTTTTCTGGATTTGATGCGACCAAAAATGCGCAATTTTGCACTTTGGGATTTTTTTGCGCTGACGCCGTTTACCGTACGAGATCAGGAATGTAATTAATTAATAGTTCGGGCGATTACGCACGCGGCGATAGCAAACATGTTTGTTTATGTATTTATTTATTTACTTTTATTTATAACCTGGGAAAAGGGGGGTGATTCAGACTTTTATTAGGGGAGGGGACTTTTTACTATTAACAATACTTTTTTTTTTACTTTTACACATATACTAGAAGCCCCCCTAGGGGACTTCTAGTATAAGTGCTTTGATCTCTCATTGAGATCTCTGCAGCATAGATATGCTGCAGAGATCCATGAGATAGGCACTCGTTTACTTCCGGCTGCTGCAGCCGGAAGTAAACGAGTGCCGAGCCGGGGACGGCGCCATCTTGGAGCGGTCCCCGGCCGGCTTCATTTGCGGAGATCGCTCCTCCGGGATAACATCCCGGAGGAGCGATCTCCCCACTAGACACCAGGGATGAGGCTGTGTCCGGTAATCGGATGCAGCTGTCAACTTTGACAGCTGCATCCGATTACTGTATTAGCGGGCACGGCGATCGGACCGTGCCCGCTAATACCTACGGTCCCGGGCTACACGCGGCACCCGGGACCGGCGCGGTTCAGAGCGGGGCCGCCGCGCGGCCCCGCTCTGAACTCCCTTACCGGCATCAGGGCGTAAATTTACGCCCGATGTCGTTAAGGGGTTAAACGTAAATTTCTTAAAAAACGACAAATCTGATAGAAACGCAGTTTGAACGGAGTGTGTGCGCAAAGCGGTTCGGGCTGTATCACGCGCAGAAAAATAGCTGGAAGAAGAAACGGAAGAAGAAGAAGAAGAAGAAGAAGAATACGGATTACAATATAGGGATTTTCAAGCACTATAATAAATAAACAGTACATGCTAGCTAATGTGCCTAATGTACCTCAGACATCTGTGATCTTGCACCCAGAAGATCCCATTGCATTCACCTGCAACAGAATGTACTATGGCATACTTTTGCCCCATCAGGTATATAGATCTATTTACATTTCTGCCAGGACCTATAACACTGCTTACGTTACAGATTAGCCTTTTCCGTATCTCAATATGGTTTGATCAAATTATATACAAACATCCTGGTATTGGCTTTTAAATGTAGCCGAGAGGCATTAGTGTCAGCCATATATGTGAGGTGCAGCAGCTCTTTTCTCTCTCCATGTCATATTTTACTTTTCTCCCTTTTCTGAGTGTTTGCACTCCTCCTTGTAAGACCCATGTAACCCCAATCAGCAGGAAGCAACTGTGCACACATGGCAAGTACCTCCTATTCTTCCTATTCTACCTGCAGGAGCAATGGTGAGTAGTTAAACCTTGTTCACACTTGTGTTGATTGGTGGTAGTTTTCTCCGCCGGCGGCGCCTGCTGGGTTTGGGGGGGCTCTTGGGGTTTGGTCCTGTGACAGTAGGGTTGCAGGGCCATTCCATGTACCTGAAACACCACACAACAAACTGTATTCTCTACCTGTAACATCACACAGCACGCCGTATTCTCTACCTGTAACATCACACAGCACGCCGTATTCTCTACCTGTAACATCACACAGCACGCTGTATTCTCTACCTGTAACACCACACAGCATGCTGTATTATCTACCTGTAACACCACACACAGCACACTGTATTCTCTACCTGTAACACCACACAGCATGCTGTATTCTCTACCTGTAACACCACACAGCACACTGTATTCTCTACCTGTAACACCACAAAGCAAGCTGTATTCTCTACCTGTAACACCACACAGCACACTCTATTCTCTACCTGTAACACCACACAGCATGCTGTATTCTCTACCTGTAACATCACACAGCACGTCGTATTCTCTACCTGTAACACCACAAAGCAAGCTGTATTCTCTACCTGTAACACCACACAGCACACTCTATTCTCTACCTGTAACACCACACAGCACGCTGTATTCTCTACCTGTAACACCACACAGCACGCTGTATTCTCTACCTGTAACATCACACAGCACGTTGTATTCTTTCTGTAACACCACACAGCTAACTGTATTCTCTACCTGTAACACCACACAGCTCACTGTATTCTCTACCTGTAACACCACACAGCACGCTGTATTCTGTACCTGTAACACCACACAGCACACTGTATTCTCTACCTGTAACACCACACAGCACACTGTATTCTCTACCTGTAACACCACACAGCACACTGTATTCTCTACCTGTAACACCACACAGCGCTGTATTCTCTACCTGTAACACTACACAGCACTGTATTCTCTACCTGTAACACCACACAGCACGCTGTATTCTCTACCTGTAACACCAACACAGCACTGTATTCTCTACCTGTAACATCACAAAGCACGCTGTATTCTCTACCTGTAACACCACACAGCACGCTGTATTCTCTACCTGTAACATCACACAGCACCCTGTATTCTCTACCTGTAACACCACACAGCGCGCTGTATTCTCTACCTGTAACACCATATAGCGCACTGTATTCTCTACCTGTAACACCACACAGCACGCTGTATTCTCTTCCTGTAACACCATATAGCGCACTGTATTCTCTACCTGTAACACCACACAGCACGCTGTATTCTCTACCTGTAACACCACAAAGCACGCTGTATTCTCTACCTGTAACACCACACAGCACTGTATTCTCTACCTGTAACACCACACAGCACGCTGTATTCTCTACCTGTAACATCACACAGCACGCTGTATTCTCTACCTGTAACATCACACAGCACGCTGTATTCTGTACCTGTAACATCACACAACACACTTTATTCTCTACCTGTAACACCACACAGCACTGTATTCTCTACCTGTAACACCACAAAACACTGTATTCTCTACCTAGAACACCACACAGCACGCTGTATTCTCTACCTGTAACATCACACAGCACGCTGTATTCTCTACCTGTAACATCACACAGCACGCCGTATTCTCTACCTGTAACACCACACAGCGCTGTATTCTCTACCTGTAACACTACACAGCACACTGTATTCTCTACCTGTAACACCACACAGCGCTGTATTCTCTACCTGTAACACTACACAGCACACTGTATTCTCTACCTGTAACACCACACAGCACGCTGTATTCTCTACCTGTAACATCACACAGCAAACTGTATTCTCTACCTGTAACATCACACAGCGAGATGTATTCTCTACCTGTAACACCACACAGCACGCTGTATTCTCTACCTGTAACACCACACAGCACGCTGTATTCTTTACCTGTAACACCAACACAGCACTGTATTCTCTACCTGTAACACCACACAACACACTTTATTCTCTACCTGTAACACCACACAGCACGCTGTATTCTCTACCTGTAACACCATATAGCGCACTGTATTCTCTACCTGTAACACCACACAGCACGCTGTATTCTCTACCTGTAACACCACAGAGCACACTGTATTCTCTACCTGTAACACCACACAGCACGCTGTATTCTCTACCTGTAACACCACACATCACACTGTTTTCTCTACCTGTAACACCACACAGCACGCTGTATTCTCTACCTGTAACACCACACAACACACTTTATTCTCTACCTGTAACATCACACAGCACACTTTATTCTCTACCTGTAACACCACACAACACTGTATTCTCTACCTGTAACACCACACAGCACACTCTATTCTCTACCTGTAACACCACACTGCACTATTCTCTACCTGTAACACCACACAGCACGCTGTATTCTCTACCTGTAACACCACACAGCACGCTGTATTCTCTACCTGTAACACCACACAGCACGCTGTATTCTCTACCTGTAACATCACACAGCACGCTGTATTCTCTACCTGTAACATCACACAGCACACTGTATTATCTACCTGTAACATCACACAACACGCTGTATTCTCTACCTGTAACATCACACAGCACAGTGTATTCTCTACCTGTAACACCACACAGCACGCTGTATTCTCTACCTGTAACATCACACAGCACAGTGTATTCTGTACCTGAAACACCACACAACACACTTTATTCTCTACCTGTAACACCACACAGCACTGTATTCTCTACCTGTAACACCACAAAACACTGTATTCTCTACCTAGAACACCACACAGCACGCTGTATTCTCTACCTGTAACATCACACAGCACGCTGTATTCTCTACCTGTAACACCACACAGCGCTGTATTCTCTACCTGTAACACCACACAGCGCTGTATTCTCTACCTGTAACACTACACAGCACACTGTATTCTCTACCTGTAACACCACACAGAACACTGTATTCTCTACCTGTAACACCACACAGCGCTGTATTCTCTACCTGTAACACTACACAGCACACTGTATTCTCTACCTGTAACACCACACAGCACGCTGTATTCTTTACCTGTAACACCACACAGCACACTGTATTCTCTACCTGTAACATCACACAGCAAACTGTATTCTCTACCTGTAACATCACACAGCACACTGTATTCTCTACCTGTTACACCACACAGCACGCTGTATTCTCTACCTGTAACACCACACAGCACGCTGTATTCTCTACCTGTAACATCACACAGCACTGTATTCTCTACCTGTAACACCACACAGCACGCTGTATTCTCTACCTGTAACACCAACACAGCACTGTATTCTCTACCTGTAACATCACACAGCACGCTGTATTCTCTACCTGTAACATCACACAGCACGCCGTATTCTCTACCTGTAACACCACACAGCGCTGTATTCTCTACCTGTAACACTACACAGCACACTGTATTCTCTACCTGTAACACCACACAGAACACTGTATTCTCTACCTGTAACACCACACAGCGCTGTATTCTCTACCTGTAACACTACACAGCACACTGTATTCTCTACCTGTAACACCACACAGCACGCTGTATTCTCTACCTGTAACACCACACAGCACGCTGTATTCTCTACCTGTAACACCACACAGCACGCTGTATTCTCTACCTGTAACACCACACAGCACGCTGTATTCTCTACCTGTAACACCACACAGCACGCTGTATTCTCTACCTGTAACACCACACAGCACGCTGTATTCTCTACCTGTAACATCACACAGCAAACTGTATTCTCTACCTGTAACACTACACAGCACACTGTATTCTCTACCTGTAACATCACACAGCGAGATGTATTCTCTACCTGTAACACCACACAGCACTGTATTCTCTACCTGTAACACCACACAGCACGCTGTATTCTCTACCTGTAACATCACACAGCACGCTGTATTCTTTACCTGTAACACCAACACAGCACTGTATTCTCTACCTGTAACACCACACAACACACTTTATTCTCTACCTGTAACACCACACAGCACGCTGTATTCTCTACCTGTAACACCATATAGCGCACTGTATTCTATACCTGTAACACCACACAGCACGCTGTATTCTCTACCTGTAACACCACAGAGCACACTGTATTCTCTACCTGTAACACCACACAGCACACTGTATTCTCTACCTGTAACACCACACATCACACTGTTTTCTCTACCTGTAACACCACACAGCACGCTGAATTCTGTACCTGTAACACCACACACATCACGCTGTATTCTCTCCCTGTAACACCACACAGCACTGTATTCTCTACCTGTAACACCACACAGCACGCTGTATTCTCTACCTGTAACACCACACAACACACTTTATTCTCTACCTGTAACATCACACAGCACACTTTATTCTCTACCTGTAACACCACACAACACTGTATTCTCTACCTGTAACACCACACAGCACACTGTATTGTCTACCTGTAACACCACACAGCACACTGTATTCTCTACCTGTAACACCACACAGCACACTGTATTCTCTACCTGTAACACCACACAGCACACTGTATTCTCTACCTGTAACACCACACAGCACACTGTATTCTCTACCTGTAACATCACACAACACTGTATTCTCTACCTGTAACACCACACAGCGCTGTATTCTCTACCTGTAACACCACACAGCGCTGTATTCTCTACCTGTAACACCACACAGCACACTGTATTCTCTACCTGTAACACCACACAGCACACTTTATTCTCTACCTGTAACACCACACAGCACACTGTATTCTCTACCTGTAACACCACACAGCACGTTGTATTTTCTACCTGTAATACCAGACAGCACTGTATTCTCTACCTGTAACACCACACAGCACACTGTATTCCCTACCTTTAACACCACACAGCGTGCTGTATTCTCTACCTGTAACACCACACAGCACGCTGCATTCTCTACCTGTAACACCACACAGCACACTGTATTCTCTACCTGTAACACCACACAGCACGCTGTATCCTCTACCTGTAACACCACACAGCACTGTATTCTCTACCTGTAACACCACACAGCACGCTGTATTCTCTACCTGTAACACCACAGAGCACTGTATTCTCTACCTGTAACACCACACAGTACGCTGTATTCTCTACCTGTAGCACCACTCGGTATTCTCTACCTGTAACACCACACAGCATTGTATTCTCTACCTGTAACACCACACAGCACACTGTATTCTCTACCTGTAACACCACACAGCGCTGTATTGTCTACCTGTAACACCACATAGCACTGTATTCTCTACCTGTAACACCACACAGCACACTGTATTCTCTACCTGTAACACCACACCGCGCTGTATTCTCTACCTGTAACACCACACAGCACGCTGTATTCTCTACCTGTACCACCACACAGCACGCTGTATTCTCTACCTGTAACACCACTCAGCACACTGTATTCCCTACCTGTAACACCACACAGCACTGTGTTCTCTACCTGTAACACCACACTGTATTCTCTACCTGTAACACCACACAGCACACTGTATTCTCTACTTGAAACACCACACAGCACGCTGTATTCTCTACTTGTAACACCACACAACACACTGTATTCTCTACCTGTAACACCACACAGCACACTATATTCTCTACCTGTAACACCACACAGCACACTGTATTCTCCACCTGTAACACCACACAGCACGCTGTATTCTCTACCTGTAACACCCCACAGCACGCTGTATTCTCTACCTGTAACACCACACATCACGCTGTATTTTCTACCTGTAACACCCCACAGCATGTTGCATTCTCCACCTGTAATACCACACAGTACGCTGTATTCTCTACCTGTAACACCACACAGCGCGCTGCATTCTCTACCTGTAATACCACACAGCACGCTGTATTCTCTACCTGTAACACCACACAGCACGCTGTATTCTCTACCTGTAACACCACAGAGCACACTGTATTCTCTACCTGTAACACCACACAGCACGCTGTATTCTCTACCTGTAACACCACACAGTACGCTGTATTCTCTACCTGTAGCACCACACTGTATTCTCTACTTGTAACAACACACAACACACTGTGTTCTCTACCTGTAACACCACACAGCATGCTGTATTCTCTACCTGTAACACCACACAGCACGCTGTATTCTCTACCTGTAACACCACACAGCAAACTGTATTCTCTACCTGTAACACCACACAGCACACTGTATTCCCTATCTGTAACACCACACAGCACACTGTATTCTCTACCTGTAACACCACACCGCGCTGTATTCTCTACCTGTAACACCACACAGCACACTATATTCCCTATCTGTAACACCACACAGCACTGTGTTCTCTACCTGTAACACCACACTGCACTGTATTCTCTACTTGTAACACCACACAGCACACTATATTCTCTACCTGTAACACCACACAGCACACTGTATTCTCCACCTGTAACACCACACAGCACGCTGTATTCTCTACCTGTAACACCCCACAGCACGCTGTATTCTCTACCTGTAACACCACACACCACGCTGTATTCTCTACCTGTAACACCACACAGCGCTGTATTCTCTACCTGTAACACCACACAGCACGTTGGATTCTCTACCTGTAACACTGCTCAGCACACTGTATTCTTTACCTGTAACACCGCACAGCACACTGTATTCTATCCCTGTAACACCACACAGCACGATGTATTCTCTAACTGTAACAACACACAGCACACAGTTACTACCTGTAACACCACACAGCACACTGTATTCTGTACCTGTAACACCACACAGCACACTGTATTCTCTTCCTGTAACACCACACAGCACTGTATTCTCTACCTGTAACACCACACAGCACTCTGTATTCTCTACCTGTAACACCACACAGCACGTTGTATTCTCTACCTGTAACACTGCTCAGCACACTGTATTCTTTACCTGTAACACCGCACAGCACACTGTATTCTCTACCTGTAACACCACACAGCACACTGTATTCTCTACCTGTAACACCACACAGCACACTGTATTCTCTACCTGTAACACCACACAGCACACTGTATTCTCTACCTGTAACACCACACAGCACACTGTATTCTCTACCTGTAACACCACACAGCACTGTATTCTCTACCTGTAACACCACACAGTACCCTGTATTCTCTACTTGTAACACCACACAGCAAGCTGTATTCTCTACCTGTAACACCACACAGCACACTGTATTCTCTACCTGTAACACCACACAGCACACTGTATTCTCTACCTGTAACACCACACAGCACTGTATTCTCTACCTGTAACACCACACAGCACACTGTATTCTCTACCTGTAACACCACACAGCACACTGTATTCTCTACCTGTAACACCACACAGCACTGTATTCTCTACCTGTAACAACACACAGCACACAGTTACTACCTGTAACACCACACAGCACGCTGTATTCTCTACCTGTACCACCACACAGCACGCTGTATTCTCTACCTGTAACAACACACAGCACACAGTTACTACCTGTAACACCACACACCGCGCTGTATTCTCTACCTGTAACACCACACAGCACGCTGTATTCTCTACCTGTACCACCACACAGCACGCTGTATTCTCTACCTGTAACACCACTCAGCACACTGTATTCCCTACCTGTAACACCACACAGCACTGTGTTCTCTACCTGTAACACCACACTGTATTCTCTACCTGTAACACCACACAGCACACTGTATTCTCTACTTGAAACACCACACAGCACGCTGTATTCTCTACTTGTAACACCACACAACACACTGTATTCTCTACCTGTAACACCACACAGCACACTATATTCTCTACCTGTAACACCACACAGCACACTGTATTCTCCACCTGTAACACCACACAGCACACTGTATTCTCTACCTGTAACACCCCACAGCACGCTGTATTCTCTACCTGTAACACCACACATCACGCTGTATTTTCTACCTGTAACACCCCACAGCATGTTGCATTCTCCACCTGTAACACCACACAGCACCCTGTATTCTCTACCTGTAACACCACACAGCGCGCTGCATTCTCTACCTGTAATACCACACAGCACGCTGTATTCTCTACCTGTAACACCACACAGCACGCTGTATTCTCTACCTGTAACACCACAGAGCACACTGTATTCTCTACCTGTAACACCACACAGCACGCTGTATTCTCTACCTGTAACACCACACAGTACGCTGTATTCTCTACCTGTAGCTCCACACTGTATTCTCTACTTGTAACAACACACAACACACTGTGTTCTCTACCTGTAACACCACACAGCATGCTGTATTCTCTACCTGTAACACCACACAGAACGCTGTATTCTCTACCTGTAACACCACACAGCACGCTGTATTCTCTACCTGTAACACCACACAGCACACTGTATTCCCTATCTGTAACACCACACAGCACACTGTATTCTCTACCTGTAACACCACACCGCGCTGTATTCTCTACCTGTAACGCCACACAGCACACTATATTCCCTATCTGTAACACCACACAGCCCGCTGTATTCTCTACCTGTAACACCACTCAGCACACTGTATTCTCTACCTGTAACACCACACAGCACTGTGTTCTCTACCTGTAACACCACACAGCACACTGTATTCCCTACCTGTAACACCACACAGCACTGTATTCTCTACCTGTAACACCACACTGCACTGTATTCTCTACTTGTAACACCACACAGCACACTATATTCTCTACCTGTAACACCACACAGCACACTGTATTCTCCACCTGTAACACCACACAGCACGCTGTATTCTCTACCTGTAACACCCCACAGCACGCTGTATTCTCTACCTGTAACACCACACACCACGCTGTATTCTCTACCTGTAACACCACACAGCGCTGTATTCTCTACCTGTAACACCACACAGCACGTTGGATTCTCTACCTGTAACACTGCTCAGCACACTGTATTCTTTACCTGTAACACCGCACAGCACACTGTATTCTATCCCTGTAACACCACACAGCACGATGTATTCTCTAACTGTAACAACACACAGCACACAGTTACTACCTGTAACACCACACAGCACACTGTATTCTGTACCTGTAACACCACACAGCACACTGTATTCTCTACCTGTAACACCACACAGCACTGTATTCTCTACCTGTAACACCACACAGCACTCTGTATTCTCTACCTGTAACACCACACAGCACGTTGTATTCTCTACCTGTAACACTGCTCAGCACACTGTATTCTTTACCTGTAACACAGCACAGCACGCTGTATTCTCTACCTGTAACACCACACAGCACGATGTATTCTCTACCTGTAACACCGCACAGCACACTGTATTCTCTACCTGTAACACCACACAGCACACTGTATTCTCTACCTGTAACACCACACAGCACACTGTATTCTCTACCTGTAACACCACACAGCACACTGTATTCTCTACCTGTAACACCACACAGCACGCTGTATTCTCTACCTGTAACACCACACAGCACTGTATTCTCTACCTGTAACACCACACAGTACCCTGTATTCTCTACTTGTAACACCACACAGCAAGCTGTATTCTCTACCTGTAACACCACACAGCACACTGTATTCTCTACCTGTAACACCACACAGCACACTGTATTCTCTACCTGTAACACCACACAGCACTGTATTCTCTACCTGTAACACCACACAGCACACTGTATTCTCTACCTGTAACACCACACAGCACACTGTATTCTCTACCTGTAACACCACACAGCACTGTATTCTCTACCTGTAACAACACACAGCACACAGTTACTACCTGTAACACCACACAGCACGCTGTATTCTCTACCTGTAATACCACACAGCACTGTATTCTCTACCTGTAACACCACACAGCACTGTATTCTCTACCTGTAACACCACACAGCACACTGTATTCTCTACCTGTAACACCACACAGCACACTATATTCTCTACCTGTAACACCACACAGCACACAGTTACTACCAGTAACACCACACAGCACACTGTATTCTCTACCTCTAACAACACACAGCACACAGTTACTACCTGTAACACCACACAGCACTGTATTCTCTACCTGTAACACCACACAGCACGCTGTATTCTCTACCTGTAACACCACACAGCACGCTGTATTCTCTACCTGTAACACCACACAGCGCTGTATTGTCTACCTGTAACACCACATAGCACTGTATTCTCTACCTGTAACACCACACAGCACGCTGTATTCTCTACCTGTAACACCACACAGCACTGTATTCTCTACCTGTAACACCACACAGCGCTGTATTCTCTACCTGTAACACCACACAGCACGCTGTATTCTCAACCTGTAACAACACACAGCACTGTATTCTCTACCTGTAACACCACACAGCACACTGTATTCTCTACCTGTAACACCACACAGCACGCTGTATTCTCTACCTGTAACGCTGATATTGGAATAAAAAACTTTTTGCATTTTTTTTTCTTTTCATCTCCATGCGCATATTATGATCAAGCATCTTTTATCTTTGAAACTGAGCCCCACAATAAGGACTTTATCTGATATTATCTTACATGGGATATACTGTTTATGCCTAGTTTTTTCTCCAGGTGGGATTGGCAGTGCCGCCTCTGATGCTCTCTTCTGTTTTACCTTCATTTATTTGTGTTACTGCATCATTTTTGTGAATACGCTGCAGTACTGCAATAAACTCCATAACAACATGTGTGAACACAGCCCTAATTTCACTGCAGAGTTTTGCACAATAAGTAAAGTTGCAGCAGATGCTTCTGGTCGGTCAGAGATGGTGAATCACTCAGGGCATTGGGGATCCAGCCCCACCTCCTGTGACATCACGCCCTGCCCCCTGTCTGCATCATCAGCCTGTGCTTAGCCAACACACACAATGTGAGACAGAGGCATGGAATATTTGTCTCCTAAGGTGGGAGAGCAGTGGGAGCAGGAGACAATGGGGGAGATTTATCAAAGGGTGTAAAATTTAGACTGGTGCAAACTGGCCACAGCAACCAATCACAGCCCCTCTTTCCTTTCACTGGAGCTGGAAGCTGAGCTGTGATTGGTTGCTGTGGCCAGTTTGCACCAGTCTAAATTTTACACCCTTTGATAAATCTCCCCCAATGTGATTTGGCACAGATGCCATTTTTTTTTCACTTCCTGGATTTCTATCAGCTACCAGTGTGGCAGAACCGTACAGATACAGTAATACATTGTATAGACACATCTATATAACTTTTAATGTACTTTTAATAGAAAACAAGTTTTCCTTATGTGGAGTTCCCCTTTAAGGAACTTCACTTGTCTGCATTAACCTTAAAAAATCCAAAACCTCAAAAGTATATGAAAAAATACACATGACATCAATAGGTGACAGTCCAAAGAAGTTTATTTTCAGTAGAGCTTTCTGCATAAACTTTAGAAAATATAGACAACAGAAGCATACTGTTACAAAAGATTAATGTCTATAGCGCACATGTTATACAAGCAGATTTCAGTGAAGCACGATAAGTTATTGATGATTCGAGGTCTTCTAACTAATTACAAAGACACAGGGAGCCTGAGCCTTATCCAGAGGATGTAATATATTAGGCCTCAACCTTCCCCTGTGTAAATAAAACTCGCAAAATATATTGTATCAAAAAAAAATCTTATTGTTCTCAGTGACATTATATAACTGTAAGCATTTTTTTATTATTATTGAAGTTTGCTTTTTTTTTTTTTTTTTAATCAATCAGATTGAGGACAAAATAGACTAGAATATTTCCATATACCAGAAGCAAATAAGGCTGTAATAAAACAAAAACAAACAAACAAACCAAAAGCAGGAATACTCTTGGCCCTATCTAAAATGTATGTAGCGGTGGGGTCCAGATGGATCAGGTTGTGCATAATTCTTGACACTGCACTGTATGAATAGCTGAGGAAAAAATCCCATCTTCATATCATGACTGTGCTATAATAACATAAAAATAATTTTCTCTCTCATGAAACAGAATCTATTAAGTAACTTCTTAATCTAAGTATGGTCAATAATTAGAATGTGATCATATTGACATATGCTCCATCTGTAGAGGTTCATACCCAGCTCTGACACTTAAGCTCCTATTACACGGGGCGATTCAGAGGAGTGAGTGCCAACCATGTCGCTTGCTCCTCGTACCCTGCTTGCTACTGGTGCTATTACACGTGCTGACAGTGAGCGGGTAAGATCCGGGGTGGGGGGTGGGGGGGCTGGTAGGGCTAGATTGTTCATTTTTCAACATGTTGAACGACAACGATCAGCCGACATCGTGTATGTTGGCTGATCGTTGTCTTCTATTGCATGAGACAATTATCGGTCGTAACGGCTGATAATCGCTTCGTGTAATAGGTCCTTTAGGTCTTATTTACACTTTCCGTGATTATGGTCTGTGCACGGATGAAGTGCTGTGGACTGGTATGACAGAGCCCCCTACACCATGTATCGTTATGATGCCGGGAGCTCCGAATCAGTTTAAAGAGGACCTGTCACGCCCCGTGCTGGGGTGACAGGCTCCCCACCCCCCACCCCCCGCTAGAGCACCCTATACTTACCTGATCGCGCTGGGTCCCGCTTCTTTAGCTGGTCCGGTGACAGAGATTTCAGCGCCCGAAGCCCGGTGCGCACGCTCCTGAGATGAGTCGCCGGGCTTCGGGTGCTGAAATCTCCGTCACCGAACCGGCTCAAGAAGCGGGAACCATCGCGATCAGGTAAGCATAGGGATGCTCTAGCGGGGGGTCGGGAGCCTGTCACCCCGGCTCGGAGGATGACAGGTTCCCTTTAAATCTTCATAAGCTGTGTCAGTATAGTATAGCAAAGATTTAAACTGATTCAGAGCTCCCGACATCATAATGATACATGATGCCGGGAACAGCGCACTCGGTTCCCTTGCACACCGTCTGTATATACAAACTGTGCATGGAACATGTGTATAAGGCCTAAACATACTGCAGCTGTGTGGGATGTAAATGGGATGTCTGGGAGGCGAATATTAATTAAGCGTGTCTTCAATGGGAGGGGAAATCGGTGCACTGGGGGTGCTGGGCCCACCTCTAATGCACAAGACTTGCTCATTAGTATATTTTAAAAAAAGGATTTATCTCGGGAATTGTGGGTCCAATTTGCAAAAGAAGGACACCACTGAATTCAGCTCATTGCTGATCAAGTATTGGGAATATCTTTATTTCTCAGATCTCTTCATAAATCCAGTTACTTCTGAGGCCACCCTTGTGGCAACCTCAGATATCTATACCAGCTGGGGATTGATTTAGATTTCAACTACAATAGAAATCTAACCTTTTCATCCCAAATTGTGGGGCATAGCATTTCCCCAGTTATATTCAGGAATTTCTAACACAACATGGATGCTTCCCTGACCTGTTAGATGTTATGGTGTCATTTACACCCAAGGGTCTTATCTGAAAGGGAAGATTTATCAGCACAGATCGGCTCTATCCCTCACAGATCAGTTTAGGAAATCCCATATATAGACAATATATCCACTAGTATTGCAGACCTAAGGTAAGCTTAGTAGAGCAATGTAAAAGTTAAAAAATAGATTTCAGCTAATATGTGTATACTGAAGATAACTAATCAACCAATGTTTTAATATTTACTAAAGGTGCTGCTAAGTTATACATCAAATGGGTTACCCAAGATTAGAAAAACATAGCTGCTTTCTACCACAAACAGCACCCCTCTTGTCCTCAGTTTGTGTGTAGTATTGCAGCTCAGTTCCTTTGAAGTGAATAGGGTAGAGCTTTAATACCAAACACAACCTGAAAAAATGTATGGCATATCTGTTTTCTAATCCTGGATAACCCCTTTAAAATTATGTAAAGATAAAAACAAACAGTGATTTCATTAGAATTATATCCAGAGATAAAAGGGGCGTTATGGGAGGAGAGAGAACGTCTTGCCTGCTACCCTCACCATTATCAATATTAACAATTTAGTTGCATGCTCAGCCTTTGATAACATGGTGGGCTTTGTCTCAAATAATAAATGGTGAGTCACAAAGGAGAATAGAAGGTGGTAACTTTGCATGTCAGATCTTCTCTCGTTTAAGAATGTATGAATTCTGAAAAAGAAATTGTAAAAGAGAGGATTAGTGAAGGGCTGGAGCCTAATTGAACTCTAGTTGTGTACAGTCCAGGTGACAAAGCAAAGTAAGGAAGCAAGCAGTGCACTGTCCCAGAAGAGAGGGTGGGGAAGTCACACCAAACTTCAAATCCTATGGTAGACCAGACGTAAGGGATTTCCCAGCATCACAAGGCCCTATTCACACGTCTGTTTATTCTGTCCACAAATATGGTCAGTATAAAGACCCATTCATTTCCATGGCCCTATACACATAGCCATAGGTGTTACGGATCCGTGTTGGGACTGTGATCAGTGCCACAAAAAAGGGTTAGCCATTATACGGCCCGTATTATTTGCCATGGACCCACCAATCAATAGATCAGTGCAAATGGGGACAGTTACAGGTGCACGTCCGTACTGCTGTCTGTGGCTGTAGACAGCTCTACAAATATGTAAATTGTGCCTCACAATTAGGGGCCTGTTTATTGTGGGACTAATTGTACTTTTTAACGGCATCCATTAGTTTACTGTATAATGTCATATGAAACAAAAAAAAACAAGACACATTTCTAGAGGGATATTTTGGGAATTTGATGTTGTTTTATTTCATTTAGGGATGGTCCGAACCGAGTTCGGTTCGGGTTCGTACGAACCCGAACTCTCGGCAATGATTCCCGCTGTCTGCCCTCTCCGTGCAGCGAGCGGATACAGCCCGAGGACCACCTGGAAAACTGGGATACAGCCATAGCCATAGGCTGTATCCCAGTTTTCCAGGCGGTCCTCCCACTGTATCCACCCGCTCCACGGAGCGGGCAGACAGCGGGAATCTGATGCCGAGCGTTCGGGTTCATACGAACCCGAACCTCGGCTGGTTTGGACCATCCCTAATTTCATTCATCAGGCAGTAAAAGTAAAAATTATTATTATTTTTTGTTGTTGTTGCAGTTTTAGGCTATGTTCACACTACGTAAATCTACGGCCGTAGTTCTTGCCGCAGAACTACAGCCATAGATTTGCGGGGTGGAGCATAGCATTATTTGCTATGGGATCCCGGCCGGAGCGTACACACATCGTATACACTCCGTCCGCTTCCCATACAGCGCCGCAAACAACTGACAGGTCCATTATTTGCGGATGGAATTCAATGAATTCCGCCCGCAGAAGGACCTGTCAGTTCACACAGTGAAGCGAGCGGCTCCGGCCTCTTGCTTCACTCTGTGCTATGGGAAGCTCTGATGCGGGCGCGCGCTGATGCACCCGCATCAGAGCTCCACGGAGGAAAGATCATCCGGCCGGTACTAAAGTACCGTCCGTGATGATTCGGGCTGAGACCGACCGTTCCATGACCGGTCATAGCCTTAAAGGTCAAACTAGGGTCAGCCCTGCAGGGGTTAAAGGAGAAGTCCGGTGAAAATTTCTATTAAGTATTGTATTGTCCCCCAAAGTCACCAATATACACTTATTACAGAAAATGCTTATAAAGTGCTTTTTTCCCTGCACTTACTACTGCACCAAGGCTTCACTTCCTGTATAACATGGTGATGTCACTTCCTGGATAACATGGTGATGTCACTTCCTGGATAAAAATGGTGTTGTCACTTCCTGGATAACATGGTGCTGTCACTTCCTGGATAACATGGTGCTGTCACTTCCTGGATAACATGGTGATGTCACGACCCGACTCCCAGAGCTGTGCTGGGGCTGTGGCTGCTGGAGAGGATGATGGCAGGAGGACACTGAGGGACAAAGGGCACTGGAGGGACACTGAGCATCCCTCTGCCATCATCCTCTCCAGCAACCACAGCCCGCACAGCTCTGGGAGTTGGGCCGTGACATCACCATTTTATCCAGGAAGTGACATCACCATTTTATCCAGGAAGTGACATCACCATTTTATCCAGGAAGTGACAACACCATTTTATCCCGGAAGTGACATCCCCATGTTATTCAGGAAGTGACATCACCATGTTATCCAGGAAATGACATCACCACGTTATCCAGGAAGTGACATCACCATGTTATCCAGGAAGTGACATCACCATGTTATCCAGGAAGTGAAGCCTTGATGCAGTAGTAAGTGCAGGGAAAAAAGCACTTTATAAGCATTTCCCGTAATAAGTGTATATTGGTGATTTGTATAACTTTTGGGGGACAATACAATACTTTAATAATAATTTTTGCCGGACTTCTCCTTTAAATTTCTACTAAAAGATAACAGATTATTTTGCTTATTTAATTATTTTTTATGCCTAACTACTGGGACAACTGGTAACATTATTAATTTTTTTTTTTTTTTACTTACGTTGGCTTTGTGGTCCTCGAAATGTTTGAACTGAGAAAAAAAAACATATCAGGATAAGTATAGTTTTTAAGGAGAAAGGGAAGAACTGCTGAAAAATGCTGGAGAGAATTTATGAATTCATTTTAAATGACAGTGACATATCTGATTGGATTATCTCTTACCTTTTCGTCCTTTCATGTAGATCACAATACCAGCAATGAAACAAACTGCCCCCAGGACCAATCCACAGATTCCAGTTACCATCTTATTTTTGGCTGAATCGGATATCTGTGGTTCTGTAGAAAAAAATAATATTACCTGAATTACTTAACTGTAAAAATGCAAGCGATATCCTTTTTGCATAAAGAACACTTTCCTGTCTGAAGTAAAAGGAAACATGAAACAAAACCTTGTATAAAATGAAGTTTAATGTGGATAAATGTAAGTGTATAGAAAAAAAGCAAAACCACCACTGGAAAAAATATTGGTGGGTGACATGTGCCTGACGTATACAATCAGACCGCACAGGGAATACTGTGTATAGTGTTGAGCATCAACATATAAGAAGATGTCTGAACTGAAATGGGTGCAAAAGGTGATAATCTTTGTTCTGAAATACAATATTCTTATTCAGTTTGAAGAAAAAAAAAAGATTAGGTTCTGATTACAATATACAAATGGAGAGCACATTGATGTTTCTAGTGATCTTTTAACACTTAAAGCGACTCTGTACCCACAATGTCACCCCCCCAAACTGCTTGTCAAATTGGCGTGACCCACAGTGTGTGTGCCCGAGGCTTGCATTGCCTCTCCGCCCTCTTCATCATTCGAAACGCCCCTGGGCAGCATTTCTCCTATTCATCACCTGTCTGAACAGTGCACTGGTGCCTTAATGATCCGTGTTCACACCGGTGATGTATAGGGGCATTCCTAATGATGAAGAGGACGGGGAGCAGGGTCGGAGAGGCGGTGCAAGCCTAGGGCATAGATACTCTAGGCCACACCAATTTGACACAGGGCTGCAAGTTTAAAAGTTGTTTTTTTAGGACAATAACTGCATCACCTGCTGAACGGACCCCGGGACAGATTTTGGATTAAAAGCCACTATCCAAAGGTATAAGCAGTTTTGGAGGGGCAGATTGTGGGTACAGAGTCGCTTTAAGCTTCTAACCATGACATAATGCATTAAAGCGACTCTGTACCCACAATCTGTCCCCCCAAACCACTTGTACCTCTGGATAGCTGCTTTTAATGATAGATCTGTCCTGGGGTCCGTTCTGCAGGTGAAGCAGTTATTGTCCTAAAAAACAACTTTTAAACTGGCAGCCCTGTGCCCAACGGGAGTGGCCTAGAGAGTGTGTGCAATTAGGCTGGCACAACCCCTCTGTCCCTCCTCCCCACCCTCCTCATCATTAGGAATGCTCCAGGCAGATTGCCTACTATTCATCAGCTGTGTGAGCCCAGCACATGGGTTGGATTTTTAAGGCACCTGTGCAATGTTCAGAAAGGAGAAAATGTTCTAGGGGCATTCCTAATGATGAAGAGGGTGGGGTGTAGGGACGGAGGGGTGGTGCAAAGTTAGGGCACAGATATTCTAGGCCATGGTCGTTTGACACAGGGCTGCAAGTTTAAAAGTTTTTTAGGACAATAACTGCATCACCTGCTGAACAGACCCCAGGACAGATCTTGGATTAAAGGCAGCTATCCAAAGGTACAAGTGGTTTGAAGGGGGGGGGGGGGGGGGGTCAGATTGTGGGTACAGAGTCACTTTAAGAGTAGCTTGCCGAACTGTTCGGGTTTGACAAAGCTCTCTGCATTTGACTCCCGGTGGCTGGAGAAGTTGGATGCCACCCTACGGTTGCTAGAAAAACATGAATACAGCCTATGTTTACATTACGTAAAACAACGGCCGTAGTCCTCGCCGTAAAACTATGGCCATTGTTTTGAGGTTCCCTATTATGACTGCAATGCTATGTAACTATGGCCGTTGAATTCACACTACATATCAGACAAAGGCTGTTGTATATACGTCCCCGTGAAAAATGAACATGTCAATTATTTCCGGCCGGTAATGCTGCAACAACGGCTGTGGATTTCAATGCGGCCGCGAACGTAAAACTTATATCTGCCAAATTAAACTTGACCTGTTTCATCCCGCTTAAAAACATGCTAGGAAGCAAAATTAAACAACGGCCGTAGTTTCATGACTAGCCCCTAAGCTCCTAATTCTACGGCCGTAGTTTTGGTTGCAAAACTCCGGCCAGTGAAAACAACGGCCGTTATTTTACGTAGTGTGAACATAGCCTACGGGTGGCCTCCAACTTCTTCAGCCACCAGAAGTCAAATGCCGAGAACTTTGCTTAACCCGACTAGTTCAGCAAATTCACTCAACAATAATCAAAAGGAAAGAAAGTGTCTACACCAACAGAGAATGGGAATCCTTACTGTAAAAGCAGCGAGACTATGGAACACTGTGCCACAAGTTCATGGTTTATCAAGCGCACTTTACTCCCTGACTTGGTGCTTCCTCCGTCTTATTGCAGGAGATAAACTCCTTTTACGCAGACTGTTTATCGTCCAGGAGCGTCGCTAGAAACACTCCTGCAGCCAAAAAAGTGACAGCCGAGGATGCGAAAACGCCTGATTGTGATTGTGCAGCTGAGAAAGATAAAGGGAAACTGACAGCACAGATATGTAAATAGGACATACTTTACATATACTGTAGGATATGTATCTATCTGTGCATTGTTTTGTGAGGACTGTGCAGGGTTGTGTTTTTTTTTTAAGCAGACAGATCCTCTTAAGAGTATACCTGTTATGAGTGTCGACCCCCCAATGGATTAGAATGGGGGTCACAATAATTACAGTATGCTCTCCTTCTATTTCATCGCCATGGAGACCCCGTTGATCCACCAGCAGCAGCCCATGGCAGGTACACTTTAAGGTCTAAAGTAAAATATACATGGTTTATAAGGCTGAAAAAAGATGTGTCCATCCAGTTTAGCCTCTTACGCTATAGTGTTGATCCAGAGGAACTCCATGTGAAAGAATAAATGATAGTATCAATACTTCTTCTCCAGAATCTGGTAACCTGTAATATTTTCACACTCCAAAAATGTATCCAGACTGATTTGAACTGATTTAGTGAGTTCACTATTACCACTTCCTCTGGCAGACAGCTCCACGCAGGGCCGGCTCCAGGTTTTTGTGGGCCCCTGGGCGACATTGGCTCAGCGGGCCCCTTTGTGGAGCAAGTCATGTGGCGATAGTAAAACAGCAGTTATAGTAGTTAGCTCCCTCTAAAGCATCCCCCATACAGTATAGCCCCCCTGCACAGCATCTCCCACATAGGTATACAGCCCCTGCACAGCATCTCCCACATAGGTATACAGCCCCTGCACAGCATCTCCCACATAGGTATACAGCCCCTCCTCACAGCATCTACCACGTAGGTATACAGCCCCTGCACAGCATCTCCCACCATTCCATCTTCCAGCCATTCTTCTGCAATTAATACACCTTGAACTGCTTTGTGCACAGACTCCGTTCAATCTGTGTTTTGAAGCCCTCGGCGGTGACAGGTGTGCTATCTTTTTTTGGTTTTGATTGGATTTGTAGTTTTTAAGAAAATTACATTTAAAGACCTCTTATTTCCCATAGAAAATAATGGCGACGCTGTAAACGCTAACAGCCAATCACAGCACATATGCAAATAGCTGAAATATAGCAACCAATAAAAATTCTAAGGTCTTGTCAGGTATTGGCCAATAGAAGATGTAGAACATGGGTCTCAAACTCGCGGCCAATAGAAGATGTAGATAGAAGAAGGAAAGTCCTTAACTATTTTGTGTCACTGACATAAGTAAGATTGTCATGGCAACCGAGCAATGATCTTTACCATTAGGTGGTCAGTAAAGCAGCAGAGTTGGTGTTATAGCGGAGCTAATACCCGCATGACACAGCAGAGCCGAGTCGGTGGTGTAGCGGAGCTGATACCCACATGACACAGCAGAGCTGAGTCTGTGATGTAGCAGAGATGAGTCAGTGATGTAGCAGAAGAGAGTCAGTGATATAGCAGAAGTGAGTCAAATTAGCTCTTAAAGTGATAGTGCCAAAGTCACTTTTAAAGGGACGGTACCAAAGTCACTCTTAAAGGACAACTCCGGCGGGACCCCCCCAAAAAAAAAAACACAGACACACACAGACACCATACTCACCATCCCTCCGGTGACGATCGCCACTCCATTCGGCCGCCGTCCGCCTCACCGTCACCTGCGTCCGCCGTCCAGCGATGTCTCCTTCTTCCGGGTCCATGAGAGAGAAAAGGCTGCCAGCGCGCTTGCGCACCGGCAGCCTTTTCATTGGCTGGAGCGCATCACATGGCTTCCAGCAAGCTCAGCCAATCAGGGCTGAGCAAGCTGGAAGCCATGTGATGCGCTCCAGCCAATGAAAAGGCTGCTGGTGCGCATGTGCACCAGCAGCCTTTTCTCTCCCATTCACTCTCAATGAAGACGCCGAGGAGGAAGAAGACCCGGACCGCCCCCCAGCTCTGACATCACCCGACACCAGAGAAGAGGACCGTGACGACCGTAATAGGTAATGTATATATTCTTTAACTTCCGGGGTGGGGGGGTCGGGAGTTGGAAAGTGGGGGAAGGGGGCCAGACTGGGTATTTAACCACATTACAAAGTTATATAACTTTGTAATGTGTGTTAAATAAGCCAAAAATTTTTTTCGCCGGAGTTGTCCTTTAAAGTGTCGGTAACAAACTTGCTCTTAAAGAGCCGGAGCCACATTCGCTTATAAAGGAACAGTACCAAAGCCGCTCTTAAAAGGGCGGTACCAAAGTAGCTCTTAAGGGACATTACATAACTCGCTCTTAAAAGCACGGTCACTCTTAAAGGGACAGTACTAAAGTCACTTTTAAAGGGACAGTACTAAATTTATTCTTAAAGGGCAGGGACCAAAGTCACTCTTAAATGGACAGCACTAAAGTTGCTCTTCAAAGGGTTGTACCTAATTCGCTTTTAAAGGGACAGTACATAAGCTGGTCTTAAAGGGACAGTACATAAGCTGGTCTTAAAGGGACAGTATATAGGTCACTCTTAAAGGGTTGGCACCAAAGTTGCTTCTTAAGGATATGTTCACACTACGTAAAACTACGGCCGTAGTCCTCGTCGCAGAACTCCGGACGTAGTTTTGCGGGGTGGAACATAACCTTACTTTCAATGGGATCCCGGCCGGAGCGTACACACATCGTATACGCTCCGGCCGGGATCTATGCGGCGCCGCAAATGACTGACAGGTCAGTTTTCAGAAAGACCTGTCAGTTTACACAGTGAAGCGAGCGGCTCCGGCCGCTTGCTTCACTGTGTGCTATGGGAAGCTCTGATGCGGGCGCACGCTGATGCGCCCGCATCAGAGCTCCACGGCCGGAGAGATGATCCGGCCAGAGACCGGCCGTTCCGTGACCCGGCCGGGGTCACGGAACGGCCGGTCTCATACGTAGTGTGAACATAGCCTCAGGGACTGTACCAAAGTCGCTCTTAAAGGGACAGTACCAAAGTCGCTCTTAAAGGAAGGGGAATCAAGGGTTATAGTTTTTCTTCAAGGGAAGTCACTGTTAAAGGGGCGCTCCTTTCAAGCACTATGTTTTTCTCCGGAAATGCAAATCTAGTTTCATTTATTACTCTGGTTACTGTCTTTGAACCCTTCACAACTCCTCTCTGTCTTTGCGGTATACAGGTGCCCAGAACTGAACACACTATTCAATGTGTGGCCTGACTAGTGATCTGTGCATTATCTGAGCATTAAAGATGGATTTTTATAGTGCTTGAAAAAGCACTATATTGTAATCTGTATTCTTCTTCTTCTTCCGCTTCTTCCAGCCATTCTTCTGCGATTAATACAGCCCGAACCACTTTGCGCACAGACTCTATTCAAACTGCGTGACGAGGCCCTCAGGGGTGAGAGGTGTGCTATCTATTCTTGGTTTCAATCTGATTTGTCGTTTTTTAAGAAATTTATATTTAAAGACCCCTAATTTCCCATAAGAAATAATGGCCCATAGGAAATAATGGCCACACTGTAAACACTAACAGCCAATCACAACACATATGCAAATAGCTGAAATATAGCAGCCAATGGAAATTCTAAGGTCTTGTCAGTCGATGCTTACCAACATCCTTGCAGTCACATGTCCCCTATTGCCAATAGATGTAGAACAAACGATTTTGTCTCACTGACATGAGTAAGATTGTCATGGTAACCGAGCCGAATGTTCTTTACCATTGTAAGGATGTGAATCAGTGAAATAGCAGAGATCAGTCAGTGAGGTAGCAGAGCTGAGCCAGTGATCTAGCAGAGCCAATACCCACTGGCACAGCAGAGCTGAGCCAGTGATCTAGCAGAGCCGATACCCACTGGCACAGCAGAGCTGAGCCAATGATCTAGCACATCCAATACCCTTATGACACAGCAGAGCTGAGCCAGTGATGTAGCAGAGCCGATACCCACATAACACAGCAGAGCTGAGCCAGTGATGTAGCAGAGCCGATACCTGCATGACACAGCAGAGCCAAGCCAGTGATGTAGCAGAGAGCTGATACCCGCTTGACACAGTAGAGGTGATTCAGTGATCTAGCAGAGCCGATACCCACTGGCACAGCAGAGCTGAGCCAATGATCTAGCACATCCAATACCCGCATGACACAGCAGAGCTGAGCCAGTGATGTAGCAGAGCCGATACCCACATGACACAGCAGAGGTGAGCCAGTGATCTAGCACATCCGATACCCGCATGACACAGCAGAGCTGAGCCAGCGATGTAGCAGAGCCGATAGACAAATAACACAGCAGAGCTGAGACAGTGATGTAGCAGAGCCGATACCTGCATGACACAGCAGAGCCAAGCCAGTGATGTAGCAGAGAGCTGATACCCGCTTGCCACAGTAGAGGTGAGTCAGTGGAGTAGCAGGGGTGAGGTACCTAAGGGAAGGTATCAAAGTCGCTCTTAAAGAGACATTACATAAGTGGCCCTTAAAGGGGTATTCCCCCAAAAATTATTCTTGCATTAATACGCTGCCCACCCGTAGCTTTCCATCTTTCCAATATAAAGTTAGTATGGATTCTGCACAGTTTTGCTGTTATCCAGCTGCATTCACCCCCACGGATTGCATAGAATCATCAGACCTCAGTCCACTCCGACACGCTCCCTGCTCCTGGCCCCCACCCTCTGTGTCGGCATCACGTGTCCTCAGTCCCAGCACAGTGAAGTGACTGAGAACACTGATGGGGCTGGCTGCTGTTACAGAGGGAGACAGTGATTAGCGCAGCTGTGACTGCATCCCTCTCAAACAGCAGCCACCCGGTCACCCCCAGCCCAGAGCTCACCCCCTGTGTCCAGAGCCTCCCGGCACCGTCCAGCACTCACCCGCAGCACACAGCCCTCCCCCCCCCACAACCGACCGCCCCCCCATCACCCGCTCCGCCCCTCGCAATTGCCCGCATCACCGCCAACTCAGCTCTGCTACACCGGCATTCCCAACTCAGCTCTGCTACACCGGCGTCCCCGCCAACTCAGCTCTGCTACACCGGCGTCCCCAACTCAGCTCTGCTACACCGGCGTCCCCAACTCAGCTCTGCTACACCGGCGTCCCCAACTCAGCTCTGCTACACCGGCGTCCCCATATCAGCTCTGCTACACCGGCGTCCCCGCCAACTCAGCTCTGCTACACCGGCGTCCCCGCCAACTCAGCTCTGCTACACCGGTGTCCCCTCCAACTCAGCTCTGCTACACTGTCATCATCTCCTTCATTGTCTCAGCTCTGCTACTTCACCATCATCAGGTAGAAGCATTGCATGATGGGAAATGTAGTTTCCTATCTTGGATATAGACCATGTTTTATAAAAAGTTGTAACTCAGGAACGGCAGCAGCTAGAAAGATGGGAGACGGCTCAAAATACTCAGGGGGACTTGGTGAGTAAGGCCAGCTAGGTTTGGGAGCATTTCATTTTTTTAGCTCTTGGGGGGAATACCCCTTTAAAGCATGGTACCAAAGTAGCTCTGTAAAGGACAGTACCAAAGTCATTCTTAAAGGGACAGTAAATAAGTCACTTTTAAAGGGACAGTACTAAAGGCACTTTTTAAGGGACAGTACTAAAGGCACTTTTTAAGGGACAGTTGCTCTTCAAAGGATGGTACCCAAGTCGCTTTTAAAGGGACAGTACATAAGCTTGTCTCAAAGGGAGACAGTATATAGTTAAAAGGTTTGCACCAAAGTCGCTCTTTAAAGGACTGTACCAAAGTCACTCTTAAAGGGAGGGTATCAAGGGTTTCTCTTAAAGGGAAGTCACTGTTAAAGGGGCGCTCTTTTCAAGCACTATGTATTTCCCTGGAAATGCAAATCTAGTTTAAATTGCCACCTTATCGGAGACTGCTGTGCCAGCAGCTATAAAGTGCAGGGACCGGTTTACACTACATCAGGAAGGTGATCGGTTCTCTTTAAATCCGTGTTTTAAGATGCTAATAAAAGCATGTGACAGAGGCCAGAAGCGGTGGCTTATAGTAAGGCTATATTCACACACCTGTAGTGCAGCCTGCGACTACACTATGAATGTGCATCTGTTGTGCTCCGTCAAGCATGAAGCACTACATTCTCACTTCATTACCATAGCATCCGCATTACAGCAGGTCCTTTTTTTTTGCGGCATGGATCACAGCCCCATATACACGTACGGACATGTGAACGGGGCCATTAAATACCATTGGTCCTATGTTCTGTCCATGATTGCGGGCCCGCAATTTCGGACAGAACAACAGATGTGTTAATGTAGCCTAAGAGCGTTTCCCTACTTTGCAACTGATTCGTTTTCTTGGATAAGGATTAGGACACATCAGGTTAGAGAAAAAAGAAGAGACTTACTCCAGTCCACACGGTGCGGGGCCCCCAAGCTGCTGTGATGAACCTCGCAGGTGAAAGTGTCGCCTTTCTGCATCTCCGTCTCCAGCATCACCAGGATCTGGAAAGTCCAATCTCCATTATGAAAAAGAGCAGAAGACTGAACCTGATCGGTTTCCTCCTGACCATTCCGGTACCATTTCACTTCAACCTCAGATGGGAAGAAGCCAAAGACATTACACAGCAGGACATGGTGCACGGTGCTTGTATCCTCACGCGGCATCAAAGACACAACTACCTCCGGCTGAACTGAAATAGAAATGGGACAAGAATCAAATAAGCTGGTCGGATTTACATTCAATACTGAATGGAAATATAGTAGTGTACAAATCAAATGGAATTTCCACTGCAGTTGTGTAAGACTTTTATCTGTGTAGGATAGAACAGCCTATATACTGTAAGGCTATGTTCAGACACTGTAGGAGACAGGCCGTTCTGTGACCCGGCCGGTCTCAGAAAAGATCATCCTGGCCAGTACTGCAGTATCGGCTGGATGATCTTTAGTGCCGCAGATTTCGGATGCGGGCGCACGCTCCATTGTGTGAACTGAAAGGGTTTTCTGCGGCCACTATTCATTGAATAGTGGCCGCAGAATAGTGACATGTCAGTTTCTTGTGGCGCCATTATGGATCCCGGCCAGAGTGTATACGCATAGTATACATAGATTGCCTTAGCCTGCAGCACATGGTAGGTAAAGGATTAATCATGGCCGTGTTGCAAATCGGCAACAACGGCCATGATTAATAATTTACTTACGTTGTGTGAACATAAAGTAAGACTGAAGTACTGTATATTGTTTAATGCTGAGCTTGTAATATATGCAGATTTTGCAATTTTTTTATTTTCTTCTACTATATCTAGCCCACTTTCACACAAGTGTAATACTGGCAGACTGTGCCTAAATCCCCATGTCCTGGCCCGACGTCAGGTCTAATAACCTGAAAGTTAAGCTGGTGCGTGTGACCTGTGACTATTTAACGTGTGTAACTGACTTTAGGTGGAAATCTGCATGTGTTATAAAGTTACAGTGAAAATCCACACCAAGTTCACCCTAAATTCTGCGCAGATTTTTTCTGACACATGTGGATGGGATTCTGAAGACCCCATCCAATATACTGCTGCAGAATACACACTGAAAACCCACAACTAATATGCCAAATGTTACATCATTTTAAAGGAGAAGTCTGGCGAAAATTTTTATTAAAGTATTGTATTGCCCCCCCAAAGTTTATACAAATCCCCAATATACACTTATTACGGGAAATGCTTATACACTGCTTTTTTTCCCTGCACTTCCTACTGCATCAAGGCTTCACTTCCTGGATAACATGGTGATGTCACTTCCTGGATAACATGGTGATGTCACTTCCTGGATAACATGGTGATGTCACTTCCTGGATAACATGGTGATGTCACTGCCTGGATAACATGGTGATGTCACTTCCTGGATGACATGGGGATGTCACTTCCTGGATAACATAGTGATGTCACTTCCTGGATAACATGGTGATGTCACTTCCTGGATAACATGGTGATGTCACTTCCTGGATAACGTGGTGATGTCACTTCCTGTAGCTGCTGTGCGGGCTGTGGCTGCTGGAGAGGATGATGGCAGGGGGATGCTCAGTGTCCCTCCAGTGCCCTGTGTCCCCCCTCAGTGTCCCCCTGCCATCATCCTCTCCAGCAGCCACAGCCCGCACAGCTCTTGGAGTCGGGTCATGACTTCACTATGTTATCCAGGAAGTGACATCACAATGTTATCCAGGAAGTGACAGCACCATGTTATCCAGGAAGTGACATCACTATGTTATCCTGGAAGTGACATCACCATGTTATCCAGGAAGTAACATCACCATGTTATCCAGGAAGTGACATCACCATGTTATCCAGGAAGTGACATCACCATGTTATCCAGGAAGTGAAGCCTTGATGCAGTAGTAAGTGCAGGGAAAAAAGCACTTTATAAGCATTTCCCATAATAAGTGTATATTGGTGATTTGTATAACTTTTGGGGTGCAATACAATACTTTAATAAAAATTAGGGCCGGACTTCTCCTTTAAGCCTTCGGTTGCTTGGATTGATGAGTAATGAGCAGCATAGCAGTGCCAGGGCCCAGGGTATACTAGGCCCCGCATCTTGACTATTCATGGCTTAATTTTTTTGGCCAAGGGGTGACATATGCCAATGCAGAAACATTTCAGCAGGATACTATATCTTTATTCATTTAGTTTACACATTTTTATTTGAAAATTGGGAAAAGGACAGTAAATTACATTTTAGCAGGGGATTGTTTTTTTACATTTATTTATTTATTTACTTTTCTTATTGTCTTGCCTTGATAAGACCTGATCGGCGAATCAGTGGCCGCAGCAGTAACTCATCTCAGCCATTAATTGGCTAAGCGGGCCTGTAATGTCACACCCTGTCTCCCACACAGCAGCATAATACTAGTAGCAGCATGGGAGCCATGAAGTGCATATACATATACATACACATATATACATACATATAAGATAAGATAAGATAATCCTTTAATAGGGGAATTTGAGTGTGTATACATATACTCACCTAGTCAGGGAGCAGTCACAGAGCTGTCTATCTTTAGGTCAAGGTGGACAAAGCAGGAGAGAGGCAGCCTAACACACACAGCTCAGCTCCTGCCCCCGCAGCTCACAGCTCCAGCCCCGCGGCTATTGCTTTCATCTTCTCTCCTGCCTGTCCCTGACCTGTGACGTCATCAGCAGCGTGTAAGCGACAGACAGGAGAGAAGAGACAGAGTGCAGGTACCGCTGGGCTGGAGCAGAGAGCTTCCGAGGCAGCAACTGAGCTGTATGTGAGTCCGTCTGCTCCAGAAGCTCCCTGTATGTGCAAGCAGCGTCGTCCCTGAAGCCACCCAACACTGTCAGCAGCCGCTCACACTGTCAGAAGGTTTCAGTGGCCAGCAGAACACAGGGGGGCCATCCCGGGACATCACCCCAAAATCGGGACTGTCCTGCCGGATCCAGGACAGTTGGGAGGTATATTTATGTCTCCTCCTATATATCCTACATGTAATATGTGCTGTATAATACAGTATATACAGGGGTTTCATCTCTCCGCTCACCAGTGATACTGTGTATATATTATTATGTCTCCTATATATCCTACATGTAATATGTGCTGTATAATACAGTATATACAGGGGTCTCACCTCTCCGCTCACCAGTGATACTGTGTATATATTATTATGTCTCCTATATATCCTACATGTAATATGTGCTGTATAATACAGTATATACAGGGGTCTCACCTCTCTGGTCACCAGTGATACTGTGTATATATTATTATGTCTCCTATATATCCTACATGTAATATGTGCTGTATAATACAGTATATACAGGGGTCTCACCTCTCTGGTCACCAGTGATACTGTGTATATATTATTATGTCTCCTCCTGTATATCCTACATGTAATATGTGCTATATAATACAGTATATACAGGGGGCTCATCTCTCCGGTCACCAGTGATACTGTGTATATATTATGTCTCCTATATATCCTACTAGAAAATGTACCCGGCGCTGCCCGGGTATAAAGTGTCAGTGTGTTAATTAGATTTGTTGTAAGGTGCCCAGGAGGCCAAGCTAAAGGTATTGTTTCATCTGAGTTAATCAGTGGAATTAGTGTATACCTGTAGTGCATAGTTGGAAGGGTTCTGTATACCCACAATGTATAGTTTTTAGGGGTCTCGCATATCTGTAGTGCATAGTTGGGGAGGCTGTATACCTATAGTGTATAGTTGGGGGGGTCCTGTATACCTGTAGTGTGTAGTTGGGAGGGTTGTATACCTCTTGTGTATAGTTGAGGGAGGTCCTGTATACCTGCAGTGTACAGTTGGTGAAGGTCCTGTATACCTGTACTGTATAGTTCGGGGGTCCTGTATACCTGTAGTATATAGTTGCTGCAGGTCTTGTATACCTGTAGTTTATAGTTTGAGGGTCCTGGATACCTGTAGTCTATAATTGGTGGAGCTCTTGAATACCTGTAATATATAGTTCGGGGGTCCTGTATACCTGTAGTGCATAGTTTGAGGGTCTTGTATAACTGTAGTATAGAGTTGGTGGAGGTCCTGTATACCTATAGTGTATAGTTTGGGGTCCTATATACCTGTAGTATATAGTTGGTGGAGTTCCTGTATACCTGTAGTATATAGCTTTGGGGTCCTGTATACCTGTAGTATAGAGTTGGTGGAGGTCCTGTATACCTGTAGTGTATAGTTTTGAGGTCCTGTATACCTGTAGTGTATAGTTTGGGGTCCTATATACCTGTAGTATATAGTTGGTGGAGTTCCTGTATACCTGTAGTGTATAGTTTTGGGGTCCTGTATACCTGTAGTGTATAGTTTGGGGTCCTGTATACCTGTAGTATATAGTTGGTGGAAGTCCTGTATACCTGAAGTATATAGTTAGTGGAGGTCCTGTATACTTGTAGTATATAGTTGGTGGAGGTCCTGTGCACCTGTAGTGTATAGTTTTGGGGTCCTGTATACCTGTAGTGTCCTGAATACCTGCAGGGTCGTATTTACCATTAGGCACCCATGGTCTGGTGCGTAGGGTAGCACCCTGCAGAGGGGCAGTACCCTCCCGTTCAGACTTGCCAGAAAATCTGGGGTCTTTTCGAGGGGGGTATGGCGGTATTGGTCAGGTCTGGTATAGCTGTGTTATCCAGTCACAGTATGGCGGTATTAGTCAGGTCTGGTATGGCAGTGTTATTCAGTCACAGTGTGTCGGTATTGGTCAGGTCTTGTATAGTGGTGTTATCCAGTCACAGTATGGCGGTATTGGTCAGGTCTGGTATGGCAGTGTTATCCAGTCACAGTATGGCGGTATTAGTCAGGTCTGGTATAGCAGTTTTTTCCAGTCATAGTATGGTGGTATTGGTCAGGTGTGTTATGACAGTGTTATCCAGTCACAGTATGGTACTATTGGTCAGGTCTGGTGTGGCGGTGTTATCCAGTCACGGTATGGTGGTATTGGTCAGGTCTGGTATAGCGGTGTTATCCAGTCACAGTATGGCGGTATTGGTCAGGTCTGGTGTGTCGGTGTTAACCAGTCACAGTTTGGCGGTATTGGTCAGGTCTGGTATGGTGGTGTTATCCAGTCACAGTATGCCGGTATTGAACAGGTATGGTATGACAGTGTTATCCAGTCACAGTATGGCGGTATTGGTCAGGTCTGGTATGGCAGTGTTATCCAGTCACAGTATGGCGGTATTGGTCAGGTCTGGTATGACAGTGTTATCCAGTCACAGTATGGCGGTATTGGTCAGGTCTGGTATAGTGGTGTTATCCAGCACAGTATGGTGGTATTGGTCAGGTCTGGTATAGCGGTGTTATCCAGTCACAGTTTGGTATACCTGTAGTGCCCTGTATATACATGTACTGTATAGATGGAGTAGGGGGCCCTGTATACATGTACTGTATAGATGGAGTAGGGGGTCCTGTATATACATGTACTGTATAGATGGAGTAGGGGGTCCTGTATACATGTACTGTATAGATGGAGTAGGGGGTCTACCAGTTATTTCTGTGGATGTTGTGAGGCAGCTTCCCTAGCAACCATTGCTCCCTGTGAAAATGAAAGCAGTAATCCTATTGGTTGCTAAGGCTCCAACTGCCGTTTACTGCTGGAGACCTGCAGCTAATTATATCACCTGTGTTTGCAGTGTGGAGATTTTCCCATTCATCTCTATGGGGCGCCGCTCTTCCCCCTCCCCCTCCCCTCCTGTACATCTGGCAGGGACGGGACCTTCGCAATAACCTTCGCAGGCACCCAATGTACCTGTGTGCCAAATTTGGGGTCAAACGGTTCAGGCGTTTGGAAGTCTATTTGGGACAGACAGACAGACAGACTTTCATTTTTATTATATAGACATGTAATATGTGCTGTATAATACAGTATATACCGGGGCCTCATCTCTCTGCTCACCAGTGATACTGTGTATATATTATTATGTCTCCTATATATCCTACATGTAATATGTGCTGTATAATACAGTATATACAGGGGACTCACCTCTCTGGTCACCAGTGATACTGTGTATATATTATTATGTCTCCTCCTTTATATCCTACATGTAATATGTGCTGTATAATACACTATATACAGGGGTCTCATCTCTCCGGTAACCAGTGATACTGTGTATATATTATTATTATTATGTCTCCTCCTATATATCCTACATGTAATATGTGCTATATAATACAGTATATACAGGGGTCTCACCTCTCCGCTCACCAGTGATACTGTGTATATATTATTATTATGTCTCCTATATATCCTACATGTAATATGTGCTGTATAATACAGTATATACAGGGGTCTCACCTCTCCCGTCACCAGTGATACTGTGTATATATTATTATTATGTCTCCTATATATCCTACATGTAATATGTGCTGTATAATACAGTATATACAGGGGTCTCACCTCTCCGCTCACCACTGATACTGTGTATATATTATTATGTCTCCTATATATCCTACATGTAATATGTGCTGTATAATACAGTATATACAGGGGTCTCACCTCTCCGGTAACCAGTGATACTGTGTATATATTATTATGTCTCCTCCTATATATCCTACATGTAATATGTGCTGTATAATACAGTATATACAGGGGTCTCACCTCTCCCGTCACCAGTGATACTGTGTATATATTATTATTATGTCTCCTATATATCCTACATGTAATATGTGCTGTATAATACAGTATATACAGGGGTCTCACCTCTCCGGTCACCAGTGATACTGTGTATATATTATTATGTCTCCTATATATCCTACATGTAATATGTGCTGTATAATACAGTATATACAGGGGTCTCACCTCTCCGGTCACCAGTGATACTGTGTATATATTATTAGGTCTCCTATATATCCTACATGTAATATGTGCTGTATAATACAGTATATACAGGGGTCTCATCTCTCCGCTCACCAGTGATACTGTGTATATATTATTATGTCTCCTATATATCCTACATGTAATATGTGCTGTATAATACAGTATATATAGGGGTCTCACCTCTCCGCTCACCAGTGATACTGTGTATATATTATTATGTTTCCTCCTATATATCCTACATGTAATATGTGCTGTATAATACAGTATATACAGGGGTCTCACCTCTCCGCTCACCAGTGATACTGTGTATATATTATTATTATGTCTCCTATATATCCTACATGTAATATGTGCTGTATAATACAGTATATACAGGGGTCTCATCTCTCCGCTCACCAGTGATACTGTGTATATATTATTATGTCTCCTATATATCCTACATGTAATATGTGCTGTATAATACAGTATATACAGGGGTCTCATCTCTCTGCTCACCACTGATACTGTGTATATATTATTATGTCTCCTATATATCCTACATGTAATATGTGCTGTATAATACAGTATATACAGGGGTCTCATCCAGGCCCGGACTGGTAATCTGGCAAGCCGGGCAAATGCCCGCTGGGCTGGCCAGATTACCAGTCCGTGGGCCGCCCGGGCTGCATCAAAAAAAAAAAAATCACCGCCGCGGCCCGTTTCTCTTCCCCGTCCGCTTCTGCCCGCTCCGGTCACCGCAGTCCGCTCGGTCCGCCTCCTGTCACCGGATCACAGCCTCTGCCCCCTCCGGTCACTGCAGCCCGCTCGGCCCGCCCCTGACGTGCGCCGCTAATCCAATCAACGTGGGGCCGCTGCGGCCGGCCGTGGAACGCGTGTTACGTGCACCGCAGCGGCCCCACGCTGCTCTACGTTGATTGGATTAGCGGCGCACGTCAGGGGCGGGCCGAGCGGGCTGCGGTGACTGTAGCGGGCAGAGGCGGGCTCCGGTGACAGGATGCGGACCGAGCGGGCTGCGGTGACCGAGGCGGGCTCCGGTGACAGGAGGCGGACCGAGCGGGCTGCGGTGATAGGAGGTAACAGGAGCGGGCTGCAGAGACCGGGGACCATCTATAAAGGAGGGGGGAGAAGAGAGAGGGGGCTATCTATAAAGTAGGGGGGAGAAGAGAGAGGGGGCTATCTATAAAGGAGGGGGGAGAAGAGAGAGGGGGGCCATCTATAAAGGAGGGGGGAGAAGAGAGAGGGGGCCATCTATAAAGTAGGGGGGAGAAGAGAGAGGGGACCATCTATAAAGGAGGGGGGAGAAGAGAGGGGGCCATCTATAAAGGAGTGGGGAGAAGAGAGAGGGGGGCCATCTATAAAGGAGGGGGGAGAAGAGAGGGGGCCATCTATAAAGGAGGGGGGAGAAGAGAGGGGGCCATCTATAAAGGAGGGGGGAAAAGAGAGAGGGGGCCATCTATAAAGTAGGGGGGAGAAGAGAGAGGGGGGCCATCTATAAAGGAGGGGGGAGAAGAGAGAGGGGGGCCATCTATAAAGGAGGGGGGAGAAGAGAGAGGGGGGCCATCTATAAAGTAGGGGGGAGAAGAGAGAGGGGGGCCATCTATAAAGGAGGGGGGAGAAGAGAGAGGGGGCCATCTATAAAGTAGGGGGGAGAAGAGAGAGGGGGCTATCTATAAAGGAGGGGGGAGAAGAGAGAGGGGGGCCATCTATAAAGAAGGGGGGAGAAGAGAGAGGGGGGCCATCTATAAAGGAGGGGGGAGAAGAGAGGGGGTCATCTATAAAGGAGTGGGGAGAAGAGAGAGGGGGCCATCTATAAAGGAGGGGGAGAAGAGAGGGGGCCATCTATAAAGGAGGAGGGAGAAGAGAGGGGGCCATCTATAAAGGAGGGGGGAAAAGAGAGAGGGGGCCATCTATAAAGTAGGGGGGAGAAGAGAGAGGGGGGCCATCTATAAAGGAGGGGGGAGAAGAGAGAGAGGGGGCCATCTATAAAGGAGGAGGGAAAAGAGAGAGGGGGCCATCTATAAAGGAGGGGGGAGAAGAGAGGGGGGGCCATCTATAAAGTAGGGGGGGAGAAGAGAGAGGGGGGCCATCTATAAAGGAGGGGGGAGAAGAGAGGGGGCCATCTATAAAGGAGGGGGGAGAAGAGAGGGGGCCATCTATAAAGGAGGGGGGAAAAGAGAGAGGGGGCCATCTATAAAGTAGGGGGGAGAAGAGAGAGGGGGCTATCTATAAAGGAGGGGGGAGAAGAGAGAGGGGGGGCCATCTATAAAGGAGGGGGGAGCAGAGAGAGGGGGGCCATCTATAAAGGAGGGGGGAAGAGAGGGGGTCATCCATAAAGGAGGGGGGAGAAGAGAGAGGGGGCCATCTATAAAGTAGGGGGGAGAAGAGAGAGGGGGGCCATCTATAAAGGAGGGGGGAAAAGAGAGGGGGCCATCTATAAAGGAGGGGGGAGAAGAGAGGGGGCCATCTATAAAGGAGGGGGGAGAAGAGAGAGGGGGCCATCTATAAAGGAGGGGGGAGAAGAGAGAGGGGGCCATCTATAAAGGAGGGGGGAGAAGAGAGAGGGGGCATCTATAACAGAGGGGGGCATCTATAAGGGAGGGGGAGAAGAGAGAGGGGGGCCATCTATAAAGTAGGGGGGAGAAGAATGAGGGGGGCCATCTATAAAGGAGGGGGGAGAAGAGAGAGGGGGCCATCTATAAAGGAGGGGGGAGAAGAGAGAGGGGGCATCTATAACAGAGGGGGCCATCTATAAGAGAGGGGGGATAAGAGAGGGGGCCATCTATAAGGGGGCTACATAGAGGGATGCATATACAATAAGGGGGTCACATAAAGTCAGCCTACCCACTAAATGAGGGTGTAAAGGGGACAGTACAGATGTGCAGTTAGTATAGAGATGAGGATGGTGTCAGAGTGAGGAGCCTAATATGTCTGTCTGCGGTGACATTAGTCAGTATGCGGTGACATTAGTCAGTATGCGGTGGTATTAGTCAGTGTGTGGTGGTATTAGTATGTGGAGGTGTCAGTCAGTATGCTGTGATATTAGTTAGTATGTGGTGGTATTAGTTAGTATGCGGTGACATTAGTCAGTATGCGGTGGTATTAGTCAGTATGCAGTGGTATTAGTCAGTATGCAGTGGTATTAGTTAGTATGTGGTTGTATTAGTCAGTATGCGGTTGCATTAGTCAGTATGCGGTGGTATTAATCAGTATGTGGTGGTATTAGTCAGTGTGTGGTGGTATTAGTCAGTATGTGGTGGTGGTGTTAAACTGAGCACAGTGACCGGGCCAGAAGCAGTCTGTCTCTGTACACTGTGTAGTGGTGACGACCTGTAACTGCAGCTCAGCTACATAGTACAGAGACAGAAGCTTCTGACCCCATTTACTGTGTTATTATCTGTAATTCCAGTCATGGCCGTGATGATACATGTAGCCGTGCTGCGCTCACAACATCCTCTCATAACTTATCACCGCACGGTGAGTGGGCCTGTGTGCTCGGAAATGCCAGGGCTGATTTTTAGTCCCAGTCCGGCCCTGGTCTCATCTCTCCGCTCACCAGTGATACTGCGATATATTATTATGTCTCCTATATATCCTACATGTAATATGTGCTGTATAATACAGTATATACAGGGGTCTCATCTCTCCGCTCACCAGTGATACTGTGTATATATTATTATGTCTCCTATATATCCTACATGTAATATGTGCTGTATAATACAGTATATACAGGGGTCTCACCTCTCCGCTCACCAGTGATACTGCGATATATTATTATGTCTCCTCCTATATATCCTACATGTAATATGTGCTGTATAATACAGTATATACAGGGGTCTCACCTCTCCGGTCACCAGTGATACTGTGTATATATTATTATGTCTCCTATATATCCTACATGTAATATGTGCTGTATAATACAGTATATACAGGGGTCTCATCTCTCTGCTCACCACTGATACTGTGTATATATTATTATGTCTCCTATATATCCTACATGTAATATGTGCTGTATAATACAGTATATACAGGGGTCTCACCTCTCCGCTCACCAGTGATACTGTGTATATATTATTATGTCTCCTCCTATATATCCTACATGTAATATGTGCTGTATAATACAGTATATACAGGGGTCTCACCTCTCCGGTCACCAGTGATACTGTGTATATATTATTATGTCTCCTATATATCCTACATGTAATATGTGCTGTATAATACAGTATATACAGGGGTCTCACCTCTCCGGTCACCAGTGATACTGTGTATATATTATTATGTCTCCTATATATCCTACATGTAATATGTGCTGTATAATACAGTATATACAGGGGTCTCACCTCTCCGGTCACCAGTGATACTGTGTATATATTATTATTATGTCTCCTATATATCCTACATGTAATATGTGCTGTATAATACAGTATATACAGGGGTCTCACCTCTCCAGTCAGCAGTAAAGCTGTGTATATATTATTATGTCTCCTATATATCCTACATGTAATATGTGCTGTATAATACAGTATATACAGGGGTCACCTCTCCGCTCACCAGTGATACTGTGTATATATTATTATGTCTCCTATATATCCTACATGTAATATGTGCTGTATAATACAGTATATACAGGGGTCTCATCTCTCCGCTCACCAGTGATACTGCGATATATTATTATGTCTCCTATATATCCTACATGTAATATGTGCTGTATAATACAGTATATACAGGGGTCTCACCTCTCCGGTCACCAGTGATACTGTGTATATATTATTATGTCTCCTCCTATATATCCTACATGTAATATGTGCTGTATAATACAGTATATACAGGGGTCTCACCTCTCCGCTCACCAGTGATACTGTGTATATATTATTATGTCTCCTCCTATATATCCTACATGTAATATGTGCTGTATAATACACTATATACAGGGGTCTCATCTCTCCGGTCACCAGTGATACTGTGTATATATTATTATGTCTCCTCCTATATATCCTACATGTAATATGTGCTGTATAATACAGTATATACAGGGGTCTCACCTCTCCGCTCACCAGTGATACTGTGTATATATTATTATGTCTCCTATATATCCTACATGTAATATGTGCTGTATAATACAGTATATACAGGGGTCTCACCTCTCCGGTCACCAGTGATACTGTGTATATATTATTAGGTCTCCTATATATCCTACATGTAATATGTGCTGTATAATACAGTATATACAGGGGTCTCATCTCTCCGCTCACCAGTGATACTGTGTATATATTATTATGTCTCCTATATATCCTACATGTAATATGTGCTGTATAATACAGTATATACAGGGGTCTCACCTCTCCGGTCAGCAGTAAAGCTGTGTATATATTATTATGTCTCCTCCTATATATCCTACATGTAATATGTGCTGTATAATACACTATATACAGGGGTCTCACCTCTCCGGTCACCAGTGATACTGTGTATATATTATTATGTCTCCTCCTATATATCCTACATGTAATATGTGCTGTATAATACAGTATATACAGGGGTCTCACCTCTCCGGTCACCAGTGATACTGTGTATATATTATTATGTCTCCTCCTATATATCCTACGTGTAATATGTGCTGTATAATACACTATATACAGGGGTCTCATCTCTCCGGTCACCAGTGATACTGTGTATATATTATTATGTCTCCTCCTATATATCCTACATGTAATATGTGCTGTATAATACAGTATATACAGGGGTCTCACCTCTCCGCTCACCAGTGATACTGTGTATATATTATTATGTCTCCTATATATCCTACATGTAATATGTGCTGTATAATACAGTATATATAGGGGTCTCATCTCTCCGGTCACCAGTGATACTGTGTATATATTATTATGTCTCCTCCTATATATCCTACATGTAATATGTGCTGTATAATACAGTATATACAGGGGTCTCACCTCTCCGGTCACCAGTGATACTGTGTATATATTATTATTATGTCTCCTATATATCCTACATGTAATATGTGCTGTATAATACAGTATATACAGGGGTCTCACCTCTCCGGTCAGCAGTAAAGCTGTGTATATATTATTATGTCTCCTCCTATATATCCTACATGTAATATGTGCTGTATAATACACTATATACAGGGGTCTCACCTCTCCGCTCACCAGTGATACTGTGTATATATTATTATGTCTCCTATATATCCTACATGTAATATGTGCTGTATAATACAGTATATATAGGGGTCTCACCTCTCCGCTCACCAGTGATACTGTGTATATATTATTATGTCTCCTCCTATATATCCTACATGTAATATGTGCTGTATAATACAGTATATACAGGGGTCTCACCTCTCCGGTCACCAGTGATACTGTGTATATATTATTATTATGTCTCCTATATATCCTACATGTAATATGTGCTGTATAATACAGTATATACAAGGGTCTCATCTCTCCGCTCACCAGTGATACTGTGTATATATTATTATATCTCCTCCTATATATCCTACATGTAATATGTGCTGTATAATACAGTATATACAGGGGTCTCACCTCTCCGGTCACCAGTGATACTGTGTATATATTATTATGTCTCCTATATATCCTACATGTAATATGTGCTGTATAATACAGTATATACAGGGGTCTCACCTCTCCGCTCACCAGTGATACTGTGTATATATTATTATTATGTCTCCTATATATCCTACATGTAATATGTGCTGTATAATACAGTATATATAGGGGTCTCACCTCTCCGCTCACCAGTGATACTGTGTATATATTATTAGGTCTCCTATATATCCTACATGTAATATGTGCTGTATAATACAGTATATACAGGGGTCTCACCTCTCCGCTCACCAGTGATACTGTGTATATATTATTATGTCTCCTATATATCCTACATGTAATATGTGCTGTATAATACAGTATATACAGGGGTCTCACCTCTCCGCTCACCAGTGATACTGTGTATATATTATTATGTCTCCTATATATCCTACATGTAATATGTGCTGTATAATACAGTATATATAGGGGTCTCACCTCTCCGGTCACCAGGGATACTGTGTATATATTATTATGTCTCCTATATATCCTACATGTAATATGTGCTGTATAATACAGTATATACAGGGGTCTCACCTCTCCGGTCACCAGTGATACTGTGTATATATTATTATGTCTCCTCCTATATATCCTACATGTAATATGTGCTGTATAATACAGTATATACAGGGGTCTCACCTCTCCGGTCACCAGTGATACTGTGTATATATTATTATGTCTCCTATATATCCTACATGTAATATGTGCTGTATAATACAGTATATACAGGGGTCTCACCTCTCCGGTCACCAGTGATACTGTGTATATATTATTATGTCTCCTCCTATATATCCTACATGTAATATGTGCTGTATAATACAGTATATACAGGGGTCTCACCTCTCCGGTCACCAGTGATACTGTGTATATATTATTATGTCTCCTATATATCCTACATGTAATATGTGCTGTATAATACAGTATATATAGGGGTCTCACCTCTCCGCTCACCAGTGATACTGTGTATATATTATTAGGTCTCCTATATATCCTACATGTAATATGTGCTGTATAATACAGTATATACAGGGGTCTCATCTCTCCGCTCACCAGTGATACTGTGTATATATTATTAGGTCTCCTATATATCCTACATGTAATATGTGCTGTATAATACAGTATATACAGGGGTCTCACCTCTCCGGTCACCAGTGATACTGTGTATATATTATTATGTCTCCTATATATCCTACATGTAATATGTGCTGTATAATACAGTATATACAGGGGTCTCACCTCTCCGCTCACCAGTGATACTGTGTATATATTATTATGTCTCCTCCTTTATATCCTACATGTAATATGTGCTGTATAATACAGTATATACAGGGGTCTCACCTCTCCGTTCACCAGTGATACTGTGTATATATTATTATGTCTCCTCCTATATATCCTACATGTAATATGTGCTGTATAATACAGTATATACAGGGGTCTCACCTTTCCTTCCTGTTATTCCCACAGCTGTATTTATACCATAGTTGTGTATACAGAATGTCTCCACCAAGCTCCTCCTCTGCTCTATGATATCCTTATCGCTGTTCCAGCCATCTGCATCAGTTTTCCCCATCTCGGTCTTCGCTATGTATTTCCCGACATCGCTGTCAAAGTAAACAAACTCCTCCTGGTTGTAGAATAATCTGTGCAGAAACCGCACCCGCTGTGTCCCGTTCACATAGTGACATTCAAATTTACTGTCAAGCACGTAATCCTCGGCATCTGTAATAAGATCAGAGCGTAATAAGAGTGCAGTGTACACTGGACCTCAGTCACATGACATTACATTCTGTATAGAGATTCAGGAAGTGAGATACTAATGTCTGAGAAGTCTCCAGCAATGAGGGATGCTGTGCTGCAGGGTGTGGCTGCTCAGCTATACCTCCTCTGTACCTGACATGAAGCAGCTGGAGGACCTCAGCTCTAAGGTATATGGTATAGTGGCCTCTAAAATGACATCTTCATGTACAGATCTTTACAGTCTATGAAGTGTAGATTACACTGTGACCCTGAACGCGCTGGGGATGTGGGGAATTTATGCTGCAATAATATAGGATTACATGACATTGAAGGGGGATACCCCATAATGAGGGTCTCTGCAGTGCTGAAGGGGCTGGTTGATGAGGTTAGGATTACATTAAGAGTACTTTGTGCAGCATTGCAAGGGTAAAGTACTATACAGTTGGGAATGTGATGTTACCTAGGAGGACTAATTTACAATCTGTTCCTGTAGTTAGATTAATATGCTGAATGAGTTATGGGGGTTCAGGTGTAATGAGGGTTAATATACTCTGTCACCTGTACAATGGTGTGGGGGTACACGCCCCCTCCCCGCAGGAGCCCCCTGTGGCTGTCATAGTGCCAGGAAGTCAGAGACTTTAAAGGGAACCATTCACCTCAAAAACGCATAAAAAGCTTTTGAAATGTGCTGTTAGAGCACACAGCACACTTGCCACATGTGTTTCCATAGCCTCCTTGCCTCCCCCGTGTAAGCCACAAAGTAACTTTATAAAACTGGCGCCCTGTATGCTAATTACCTGAGGTAGTCACCTGGGCGGTGTTCGGCTAGCAGGTAGTCACGGTCCCCTGGGCATTCTTCCGCTGTAATCATGCCCCTCTAGCTGTGATGTCACTCGGGAGCGCGCTGTGCCCGACGTCAGCGCACCTACATTCTGACGCCGCCACACATGAACAGTACAGCCGCTTCCAATCGAATAGCCTCGAACTCAGTGTGAGCCAGAGTTCGAGGCTATTCTGCACAGGCGCACTACAGCCGGAATAAAAAGCAGCTGTACTGCGCATGTGCGGCGGCCTCAGAATGTAGGCGCGCGGACGTCAGGCACAGCGCGCTCCCGAGTGACGTCACAGCTACTCGGCCATTTGAATCACATCCGGAGGGGCGTGATTACAGCGGAAGAACGCCCAGGGGACCGTGACTACCTGCTAGCCGCACACCACCCGGATGACTGCCTGAGGTAATTTGCATACAGGGCGCAAGTTTTATAAAGTTACTTTGTGGCTTACACAAGGGAGGCAAGGAGGCTATGAAAACATGTGGCAAGTGTGCTGTGTGGTCTAACAGCACATTTCAAAAGCTTTATATGCGTTTTTGAGGTGATTGGTTCCCTTTAATACTTTAGGGGCTGCCTATAAATAGGAAACCTTACTGCAGCTTCATCAAAGTTTGTGGCTAGGTCCACCTTAAGGGTAGCTTCATACACACCATTTTGCAGCGCATTTTATGCAGCAGATTTGATCTAAATAGCTGAACACAGCATCAAATTTGCACCATCAAATCCGCTGCAGATCCTGTACATGTGAAAGCACCCTAAGGATATGTTCATATCGCGTTTTTGTCCACACGTTGGGCTGCAAGTCGGGAATCAGTGAGAAAAGGATGCTCCTGTGCAGCCCGACGTGCAGCCGACGGCCACATTGACTTAAATGAGCAGGACGGAGACATTATGTGACAACATTCTGCTCATTTGCGGGACGTCCACGGCTTTTGTGCAGGACTCAAAAGTGTAGTCGACTGCGCTTTTGAGTCCTGCACAAAATCCGTGGACGTCCTTTTAGGGGAGGGTACCCCTTATGAATTTTAGGGATGCTGTAAAAACTTGCAATTGTGGGGTTGTCTTGTTTTAGATACCTGAATTCGTTCTCATCAATTAACCCCTAGACGACCCAGGGCGTATAGTTACGCCATGGAAGTCTGTCCCCAGACGACCTAGGGCGTAACTGTACGCCCTGGGTGTTTCTCCCGCTATGAAGCGTGCTCCGGAGCGGAGCGCGCTTCATAGCAGGTGGGGGCCGGCTGCAATCAGCAGCCGGGACCTCACCGGTAATGACACGCTGCAGCGATCGCGCTGCCGCGTGTCATTAACTCCTTAAACGCCGCGATCGCGGCGCGACCGCGGCGTTTAAGTGTAAGTGACAGGGGGAGTGTGACTGCGGGGGTCCCGATCGGTAAAACGGGCCGCCGGAGGTCTCTCACCTGCCTCCGTGCGGTCCGATCGGCGATCTGCTACACTAAGCCTGCACAGACAGGCTCAATGAGCAGATCGCCGATAACACTGATCAATGCTATGCCTATGGCATAGTAATCATCAGTGTAGAAATCAAACTAATCTATGTAAAAGTCCCCCAAAGGGACTTCAAATGTGTAAAAAAAAAAAGTTAAAAACACTAACACACTACCCCAAAACCCCTCCCCCAATAAAAGTTGAAATCACCCCCCTTTCCCATTATATAAATAAAACATATAAAAATAAATAAACAAATAAACATATAATATACCGTAGCGTGCGTAATTGTCCGATCTATTAAAATATAACAAGCGTAATTGCGAACGGTAAACGGCGTACACGAAAAGAGGGGAAAAAGTGCGCGGATTACCGATTTTATGTTACATTATATATAAAAAAATTTTTATAAAAAGTGATCAAAACGTCCGATCTTCACAAATGTGGTATTAATAAAAACTAGAGATCATGGCGGAAAAAATGACACCCCATACAGCCCCGTAGGTGAAAAAATAAAACTGTTATAAGCGTCACAATAGTCCCATTTTATTTATAATTAATTGCCAAAAAAAGGATTTCATTTAAAAAAAATATATAACATTAGAGAATCTGCGTAAACCTGCATATGGTTGTGTTCTGACTGACCTATAGAATAATAGTATCATGTCGCTGTTACCATATAGTGCATTACGTAGACACAGGAACCCCCCAAACGTTACCATATTGCATTCTTTTTTGCGATTTCACCAATTTATATCTTCATAAATAATATATTTGGGATTCCATCATACATGTTATGGTAAAATGAAAGACGCCATTACACAGTACAACTATTCCTGTAACAAATAAGCCTGCACATGGCCTGTAGATAGAAAACTGAGAGTGCTAGAGCTCTTAGAAGGGTGGGAGGGAAAAACGGAAACACTAAGATCAAAATTTGCGCGGTCCACTGGGTCATTTTGGGCCTGGTCCTCAAAGGGTTAATTTCTTTTGTTTAGCCTGGTCTAAATATTGATTTAATTTTATTTTGTAATTATTAGTCGGGTCTGAGTTTTTTGTAACAATTTTGATCATTTAGTAGATCCAGGCACATAGGGTCATATTCCTCCCTGGAATCGTGCTCCAATTTCACCAGTGCCTCCCTTTCTGTCGCTGACAGGTTCTGTATTTTGACCGTTTTTTCCTCTAAATTCCTCAATTCTTTTGTCACCACTTCCACAAATGTATCAATGTGGCTATAATCTCCAATGGGGGGTGTCTTAATGTTTATAGGCTTTAAATTAGTAAAAGGACCCTCTCCCTCCATTCTGTCAGCTGATCGGGTGAGTTCCAACAGATCTCTATATACATCTACATCGTCTTCGGCCAGACCCAATTCCAGACTTGTTTTTTTATTCTTAATTTCAAAGTACCTTTTCCATTTCAGATTTCTAGAAAACATATTTAAATCTTTAACCCACATAAATGCATTGTATTTTGCAGTAGGAACATATGATAAACCTCTAGCGAGGACCTGCATTTCTGTCTCTGTAAGTGTCTTCTTGGTAAGATTTATTATCTGTAATGAATCTACTTCCGCTCCCTTAGAACATAGTGGGACATGGAGGGAGTCCCGTCTAAAAAACCCCATCCTCTTCCTCTGCCTCGGCCTCGGGGTCGTCCTCTTCCTGCACCTGTACCTCGTCCTCGTCCACGAGTAATAGTACGTTCTGTATCTGAGAATTCAGCTTCCGAAGATGACGGTTCCGTCTCAGGTGGATCCACCATATATTTAATTGCCTCATAGACTCTCTTATCCTTGAAGTCCTGACGATCTCTTTTGTATTGTTGATGTTTTCTTTCCTTAATGTATGCCACAAATCTCGTCACGTCCTCCTCCAGAGTCTTCTCTTTCTTCCTGAAGCTCTGATCTTCTCGATGGTCGTTGATCTGTTCTCTAGCTTCGTTTAACTTTTCTGTTATTGTATCCAACTGTTTTTTCTCTTCCTCTAATAGAATTTGCATTAATCTCAATGATCTTTCGTCCCTTCTTTTTCCCAGCGATCTTTTATCATGTCCGTTTTTACTCGTGGGGCCGGAGTGAGGGGGTTCCTTTGTCCTCGCGGAACTATTCCCTCCTTAATATAGTTCTCCAAACTAGAGCTGTGCACATGCATACCTCGGTAAAGAGTCCTATTGACTGACAAGCGAAACAAGCCAACCCCTGATGAATCATCGCACAGGAAACGTGTAGGGATGGAACAATAGGTCTGAATGGACCTCAAAGAACTCAACTTAAAAGGGAAGTTTTTTTGAATATATTTTTTGAATATATTTTTTGTATGCAGTAGAAAGAAAATAAGCATGCATGATAGAAGACTTTGGACAACACTGTAGGCACTTTGTATAAGACTGTTGCAATGAAATTAAATAAGGTTATGTGCAATAAGTGAAAATGGACAAAAAAGTGCAATAACTTTGCAAGTGCAATAGGGACTATATGACAATAAAGTGACGCCTACATAGGAATACATGTGCAATAAGAAATGGTGCAATAAGAGTCATTGTGCAATTAACAGCGAGAGATAGAGGTCCCGCATGAAATCTGTAGGCATAGAGATGATGGCCAAGTAAAGAGACATTTAGGTATATATTATTTTGATTTATTTTGTTTTTTTTGTTTCAAATAAATATTTAAAAAAAAGTAATAAATAAAAGTTATATTTTAGATTTTCCTACTTGTCAGTAAGCAAATTAATATAAGGAAAAACAACAACTATTATTATCACTGTCAATGTGTATATATATATATATATATATATATATATATATATATATATATACACAGTACAGACCAAAAGTTTGGACACACCTTCTCATTCAAAGAGTTTTCTGTATTTTCATGACTATGAAAATTGTAGATTCACACTGAAGGCATCAAAACTATGAATTAACACATGTGGAATTAACAAAAAAGTGTGAAACAACTGAAAATCTGTCTTATATTCTAGGTTCTTCCAAGTAGCCGCCTATTGCTTTGATTCCTGCTTTGCACACTCTTGGCATTCTCTTGATGAGCTATAAGTGGTAGTTACCTGAAATAGTCTTCCAGCAGTCTTGAAGGAGTTTCCAGATATGCTTAGCACTTGTTGGCCCTTTTGCCTTCATTCTGCGGTCCAGCTCACCCCAAACCATCTCATAGCACCCCATCACTCTCCTTCTTGGTCAAATAGCCCTTACACAGCCTGGAGGTGTGTTTGGGGTCATTGTCCTGTTGAAAAATAAATGATGGTCCAACTAAACGCAAATCGGATGGAATAGCATGCTGCTACAAGATGCTGTGGTAGTCATGCTGGTTCAGTACGCCTTCAATTGTGAATAAATCCCTAACAGTGTCGCCAGCAAAGCCCCCCCACACCATCACACTCCTCCTCCATGCTTCACAGTGGGAACCAGGCAGGTAGAGTCCATCCATTCACCATTTCTGCGTCGCACAAAGACACGGTGGTTGGAACCAAAGATCTCAAATTTGGACTCATCAGACCAAAGCGCAGATTTCCACTGGTCTGATGTCCATTCCTTGTGTTCTTTAGTCCAAACAAGTCTCTTGTGCTTGTTTCTTGTCCTTAGCAGTGGTTTCCTAGCAGCTATTTTACCATGAAGGCTGCTGCACAAAGTCTCCTCTTACCAGTTGTTGTAGAGATGTCTCTGCTGCTAGACCTCTGTGTGCCGCCATTGACCCGCTCTCTAATCTGAGGTGCTGGTAACCTGCGATATCTGAGGCTGGTGACTGGGATGACCTTCTCCTCCGCAGCAGAAATGACTCTTGGTCTTCCTTTCCTGGGGTGGTCCTCATGTGAGCCAGTTTCTTTGTAGCGCTTGATGGTTTTTGCAACTGCACTTGGGGACACTTTCAAAGTTTTCCAAATTTTTGGGACTGACTGATCTTCATTTCTTAAAGTAATGATGGCCACTTGTTTTTCTTTACTTAGCTGCTTTTTTCTTGCCATTATACAAATACAAATGTGTATCCATCTGACTTCTGCACAACACAACGGATGGTCCCGACCCCATTTATAAGGCAAGAAATCCCACTTATTACACCTGACAGGGCATACCTGGGAAGTGACAACCATTTCAGGTGACTACCGCTTGAAGCTCACCAAGAAAATGCCAAGAGTGTGCAAAGCAGGAATCAATGCAAAAGGCGGCTACTTTGAAGAACCTAGAATATTGTAACGCCTGGAGTAGTGGATCCACTGGGCCGTCACCAGCGATGGCACTAACCTCACCAGGGAGCGGAGTCTAAGGGGCCGCTGGTTTTCACCAGAGCCCGCCGCAAGGCGGGATGGACTTGCTGCGGCATGGCTTGGTTGCTAGTGACGGCAGGCGAGGCGTGGCAAAAGCAGTAGGCAGGAGATAGTGCAGACAGAGGATAGTAGACGCGCTCGCAGGCGGCGGACAGTACTCAGGAACAATGGGAAGGCAGCGGGCAAGGACTAGGGACAAGGACTGAAGACAGGAACAAGGGACAAGGACTAAGGTCAGGAACAACAGGGAGCTGGGCCAAACGCTATGGGAAGCATATAGAGGCTCCAACACCTGTAGTGGGGCAGGGTTGGAATTTATAGGGAGTGATTGTGTGCAACACCAATTAGGGGCGGACTGGCCCTTTAAATCCAAGACAGCCGGCGCGCGCGCGCCCTAGGAGGCGGGGACGCGCGCGCCGGCCGGCACAGACGGAGACAGTAGCGGAGGAGAGGTGAGGCGCCCCCAGGGGCCGAACTAGCAGCAGCGCCGGGTCCCTGCACAAGGACCCCAGCGGCTGCATGGGGCAGGAGGAGGTCACAGCGGCGGCCCGGAACACGGGCCGCCCCCGCGGCCGTGACAGTACCCCCCCCCCCCCTTTGGCCTCCCCCTCTTTCTTGCCTGCAGATGGAGGCATCAGGCAAGTCTTGGTATTCCGCCGGTAGGCCGGACAAAGGCTTGGCGGGCTCGGGTGACAACATAGACTACTTGGGCTGAGGTGACCTCAGACACTGGTTGGAACAGTCCTGACCCCAACTAAGAATCTTCCCAGTTCTCCAGTCCAGCTTAGGGGAATGTAATTGAAGCCAAGGGAGTCCCAGGAGGATGGTGGAAGAAGAATGGGGCAGGACATAGAAGGAGATCTTTTCCAGATGTGAAGTGCCCACCTGGAGGACTAGAGGTGCGGTCTGGTAGTGCACATGGTCGGTAAGAATCTCGCCCGTGACCGAGGAGATGGTCAGGGGTCTGGCTAGTGGGGTCACGGGTAGCCGCCATCTCTGGACCAATGTAGCTGCAATAAAATTGCCTGCTGACCCAGAATCGAGAAAGGCAGTAGTCTGGTGAGTTTGTCCTGAGGGTGTCTGGATGGAAACTGGCACAGACAATCTTGGAGAGGTGGCATTCACACTTAGGGAGACTTCTCCCACCGGACCTAGGTGCTGGCGTTTCCCGGACGCTTGAGGACGTTGGGGACATCTCAGCCGAAAGTGATCCGAACCACCGCAGTAGAGGCAGAGATTCAGCTCCAGACGACGAATTCTTTCATCAGGCGTCAGGTGAGCCCGTTCCACCTGCATAGGAATCTCAGGAGTCGACTGGGACACCGGAACGTCAGGATTCTGGAAGACCGGCGCCAGCTGGTGATGACGATGGGACAGGCTTAGTCGCCGTTCATGCCAGACCTCCTCCTCTCTCTCAGAAAAACGAGTATCGACCCTGGTGGCCAGTAGGATGAGTTCGTTCAGGGAGGTAGGTAGGTCTCGGGCGGAGAGCACGTCTCTCACCCGACTGGACAGACCCTTCTTGAAGGTGGCTATTAGAGCGGCCTCATTCCAGTCTAATTCTGCCGCCAGGGTGCGGAACTGGATGGTGTAGTCACCAACAGAGGAGCTCCCTTGAGAGAGGTTGAGGAGAGCAGTTTCAGCTGAAGAGGCACGGGCAGGTTCCTCAAAGACGGAGCGAAACTCGACTAGGAAGGTTCGGAGATTGGCAGCAGCAGGGTCATCTCAGTCCCACAGCGGCGTGGCCCAGGCCAGAGCTCTACCCTCCAATAGGCTGATGATGAAAGCCACTTTAGAGCGCTCGGTGGGAAACTGACTGCTTAGAAGTTCAATATGCATGGTGCATGAGTCAGGAATCCTCTGCACAACTTGGAGTCACCAGAGTATTTGCTTGGGAGAGCCAGTCGAAGTGTAGAAAAAGCAGCAGGAGGTGGTGTGTGCTGGGCTGTAGTATGCTGCTGTAAGGCGGCAGTGAGTTGCTGGATCTGCTGCGACTGTTTCTGGATTTGTTGCGCCTGTAGGGCGACCACTCGGGCTACTTCGCGGATATCAGGCACCTCGCCGGGATCCATGGTTGGAGCCTACTGTAACGCCTGGAGTAGTGGATCCACTGGGCCGTCACCAGCGATGGCACTAACCTCACCAGAGAGCGGAGTCTAAGGGGCCGCTGGTTTTCACCAGAGCCTGCCGCAAGGTGGGATGGACTTGCTGCGGCAGGCGACCCCCAGGTCGCTACCCCTGGCTTGGTTGCTAGTGACGGCAGGCGAGGCGTGGCAGGAGCAGTAGGCAGGAGATAGTGCAGGCAGAGGATAGTAGACGCGCTGGCAGGTGGCGGACAGGACTCAGGAACAATGGGAAGGCAGCAGGCAAGGACTAGGGACAAGGACTGAAGACAGGGACAAGGACTAAGGTCAGGAACAACAGGGAGCTGGGCCAAACGCTATGGGAAGCATATAGAGGCTCCAACACCTGTAGTGGGGCAGGGTTGGAATTTATAGGGAGTGATTGTGTGCAACACCAATTAGGGGCGGACTGGCCCTTTAAATCTGAGACAGCCGGCGCGCGCGCGCCCTAGGAGGCGGGGACGCGCGCGCCGGCCGGCACAGACGGAGGCAGGAGCGGAGGAGAGGTGAGGCGCCCCCAGGGGCCGAACTAGCAGCAGCGCCGGGTCCCTGCACAAGGACCCCAGCGGCTGCATGGGGCAGGAGGAGGTCACAGCGGCGGCCCGGAACACGGGCCGCCGCCGCGCCCGTGACAAATATAAGGAATATTTTCAGTTGTTTCACACTTTACTTTTTTGTTAAGTATATAATTCCACACGTGTTCATTTATAGTTTTGATGCCTTCAGTGTGAATCTACATTGTTCATAGTCTTGAAAATAAAGAAAACTCTTTGAATGAGAAGGTGTGTCCAAACTTTTGGTCTGTACTGTATATATATATGGAGGAGATGCTACTGAGGGGGCTACAGATGGAGGGGATGCTACACAGAGGGGCTTATATGGGGCACAGAAGAAGGACGGTTACTGTGTGAAGCAGATGTAGACTTTGTATAGAGATGAGTATGATGCTGGAGAGAAGACACCTCCTGTAAGTCCTTGTCATTATCAGCTGAAGTGTCCCAGAGACAGCAGCAGCAGCCTCCTGTATGTGGGAGCTTGGTGGGGTGGGGGCAGGGCTAGAGGGAGCATGGTTAGCAAGGGGCCCACAATTTCTGAACCGCCCGGGGCCCATGGTATCCTTAATCTGCCCCTGGGTATAGACCTCACAGATTCCCTTTAGGGGCACGTACATACACATCCATTGTGGATTTGGTTCTGCTGAAATACATAAATATGCAACTTCAAATCCACAACAGATAATGTTGTATCTTTATTTTTATGCATTGATGGTGGGGTTCACATATTTAAGGAAGTAGTGAGGAACATGGTGAATTGAAGCCTTATTCATTACAGCAAATCAATTACACTGTTATCTATAATATATCAGGGAGGATATGGTATGTGGGCTGCTGAGGTTTCAGTGCCAGGGCTGATTTTAAGTCCCAAGACCGCCGGACTTACACCACTCTGCCGGGGTCTTTGTGCCAGCCGGCCTTACTGCGGCTGTGCTCCACCCCGTCCACTCTCAAGTCAGGAAGTGTGTTGTAGGACGGTCTTGACACACACTTCCTGATTTGGCAAAGGGAAGAGCGGAGCGCAGTGAGGCCACCCCACACATCGAAACACAAGCGCACCCGCCTAATCTCAAGTCAGGCAGTGTGTAACAGCCAGGACGCTCCTGCTACACATTTCCTAACTTGGGAGGAAAAGAATCGCTGCAGTCTGCGTGTCCCAGCTCAACCAACAGAGAGCTGGGAGTCTGGAACATGCCGGGGTGCACTCACTGGGCAGGCGCAGCAACTTGCCATCATTCTCCTTCCTCTCCAGTCCCTACTCTCCAGTGCTGATCAGCAGCACGTGCCGCAGCTCAGCCAATGAAGAGCTGGGAGTGGGAGCGGAGACGTGCTGCTGACATCACTTAAAGCGACTCTGTACCCAGAATCTGCCCCCCCCCCCCCCCCCAAACCACTTGTACCTTCAGATAGCTGCTTTTAATCCAAGATCTGTCCTGCGATCCTTTTGGCAGGTGATGCAGTTATTGTTCTAAAAAAACAACTTTTAAACTTGCAGCCCTGTGCCCAACGGCCATGGCTTAGATTGTGTATGGATTAGGCTGGAACTACCTCTTTGTCCCTCCTCCCCGCCCTCCTCATCATTGGGAATGCTCCAGGCAGATTGTCTCCTATTCCTCAGCTGTGTGAAGAATACTTGTAGAATAAGAAGAAGAAGAAACAACCTGTGCCTGCCTTTTGACCTTTCCTATAGTCTTCACACCGCCTTCTGCACACTAACTTTGGCTGAACCGTACTGATCCTGTTAACTGGGATAAGCGGAATGGTTAGGATTTCCTAAGTACACCCACACTGCGAGATGGAGTTCATCAACCTTTAACCTCTTAAGGACGGAGCCAATTTGCGTTTGTGCGTTTTCGTTTTTACCTCCTTATGTTTAAAAGGCCATAGCACGAGGGGCGTGGCGAACCGCCGATGAGAGCAACAGCTTAGGTGAAGAGCTCCCGGTCACCCAGCTTCATTAGCAGCCAGAACCCCAGCTGACAGCGGTGAATTGCCCCCTTACATGGAGAGGACAACCAGCGGGACCCCTAGACCACCCTTCTCCCAGCTTCTCCCTGCTTCCCCCGTACCTCACACACGGTGCGGCGGTGCTGCGATCCGGGTCCCGTCCCATGTGGCAGACGGCTCCTCTCTCACCCATCAGCTCCGGTCGAGCCCCGACCCGCTCCCGGAGCCTGTCTTGCTTCCGCTGGTCACGAGAGACGAGGAGAGGCCGGTTCCAGCACACCAGCTCCCGCAGCGACGCAGGAGAGGACAGACGAACCTGTGAGGCGCCGCCATCTTGCGGCCTACACCGCGCGCCATCTGCACTGGACGGACTGTGCTCTGTCTCCCCTGCATCCACCCACGCTGACTCAGGTACCTCTCCTAACAATCTTGGAACCAAGGGGGGCCATAATCCCCATATACAAGCTAACCCCCACACCGGCGCAGGGTCCCTCTCCAAGGACTCTCCTGTCTTAAAGGGACAACAGCGAATATCTCAATACATGATGTCTGCCTCTAACAAATCACAGAAAGGAGATAAAACAAAGAGAGGCGGACAGGCCTAGCCGTCTAAACCTGCTTCCAACATTAGATCAGCCCCTCATAGAGATGCCGACTGGCACCATACTGATTCCGATTCAGAGAACTCTGCAAGGGGATCCATGTCCCAGAGCGAGGTGCATGACATTCTGTCTCAACTCACCACCAAGCGAGATTTTAAGTCATTGATCTCAGAAGTGAAGGAGGCCTGCAGGGCAGAGATTGCTGAGCTTCGGGGGGATCTGCAACACATTACCCTAAGGGTTGACTCCCTTGAAGGGGACCACGATTCTACCAGAGACTATATAGGTACATTACGCTCTACTATATCTACTATTGAAGATCTGGATAACAGGGGAAGGCGCAATAACATTCGCATACGAGGTCTCCCGGAGGCAACTCAGGATTCTGACTTAATGGACACTCTGGAAGGCTTGTTTAATTCCATGCTGGGAGAACCATCCACTAACAAAATTAAATTTGACAGGGCGCATCGAGCTTTACGACCAAAGCCAACTAATGGGTCTCCTAGGGATGTCATATGCTGCCTCCACGACTACACCGTCAAGGAAGCTATAATGGCAAAAGCACGCTCCCTCCGTGAACTAGATTTTGATGGCACTTCCCTCCAGATTTTCCCAGATCTTTCCTGGATAACATTGCAGAAACGTCGCTTCCTCCGCCCCCTGCTTACCACCTTGCGGGATTATGACGCCTCATATCGCTGGAATTTCCCTTTTGCCCTATCCGCCCGCAGAGAAGGCAAATCTGCAGTACTCCGCAATTTGGCTGATCTCCCAAAGTTTTGTGATCTCCTTGAGATTCCAGTCCCCAAGATCAGGGATTGGACTATTGCGCCTCCACCACCACCACCGCCACCGGTGTGGCAGTCTGCATGCCAGAAGAGAAGACGCCCCCGCTCCAGGGACCCTGGACCTTCTCCCGGGTTGGACCCACAATCGGCCCCCTGAGGCCCCTGCAGTAGTTGGACGCGTGTCCCGTGTTTCTACGCTGACTTTCTCACCGCACTACCTAACTTTCTAACTGGCTCATAATACTGTTATTATAGTATCTCATAGCTGGCTGACCCAGCTCTGTTCGTGACGTTGTGTGCAATGGCGCACCTCCTGTTGGTGATTCTTACCCCCCCCCCCCCCTAAGGGGTTTTTGTTGCTCAACCTCTTGGTTGTACACTGTATTATGTTTTACATTGAGTTTTTTTTCTCTATTAGGCTCTTCCCCCTTTCATGGCCCCGTGTGCCCAGGAGCCGAGCCGAGTGCCCATGACCCTCTTGGGTCTCCACAAAGTCTGTCTTTTGTCTTTGTAGTCCGTGTCTGTCCCTCCCTCCCCTCTCGTTTCCTACCCTCCCCCCCTAGGGTCTCTTCCAGAGGTTACGATTCAAGCGACAGTGTGCTGATGGTCCTCAAGCGGTTCGTGACATCTGACCTGCGGGTGAGCTACTACATCATCATGCTCATACTATTGTATTCTCCTTATGGCTAAGTGTGTGACATTAAATGTAAAGGGCCTTAACTCCAATTTGAAACGCAGACTGACCCTGAGAGAACTCCGAAATGTGGGGGCTGACGTGGCGTTCCTTCAGGAAACACACTTTGATGGTGACGCCACATTTGCTTTCACTAGACACACATTCCCTACCGTGGTGTCTGCCTCTAGCGGAGCTAAACGAGCGGGTGTGGCGATCCTCTTTTCCCGCTCCTTCCCTATACAAATTTCCTCCTCTTACTCAGACCCAGGAGGCCGCTTTGTTATTGTAGAAGGTACACTACACGGCAAGCCCCTTAATTTTTTGCAATGTGTATGCCCCTAATAAATCCCAGATCCCTTTCCTCCGCAGGGTTCTCAATAGGCTTGCAAGGTACCCCCCTGCCCCCAGATTGTTGGGTGGTGACTTTAATTTATCCTTTTCTGAGACAATGGATCGACAGTCCGTCACAGGTCGCCCCATTCCTGCAGATCAGGCAAAACTGTCTGCTGAATTTCGCAAACCTATTCGCAGACACCATTTGTTTGATCTGGGGCGTATTGATCATCCTACGGAGAGGGAATTTACATTTTACTCACACCCACATCAGGTACACACTAGAATAGACTACTTCTTTGGAAATGTCCCTACTGTCCGCCTTCTTGAACAGGCCTCTATTGAGCCAATTTCGTGGTCAGATCACGGACCAGTGCTTATCGGTCTTAAAAGCCTGACGTCACCAATACGCCATTGCCACTGGCGACTGAACGAACGCCTATTAAAATACCCACTTACCCGTGACTCGATTAAATCCTGCATTGCCTCCTATTTCTTGGAGAATAGTGGAACAGTGGCATCCGAGGCAACCCTATGGGAAGCCCATAAGGCGGTAATTAGGGGGCATTGTATAGCCTTGAGCTCCCGTCAGAAGAAAGACTCCCAAATGGCAATACATAATACTAAACGGGATATCCAGACCCTAGAGCGCTCACTAGCCCAGTCCCCCTCCCTTGGAACTCTGAGGAGACTTGTTGCAGCAAGGTCCCGGCTGAAAGAACTGTCACTCTTTAAAGTGGAGAAGCTACTTCTCTACTCCAAGCAGCGGTTCTATGAAAAGGGCAACAAAGCCCATTTGCTGCTGGTGAAAATGCTAAATGACAGGGCAATGGCACAGTCTCCTCAGGTCTTAAGGGATTCCAGTGGCAAACTCCTTTATGACCCTAAACTTATCTCTTCTCTTTTTCTGCAATATTATACTGATCTTTACTCTTTACCTTCTACCCTTCCCTCTGACCCGGAGGCCCGATCCCGTCACATCAAGGAGTTCCTGTCTGACTGCAATTTACCGGCACTGTCGGCTGAAGCCTTAGACACCCTAAACGCTCCTATTACGGAAGAAGAACTGTCTGAAGTATTGAAATCTCTCCCATCGGGTCGAGCTCCTGGGTTCTACCTTTACTATAAAACTATTTTCCTCTGATTTATCCCCTAAGCTTCTTTCCTTACTTAACTCTTTTATGTAGGGCACAGCTATTCCCCCGTCCCTGTCCCACTCCTACATCACACTTATCCCCAAACCTGAGAAGGATCCTTTAGAATGTGCTAACTATAGGCCAATTTCCCTTTTGAATTCGGACTTTAAAATTTTTACCAAATTACTTGCCACTTGTTTGGGCTACTGGTTACCCTCCCTTATCAATGCAGATCAGGTTGGCTTCGTGCCTGGAAGACAGGGTGGGGACAACACTCGACGCGCCATTGATATTATTGACGCAGTCAGTCAGCAGTCAGAGAGGGCCCTGCTACTTAGTTTGGATGCTGAAAAGGCCTTCGACCGCCTTGGGTGGCCATTCATGTTTGAGACCCTCCATTGTTGTGGTTTCCAGGGACCCTTTCTGACGGCTGTTGAGGCCCTCTATGCCCGACCTACCGCTGCGATCAAATTCCCTCACATGATGTCTGGGACGTTCCCGATCCTGAATGGCACCCGCCAGGGGTGCCCACTTTCACCCCTCTTGTTCGTTCTTTGTATCGAGCCCCTGGCGGCTGCCATCCGGAGTTGCCTGGACATTCGTGGAGTGTCAATACGAGGTAAGGAGTCCAAAATTATGTTATTTGCGGACGATGTCCTCCTCACCCTGTCTTCTCCACACACGACTCTCCCAGCGTTATGAGATCTACTTTCTAGATTTGGGGTGCTCTCAGGCTATAAGGTCAACACTTCCAAATCAGAAATTATGCCACTCAATTTACCTAGCTTAACGGTGGCCCATCTCCGGTCGGTTTTTAGATTCAAATGGAATGAGACCTCCATTAAATATTTAGGGATACGCCTTACACCTACGTATTCCTCATTATACTCAGCCAATTTTCCTGCCCTTTTTAGGGAGCTCAGAACCTTGCTGACCAAATGGAACTCTCATTTCATTTCACTCCTTGGTAGAGTAGCCTCAGTTAAAATGACTATTCTCCCAAAGTTGTTGTACCATTTTGAGACCTTGCCAGTGCGTATTCCACTGTCAGAGCTGAAGGCCTTACAGCGGGATGTCTTTAAATTTATTTGGGCTGCCAAGAGACACCGCATCCCTGCCTCAGTCATGATGAGTAGTAAGGCCCAGGGGGGATTGACAGTCCCAAACATCTTACATTACTACTGGGCAACTCACCTAAGACAAATTACCGCATGGTCTAAATACCTAGCGTATAAAAAATGGATGGAGATTGAAAAGATCTGGCTAGCCCCTTTTCATCCTAACTCCTTTCTCTGGCACCCCTCCCCACCTCGATCCACCCATTTACGTTTGTTAGGCCCTATCAATTTCACCTTGCACATATGGTCCACGTGCTCCTCCAAGTTTGGGTTGCTGTCTGAAGCCTCGCCTCTTCAGTCTTTTCTTCTCTTTCCTGCTTTCCAACCTGGTTTACAATCCCACACCGTTCAGCTATGGGGCACTAAAAACTTATTTCAATTCGCAGACATTGTGGATCCCATTACCCGCACCCTGTCCCCATTTAATAAACTAATAGATAGGGCTGGCCTGCCGTCTTCGGAACACTACACATACTTACAGATCCGTCACTTCATGATGTCTCGCCTGGGATCCCTTAGGGTTTCGAAACCGACTGCCTTTGAGCAGCTGGTGAGGTGTGGCACCTCGACCTCCGGCCTGATATCAGACATTTACCGCATACTAAACTAACCGCTGAGTGGCTCCCAGGCCAGACATCGCTACATGGATAGATGGGAGGAGGTGTTGGGTAGACGGTTTTCGCCAGAGTGCTGGGATGTGATTTGGGACAGGGCGGCAAAGTCATCCATATGTACCACGTATAACGAGTCACATTACAAATTGTTAATGCTATGGTACCATACACCAGAACTCCTCCATAAACTGAATACTGCCATCTCTCCATTGTGTTGGAGATGCCTAGGTGACACGGGTTCACACCATCATATTTTTTGGGCTTGCCCCGCCATCAGACCATTTTGGGGAGTGGTCTGCGGGTTGGCCTCCACGATACTCCCCAACGAACCAGCGGTCTGTCTATTGAATTTATTTCCCAAAACTTTCTGAAAAAAACAGACTAAACTACTGCTGACTATCCTAACTGCGGCCAAATCCTTAATTGCACGGCACTGGAAGCAGACGTCCCCCCCTTCCTTACATTGCTTACTGGCTAGGATCAGAGAGCTGCGTTCACTAGAAAAATTAACTGCTTCCCTGAATAACACCATAGACAAATTCGAGTCCATATGGTCGCCATGGGATTCTTTTGCTGTGACCTCCTCTGGGAGTGGACCCTAGACCCCTTCCCTAACCCTTTACCCCTACCTTTCCCCTTTTTTTTGTTTCTTGTCCTGTCCTAAGTGGTTATATGTGTTTTCTGTCTCTGTTCTCTTCTGTACAGGGGTGGATGCGGACCCGCCACCGTGTGGAAAATAATTATTGTTCACGACTTTGTTGTGTTTATGGTTACCACCTGCTTACTCTTCCTTGTCTCCTTTTAAGCTCATGTGATGTTATGCTATATTGGTTAATGGTTCGGTGACCATTATTTGAAATCTTTGGTGTTCCTGACAGATGCACTACACACTGAGGTTGCCCCCCCCCCCCTTTTTTCTTTGTTCTCTCTTACTCCTCTGCATTGTTTATGCCTATGTCTACCTTTGTTTAAAATGGAAAAAAAAATTCCCAATTATAAAAAAAAAAAGAAAGGCCATAGCACTTGCATTTTTCCACCTAGAAACCCACATGAGCCCTTATTTTTTTTGCGTCACTAATTGTACTTTGCAATGACAGGCTGAATTTTTGCATAAAGTACACTGCGAAACCAGAAAAAAATTCAATGTGTGGTGAAATTAAACAAAAAAACGCTTTTTTTTTATTTGGGGGGTATTTGTTTTTACGCCGCTCGCCCTGGGCTAAAACTGACTTGTTATATATATTCCTTAAGTTGTTACGATTACAACGATATATAACATGTATAACTTATATTGTATCTGATGGCCTGTAAAAAATTCTAACCATTGTTAACAAATAAATGTTCCTTAAAATCGCTTCATTCCCAGGCCTATAGCGCTTTTATCCTTTAGTCTATGGGGCTGTGTGTGGTGTCATTTTTTGCGCTATGATCTTTACTTTCTATCGATACCTTGATTGTGCATATGCGAATTTTTATTCGCTTTTTATTACATTTTTTCTGGATTTGATGCGACCAAAAATGCACAATTTTGCACTTTGGGATTTTTTTGTGCTTACGCCTTTTACCGTGCGAGATCAGAAATGTGATTAATAGTTCGGACGATTGCGCACGCGGCGATAGCAAACATGTTTATTTATTTATTTTTATATATAACATGGGGAAAGGAGGGTGATTCAAACTTTTATTAGGGGAGGGGGCTTTTTATTAACAACCCTGGGGTTAGGGTTATTCCCCCTGGGGGACTTCTAGTATATGCACACTGATCTCTCATTGAGATCTATGCTGCAGCCGAAAACACCAGAGTGCCAAGCCGGGATCAGTGCCATTACAGCGCAGACCCCGGCCGGGTAAGGACACGGCGATCTCCGCCACTAGACACCAGGGATGGCTGCATACAAGTAATCGGGTGCAGCTGTCAACTTTGACAGCTGCATCCGATTACTTAATTATCGGGCACGGCGATCGGACCGTGCTCGCTAATAGCTGTGGCCTCAGGCTACATGCGGCACCTGGGACTGCGGCGGTTCAGAGCGGGGCCGTGCTCTGAACTCCTCTTGTGGACGCATGGTGTACCGGTACGTCATGGGTCCTTAAGAGGTTAAGTAACTTTGCTCCACCCGGATCGGTTCCTAGCTCTTTGGCTTTTCTGTGGAGACTGTCCTGCACTGTACTGACTCCTAGTCCTTGGCGTGGATTGAGGTTATCTGTAGGCTAGTCCTCTCCTGAATGGCTTAACAGTGCATCACATGTAGTGTGGTGCTTCTCTAAAGAGGGTTGTGAGAGCTGAGTGTTCTACGTCCTACCCATGCGGGGCACTAAGAACTGACTTATAGAGGGGACCTGGCAGAGGGCCAGGGACCAGGTGGAACCACTGAGAAGCGCTATCTGAGCTGCGCCCTTTTTCCTCCAAAGCTCAGCTAAGACTCCTCCTCACCCAAGGGACTAACTTGCTAACCAGCGCGTGTGCTGTGCTGTTGTTGGGTGGAAAGAGTGCAATAGGGAAACAGAATAGAAAAGAGAGAATAGGTCAGAAGAAAGGAGAAATCCCACTGGACTTCTTCAGCCATGCAGCTTCTAGACTTTAGTTACATACTATAGTAACATCTAGTGGACATCTTTTGTAACACAACAGCTACAGTAAAATCAAAGACAAGTTCAGACTTTTACGAGGGGTGTAAAAGATAGTAACACCCGCAGTGGGACACTACAGAGGCAAGTAGGCAGGGACAGTGGGCAGGACTCTTGTGTATGCCTCTCCTGACAGAATAGTCAGCCCATTTACCGTTATCCCCTATATGGAAATGGTTGTTGTCCAGGATCTTAAAAAATGCTTAGAGGGGGTGGCGGGTTGGTCTCTGAATTGGCGCAGCAGGTACACCGTTTGTCACTTAATCAGACCAAAGTAATGGCGGCTTCGTCTGTGGTACGTCACGCCTCCAAGTCTCGAATGTTGCTTCCTGATAGATTTTCTAGATTTTATAGTAATATCACTGCTTCAGGGCAATCCACAGGCCTGGGCCTTGAAATTTCCACCTAATGCTGAGGAATGGAGGAATTTGGATATGTTTTTCCAGTCCCTAGGGACCATATTTTCTCAGCCTGATCACGTTGTCCTTTCCGAGTCTCCTTACGATTCGCCAGGGTAAACATTCAGCTGAGGATTACTGTAGCGAGTTCAGGCGACATAGTGTAACTATTGGATGGTGTGAACCGGCACTTAAAGCTGCAATTAAACAGGGTTTGTCTGACGCCATCGCAAGAAGCGCTCATAGTTACCTGCAGCAGCACTGACAGAGTGGGAACCATCGACTTCCTCCCTGTCAGTGACTCTTGTGACCACAGGCAGTGCTTTGCCTGCAGTCACAAGAGGCCGCGCTCTGCTTGTGGTGCCGTTGCTCGAGTGATGTCGCTAGAGAGCCAACGCAGGAACTGCAAGGAGAGTGTGGCCTCTTGTGACCGCAGGAAAAGCACTGCCTGTGGCCACAAGAGTGAAGAGGAAACACCTGGACCAAGGTGACTATAAGTGTTTTTTTGTGTTATATGCTATATGGGAGGGGGAGCACAGGGGGTCTATATAATGGGGGGAGCGCACGGGGGCTATATACTACTGGGGGAGCACACGGGGGCTATATACTACTGGGTAGCACAAGGGGGCTATATACTACTGGGGGAGAGCACAGAGGGGCTATATACTACTGGGTGCAGCACACAGGGGGGCTATATACTACTGGGGGCAACACACAGGGGGCTATATACGATTGGGCGACACACAGGGGGTCTATATACTACTGGGGGAGCACACAAGGGTCTATATACTACTGGGGGCAGCGCACAAGGGGGCAGCAGATAGTGGTCTATAGAACTGGGGGCAGCACACAAGGGGTATATACTACTGGGGGCAGCACTCAGGGGTCTATAGTACTGGGGCAGCACACAGGGGTATATACTACTGGGGGCAGCACACTGGGGTCTATAGTACTGGGGGAGCACATGGGGTCTATACTACTGGGGGCAGCACATAGGAGTCTATATACTACATTGGTGCAGCACAGAGGGGGTCTATATTATATAGTGACCTTACTACTAGAATTGGAGCTCCAATTCTGAAAACGCTGGGTTGGGGGGGAGGAAGGTAGCATCTGTAATTAGATGATGAGAGCGGGGGAACTGTACAGATATGCACCGCGCTGTAATGACAGAGCCGCACAGCTGATTCATTACAGCCCGGTGCATATCTGTACAGTTCCCCTGCTCCCAGCATCTTATCACAGATGCTGCCCGGGCGGGAGAGAGTCTGTTACATGCATCTCACGTCCATGTTCTGTGAGGAACACAGAAAGTGTGAATGCAGCCTAACTGACCTGACCAGAAAGGTGGCTGACCTGGTAAACTGGACTCCCGAGGCATTTGAACAGTTAAAAAGATGTTTCTCCAAGGCACCAGTGCTCATCCAGACAGATCTGGAGAAACCTTTTGTTATTGAAGTTGATGCTTCAGAGTTGGGGGTTGGTGCGGTTCTTTTTCAGGGCCCTGAGAGTCTCACCGACCTCCGACCTATAGCTTACTTCTCCAGAAAATTTTCCCAGCAGAAGTAAATTATGACATTGGTAACAGGGAACTGCTAGCCTTTAAGTGGGCCTTCGACGAATGGAGGCATTTCCTTGAAGGAGCTAAACACTAGGTCAGGGTACTAACTGACCACAAAAACTTACTATAGCTTGACAAGGCCAAACGCCTAACACCTCGACAGGCGAGGTGGGCGTTATTCTTTACTCGTTTTGACTTTGAGATAACCTATTGTCCAGGTTTTAAACATGTCAGAGCTGATGCTCTATCACAAAGTTTTGATGCCAGCAATGTCCCCAAAGGTGAACCAGAAAATATACTCACACCTGGGATGGTCCTTACCATCCTCCAGCCTGATCTTGATCTTTCCTAGAGGAAACCTATTGTTCTGTTCTGGCTGGTCACCCAGGAATTGCTGGTGCCAAGTACCTCCTCTCACGGCAATATTGGTGTTCGTTTTGGTCCCAAGACGTTGAGTTATTTGTTAAGGTTTGTGAGGTCTGTGCCAGGTCCAAGGTCCCTTGTAGGTTACCAGAGGGCCTCCTCCACCCTCTTCCTATGCCTAGGAGACCTTGGAAACGACTCGTTATGGACCATCCAAAGGGAAGACAGTGATCTGGGGGGGGGGGGGGGGGTGGACAGATTCTTTAAAATGTGCCACCTTATTCCGTTGAAAAAACTCCCCAATGCTTGTACTTTGGCCCTTCTGTTCATAAACCACATCCTAAGTTTACATGGGGTTCCTGAGGATATTATCTCTGACAGAGATGTACAATTTGTCTCCAAATTCTAGAGAGAACTATTTGGTCGTTTGGGGATTTCGTTGTCCTTTTCGTCTGCCTTTCACCCCCAGTCTAATGGACAGACGGAGAGGGTAAACCAATCCTTAGAACAATTTCTTAGATGTTTTGTATCAGGATAAATGGAAAAACTATTTGCCCCTGACAGAGTTTGCACTTAACAATAGAGAGAGTCAATCTACCAAAATGTCATCCTTCTTTTGCAATTATGGATATAATCCCAGGTATTTGTCGGCTCACTCTCCAGAATCTGTAAATTCTTCAGCGGAAGTTATCTATCAAAGACTGTGCACAGTCTGGGCCCAGGCTCTTGAGAGCCTGACTAGGCCCAGAGGTTGTCAAGGATACAAGTTAATAAAAAACGTATATATATCTGGCCACGAATATCAGGTAGGGGACAAGGTGTGGCTCTCCACGAGAAATCTTAAGCTCAGAGTCCCTTCTGGGAAATTAGCACCCAAATACATTGGTCCTTATGTAATTACAGAAATCATTAATCCTGTGTCATTCTGCCTACAGTTACCCAATAATATGAGAATTTACAATGTCTTTCATAAATCGTTGTTAAAAAAAATGTGGTTCCTGTGCTTCCTTCAGCTATCCCTGCTCCTCTGGTTATCCAGGGTGAGCTGGAGTTTGAAGTGGACAAGATATAGGACGCTCATTGAGTTCAAAATTCAGTCCAATATGTTGTTCAGTGGAAAGGATTTGGTCCTGAGGAGAATACTTGGGTTTCCAGTAGGGACATACATGCCACACGCCTTATCTGGAAATTTCATGCCCGTAACCTCTCAAAGGACCCTGGGTCCTTCGAGTGAGGGTCCTGAGGCCCCTCATAAGAGGGGGGGGAGGGTACTGTTAGGAATGTGACTTTGCCTTTCTCGGTCCATGCCGGGCGGCCGAGGAAGCACTGAGTTTCTGTGTGTTTTTTTTTCTCTGTCTGAATTGTGTCTTTATTTGCCAGCCACACCTGCCTTGCCTGTCAGACTTCTGGCAGTGCAGAGGTTACTGCACTGCTAGATTTGCTCAGCTAAGCAAACTCAGAGACTGGACCCAGTCTCTGATTTTGGATAAGTAGCAGCAGACTCCTCTTTTCCCTGATGACTATTACAGTTTACTAGCCTGCTTAGCTCCCTATCCCTTCTCTCTGTTCTCTATATTTCTGACTTCTATGTCTTACCTCGACTTTGCTTATTGCCGCCAGCCCTGACCTTTTGCATTGTACCCCGACTATCCACCTGCCTATTGTTTTTGTACTGCGCCGCCCGACTGTTGCTGACCTGGTTTGTCTGACTTCTCTTATTGAGTTTGTTTGTCTGTTAGTGTTATGTGTTCCACATATCTAGTGTAGGGAGCCCCTACTTGCCACTGCTGCTGCAACTTTTTCTGGGTCCCCCACTGCTGCGACAACTTTTAGGATGAACTTGTCTGGGCAGTGACAGCCCGCTCAGCCAATCACTGACTGAGACAAGACAGCGCTGCAGCCAGTAATTGGCTGAGTGGACTCTCAATGTTATATCTTGAAAGTGGCAGCGGTCAGCAAGGGAAGCGCAGTCACCACAAGAGAATACCTGGGAAACATGGTGAGGTCAGAATGAATTTACAAATAGGAAAAAAATTGGTCCACCCCCTAGTTCCCATAATCCTCGCTGGCTATCAGACTAGTTTTATAGTGTGCTTAACGTCTCCTTATCCTTTGTCTGCATTGATATCTAGCTTTTCTTACATTGGTTCTGGTTTACCTGAGCACTACTCTGGATTCTGATTTCTATACTTTGCTGCCCGTTTGGTTTGACCCCAGCTTGTTGTCTATCTCTTATTTGTAAGTTTGTCTTGCCCATTTAGGGACTGTTGCCTGGTTGCCGGCAGTCACCTAGAGCTGTCCAAGGCAAGTACTGTAGGCAGGGACAATGGGCAGGAAGAAGGTCAGGGCTCACCATCTGTGTTCACCCCGTCCCTTCTCTGACCAAAATCTACCTGTGGTTTCGTGACACTATACTCATATCTCCTATAGGAAGAGAAGTAAAACACTTTTTCTTTATATCCCCTACAAAAAGAAAAACCTAATACCTTTCCTTATATCTCCTACAGGAAGGGGAGTATAAGACCTTTCCTTATATCTCCTACAGCAGTGGTCCTCAACTGGTAGACCGCGGTCCGGGTTCGGAGGCCAGCTGTCCGGACCCCGGCTGCAGCGGGAGAAGCGAGAGAGCGGGGCGGCTGGGAGAGGAGATCGCTGGAGAAGGATGGACGTGCAGAGAGCGGGGGAGGAGTTGCAGCTGTGAGGTGGGTAAGGCCGGGACTGTCAGGACCCTGCCGGTGCAGAGATCAGTGATAATGCGGTGGGAATCACATGTCACCACACTGACAGGTAAGTAGGGTCTGTGAAGAGAACGCTGCTGAACTGTATGCCAGACAGGTCATCCAGACATGAATCAGTCTGCTGCGCGTGTTAGCTGCGGCAGCATTCTCTGTAGAACAGGCCGTGCTTCCCCATCAGTGAGGTGACCTGTGACCTGCCCGGCCGTGTGCGTCCTCCCTCCTCTTTAGTCATCATGCTCCCAGGATCCTCTGCCCCTGCTGTAAGCCTGATGATTTTGTAAGAATTTATTTGCAAATTATGCTGGAAAATAAGTATTTGGTCAGTAACAAAATTTCATCTCAATACTTAGTTATATATCCTTTGTTGGCAATGACAGAGGTCAAACGTTTTCTGTAAGTTTTCACAAGGTTGGCACACACTGTTGTTGGTATGTTGGCCCATTCCTCCATGCAGATCTCCTCTAGAGCAGTGATGTTTTGGGGCTGTCGCTTGGCAACACGGACTTTCAACTCCCTCCAAAGGTTTTCTATAGGGTTGAGATCTGGAGACTGGCTAGGCCACTCCAGGACCTTGAATTGCTTCTTACCAAGCCGCTCCTTCGTTGCCCTGTCGGTGTGCTTTGGATCATTGTCATGTTGAAAGACCCAGCCACGTTTCATCTTCAATGCCCTTGCTGATGGAAGGAGGTTTGCACTCAAAATCTCACGATACATGGCCCCATTTTTCTTTCATGTACCCGGATCAGTCGTCCTGGCCCCTTTGCAGAGAAACAGCCCCAAAGCATGATGTTTCCACCCCCATGCTTTACAGTAGGTATGGTGTTTGATGGATGCAACTCAGTATTCTTTTTCCTCCAAACACGACAAGTTGTGTTTCTACCAAACAGTTCCACTTTGGTTTCATCAGACCATAGGACATTCTCCCAATACTCTTCTGGATCATCCAAATGCTCTCTAGCAAACTTCAGACGGGCCCGGACATGTACTGGCTTAAGCAGTGGGACACGTCTGAGTCCCTGGCGGTGTAGTGTGTTACTGATGGTAGGATTTGTTACATTGGTCCCAGCTCTCTGCAGTTCATTCACTAGGTCCCCCCGCGTGGTTCTGGGATTTTTGCTCACCGTTCTAGTGATCATTTTGACCCCACGGGGTGAGATTTTGCGTGGAGCCCCAGATGGAGGGAGATTATCAGTGGTCTTGTATGTCGTCCATTTTCTAATTATTGCTCCCACAGTTGATTTCTTCACTCCAAGCTGGTTGCCTATTGCAGATTCAGTCTTCCCAGCCTGGTGCAGGGCTACAATTTTGTTTCTGGTGTCCTTTGACAGCTCTTTGGTCTTCACCATAGTGGAGTTTGGAGTCTGACTGTTTGAGGGTGTGCACAGGTGTCTTTTAATACTGATAACAAGTTTAAACAGGTGCCATTACTACAGGTAATGAGTGGAGGAAAGCGGAGGCTCTTAAAGAAGAAGTTACAGGTGTGTGAGAGCCAGAAATCTTGATTGTTTGTAGGTGACCAAATACTTATTTTTCACCATAATTTGCAAATAAATTCTTACAAAATCAGACAATGTAAGTTTCTGGATTTGTTTTCTCATTTTGTCTCTCATAGTTGAGGTCTACCTATGATGTAAATTACAGACGCCTCTCATCTTTTTAAGTGGGAGAACTTGCACTATTGGTGACTGACTAAATACTTTTTCTCCACTGTATCTATCTATCTATCTATCTATCTATCTATCTATCTATCTATCTATCTATCTCCTATCTATCTATCTATCTATCTATCTATCTATCTATCTATCTCCTATCTATCTATCTATCTATCTCCTATCTATCTATCTACAGTGGTTTACAATAAATTAGAATATATCAATATCAATAAAAAATATTTTTTTTTTCAGTAATTCAATTCAAAAAGTGACCTCATATATTCTATAGAGTCATTACATACAGAGTGAACTTTTTCAAGCGTTTATTTCTGTTAAAGTTGATGATTATGGATTACAGCCAAGAAAAAAACAAGTTCAGCAAGTTAGAATAATTAACCCAAAACACCTGCAGTGGCTTCCTAATTGTTATAAAAGGTCCCTAAGTCTGGTTCAGTATGCAACACAATTATGGGGAAGACTGCTGACTTGACAGATGTCCAGAAGGCAGTCATTCACACACTCCACAAGGAGGGTAAGCCACAAAAGTCCATTGCTAAAGAAACTGTCTGTTCTCAGAGTGCTTTATTAAAGCATATTAATGGAAAGTTGAGTGGAAAGAAAAAGTGTGGTAGAAAAAGGTGCACAAGCAACCGGGAGAACCGCAGTCTTATCAGGATTGTAACGAAAATGCCATTTAAAAATTTGGGAGAGATTCCCAAAGAGTGGACTGCAGCTGGAGTCAGTGCTTCAAATGACACCACATCCAGACGTCTGCTGGACATGGGCTACAAGTGTTGCATCCCATGTGTCAAGCCACTCCTGACCAAGAAACAACCCCAGAAGCATCTTGTCTGGGCCAAGGAGAAGACGAACTGGACTGCTGGTCAGTGGTCCAAGGGGCTGATTTCAGATGAAAGTAAATTTTGCATTTTATTTGGAAATCAAGGTCCCAGAGTCTGGAGGAAGAGTGGAGAGGCACAATCCAAGCTGCTTGAGGTCTAGTGGGAAGTTTCCACAATCAGTGATGGTTTGGGGAGCCATGTTATCTGCTGGTGTAGGTTCACTGAGTTTCATCAACACCAAAGTCAACACTGCCGTCTACCAGGACTTTTTAGAGCACTTTATGCTTCCCTGTGCTGAAAAGAGATGGAGATGGGATTTTCATCTTCCAGCAGGATTTGGCACCTGTCCACACGGCCAAAAGTACCAATCCCTGGTTTACTAACCACAGCATCACTGTGCATGATTGGCCAGCAAACTCACCAGACCTTAACCCCATAGAGAATTTATGGGGTATTGTCAAGAGGAAGATGAAAGACACCAGAGCCAACAATCCAGACGAGCTGAAGACCGCTACCAAAGCAACCTGGGCTTCACTAACCCCTCTGCAGTGCCATCAGCTGATCGCCTCCATGCCGCATTGATGCCGTCATTCATGCAAAAGGTGCCCCGACCAAGTATTGAGGGCATTTACTGTACAGACTTTTCATTCGGTCGACATTTCTGTGTTAAAAACATTTTTTTTTTCAGTTGGTTTTATATAATATTCTAATTTTCTGAAATACTGACTTTTGGGTTTTTCTTGGCTGTAATCCATAATCATTAACTTCAACAGAAATAAACGCTTAAAAAAGTTCACTTTGTATGTAATGACTCTATAGAATATATGAAGTCACTTTTTGAAATGAATTACTGAAAAAAATATAATTTTTTGTTGATATTCTAATTTATTGCAAACCACTGTATCTATCTATCTATCTATCTATCTATCTATCTATCTATCTATCTATCTATCTATCTATCTCCTATTGATCAATCGATCTATCTCCTATCGATCTATCTCCTGCCTATGTCCCAGCATACCCCAACAGCTTAAACAGTGTATAACTACTGCCACCAGCATACCTCAACAGCTTAAACAGTGCATAACTACTGCCCCCAGCATACCCTAACAGCTTAAACAGTGCATAACTACTGCCTACAGCATACCATGTTATCTGAAGTGTTATTGTCGAAACTATAAAATGATCATATCTTGCATGGTAAACGGTGTAATCGCAAAAAAGGCCAAGTCCAAATTTGCTGATTATTAGTGAAATCACATCCCAGATAAAAATTCAAAAAGTGATAAGAAGGTCACATATATAACAGTCAGGAAGGGGGGGGGGAATTATATTTCTTTAGTTGTGTTTTGTGTTACTAACACTAACTATGAGTGCTCGTAATGAGCGCTCATTGTTACCGTGCAGCAGCAGCACTGACAGAGAGGGAACCATTGGATCCCTCCCTGTCAGTCACTCTTGTGGCCGCAGCGGTCACAAGAGGCCGCACTCCCCTTCTGGTGTCGGTGCTCGAGTGACGTCACTGGAGCGCCAGCGCCAGGACAAGGAGAGTGCGGCTTCTTGTGACCGCTGCAGTGCTGCCACAAGAGGGAAAGAGAAGAGGAGACGCCTGACCCAGGTGAGTATAAGTGTTTTTTTTTTTAATGTTATATGCTATATGGGAGGGGGAGAGCGCACAGGGGGGCTATATACTACAGGGGGAGAGCGCACAGGGGGGCTATATACCACTGGGGGAGAGCGCACATGGAGGCTATATACTACTGGGGGAGAGCGTACAGCGGGGCTATATACTACAGGGGGAGAGCGCACAGGGGGGGGCTATATACTACTGGAGGAGAGCACACAGGAGGGCTATATACTACTGGGGGAGAGCGTACAGGGGGGCTATATACTACAGGGGGAGGGCGCACAGGGTAGCTATATACTACAGGGGGAGGGCTATATACTACAAGTGGAGAGCGCACAGGGGGGCTATATACTACAGGGGGAGAGCGTACAGGGGAGCTATATACTACTGGGGGAGAGCACACAGGGAGCAATATACTACTAGGGGAGAGCGAGCAGGGGGCTATATACTACTGGAGGAGAGCGCACAGGGGGTCTATATACTACTGGGGGAGAGCGCACAGGGGGACTATATACTACAGGGGGAGAGCGCACAGGGAGGCTATATACTACAGGGGGAGAGCGTACAGGGGAGCTATATACTACGGGGGAGAGTGCACAGGGGGCTATATACTACTGGGGGAGAGTGTACAGGGGGGCTATATACTACTGGGGGAGCAACAGGGGGGCTATATACTACTGGGGGAGAGCGCACAGGGGGGCTATATACTACTGGGGGAGCAACAGGGGGGCTTTATACTACTGGGGGCAGTCATCCCCTTTGTACCTAATTTCAAAGGGCTGGTGAGAGAGAAAAAATCCCAGTTTTCCCACTAATAAGCAGCAATTCTGTATGTAAAAAGTTCAACGTCGTTTGTGAAAAGTAACAAAACACGTTTCCTACTAATGTTCAGCTCGGACCTTCACCTGACAATAGACCCCGGTAAGTGGACCCCCACTAAAAGTTGTTGAGTACCCCTGTCCTACAGGAAGGGGAGTATAACACCTTTCCTTATATCTCCTACAGGAAGGGGAGTATAACACCTTTAGGGTACAAACCCACACACCGTATACGCAGCGTATTTACTGCTGCGATACGCAGCAAATACGCAGCAAATACGCAGCAGATTAGATCTAAACTAGATTTGCATTTCCAGGGAAATACATAGTGCTTGAAAAGAGCGCCCCTTTACCAGTGACTTCCATTTAACTTTAATCCTGGGTGCCGTCCCTTTAAGAGCGACTTGGGTCCCATCCCTTTAAGAGCAACTTGGCTCCCGTCCCTTTAAGAGCAACATGGCTCTCTTTAGGAGCGACCTGGGTCGCTTTAAGAGCAATGTGGGTCCCTTCGCTCTTAAAGGGACCCAGGTCACTCTTAACGGAACCCAGGTCGCTCTTAAAGGGACCCAGGTCGCTCTTAAAGGTACCTAGGTCGCTCTTAAAGGTACCTAGGTCGCTCTTAAAGGGACCCAGGTCGCTCTTAAAGGTACCCAGGTTACTCTTAAAGGGACCCAGGTGGCTCTTAATGGGACCCATTTCACTCTAAAAGGGACCCAGGTTGCTCTTAAAGGGCCCCCGTTGCACTTAAAGGGACCCAAGTGGCTCTTAAAAGGAACCAGGTGGCTCTTAAAGGGACCCAGGTCGCACTTAAAGGGACCCATTTTGCTCTTAAAGGTACATATTTCGCTCTTAAAGGTACATATTTCGCTCTTAAAGAGCCCCAGGTCGCTCTAAGAGGGACCCAGGTCACTCTTAAAGGGACATATTTCGCTCTTAAAGGGCCCCAGGTCGCTCTTAGAGGGACCCAGGTCACTCTTAAAGGGCCCCAGGTCGCTCTTAAAGGGACTTATTTCGCTCTTAAAGGGACCTATTTCGCTCTTAAAGGGACCCATTTAGCTCTTAAAGGGACATATTTCGCTCTTAAAGGGACCCAGGTCGCTCTTAAAGGGACCCTGGACGCTCTTAAAGGGACCCTGGACGCTCTTAAAGGGACCCTGGATGCTCTTAAAGGGACCCATTTGGCTCTTAAAGGGACCCATTTCGCTCTTAAAGGGACCAAGGTCGCTCTTAAAGGGACCCATTTTGCTCTTAAAGGGACATATTTCGCTCTTTAAGGGACCCAGGTCGCTCTTAAAGGGACCAATTTCACTCTTGAAAGGACCAATTTCACGTTTAAAGGGACCCATTTCGCTCTTAAAGGGACCCAGGTCGCTCTTAAAAGGACCCATTTTGCTCTTAAAGGGACATCTTTCGCTATTGAAGGGACATATTTTGCTCTTAAAGGGACCCAGGACGCTCTTAAAGGGACCCAGGTCGCTCTTAAAGGGACCAATTTCACTCTTAAAGGGACCCATTTCGCTCTTAAAGGGACCCATTTTGCTCTTAAAGGGACATATTTCGCTCTTAAAGGGACCCAGGTCGCTCTTAAAGGGACCAATTTCACGCTTAAAGGGAACCATTTTGCTCTTAAAGGGACCAAGGTCTCTCTTAAAGGGACCCATTTTGCTCTTAAAGGGACATATTTCGCTCTTAAAGGGACCCAGGTCGCTCTTAAAGGGACCCATTTAGCTCTTAAAGGGAAATATTTCGCTCTTAAAGGGACCCAGGTCGCTCTTAAAGGGACAAATTTCACGCTTAAAGGGACCCATTTCGCTCTTAAAGGGACCCATTTCACTCTTAAAGGGACCCAGGTCGCTCTTAAAGGGACCCATTTTGCTCTTAAAGGGACCCGATTCGCTCTTAAACGGACATATTTTGCTCTTAAAGGGACATATTTCGCTCTTAAAGGGACATATTTTGCTCTTAAAGGGACCAATTTCGCTCTTAAAGGGACCCATTTCGCTCTTAAAGGGACCCATTTTGCTCTTAAAGGGACCCAAATCGCTCTTAAAGGGACCCAGGTCACTCTTAAAGGGACCCAGGTGTTTCTTAAAGGGACCCATTTTGCTCTTAAAGGGACCCATTTCGCTCTTAAAGGGACCCATTTCGCTCTTAAAGGGACCCAGGTCGCTCTTAAAGGGACCCATTTCGCTCTTAAAGGGACCCAGGTTGCTCTTAAAAGGACCGATTTTGCTCTTAAAGGGACATATTTCACTCTTAAAGCGACCCAGGTCGCTCTTAAAGGGACATATTTAGCTCTTAAAGGGACCCAGGTCGCTCTTAAAGGGACCCAGGTCACTCTTAAAGGGACCAATTTCACGCTTAAAGGGACCCATTTTGCTCTTAAAGGGACATATTTCGCTCTTAAAGGGATGCATTTTGCTCTTAAAGGGATATATTTCGCTCTTAAAGGGACATATTTTGCTCTTAAAGGGACCCAGGTCGCTCTAAAAGGGACCCATTTCGCTCTTAAAGGGACCCATTTCGCTCTTAAAGGGACCCAGGTCGCTCTTAAAGGGACCCAGGTCGCTCTTAAAGGGACCCATTTCGCTCTTAAAGGGACCCATTTCGCTCTTAAAGGGACCCAGGTTGCTCTTAAAAGGACCCATTTTGCTCTTGAAGGGACATATTTCGCTCTTAAAGGGACCAAGGTCGCTCTTAAAGGGACATATTTTGTTTTAAGGCACATATTTCGCTCTTAAAGGGACCCAGGTCGCTCTTAAAGGGACCAATTTCACTCTTAAAGGGACCAATTTTGCTCTTAAAGGGACCAATTTTGATCTTAAAGGGACATATTTCGCTCTTAAAGGGACCCAGGTTGCTCTTAAAGGGACATATTTTGCTCCTGAAGGGACTTATTTTGCTCTTAAAAGGACCCAGGTCGCTCTTAAAAGGGACCCAGGTCGCTCTTAAAGAGACCCAGGCCGCTCTTAAAGGGATCCAGATCGCCCTAGCAACATGGGTCCCTTTTAAGAGCAACATGCGTCCCATCCGTTTAAGAGCAACTTGGGTCCCGTTTCTTTAAGAGCAACTTGGATCCCTTTAAGAGCTACATGGGACTTTTTAAGAGCGACTTGGGTCCCGTCCCTTTAAAGGGAACCAATCACCCAGAAAATCAATGTAAAGACAAGGATATGTGCTGATAGATCACCCAGCACACTTCCCAAATATGCCCCTGTAACCTCTGTGCCCCCCTCAATTAGACAGTAATCTTACTTTGTTCAGGTCACGCGCTGTATGTAAATTTTTGCTAAGTAGTCCTGGTGGGCGTATGTAGTCCTGGTGGGCGTATGTAGTCACGGTCCGGGGGCGTATGTAGTCACGGTCTGGGGCTGTAATCACGCCCAGAGGGGCGTGATTCGGAGGCTTGCGGTCCAGTGACGTCATCCGGCGGCTTGCGTTCCGCGTCGCGGCCGCGCTGACGTGTTCGGGAACCTGCGCATGCGCAGTACGTCAGCGTCGTCTCCCGCCGTACTGCGCATGCGCGGGTTCCCGAACACGTCGGCGCGGCCGCGACGCGGAACGCAAGCCGCCGGATGACGTCACTGGACCGCAAGCCTCCGAATCACGCCCCTCTGGGCGTGATTACAGCCCCGGACCGTGACTAGATACTCCCCAGGACCGTGACTAGATACGCCCCCGGACCGTGACTACATACGCCCACCAGGACTACATACGCCCACCAGGACTACATACGCCCACCAGGACTACTTAGCAAAAATTTACATACAGCGCATGACCTGAACAAAGTAAGATTACTGTCTAATTGAGGGGGGCACAGAGGTTACAGGGGCATCTTTGGGAAGTGTGCTGGGTGATCTATCAGCACATATCCTTGTCTTTACATTGATTTTCTGGGTGATTGGTTCCCTTTAAGAGCAACTTGGGTCCCGCCACTTTAAGAGCGACTTGGGTACCTTTTAAGAATGACTTGGGTCCCTTTAAGAGCGACATGGCTCCCGTCCCTTTAAGAGAGACTTGGATCCCTTTAAGAGCGACTTGCGTTCCTTTAAGGGCGACCTGGGTCCCTTTAAGAGCGATCTGGGTACTTATAATGGTAAAGACCATTGCTCGGTTACCATGACAATCCTACTCATGTTGGGGAGACAAAATCGTTAAGGACATTCCATATATTACATCTTCTATTGGCCAATAGTGGACATGTGACTGTGGATGGTGTGATACATTGCATGACGAGAACTTAGAGTTCCTATTGGATGCTATATTTCAGCTATTTGCATATGTGCTGTGATTGGCTGTTAGCGGTTAGTGTGGCCATTATTTGCAATGGGCCATTATTTTCTATGGGAAATTCGGGGTCTTTAAACGTTAATTTCTTAAAAACGACATTTTGCTCTTAAAGGGACATATTTCGCTCTTAAAGGGACCCAGGTCGCTCTTAAAGGGACCCATTTAGCTCTTAAAGGGAAATATTTCGCTCTTAAAGGGACCCAGGTCGCTCTTAAAGGGACAAATTTCACGCTTAAAGGGACCCATTTCGCTCTTAAAGGGACCCATTTCACTCTTAAAGGGACCCAGGTCGCTCTTAAAGGGACCCATTTTGCTCTTAAAGGGACCCGATTCGCTCTTAAACGGACATATTTTGCTCTTAAAGGGACATATTTCGCTCTTAAAGGGACATATTTTGCTCTTAAAGGGACCAATTTCGCTCTTAAAGGGACCCATTTCGCTCTTAAAGGGACCCATTTTGCTCTTAAAGGGACCCAAATCGCTCTTAAAGGGACCCAGGTCACTCTTAAAGGGACCCAGGTGTTTCTTAAAGGGACCCATTTTGCTCTTAAAGGGACCCATTTCGCTCTTAAAGGGACCCATTTCGCTCTTAAAGAGACCCAGGTCGCTCTTAAAGGGACCCATTTCGCTCTTAAAGGGACCCAGGTTGCTCTTAAAAGGACCGATTTTGCTCTTAAAGGGACATATTTCACTCTTAAAGCAACCCAATTCGCTCTTAAAGGGACATATTTCGCTCTTAAAGGGACCCAGGTCGCTCTTAAAGGGACCCAGGTCACTCTTAAAGGGACCAATTTCACGCTTAAAGGGACCCATTTTGCTCTTAAAGGGACATATTTCGCTCTTAAAGGGATGCATTTTGCTCTTAAAGGGATATATTTCGCTCTTAAAGGGACATATTTTGCTCTTAAAGGGACCCAGGTCGCTCTAAAAGGGACCCATTTCGCTCTTAAAGGGACCCATTTCGCTCTTAAAGGGACCCAGGTCGCTCTTAAAGGGACCCAGGTCGCTCTTAAAGGGACCCATTTCGCTCTTAAAGGGACCCATTTCGCTCTTAAAGGGACCCAGGTTGCTCTTAAAAGGACCCATTTTGCTCTTAAAGGGACATATTTTGCTCTTAAAGGGACCAAGGTCGCTCTTAAAGGGACATATTTCGTTCTAAGGGACATATTTTCCTCTTAAAGGGACCCAGGTCGCTCTTAAAGGGACCAATTTCACTCTTAAAGGGACCAATTTCACTCTTAAAGGGACCAATTTTGCTCTTAAAGGGACCAATTTTGCTCTTAAAGGGACATATTTCGCTCTTAAAGGGACCCAGGTTGCTCTTAAAGGGACATATTTTGCTCTTGAAGGGACTTATTTTGCTCTTAAAAGGACCCAGGTCGCTCTTAAAAGGGACCCAGGTCGCTCTTAAAGAGACCCGGGCCGCTCTTAAAGGGATCCAGATCGCCCTAGCAACATGGGTCCCTTTTAAGAGCAACATGCGTCCCATCCGTTTAAGAGCAACTTGGGTCCCGTTTCTTTAAGAGCGACTTGGATCCCTTTAAGAGCTACATGGGACTTTTTAAGAGCGACTTGGGTCCCGTCCCTTTAAGAGCAACTTGGGTCCCGCCACTTTAAGAGTGACTTGGGTACCTTTTAAGAATGACTTGGGTCCCTTTAAGAGCGACATGGCTCCCGTCCCTTTAAGAGAGACTTGGATCCCTTTAAGAGCGACTTGCGTTCCTTTAAGGGCGACCTGGGTCCCTTTAAGAGCGATCTGGGTACTTATAATGGTAAAGACCATTGCTCGGTTACCATGACAATCTTACTCATGTCGGGGAGACAAAATCGTTAAGGACCTTCCATATATTACATCTTCTATTGGCCAATAGTGGACATGTGACTGTGGATGGTGTGATACATTGCATGACGAGAACTTAGAGTTCCTATTGGATGCTATATTTCAGCTATTTGCATATGTGCTGTGATTGGCTGTTAGCGGTTAGTGTGGCCATTATTTGCAATGGGCCATTATTTTCTATGGGAAATTCGGGGTCTTTAAACGTTAATTTCTTAAAAACGACAAATCCGATCGAAAAGAAAAATAGATAGCACACCACACACCGCCGAGGGCTTCGAAATGCAGTTTGAATGGAGTCTGTGCGCAAAGCGGTTCGGGCTGTATTACGCGCAGAAAAATGGCTGGAAGAAGAAGAAGAAGAAGAAACGGAAGAAGAATACGGATTACAATATAGTGCTTTTCAAGCACTATAATAATTGAACACAGCATCAAATCTAAACCATCAAATCTGCTGCGTATTTGTTGCATATCTTCTGCGTATACGGTGTGTGGGTTTGTACCCTTAGAGTTGAGCTAACTTTTCAAAAGTTAGGCTCGGCAGGTTCACAAAACATTTTTGAAAAGTTATGATTTATCTAAACTGAATACCAAAGGAACCACATTAAAAAAGCTAGCCTATTGTAGCTACAAGAGTGAGGCTATGGGGGCTCTTATGATGTTGCACCAAATGTCAAAGGCACACTCACAACAGGATAAGGGGCAGAGGAATGTGTCTCCCCTTGCCACAGATGTTGGTGTCTGAGGATCCAGACGATTGACAGCTGGGAGTTTGGTTACTGCCTAGTGTGGAGCTGGCACTTTGTGTTAGGCTCCGTGCACACACAGCAAAAGCGCATAATTGTCCGCCGCGAAATGCCGCCAGCCTCCCTGTCATAATGACAGTCTAGACAGTCTAGAATCTCTCCATTCATTCTTCAGCGCAGAGAGAAGACCCGCGAGCCTCCCATGGACTGTCATTATGACAGGGAGGCTAGTGGCATTCCGCAGCGAATAATTAAGCCGATTTTGCTCTGTGTGCACGGAGCCTTAAACAATCAAGAACTACAGGCTTATTGTACATAAAAAGAAAAAAAGGAAACACAGTGGCGCTGCATGTGCAGGCGGATTAACCCTGTGAGATGTGTATGTGTAAATTCACACAAATGCACACTCACCTTGTTAGGTCGTACGTATTAGGCACGACTCTAATGTAGGCTTGTAGGTATATAAGGAGGGCTGCTGCCTTCCACCTTCCGATATCCCTGGATGTGGGATCAGGACTGAAATCCAAATGACCTTACAACAATGGTGGATTCCTTGGCGCTCAAACCTCCAGGCACAGTCACTCCACTTCAATCAAGATGCAGAGATTTCCAGTATTTTTGCCAACTAGATGTGTTCTTTATTGCTACGCGTTTCAAGGGTTAACCACCCTCTTCATCAGGCATCAAGAACTACAGGCTGGCTGTTCGACGCACAGCCACTGGATTTTACAGGTAGCTACACCCTATTGCTATTTCAAACACCAGGACCACCTCTGTTTTACCCACCTTTACTGCTAGTTCTGCTGCTGCCACTGGTCATACCCTGAGAAGGGCAAGACTTTTTATATTTGGACATATTGAAGTTTTAAATAAGAAACTTGGCCTGACAGGTGAATGAAAGGGTTCAATGAAAGTAGCAGTGGTGGATCACTGAGGTACAATCATGTGTGTTATACTGCTAAAAACAGTTTTATTCACAGACTGATCATGTGACCTGACAGTTGATTACAGGATTAAAATCACCCAGGAGATCTGTGGACTCCATGTACAGACACACTATGTGACTGCAGCAATTTCCCAGTTTCACAGATTCCACTGCTACTTTCCTCACAGTTTCCTCTATGTATTCTTTCTACTTAATAAAGCTTTTATAACTTTGCCTCTCACTGATTCTTTTTTTTACCAGCTCTCCCTTTTTCTCCCTCACCTAACTCTTTTTTTTCTCTGACTCTTTTTTTTCCACCCGGAATCTCCTTTTTTTTCCCACAATGACTCTTTTTTTAACTAATCTCTTTTCTTTATTTCACTCGCTTTTATTTCTCCCTCTTTTTTTCTCCCTCACTGTCCCTTTTTTCTTCCCTACTTCCTTTTATCTCCCTAATCCTCCTTTGTTTTTTTTATAATCTTATTCTTCTTTTCTTCCTCTTCCTCTTTTTTGTCTCCCAGATCTTCCCTTTTTTCTCTTTCTCCTTTTTCTTCCTATCTCTCTCCTTTTCCCTGCCTCTACTTATCTGTTTCTCTCTCTCTCTCTCTCTCTCTCTCTCTCTCAATACCATCTGAATGTTTGTTTTCTGGTGACTGTACACAATCAAAATGGCAAGCTGACAGTGTGCTCCTGTATACATATGGATAGGGGAAACGTGATATTGCAGGAGGTTGGCTTGAAATTGGCCAGCTGCGAAGTATTATGATTAATCACTTGCACCCACTCTTTCATTCTACTGTACTGCGACATGTGCTGCCTCCATTTTGAAAAGTGTTCGTATGAACTTTGCAAAAGTTTGATTCGTTAAGAAACTTTTTGGTTCACTCTTCTCTACTTTCCTTATATCACCCACAGGAAGGGAAGTATAAAATATAATTTCTTTGTATCTCCTAAAAAAAATTCCTTCTGAATCCGCTCCCAGCTTTGGCTCATTTCCCTTGCAGAAATTCTGTTTAATTTCTGCAATATTGAAGACGTTATATCAAAAATATTATGAGTCATATAGGCTGTTTGACACTGAGGCAAGCGCAGCGAAATTCCGCCAAATTTGCTCAGTGTGAACTGGCCCTTAGGGTATGTGCACACTGAGGAATAGGCAAGGAATTAAAGAGAGAAATATACTGATTGAAATTCCTCGCCTATTCCGCTCTGGCAGAATTCGAGCTGAATGCAAGCGGAATTCAAGCCCCATTGACTACTATAGGATTCCTCTACCGGAGTCTTACCAAAGAATTGACATGTCACTACTTTGGGCAGAAAGCCGATCCGCGGCAGAAAACCTGTAAATTGTAGCAATGCCACTTTAAAAACAGTAATATTGTCATCCTGTCACCTGAATTTTGGCGGACCTCCCATACTCAAAGGCAGAGCCGTTTCTATGACTGGGCGGGTCAGGTCACCGCACAGGGCGCCAACAGTGCCTGGCCACTCGGACTCACGGCATCGGTGCTTCCACCCCACGGCAGCCCCCTTCCCAGAGGGCGTTACAACGGACCCCGGACCCCCCCTCCTCATAGTGATGACGTCATCGTGCCTGCTGGGGATCCCTCTGGTGGCTGACAGGCTGGAGAGTAGAGAACAAGACCGAAGATTGGAAGGCCAGCTCCATGCCAGGATTAGGTGACTTCAGTGTTTTTTTTATGTGTACTATAGGGACAATGCAGGGGGACATTATTACTATGGGGACACACCACAGGGGATCATTATTACTATATGTAAAGCACAGCAGGGGCATTATTACTATATGGGGGCACAGCAGGGGACATTATTACTATATGGAGGGCACAGCAGCAGGCTTTACTGTATGAGGGCACAGCAAGGGACATTATTACAATATGGGGCACAGGAGGGAACATTATTACTATATGGGGACATTAAAACTATATGGGGGCACAGCTGGGGGCATTATTACTATATGGGGGCACAGCAGGGGGCATTATCACTATATGGGGGCACAGAAGGAGACATTATTACTATATGGAGGTCACAGCAGGGATATTATTACTATATGGAAGGCACAGAAGCGGCATTATTACTAGTGATGAGCGAGTACTAAAATGCTCGGGTGCTCATTACTCGAGATTTCCCAATACTTGGGTGCTCGTTTCGAGTTACGAATCCCATTGAAGTCAATGGGAAACTCGAGCATTTTTGCAGGGGACCCAAGTTTGGCAGAGGGAAGGTTGCTTGAAAACCTGTCAACCACAGAAAATGATGGAAACACCACAGAAATGGACAGGAAACAGCAGTAATACAGAGATCGGCATTACTGGGGTTAGCGATCCTCTGCAATAATGCTGATCCCTGTATTGGTTAATATATTTAATTAATAAAACAAAGTTTCGTTCTAAAAAAGTTTTCGTTGTTCAATAGTTTAATTAAAACAAATCCACTGTTAAAATAAATAAATATATATAAATAAATGTATATTTATATATATACATATATATATATATATATATATATATATATATATATATATATTTACAGTATATCTAATTGCAAAAGTATGGATTCGTCTTAATTAAACTATTGAACAACGAAAATAACTTTTTTAGAACGAAAATGTGTTTTATTAATTAATTATATTAACTATTACAGGAAGCTCTATTAAAGCCGGTAATTCATATTGCTGGTAATAGAGCTCACTGTAATAATTAATACTTTACTTTAATTAAAACATCAAATGTTTCTTCTAATTATAGCGTTATTAGAAGAAACATTTCGATTCATATGTGCACTCAGCTGATTGGCTGAGCGCACATATAAAGAGCGGGTCTCCGGCACAATGAAGTGAAGATAGAAGAGACAACATCAAGACATGGGAGGATGAGTATAAAGCTCTTCCCGGGGGCGTGGCTTGCCGATGGAGGAGTGAGGACGCGTCTTGGCTTTGCTCCGCTCCGGCCCTCACCCTGACACCCCACAATGGCTGAACCACCTGCTTTTTCTCACCCCATGAACCGCTCAAGGAAGAAGAGAAACCCCCCAGCTACCTTTGAGACTGATTCGGGCTCAATCTGCCACTTTTTCGGCAGTAAAACGGGCAAAAGCTCCAAGCCCTCCAGCACCAAAATGGCCGCCGCCACGCGCGCCGCTGCATCTGCCCGCTCACAAGATCATGGCGCAGTCTCTCCGACCCCGTCGGGATGCTCCCGAGGCACAGATTAAGAGGAATCTGATGACGAGTGGGACCTGAAATCGTATATTAAGGCGCTGCCTACAAAAGAGGACTTCGAACGCTGCGTCACACGGCTGGAGACCAGCTACAAGAAAGAGGTAGACACCATTAGTGGGGCCTATTTGTGGGTCCTTCTGGTTTAATTGGCTTTCATTCCCCCCAGTAGGGATTGTAGCCAGCAGGCTGACTACATTTCATTCTTGCAATCAGCATTTTCCCTAAGGGCCCTATTCCACAGTAACGACAATCGGCCCAATTCGGCCGATTATCGCTCAGTGGACTAGAAAGAACGATCAGCTGATGATCGCGTGATCATCGGCTGATCGTTCATTTAGGGCCAGACCTTAAATCATCGTTCCCCCACCGCGCATCGCTACGGTTGAATAGCGGTGCGCGGCTGGCGACCGACGATTCGAGAAGCAGCAGCAGCATACATTACCTGCAGGGCTTCTCCGCTCTGTCTTCCTCCCCGGGTCCCGCGCGCTCTATCTTCAGAATGGCCTGACAGCTGATGGAGCGCTCAGCCAATCACAGGCCGGGACCGCCGCGGCCTGTGACTGGCTGAGTGGCCTATCAGCTGACAGGCCATTCTGAAGATAGAGCGCGCGGGACCCGGGGAGGAAGACGGAGCGAAGGAAAAGTCCTGTCAGGTAATGTATGCTGCAAGGGCTGCAAGGACATCGGTAACGATGTCCCTGCAGCCCTCGCTCAACGATCATCGGGCCGTGGAATAGGCCCAGTAAACAAGCGGCAATCTAGCTGCGATCTAGAGGTTGATCGGGCCCTCCTCGACCCGTGAAATAGGAACCTAACTCGTGTATGGGTCTTTGCTTAGTTATGTTTTGTAATTGCCTTATTCTTACAGCGACATCTTTTTTCTCTTTCGGTCTTCTATATCTTATCTGTTCCCTTCCCCTCCTCTTCCCTCTCCCTTCTCTTTACTTGTCTGTACCCTTCCCCTTCTCTTTCCTCTCCTTCCCTCCCCCCACCCTTTTACACCACCCTTCCTGCCCCGCACCCTTCCCCCCTAGATGACCCCCCATGGATACCATTAAGGTATGCTCTTTTAATGTGAAGGGCATGAACGTGCCCCAGAAGCTAAGCCAAATCCTATATTATCTCATAAAGTTTCCATAGCACTGTTCCAAGAAACGCATTTTCAGACGATGTCCTGTCCTAAATTGCTATATAGAGATTACCCGACTTGGTACCACTCCACCAATGATGAGGCTAAATGTAAAAGAGTCTCCATTGCCTTCCACCGGTCCTTCCAACCGGATTTTACGAATGTATTGAGAGACCCCCTGGGCAGGTATCTTTTTCTCCAATTTTCATATGCATCACAGTTCTTCACGGTTGTCTCTGTTTATTTTCCCAACCAGGGCCAGGTCTCCTTTGGGTTGGACTTCCTCCGTCACTTAGATGAGTTTGCAGGTTCCTCCAAGATAATTATGGGCGGGGACTTCAATTGGGCTTGGAATCCAGACTTAGGGTGGTATTACACGGGCCGAGCAGGGCCCGATAATACCTGTAAACGAGTGCCGATCTGCTAGATCGTTGCTCGTTTACTGGGCCTATTACACGGCCCGATAATCGTTTGAAAGAGCTGCAAGGACACCGTTACCGATGTCCTTGCAGCCCTTGCTAAACTGTATACATTACGCATCCACGTTCCAAGGCTGCTCCTGCGGTCCGCTTCTCCTGGGGTCCCGTGCGCGCTCTAGCTTGTAGCCTGTAGCGGCCTGTAGCTGGTAGGCCGCTCAGCCAATCACAGGCCGGGAACGCCATGGAATCAGCTGACAGGCCACTGTGAAGCTAGAGCGCCCGGGAGAAGTGGACGGCAGGAGCAGCCCTGGAACGTGGAAGGGTAATGTATATCGTTAGTCGCCGGCCATGCACCGCTATTACACGTAGCGGTGCGCCGTCGGCGCCCAACAAAAATAGGGTCTAACCTGTATCAACGATCAGCCGATGATCATTGTCATCGGCTGATCGTTGCATTTATTACACGGAGCGATAATCGGCCGAATCGGGCCAATTCGGCCGATTATCGTTCCGTGTAATAGTACCCTTAGACTCTTCAAGTGGTAAGTCCTCCCTCTCTTTTGCAGCACTGCGTAGACTGAGGAAAGAATTTCACTCACGCCACCTTATAGATGCTTGGTGGGCATTACACCCGAACACTTAAGACTACACTTACTTCTCCCCTCCCCATTCTTCCTACAGTCGCCTGGATATGATATTCGTAAGCCACCCACTCTTGTCCTGCACACCTAGGGCCTCTATAGATGCCATAATATGGTCTGATCACGCTCCTGTTCATCTGAGCCTGGAGTTCAATTGGAGTACCCGACAGCCTTTCTCATGGAGGCTCAATGACCACTTACTGCAAGACTCTTTGTGCCTCACTGAGGTGCAGAATGTCATCTCTACTTTTCTAGAAGCTCACAGAACGGACACCACAGCTGCACCCATTAAGTGGGAAGCTCTGAAGTGTATGGTTCGTGGTATCTTCATGGCCCACGGTGCGCGGCTTAAAAAAGCGAACTCCTTGAAACTTAAACAACTATTTGCCACCTTGGCCCAGGCTGAGACCCAAAACAAACGGCCTTCTCGGTTGCTCTCCAGGCTCAGATATCCACAACTCGCCAACTGATTCTCTCAGCTCTGGATAAGAAATGTCTACGCATGAGAGAGAAGGTGCACAGAGGCTATTATGAACATGCTGACAAGAGTGGCTCGTGGCTTTCGAGATCCTTACATGGTAGGAAGTCTTCCTCATACATCCTTTCCCTTAATTCTGCGTCCAAGGGGAAATTGCACACTACTTCTCACATCTTAGAGGAGTTTCGCACCTATTATGAATCCTTATACCAGTTAAAACCCAAATTTTCCCAACTTTCCCCCTCTTTACTTAAAGAAAAGATCCTCTCCTACTTACGTGAAAATAAGCTCCCTACTATTCCGGAGGAGAGGTGGTTGGCGTTAGAGGACCCCATGAGCCCTGAGGAGTTGAGCATGGTGATTAAGAACCTAAAAAATGGTAAGAGTCCTGGGCCAGACGGCTTTACTGCACGTTTTTATAAGACGCTCAGTGGGTTTCTCATGTCCCCCCTTCTGGAATCCTACAATTCCATCATACAGGGTTCTTGTTTTTCGCCTCAGTCCCTCACAGCCCACATCTCGGTCATTCCGAAACCAGGAAGGGATAAGGAGGCCTGCTCCAATTATCGCCCTATATCCCTAATTAACTTAGACATTAAAATGTATTCTAAAATTTTTGCCATGCGACTGGGTCCCTTGCTTCCCTCCCTGGTTCATTACGACCAAGTTGGTTTTGTGCCCGGGAGGGAGGCCGGGGACAACACCCTCATAACATTTTCTCTCATGGCTGCCGCCAGACAACACAAAATCCCTGCATGCTTGCTCTCCATTGACGCCGAAAAGGCATTTGACAGAATAGGATGGGTCTTCATGAGATTGGCCCTTGAGGAGATGGGCATGGGCCCCCATATGTTGCAATTCATCTTAGCCCTCTATGGTGGAGCTCTTGCTTTTGTGAGAGTGAAAGGGTCCCTGTCTTCTCCCTTTGCCATACGTAACGGGACAAGACAGGGATGTCCCCTGTCGCCTTTACTATATGCTTTCATGATGGAGCACTTGGCGGTGGCCTTGAAACAAAACCCCTCTATCCCTGGCTTGTCCTTTGGCGGGCAGACACATAAACTATCCCTCTACGCCGAAGATCTGCTAATATACCTCACTTCCCCACGGACCTCCCTGCCTGCGGTTATTGCAGAGTTTGAGGAATTTGGTTCCCTAAGCAATTGTAAGGTCAACGCCAATAAATCTGAACTTTTAAATATTTCCCTGCCCGCGGGGGAATTTGACTGGATATCTAAGCAGTTCGCTTTCAAGGTCCAAACTAAACAATTACGGTATCTTTCGATCAACATCACCAATGATCTGAATGACCTATTTGGAGCCAACTTCCCCCCACTCCTGAAGTCTATTGAAACAGACCTGCGGGTCTGGACCTCGCTTACCCTGTCATGGTTTGGCAAAATGGCGGCCCTGAAAATGGACATTTTACCTAAGATCCTCTATCTTATGCAGGCTCTGTTCTGTCTTGCCCCATCCCGAGGACATTCCTGGCTAAACTTAGGACCCTGACGTCCTGCTTCCTGTGGCACCCGGGTAACCAGCGCATTTCCACACCCTGGGGCCTGGCTCCTACGGGGCCGCCTGGTTCACTACCTGAATTCCCTCTCCCCTCAAACCCAGATACACAGGGATCTTACTCTCTTTGAATTGCTATGCATGCAATCTGACCCCCCTACTCACACGATTTCCTCTGTCTACGCGGCACTCAGAGGCATAGTTGAAGAGAAGGACGCCAAACCCGGGTTCATTCTCTCCTGGGAACAGGATTTAAATTGTTCTTTCACAGAGGAGGAGTTGTCCAAGATCTTTTTGTTAACTCATAAGGCTTCCATCTCTTCTAGAATTTAGGAACGGAACTTTAAAGGAGAAGTCCGGCGAAAATTTTTATTAAAGTATTGTATTGCCCCCGAAAAGTTATACAAATTCCCAATATACAGTTATTATGGAAAATGCTTATAAAGTGCTTTTTTCCCTGCACTTACTACTGCATCACGGCTTCACTTCCTGGATAACATGGTGATGTCACTTGCTGGATAACATGGTGATGTCACTTCCTGGATAACATGGTGATGTCACAACCCGACTCTTAGAGCTGTGCGGGCTGTGGCTGCTGGAGAGGATGATGGCAGAGGGATGCTCAGTGTCCCTCCAGTGCCCTGTGTCCCTCAGTGTCCCCCTGCCATCATCCTTTCCAGCAGCCACAGCCGCACAGCCCTGGGAGTCGGGTCAAGACATCCCCATGTTATCCAGGAAGTGACATCACCATGTTATCCAGGAAGTGACATCACCATGTTATCCAGGAAGTGACATCACCATGTTGTCCAGGAAGTGACATCACCATGTTGTCCAGGAAGTGAAGCCTTAATGCAGTAGTAAGTGCAGGGAAGAAAGCACTTTATAAGCATTTCCCGTAATATGTGTATATAGGGGGTTTGTATAACTTTTGGGGGGCAATACAATACTTGTAAAATTTTCGCCGGACTTCTTCTTTAAATTGCTCAGCAGATGGTACAGATGTCCTGATCGGCTGCACTCTATGTTCCCATCCGTGCTCTCCACATGCTGGAGATGCGGGGGAGCGGTTAGATCCTACCTCCATATTTGGTGGAGTTGCCCCACAATTGCTCCGTTTTGGACCTCTGTATTTCAGCTATTTAACCAGGTCAGCTCCTCCTCTATCATCCCAAGCCCTAGGATAGCACTCCTTTCTTTGCTGCCTGGTTCCCCCCATTTGGTAAAGAAGGGACTGCTCCGACACTTTATGTGCGCTGCCAGAGCTGTCATCCCACGCCTCTGGAGACAAACTCGCCCACCCTCTAACATGGAATTTGTAGAAACTCTAAATAAGGTCCGTAGAATGGAGCAGAAGGTTTCTGATGACACAGATAGGCAGGCTCTATTCAGGCAGACCTGGTTCCAATGGGACATATATAGGGACACGGCGGAATTTAGGGCGTGTCTTCAGTAAGATTTGGTCAATTATTATGTGACCTTTCTTTTTCTCCATGGGTGGTCATCTTCCCCTATAACTAACCCTATTGCCCCCTCCCTCCTCTTCCTTCCCTTCCCCACTTTACCCCTCCTTGTCTTTACTCCACTCTCTTTCTTTTCTTCTTTCGTCTTTCTTTCTTTTCTGATGCTGAATTTCTATGCTTTCTTGCTTGGATACTACATAAGTTAACCAGTTGTCGCTATTGTTTCAACAAACATTTATTGGATGCTCTACTGAGGCGTGCTGGCAAGGACACTGCTAGCCCGTCCTACTTTACTCTGAGAACTCTCGTGGACTCTGGCAGCACAACACCTGCGCTGTTGGACTTCTGAACCTTCACTACTCTGTTCATTCTGCATTGGACTGTTGCCTACAGTATTATTCTGCACTTGTGCTCACCAGCGTATGCAGCCCTGTAACATTCTTGGATCCTTGTCACCTGATGTGCCTTATATGTAATTGCCATTTGAGTATTATACTTTGTTTTGATACCTGGTTTAATAAAAAAGATTCAACCATAAAGCTCTCCCCTGCACTGCACCCATCCCAGCAAGGAAGGGGGGTAACTTAACTCCTTCCTTGCTGGTATGGGTGCAGTCTGACATCAGTCTGACCCCCAAGGGGTTAAGGGAAATGCAATGCATTCTTCCTTAACCCCTTGGGGGCCAGACTGTAAGCAGCGATCTGTAAAGATGCTGCATACTGTAAGGTGCACAACACTGCTCACAATGATGGGTGTTGTGCTCCTGTTTGTGTGTTTTTTGTGTGTTTCTCGCTTTCTGTTTTTTCAGATAATGGTATCCTGTGGATTACGTCGGATTCGCTGCACTACGTCGATGACCAGCGGTTGTTTGGATTTTTTTTTTAAATAAAATGGTCAATGAGGGGTGTGGGGTGTTTTTATTTGAAAAAAAAATTTCACTTGTGTCTTGTCTTTATTTCTTTACTTCATAGACTTAGTAGTGGAACCGTCTAATAGACGGAATCCATTACTAAGTTGGGGCCTAGTGTTAGCCGGTATAAAATGGCTAACACTACCCCCCCCCCCCCATTATTACCCCAGTACCCAATGCCACCAGGGGTACTGGGAAGAGCCGGGTGCCAGTGGTCCTGGAGCGTCAAAATTGGCGCTCCTGGACCGGGCGGCAGCAGGCTGGTAAGATTTAGGCTGGGGAGGGTTTAAACCAATGGCTCTTCCCACCCTGGTGTTACCAGGCTGCTGTCGCTTGGTTTTTAACCCGGCTGGTTATAAAAATAGGGGGGACCCTATGCGTTTTTTTTTTTAATTCATTGACCATTTTATTTTAAAAAAAATCCAAACAACCGCTGGTCATCGACGTAGTCCAGCAAATCCGATGTAATCCTCAGGATACCGATATCTGAAAAACAAAAAGGGAGAAACACACAAAAAACACACAAACAGGACTGTGAGCGGTGTTGTGCACCTTACAGTATGCAGAATCTTTACAGATCGCTGCTTACAGTCTGGCACCCAAGGGGTTAAGGGAGGATGCACTGCATCCCCCTTAACCCCTTGGGGGCCAGACTGATGTCAGACTGCAACCATACCAGCAAGGAAGGGGTTGGGAGGGTGCAGGGGAGGGGGTGGGGAGAGTTTTATACTCACCCTCCGATGTTGCCTCTTCGCCGGTCTCCGGCACAATGAGCTGACTGTGCCGGGGACCCGCTCTTTATATGTGCGCTCAGCCAATCAACTGAGCGCACATATAAATCAAAATGTTTCTTCTACTAATGCTATTGTGATAGCATAATTAGAAGAAACATTTGATGTTTTAATTAAAGCAAAGTATTAATTATTACAGTGAGCTCTATTACCAGCAATATGAATTAGCGGCTTTAATAGACCCTCCTCTAATAGTTATTATAATTAATTAATAAAACACATTTTCGTTCTAAAAAAGTTATTTTCGTTGTTCAATAGTTCAATTAAAACGAATCCATACTTGGTTAAAATATATATATATATATATATATATATATATATATTTATATATATATATATATATATTTATTTACAGTATATTTAATTGCAAAAGTATGGATTCGTTTTAATTGAACTATTGAACAACGAACTTTTTTAGAACGAAACTTTGTTTTATGAATTAAATATTAACCAATACAGGGATCGGCATTATTGCAGAGGATCGCTAACCCCGGTAATGCCGTTCCCTGTATTACTGATTCCCTGCTTTCCCAGGGAGCTGAAACTTTATTAAAACAGCTAAACAAACAATTGTTTAGCTGTTTTATCGAATTCGAACCCGAATCTTTGCGAGATGCTCGTCCGAGTAACAAGTACCATTGAGTACCCTAATGCTCGAACGAGTACCAAGCTCGGACGAGCATGCTCGCTCATCACTAATTATTACTATAAAGGGGCACTGCAGGGAGACATTATAACTATATGGAGGCACAGCAGAGGGCATTATTACTTTATAGGGCACAGCAGGGGGACATTACTATATGAAGGCACGACAGGGAGCATTTTTACTATATGGAGAGCACAGCAGGGAGCATTATTACTATATGGAGGGCACAGCAGGGAATCATTATTACTATATGGGGCAAAGCAGGGGGCATAATTACTATATCGGGCACAGCAAGGAACATTATTCCTATATGGGGGCACAGCAGGGAACAATATTACTATATGGGGGCACAGCAGGGGACATTATTACTATATGGGGGCACAGCAGGGGACATTATTACTACATGGGGGCACAGCAGGGGGGAATTAATAATATATGGAGGCACAGCAGGAGATCCTACATACAGAGGACAACCCGCAGGGGACAACCCACTAACTTTAATGCACACCAAAAAGAATTACTACAGTTTGGGAACCTATAGGTGGGAAAAGGGAAGGAAGTTGCTGGAAGTGCGGAGCCTAAGATGTTTGTCCAGCAGGTTCTAAAGAGATTAATTGTAGCTGCAAGAAATAATCTCGGTGGTCTGGGACGGATGGAGAGGAAAAGTGAGGCCTCAGATCAAAGAAGACGTCACCTGTAAGCCCCTGTATAATGATTTTGTATTCAGTAGAACATTATTTTGTAGGGGGTGCAACACTGCTCTATGCTGTAATACACACACACTGCTTCTTCCTAGTAACCCGAATCTTGATAAAAGCCCCCCTTCCTTCCCTAAGGCTGAACTGAGTGTATGTTCGCCCTGTTGCCAATAAGACCCAGAAACTGTCCTGCTCAAAGAACAGGCCGACAGCAAGAGGTTAACTTGCCTGAATAATGAAACTCTACAACATGATCCACTGAGACTTGCTACTGGGTCAGACAGTGGACTACTGGACAACAATGTGAAGAACCAAGCCCAATGTGGTACTAGAGTACCTGGGGCAACCAGTGGAACTGATCCTCGGGGCCACTAATTAAGAATCAGTGAGAAGTGACATGGATCTGTGACCACAGCTCCCTTGTGAATAGCAACAACCACAACTCTCAGAATGTGCCACTTTTATTAAAGGGGTAGTGCGGCGGTAAAGAATTATTCACAGAATAACACACATTACATAGTTATACAACTTTGTAATGTATGTTATATCTGTGAATCGCCCCCTTCCCTGTGTCCCACCACCCCAGCCCGTGTACCCGGAAGTGTGTGGTGCATTATACATTACCTGATCCGTGTCGAGCCCGTCCGCCATCTTGTGCCAAACGTCATCTTCGGACGAATCCCTGCCGCCGTCCCCCCTACGCCGCGTCATCAATCGCGGCTGAGCACAGTTGTGATGCGGCGGAGGGGGGACGGCAGGAGGGATTTGGCTGTCCGTCCGAAGATGACGTTTGGCACAAGATGGCGGACGGCCTCGACACGGATCAGGTATGTATAATGCACCACACACTTCCGGGTACACGGGCGGGGGGGGGGGGACACGGGGAAGGGGGCGATTCACAGACATAACATACATTACAAAGTTGTATAACTTTGTAATGTGTGTTATTCTGTGAATAATTTTTTAGCGCCACACTACCCCTTTAAGCTCTCATGATATGCTGACAGTTCTAGTTTCTAAAAGGAAATCCCTTGAGTTGTCTGTTTGTTTGTACTTCAAATTCCAGCACACCCCAAGGGCTGCAGACTATCAGTAAATGCAAGGATTTGTAGTGTTGTAGCTGGAGGGTCCTAGGTGCATTGTACACTGGATGCTTTGTGGGAGATCATGTGGTGTCCCACTAGGGGTGTTACTATTATGCACACCCTTCATAAAAGTCTGTACTTTTTGTGGTCTTATTGCAGCTGAAGTATTACTAAAGATGACCACTAGATGTCGCTGTATTGTATAACTGAAGTATGGAAGCTGCACAGCTGAAGTGTCTCTAAGGGTTATTGTATTTGTGTGTACCAGATTCTGTTAACTAGTAGGATCTTTCCTTTCTTCTGTCCTATCACCTCTTTCCTTTCTACTCTTCTGTTGCACTCCTTCCACCCAACCACAGCGCACTTCACATGCTGGTTAGGAAATTAGTCCTTTGGGTGAAGGGGGAGTCTTAGTTGAGCTTCGGTGGAGAAAGGACGCAGCTCAGATAGCTCTCCACAATGGTTCTACCTGGGCCCTTGCCCTCCGCCAGGTCCCCTCTACAGATAAGTGCAGTCTTAGTCAGTACCCTCCATGGGTAGGACGCAGGACAGACACCTCTTACAAACTTTTTTCTTAAAGCACTTGCACGCTGTGTGATGCAGTGGTAAACCCTTCAGGAGATGACTAGCCAACAGATCACCTCAACCCACGCCGAGGACTAGGCGTAACTACAGTGCAGGGCAGCATCCACAAGAGACACAGAGCTAGGAACTGATCCGGGTTGAGCAAAGTTACTGTAAAGTCTATGAACTCCATCTCGCAGCACGAATGTCATCAGCAAACCCTCAGCACTCTGCTCATCCCACGTAACAAGGTCTGGGGCCTGTGTCACCCATTAGTACGGTTCAACCAAAGCTAGTGGGCATAAGGTGGTGTGAAGACTATAGAAAAGGTCAATACACAGGCACAGGTTGTCGTCTTCTTCTTCTTCTTCTACAAGTATTCTTCTATACAGTCCAACCTCCCGACAAAGCACATTACTACTTGGGTTGAGACTCTCACGGCTTCCTCCTCTCTACTACGCTACCTCAGTACAACCTTATCAACTCTACTACATCCTACTCAGCACTTATCCCACAGATCTGGTGGTTCTATGTTCGAGTATTTATTGGAACTGTATCAAGTGTATATGTAGATCCGTTGTATTATCTGCTGCACTTTTACAAGTAGTAAACCCAGTCAATATTAGCAACTGATATTGTCAACTGATATTAGCAACTGTGATTATTCACCACCACCTGCACAGTATGTACACCGCAACCTTGGGACATTTCCCCTTTCTGTGGGTGGCGCTCTGACCACCTGTGACTACACTCTCCCAAGGGACCCAGCAGCAATCCGAAAGGACACTGACCACAGGGGAAAAGGGTACGACCGGCCTTACACTTTAAAAGCAGGCGTGCCATCACACCTGTGTGCCCACCAGGCACTGGCGTCTTGTGACAAAACCCTCAAGGTCCAGCTGTATCTCGGCCATCCACCACAAGAAGTGGGGTCACTCTTCCATCTAGCAAGTGACCGGCTGTCCCACAGCTACATCATCCATGGGTCACCACAATCAGAATACACTGAATGTTTTTTTGTGTTCTCAGTGTATGGAAGTGACCCTAGAACAGCACTAATAGGGGATATAACATACATAACATTATTATATTATCACCATACCATCATACGGTCACTGAGCAAATCCAAGACCAATAATACCAGTATTTAAGAAAACAAATATTATCGCCACACGGTGAACACCACCAATACCACCACATGGTGACCCCCTATATTAGGGGTCCTCAACTGGCGGACCGCGGTCCGAACCCGGACCACAGAGGCCAGCTGTCCCAGGACGGACCGGATCCAGGGCGATTAGTTGGTCCCGCTCCCCACCGCAATGCCTCCTGCCCCATAGGCATACTGTCCTTAGATTTCAGTACGCCTGGGGAGCTGGGGGCCGTGTCGGCTCGGCCCCCGGCTGATACGCGCTCTCTGGGGATGTCCCGGGGATTCCCCAGCAGAGCACGCACCAAAGACCTCAGTGTACGCCGCCGTCCTGTACTTCCCGGAAGTATAGGCCAGCGGCGTACACTGAGGTCACTGGTGCACGCTCTGCTGGGGAATCCTCGGGACGTCCCCAGAGAGCGCATATCAGCCGGGGCCGAGCCGACAGGAGAAAAGAAGAAGACAGCCGCAGCGGGGAACGAGGTGCTAGGTGAGTTGTGGTTTGTTTTTGTTTTGTCTGGGGGCCATCTATAAGGGGAGAGCGCACAGGGGGGCTATATACTACTGGGAAGAGCTCACAGGGGGCTATATACTACAGGGGGAGAGCGCACAGGGGGGCTATATACTACTGGGGGAGCTCACAGGGGGGCTATATACTACAGGGGGAGAGCACAGGGGGGCTATATACTACTGGGGGGACCTCACAGGGGGCTATATACTACAGGAGGAGAGCACAGGGGGGCTATATACTACTGGGGGGAACTCACAGGGGGCTATATACTACAGAGGGAGAGCACAGGGGGGCTATATACTACAGGGGGGCTATATACTACTGGAGGGACCTCACAGGGGGCTATATACTACAGGGGGAGAGAACAGGGGTGCTATATACTACTGAGGGGAGCTCACAGGGGGGTTATATACTACTGGGTGGAGCTCACAGGGGGCTATATACTAAAGGGGGAGAGCACAGGGGGCTATATACTACTGGGGGAAGCTCACAGGAGGGGCTATATACTACAGGGGGAGAGCACAGGGGGGCTTATACTACAGGGGGGAGCTCACAGGGGGGCTATATACTACTGGGGGGAGCTTACAGGGGGCTATATGCTACAGGGGGAGAGCACAGGGGGGCTATATACTACTGGGGGGAGCTCACAGGGGGCTATATACTACAGGGGGAGAGCGCACAGGGGGGCTTTATACTACTGGGGGAGAGCACAGGGGGGCTATATACTACTGGGGGAGAGCACAGGGGGGCTATATACTACTGGAGGGACCTCACAGGGGGGAAAAAATGCCAGTTTTCCCGCTAATCAACAATTCTGTATGTAAATAGTTGAACGTTTGTGAAAAGTAACAAAACACGTTTTCTACTAATGTTCAGCTCGGACCTTCACACGACAATAGACCCCAGTAAGTGGACCCGTACTAAAAGTTGTTGAGTACCCCTGCCCTATATTATACAAATGCATTGTCCCAGAACAGATGTGCCATTACCATTTTAGGCCCAGTTTTCACTGAGTAAAAACGGCAGAATGGAAGGGTGCACGAGTCCGCGGAGTGGCGAGAAGCAGACGCGGCGCCCTGTGCTGTTTTTGTTCAGTGTGAACTGGGCATTAGCATGTGTAGTCTGGTAGTCTCACTGTATTTCTGATGTTACAAAGCACAGCTGAAACTCTAAGTGTAAAGGGTTAAAGGGGTTGACCAGCGAAAATATCTTTCTTTCAAATCAACTGACGAGGCTCCATTAGAATTAATGGAGCCGCATCATGGAGGGGCAGGGTTTCCTCCCACTGGGGGCAGGCGGGCCGGCCCACCTTCAGTGCTTCAACCTGGCCCGGAAACCATGAATAGAACGGCGCCGTACGCGGGAACTGGGCCACGGTTCAAACAAAGGACCACAGCACCGGCTTCCTCGTGCCGACGCCGTTCGATTCAAATGTAATTTTAAAGAGAGTGTACCTGATGGTACATCCTCTTTCTCTTTGCTCCAGCGGCATTCTAACCTTTTATACAACATCTGTATTGCTTCACACTGTAAAAATGCCCACTTTGTGTCCCCGTGTAGTATTTAAACCCAATTTGGGTCCTCAAATAGACGTTAGACCCCTTTAGGTCCTGACATAGTGGAAAGTACCCCATCTGTGCCGTCATATAGTATATAAGCCTTCTCTGTATCTCCTTATAGAAGATAGCCACCCTCTTTGCTTCCATACTCTAGTCAGACCTCTCTGACCTCTGAATACCAGCTTCATACAGCTCCGTGCTGTGTAATCCTTTGTTCTCTGCTCTCGGCTGCCGACTAATCTCCCTCCTTCCTCCTCCCCCCTCCCCTCTCTATAGAACAGACAGAGGCATGTCTGATGCAACAAGACACAATTTCCAGCTAATTTTCAGTGAATGGAAAAGAGGAGGGAAAGGGGGGGGGGGGGCGACCTGGGGAAAGTCTTTTTGAATGCAGATAATGGCATATTTGCCTAATAAACCCAATTACAAAGTTTATTAAAATCACCTGGACTATTGATTTCTGCAAAAAAAAAAAAAAAATATGACAGTGACTCTTTAACCCCTTCGTGCTGCAGCTAGTTTGAGCCTTAATGACCAGGCTCATTTTTCAAAATCTGACCTGTCTCACTTTATGCGCTTATAGCTCAGTGATGCTGTAACTTATGCTAGTGATTCTGAGATTGTTTTTTTCATAACATATGGCACTTTATGTTAGTGGCAAAATTTGGTCACTACTTTGTGTGTTTTTTGTGAAAAACATCAAAATATCATGAAAAATTTAAAAACATTTGGGGGCGTGGCTTGGACATGGGCGTGTGAGGATGTGTGTTACTGCAGCTCCCACCCTTGCTCCACATTACCTGACAATTACCTTTTCCCACTGTGTCTCCGGCATGCCCAAAACGGGCAAGAAGGCTCTGTACACACCATGGGTCACCTCTGGAGCTTCAATAGTCTGTTTTGTGCGCTCTACACCACCTTTCTCCTCCGCTGAGTCACCAGCAGCCAAGATGGCCGCGGCTCCCAACACACGCCAGGCCGCGCTGAAACAGGCTGTCGCCTTCCCGGACCTGAGTCAGTCTGTCCCAGAGATCCTGCACCCGGTGGACTCCCCAACAACCTCGCTTGCATCGGAGGGGACCCAGGACCTCTCTGCTTCTCTCACCCCGGCCACGCTTCTTGCTGAAGTGAAAAGTCTCCTCCAGGCTTTGCCAACGCAGGCAGAACTTACGGCACAGCTTACCCCTATGGAGGAGCGACATGCCCAAGATATGGCTGACCTGAAAACCTTGGTGGCGGCGGTCACAGCCACGGTGTCAGGTCTGGAGAACCGCCAGCTTACTACGGACCGCTCCCTCTCTGAGCTCCTCCCATGCCTGGACACACAGGAGGCTGTTATCAGGGACATGATTGCGTATATAGACGACCTTGAAAACAGAGGCCGCTGGAATAATGTGAAAATACGTGGCTTTCCAGAGGAAGTTGGCCCAGAATGCCTAGTTTGGGAGGTTAATATGATCTTCAACCGGTACCTTGGTGATCTGGATGACACTTCTATTGAACTGGATAGGACCAATCGTGTTGCGGAGCCCCGCTCACAAGATAGGAATCGCCCCAGGGACGTCCTATGCCGGGTACATTATTTCCAGCAGAAGGAAGTCCTTATGCAGCAGGCCTGGGAACTGGGTCCCATGGACTATGATGGCGCAGAAGTCTCCCTATTGCCAAATCTCTCCAGGCGCACGCTTGCCATGCGGCGCTTGCTTTGCCCGCTGCTCACGGCCATAAAGGACCAGGGTGCCACTTACAGGTGGGGATACCCTGTCCACCCCATCATCCGCCACTCCGGCACCACGTATATTGTGCGGACCCCTGAGGACCTTCCTGGAGCCCTGAACCTACTAGGTCTGAACTCGCTTCTCCACAGCTTCCCCTACCCCCCGTGGATCAAGATCGCAGACACCAGCGCGCGGCTCAGCAGAGTCCTCGTCCCCCTCCACGTCGCGGCTCACGTTCACCTCACCGATCCCCGCGCTCAACTCGGGATTAACACCGATCCTTTAAGATGCTGGTTGCTGATGGGACGATCTCCTGCAATTACTTCTTCCTCCCTCCCAATCTGAACTCTCCTGCCCGAATCCCCTATGTTTCAGGTTTGGGGGTGGGATATGCCTCTCTGGGGGACATTGGGTCTTAAATGGGAACGATGCAATGTATTATCCCTACTGGGTTTCTGTGTGTGGGATGCTTACTCTAAGAGTGATTTTACACTCTACACCGTGTGTTTTTTTAGCTGGGTCCTCCCCACTCCCCTGTCTCTCCCTCTCTCTTTCCCCTTTTTCTCCCCCTACCTCTGTTGCCTCTTCAATCCTCCTTCACTACAACCTTTCCTTTCTTAAAACTGTCCCTTGGGAGAATGCAGAGTTTTCTGTTCACATGTAATTGTTATTTTCCAGCCGGTCACTGAAGGGAGATGCTGCACTGTCTTTTCGCAGTGTGACCTCTCCCCCACCATAATTGTCGCGGGGTGACCTTTCCCCACTGGGCTTTCGCTACCTGCTCTTGCTTGCCTCAGGTTGCATTGTGATGGTTATGGATCTCATTAATGTCTCGTATTGGCATCAGATTGGTGGATCCTGGGATAATGTTCCTGATGACTTATTATGTCTTCTCTTTTCACCCTGACTCCCCTGGACGCCCCTTTACCATCCTTACGGGTCTCCCTCTTTTCCTTTGTTGTCCTCCTTTGTGACCCTGTGCTCCTTCTATTAGGCCCTTTGTTGGACCATATCTGCTGAGTGTTTCTGGAGCAAGTGGCTCGGACTGCCCAATGTTTAGGTCCGTCCTCCCTTGTTTCCCCCTCCAGTCTGCGCAGGTCCCAGGCTGACTACCCCCAGGGGTTCTTGGCCTACCTAGCGCTTGGGTTTCTTTCCCAGCCTTTCTGCCCTCTCCGGGCTCCCTTGCCCTTTCTCTCTCTTCTTCTCTTCCCCCTCTTTTTCCTGGTTCCCCCTACCCTCTACTTACTCTCTCCTTCCCCTGGTACCTGTTTGCCACCCTCCTTTCCGTTTTCTTCCCCTGTCTGTCTTCGGCCCTGCCTGTCGCTTCTCACTGAGATATGGCTTCCGTTCTGTGTCTCCCTCAATGTGCAAGGGCTGAACGTCCCTGAGAAACGTTCTTCCCTACTGCACCTCCTGTGGGCCAAGCGGGCCTCTGTGGCATTCCTTCAGGAGACCCACTTCCGCACTGACCAATTGCAAAAGTTGTCAGATCGTAATTTCCCTGAGGTCTTTCACAGTTGTTCTCCAGATTTCAAACCAAGGGGGTGTCTATCTTCTTTGCCCTTTCTGCTCCTTGGGAGTATCTAGATCAGAAAGCGGATTCTGAAGGGCGGTACCTTTTTGTGAAGGGTAAGATGGCGGATACACTGTGTACCTTTGGTACGGCTTATCTCCCTAACTCCGGTCAGCCAGCCTTCTTGGAGCGTTGTCTTTCGAGGTAGAGGATTTTCTAGAAGGCTTGATAATCTTCGGGGGAGACCTCAACATGGCCTTAGACCCCACCCTGGACTCCTCGTCTGGACATTCCTCCCTCTCTTTCTCCTCCCTTAGCAGTGCCAAGAAATCTCTGTATTCTTTTCAGCTGCGCCTCATTCATCCTGTAGACAAGGATTTCACTTTCTTTTCCCACCCTCACAATCTATACTCCCACATTGACTACCTGTTTCTTTCCCATTCCCATTTGGCCCAAGCGGTCTCTTCTTCCATTGATCCTATTTCCTTCTCGGATCATGCCCTCGTCTCTTTCCCTGTCTTTTTCCTCTCCACATTCTGGAGCTGGCGCCTTAATGAGGGCTTACTGAAGGATCCAGGAGTGTTCTCTGAGCTGCAGACTGAACTAACTAACTTATTCTCTACTAACGTTACCCCGACTCCTCCCCTTCGGTTGTCTGGGAAGCCCATAAATGCTACATCAGAGGTATCTTTGTTAAGCTTGGCTCATGGCTTAAGAAAGAGTGTTCTGCGAAAATTACTAAGCTGGTCTCCCAGATTGCCGAATTGGACAAACAACATAAACGAACCCTTGCCCTGTCCACTGGTGCGGAACTGGCTGTCCTTCGCATTAAGTTGCGGGACCTCACCTTCTCCCATGCCAAGGCTTCCCTAGCCCGTTGTCGGCGTCATTGTTTTGAGTTTGGTAACAAGCCAAGTAGGACCCTGGCTCGCGCTCTTTTATTCCTTTTGTTAACTTCGAGTCAGGCTCCAAACTCTCCTTATCCTCACATATTGCAGACGCCTTCCGCTCATACTACGAGGGTCTTTACAGCCTCCCGCCCTCGGGAACCCCCCGGGATTCTCCTCTTTCCTCTATCTCTGCTTATATTTCCAGCTCTGGCCTTCCCTCTCTGCCAGAGGACAGTGTCGCCACGCTCTTAAATCCTCCCCCTCTGGCAAAGTGCCCGGCCCTGACGGTCTTTCGCTTCCATACTACAAGGCCTTCTCCCCTCCCCTTTGTGATCATTTTCTGGCTGATTATAACTCTCTCTCCACCGGCACCCCCTCCCTCCTGACGCCCTTCGTGCCCACATTACAATCATTCCTAAAGAGGGTAAAGACCCCTCTCTCTGCCAGAACTATCAAACTATTTCTCTCCTTAATCTTGACTTGAAGCTCTTCTCCAAAATTTTAGCGTCCCGCCTCACTCCCCTTTTCCAGCCCATCATTCATTTAGATCAAGTGGGCCCACACGTGAGGCTAGGGCAGTGATGGGTAACCTTGACACTCCAGCTGTTGCAAAACTACAATTTCCATCATACCTGAACAACCAAAGATATGGCTTTGGCTGCCCAGCATGATGGGAGTTGTAGTTTTGCAACAGCTGGAGTGTCAAGGTTAGCCATCACTGGGCTAGGGATAACACGACCAGGGCCAGGGCCGGCGTCAGCACCCGGCTGACTAGGGCAAGTGCCGGGGCCCACAGCTCCTCTAGGGGCCCACTCCCGTCTGTTACTACATTTTTTTTTTTTTTTTAGTAAAAAAAAAAAAAAGTGTAGTAACAGGGGGGACTGGGCCCCTAGAGGCCGCATGTGACAGTTAGGGGCCCGCCGATACATACTGGGGTCCCCGGGCACACGTCTTCCTGCAAGTCTTCCCTACAGCCGAGTAGGTAGGAAAAGGACGTTTGAGTATGAAGGACCTGTGGTGATGTCATGGGTCATGTGATCGGACACCTGACCTGATAGAGGGCAGAAGGTAGGCTCTGTAAACTAATAGTCAACTGTATGTGCTGGCGTTTCTAGTTGTTTTGTTTTGTGTATACAGGTCCTGCTGTAATATGTATGTATACAGCAGGACCTCCTATCTACTTTCTATCTATCTATCTATCTATCTATCTATCTACTTTCTATCTATCTATCTATCTATCTATCTATCTATCTATCTATCTATCTATCTATCTATCCACAGAGCAGGAGCTGTATACAGGAGTGGTGCTGCTGGTTCTGCATGATATATATATATATATATATACACATATATACATACATACAGAGAGCAGGAGCTGTATACAGAACTAGCAGCAGCATGTAAGATATATATATATATATATATATATATATATATATATATATATATCTTACATTCTTGTGCTGCTAGTTCTGTATACAGCTACTGCTCTGTATATAAATAAATAAATGATTCCCACTGTGTGCCCACTCTGTGCAGCGGGTGGATACAGCGGGAGTACCGCCTGGAAAACTGGGATACAGCCTATGGCTATGGTTGTATATATGGTTATATATATGGTTGTATATATATATAACATGCTGGAGCTGCTAGTTCTGTATACAGCTCCTGCTCTGTGTGTATATATATATATATATATATATATATATATATATATATATATATATATATATATATATATGTATATATATGATCCTTTCACTGTGCCTGACTCCTCCAGAGTCCTGACTACTGCAGAGATCAGGAGATACAGGAGGAGAAAGATATGCAGCAGCCGCATGTTTCTTCTGCTGCAAATCTTTCCTCGCCTGTATCACCATGATTTGCTCCTCAAAGGGGCCCGCCGAGGCTCTGTCGCCCAAGGGCCCACAAAAACCTGGAGCCGGCCCTGACCAGGGCTATCAACCTTGTTCATTATGCTCACTCTAATTCCCTCCCAACTATGCTCCTTTCCACCGATGCAGAGAAGGTCTTTGACAGAGTCAGCTGGCCTTTTCTTACGGCCACGCTTCAACACCTTGGGCTTGGCCCTCACATGCTGGTGTTGATAGGGTCTCTATACTCCCATGCTTCGGCTCAGGTCTCTGTCAACGGCCTTCTCTCGTCAGCATTTCCTACACGTAATGGAACCCGCCAGGGCTGTCCCCTCTCTCCCCTCATCTTTATCCTGACACTGGAACCCTTTTTACGACATGTGAGACGGATGTGTCCGGGTTGGCCCCTCTGAGCACAAAGTCGCGGCCTATGCAGATGACCTTCTTTTCTTTCTCACCCAACCCTCTGTGTCTCTCCCTTATCTTCTTTCTGAATTGTCTAAATTCCAGGCCCTCTCCAACTATAAGATTAACCTTCAGAAATCGGAGGTTCTTAACCTTTCTCTTCCACTCCTGTGGTTTCCACTCTTGCAGCCTCCAAGTTCCTCCTCCAAGTTATGGGTTGGCCTAGAAAGGTCCCTTTCCTCTGTTCCTCTAGTAGCTGCTCCTTGGCTTAGTTCTTCTAGTAGACTTGTGGGGCCCCATCCCATTATTGCCCCGACTCTCAAGCGACTCTCTGCCACAAGTACTTCTCCTCTGCTTCCCTGGCTCCCCACCTGTCTCCCCCTCCTCCCGGTCTTGGGTAACCCTTCGTTCTCAGCGGGGAACTCTGACCCGGTTTTACGCACTTGGTTCTGTGCGGGTTCTTTCCGTGCTAAACATTTTCTCCGCAGCGCTGCATGTGTTCCCCTCTCGGACCTCCGGGACCTCTCGGACCTCCGGAACCTCCCGGACCCCTCTCCTTTAGGGTTCTGGAGGGCCCTGCAGCTATATCACTTCCTCCTCTCTCTTCCTGCCCCTTTTTCTTTCTCGTGTGCTCTTACTCAGTTCGAGACCCTCTGCCTTGGCACGGGCCCTCTCCGGCACTCCCTTTCGCTTCATTATGCCATGTTGGGGTCCCCCCAGACCAGCCCCCGCCTCCGTTCCTTGCGGCGTGGGAACTAGATTTGAATACCACTTTTTCAGGCCCTCAAATAGATCGGATATATGCATGTACCCACACCTCCCCTATCTCTTCCTGCCTTCAGGAAGCGGGCTACAAGATACTCTCACGTTGGTACCGGGTGTCTGTCCGTCTTTACAGAATTGTTCCTAAAGTGTCCCCCCTGTGCTGGAGGAATTGTGGCGAAGAGGGCTCACTTCTCCATATGTTCTGGAGTTGCCCTAAATTGGTCCCCTTTTGGAAGGAGGTTTGGCGTATTGTGTCGACCTTCACGGAATTTCCACTTCCTTTTTTACTGTCACTTTTTCTCCTGCACATGTCGGACATACTGTTTAAAAGCTACCGCCGTTCTATTCTCAGTCACCTGATCAATGCTGCTCAGGCTTGTATTCCGGCTCTCTGGCCTCTGCCTTCTCCCCCTACTGTTGCTATGTGGTTTCGGAAGGTGGAGGACCTCAAGTACATGGAAGATCTCACAGCACAACTGCATGACCGCAACGTCTGCTTTTTCCAGACTTGGTATCACTGGGAGCAGTTTGTTGACTCAGATGAATAGATGAATACCGGACTCTCTTATCTCTGCGAGGAGCTTCTTCCCCCTCCCCCTCCATTTTCGCCCCTTCCTTATGTGTCCTGCCACCCTTCCCACCTTTCTTGCCTTCTCCCCGCTTCCTTCTTCTTTTCCGACCTCTCCCCCTTTTCTTTCCTTCCTACCACTACAGTTCTACCAATGTTTGAGCGTTAGCTCTTGTCCCGTAACCAATAGTGCCTAGTTTACTGTGGCCTGTTTCTTTGTTTCGCCCCTTTGTTTTTGACTAATGGCTGCTTCACTCCCACGCCTTGTTGGCCATACTGTTCGGCCGTTACCTTATATGTTGCACCCACTGGTGCTGATTGTTTGTACAACGGACCCAATGTTATACTGTGCGTGTGTATGTTATATGACAAAAATTAAATAAAAATTCTGAATTAAAAAAAAAAAAAAGAAAAATGTAAAAAATTAGCATTTTATGAACTTTGAAATTCTCTGCTTCCAAAAAAAGGAAGTCGTAGCACATAAATTAGTTACTAAGTCACATTACCAATATGTCCTCTTTTTTCTGGCATAATTTGGTAAACATATTTTACTTTTTTAGGGTGTTATGGGACTGATTTTTTTAGGGACCAGTTCTTTTTTTTAAAATGATTTAGAAGGCTTGTATCCTGAAAACCCCTTTAAGTGACGCCATTTTGGAAACTACATACCTTAAAGAATTAATCTAGAGGTATAATGAGCATTTTGACCCTACAGGGGCTTGAGAAAAGTATTCACCATTAGGCTATGTTCACACTACGTAAAAGTACGGCCGTTGTTGCCGATGGCAACAACAGCCGTACTTTTACCGCGGTGAATCAATGCCTTACTTTCTATGGGATCCTGGCCGGAGCATACACACATCGTCAGTTTTCTGCGGCCGGAATTCAGTGAATTCTGGCCGCAAAAAGACCTGTCAGTTCACACAGTGAAGCGAGCGGCTCTGGCCACTCACTTCACTGTGTGCTATGGGAAGCTCTGATGCGGGCGCGCGCTGATGCGCCCGCATCAGAGCTCCGCGGCCGGAGAGATCATCCAGCTGGTACTTAAGGACTGGCCGGAATGATCCGGGCCGAGACCGGCCGTTCCGTGACCCGGCCAGGGTCACGGAATGGCCGGTTGTTCACGTAGTGTGAACATAGCCTTAGGCCGTAAAAAAAATGGAAAGTTAAAATTTTCCAATAATATATACATACAATATACTACATAGATTAAAGTTTCTCATTTTCAAGAGGAACATGAGAGAAAAAGCACCCAAAAGTTTGTAACGCCGGTTCTCTTGAGTACTAAGGTACCTCATATGTGGGTATAAACCACTGTATGGGAACACAGGAGGGCTCAGAAGGAAGGGAGCGCCAATTAGCTTTTTCAATGCAGATTTTGCTAAAGAAGTTTTTGAGCGCCAGGTGCGTTTGCAGAGCCCCTGTAGTGTCAGCAGAGAGAAAACCCCCCATAAGTCACCCCATTTTGGAAAGTGCCCCACTCAAAGAATTCATCTTGGATTAGGATGAGCATTTTGACCCCACAGGTATTAGAGGAAGGTATTCAAAATTAGACAGTAAAAATGAAAAACTCGAATTTTTCCAATAATATGTTCGTTTAGTTTGAAATTTCTCAATTTTACGAGGAACAAGAGAAAAAAGTACCCCAAAATTTGTAACACAGGTTCTCCTGAATACAACGGTACCCCATATGTGGGCATAAACCACTGTGTGGGCACACAGCCGGGCTCAGAAGGAAGGGAGCGCCAATTAGCTTTTACAATGCAGATTTTGCTGAAGAAGTTTCTGAGCGCCAGGTGCGTTTGCAGCGCCCCTGTAGTGCCAGCGGAGTAAAATCTCCCCATAAGTCACTCCATTTTGGATAGTGCACCCCTCAAAGAATTCATCTTGGGGTGTTGTGAGCGTTTTGACCCCATATTTGAGGAAAGTATTCAAAGTTGTCCAGTAAAAATGAAAAATTCGAATTTTTCCAATAATATGTTGGTTTAGTTTGAAATTTGTCAATTTCACGAGGAACAGGAGAGAAAATTCACCCCAAAATATCTAACGCAGGTTCTCCTGAGTACAACAGTACCTTATATGTGGGTATAAACCACTGTATGGGCACACAGTGGGGCTCAGAAGGAAAGGAGCGCCAATTAGCATTTTCAGTGCAGATTTTGCTGAAGTTTCTGAGCGCCAGGTGCGTTTGCAGCGCCCCTGTAGTGTCAGCAGAGTAAAATCCCCCTGTAAGTCACCCCATTTTGGAAAGTACACCCCTCACATAATTCATCTTGGGGTGTGGTGAGCATTTTGACCTCATGGATATTAGAGGAAAGTATTAAAAATTTCTCAATTTCACAAGGAACAGGAGAAAAAACGTACCCCAAAATCTGTAACGCAGGTTCTTCTGAGCACAACGGTACCCCATAAGTGGGCATAAACCACTGTATGGGCACACAGCGGGGCTCAGAAGGAAGGGAGTGCCAATTTGCTGGAGCAAAACCGCAGCTAGTAATAGTTATTAGAATAGCGCAGTTACTAAGATAAAATAAAAAAAATGAGATTACAGGTAATCTAAGGGTGGTTACGGGCAACCTGGGGTGGATACGAACAACCTGCTGTGGTTACGGACAATCTGGGGTGGTCACCGGCAACCTGCTGTGGTTGCGGCAACCTGAGGTGGTTACAGGCAACCTGCTGTGGTTACGGGCAACGTGGGGTGGTTACGGGCAACGTGGGGTGGTTAAGGGCAACGTAGGGTGGTTACGGACAATCTGGGGTAGTTACAGACAATCTGGGGTGGTTACTGAGAATCCGGGGTGGTTACGGAGAATCTGGGGTGGTTACGGATAAACTGAAGTGCTTATAGGTAATCTGGGATGGGTACATGTAATTTGGGGTGGTTACGGCAATCTGGAGAGGGTCACTGGCAATTTGGGGTGGTTAAGGGCAATGTGCGGTGGTTAGAGGCAACGTATGGTGGTTATGTGCAATCTGGGGGGATTACGTGTAATCTGGCGTGATTACGGGCAACCTGGAGTGGTTACAGGCAACCTGCTGTGGTTACGGCAACCTGGGGTGGTTACAGGCAACCTGCTATGGTTACGGGCAATGTGCGGTGCTAACAGACAATCTGCGGTGGTTACGGGCAACGTGGGGTGGTTACGGGCAACGTGGGGTGGTTACGGACAATCTGGGGTGGTTACAGACAATCTGGGGTGGTTACAGACAATCCGGGGTGGTTGCGGAGAATCCGGGGTGGTTACGGATAAACTGAAGTGCTTATAGGTAATCTGGGATGGGTACATGTAATTTGGGGTGGTTATGGCAATCTGGAGAGGGTCACTGGCAATTTGGGGTGGTTTCGGGCAATGTGCGGTGGTTAGAGGCAACGTGTGGTGGTTATGTGCAATGTGGGGGGATTACGTGTAATCTGGCGTGATTACGGGCAACCTGGGGGGGTTAGAGGCAACCTGCTGTGGTTACGGCAACCTGGGGTGGTTACAGGCAACCTGCTGTGGTTACGGGCAATGTGCGGTGCTAACAGACAATCTGCGGTGGTTAAGGGCAACGTGGGGAGGTTACGGACAATCTGGGGTGGTTACGGATAAACTGAAGTGCATATAGGTAATCTGGGGTGGGTACCTGTAATTTGGGGTGGTTATGACAATCTGGCGTGGTTACAGGCAATCTGGAGGGGGGCATTGGCAATTTGGGGTGGTTACAGGCAACCTGCGGTGGTCAGAGGCAACGAGGCAGTGGTTAGAGGCAACGTGCGGTGGTCAGAGGCAACGTGCGGTGGTCAGAGGCAACGTGCGGTGGTCAGAGGTAATGTGCGGTGGTCAGAGGTAACATGCGGTAATCAGAGGCAACGTGCGGTGGTCAGAGGCAACGTACTGTGGTCAGAGGTAACGTGCGGTGGTTACGTGCAATCTAGGAGGTTACATGTAATCTGGCGTGATTACGGGCAACTTGGGGTGGTTATGCGTAACCTGCGGTGGTTGCGGGCAACCTGGGGGGGTTAAAGACAATGTAGGGTGGTTAGGGATAAACTGAAGTGCTTAAAGGTAATCTGGGGTGGGTACCTGTAATTTGGGGTGGTTACGTCAATCTGGCGTGGTTACGGGCCATCTGGAGGGGGTCACGGGCAACGTGCGGTGGTTACGGTCAACTTGCGATGGTTATGGGCAAAGTGTGGTTACATGTAATCTGGCGTGATTACGGGCAACCTGCGGTGGTTACGGGCAACCTGCGGTGGTTACGAGTAATCTGGGGGGAGTTACGGGTAATCTGGGAGTAAACCGCAATTATTACTATAACAAAAAGTGTGTGTTTTATTTTTTTGTATGTTTTTTTTTTTTGTACTTTTACACATTCATTTTTACTATATTACTATGATTACTGTGATTTCTATCACAGTAATCATAGTTCAGTGACAGGGACCAAATTGGTCCCTGTCCCTTTAAATTTTCAGAGTTGACTGCTTCTGAAGCGCATGCGCACTTCAGAAGCAGTCAGGACGGCAAGGAGGGAGGACCTCCCTGGATCGGGTGAGTATATGGGGTAGGGGAGGTGACTGGGGGGGTGGGGGCGACTTGGGGGGGGACACTTCACTTTTTATCCCCTGTCACCAATGATTTATGGTGACAGGGGATGAAAAGTGCCGGGCTGCACATGGCACAAGCGGTCAGCGGTATATAGTAATATCGCTGATCGCTTGTATGGGGACCACACGGGTGGTCCCGATCACTGCCCAATGCTCTCTGCAACCTCCGGTGGCGGAGAGAATGGGGCTTTGATTAATTTTTACTTTTCCATCACTGTGGACAGACATTGTCTGTTCACAGTGATGGCGGCGGCCATCTAGGATGGCCGCCAGGGGAGGGGAGGGTCAGTGACCGGGCCACTAGGGGGGCTGATCTGGGGGACACATATTTCATCTCCCCTCGCTGTGGATTCACGGTGGAGGGAGATGAAAGTCAGCAGCGGCGCCGGCAATGCCCGGTACCAAAGGATGCCACTATAACGTTAATAGCGGCGATCGCTGGTATGGGGGCCGTCCGGGACGGCCCCCACACACTGCTCCGACCCCTCAGCTACCTCAGGTAGCTTGGGGGACGGGGTAGGGGCCTTACCGGCAGCCTTATTCTCTGCCATCGCTGTAAAAAGCTGAGGGCAGCAGAACAAGACCCATTAGTGACCGCCGTAAAAAGCCTTATCGGCGGTCACTAAGGGGTTAAAGGGGAGCTCCAGATAAGAAAAACTTGTTTTCTATTGAGCAGCTGGCACTCCCCTTTGTAAGACCCACGTGACCCAAATTAGCATGATACACCTGTGCTCACATGTCAGTACCTCCATGTTTTTCCCATTCTGTCTGCAGCAGTGTGGTGATTGCAATACCATATTTACACTTGTGTCATTTGGGGGCAGCCTTCTCCGCTGGAGGTGCCGGCTGGGTTTTGGTGGGGCATTTTGGGTTTGGTCCTGTGACATTGGAGTTGCAGGGCCATTCCATGGCCTTCCTTTCCTGCATGTGCACGCTTTGCGGGGTTGGCAGTCACTGACCGACACAGTGGGGAGTTAGCGTAGGGACCCCTGTGAACCAGGAGACCTGCACGTGGTACACGGGCAGTATGGTTTGATCAAATTATATACCAACATCCCAGCGTTGGTTTTTAAAAATAGCCGAGCGGCATTAGTATCAGTCATAGGTGTGATGTGCAGCAGCTCCTTTTCTCCATGTCGCATTAAAAGTACATTAAAAGTTATATAGATGTATCTATACAATGTATTACCGTATCTGTACGGTCCTGCCACACTGGTAGCTGATAGAAATCCAGGAAGTGAAGAAAAATGGCCTCTGTGCCAAATCATATTGTATCCTGCTCCTTCTGCTCTCCCACCTTAGGAGACAAATATCCCATGCTTCTGTCTCACGTGTGTGTGTTTGCAGAAGACAGGCTGATGATGCAGAGAGGAGGCTTGGCTGGATTCCCCAATCCCCTGAGTGATCCACCATCTCTGAATGGCCAGAAGCAGGTGCAGCACTAATTTTACTGATTGTGATACGTGAGGGACTGTGATGATCAGCTGAGGAAAAGCATTGCATTGTGGGAACTGCTCAACCAGGAAGGACAGAAACACAATACAGAACCCCCCCCCCCCCCCCCCCCCCCCCCAAACAAATGGATTTTTGGTAGTTTTAAAACTGGGATAGATAGGTAAGTAATGCTATATGCTATATGTTTCATTTTTTTAACCCCTACCTGGAGTTGCCCTTTAAGTCCTCTTTGTGCATTTATATAGTGTCCGGTTTTGTAGTTAGGTCTTCTCTGCATCTATAGGCTGGGTTCACACTACGTATATTTCAGGCAGTATTTGGTCCACATGTCAGGTCCTCATAGCAACCAAAACCAGGAGTGGATTAAAAACACAGAAAGGATCTGTTCACACAATGGTGAAATTGAGTGGATGACCGCCATATAACGGTAAATAACTTCCATTATTTCAATATAACAGCCGTTGTTCTAAAATAACAGCAAATATTTGTCATTAAATGACGGCCATCCACTCAGTTTCACCATTGTGTGAACAGATCCTTTCTGTGTTTTTAATCCACTCCTGGTTTTGGTTGCTATGAGGACCAAATACTGCCTGAAATATACGTAGTGTGAACATAGCCATATAGTAGCAAGATCCCTCTGTGCATTCATACATTATAGGCGCTACCTTTCACTCATATAGTAGATAGATCCCCCTGTGCTCCCATATGGTAGATTGTGAAAATACTCCCACCTCCTTATGTACATAAGGGTTACATGTCACTTGCCTCCCAAAAAAAGTTCATATTTCCTGATATGTGAGAAAAAAAAAAAACATTTTCCAAAATATATAAAAATTGTATATTTATCATCTTTAGATACAAAAAAGTTTACAACAGACTTTAATATTACTGCTTCATTGATGTATTTCCCACTCAGCCAGTCAGTGACTTCGTTGGTGTCCCACCCCAGTCACTGATTGGCTGAGCAGGCAATCAATCAGCCAGGTATCCACAAAGACCCACCCTTCTCTTAATCTTATCACCCAATTGCCCTCCTTAACCAGGACCATAAAATACTGACTAAAAAGACTTTCTCACCAACGGACATTTAGTTAAAAATGTTCGAAGAACGGTGGCAGTCACTCCATATCTACTTTACCCTTCTGTAGATTACAGAGATGACTGGCCGACCTAAATGTTGACATACCTGATCTTGCCATCTTAGAATACTCCATAAAGACACTACCCTTGACTCACCACATGGAAATGACCTTGCAAATCTTCCATAGGACTTACATCTTCCCAACACTGGGTTTTAAGGGTGGGTTCACGCAGGACTACTCGCAGCGGAAATCTCGCTGCGAGTTTTGCAGCGAGATCCACTACGAGGTAAGGTCCTGGCAGGCCCCTGTGACTACATACTTTCAGGCCGCTGCAAGTGTGTAATTCACCCGCCCCCTTAACCCCTTAATCTCGCTGTCTGTATACATTACCTGTCTCCTAGCTGCACGGGGTCCCGGTTTCCTGCCCTCCCGCCCAGCCAATCAGCGGCTGCGGCTGGTCAACACACTGATTGGCTGGGCAGCAGCCTGGGAAGCCTGGACCCCGTGCAGCAAGAAAACAGGTAATGTATACAGACAGCGAGATTAAGGGGTTAAGGGGGCGGGTGAATTACATACTCACAGCGGTTTTTCAGACCTGCCAGGACCTTATCTCGTAGTGGATCTCGCTGCAAGTCCTCCTATGTGAAGGCACCCTAAAACAGGAATCTTTTGATCCAATTCTTGCTTTAACTGTGGTGAACCAGGCGCAGATAAAGCTCACTGCCTTTGGCACTGCACTGTGGTACAATCTTTCTGGAAGACTGTGAAATGATTCGCAAAGTCCCACCTGGTGACATTTGATTGAGGGGCCAGAAAACTACTACTTCTCACCAGGGGCGGTCTTGGCATTTCTGGGGCCCCAAGCGAAGTTATGTCTGCCCCCCCCCTCGACACACGTTTTAAAACAATAGACCGCTGTGTGTTGCCCCCAGTAGTATATACCCCTTGTGCGCTACCGCCAGTAATATATACTCCTTGTGTGCTGCCCCCAATAGTATATACCCCATGTGTCCTGTCCAGCGGCCCTGTCCTGCGGTCTTGAGCACAAGAGTGGGGCGTGGGGGCCCCCCTGGATGTTGGGGGCCCCAAGCGATCGCTTGGGGTGCTTGGTGCCAAAGACCGTCACTGCTTCTCACGTTACCACCTAGAGTTCAATGAAAGATTAAAGAAACTTTTCGAGGCACAGCGTGGTATTTAACAAGGGGGCTTATTGTCTGACTGCAGCTTATCTTTTCCAGAATAGACATAATGATGAGCTGTATAGGGACCTTTAGGCTAGGTTCACACAACGTCATTCAACGGCCGTTAAAAAAACGTCCGTTTTTGACGCGATTTAACTGACATCAATGTCACTGCATTGAAGTCAATGGGAGGACAGACGCCCGATGCACACGCCGCATTGGAAAATGCCCATTTTTTTCAATTAGGTGTGTGCATTGGGCGTCCGTCTTCCCATTGGCTTCAATGCAGTGACATTGATGTCAGTTAAATCGTGGCAAAAACGGCCGTTTTTTAATGGCTGTTGAATGACGTTGTGTGAACCTAGCCTTAGTCTGTTTTTCTACATTTAGGTTGGTAAACTCTACACCAGAAATGGGTTGACCCAGAAATTGTGCAAATCCTTCCATTATAATTTTGCCCTGCCACTCCTGATTTTGGTTGAAAAGAAGCCTGACCAAAAGACTGACGGAAATACTATGTGTGAACCATGTGTGCCATTGAGGTACTACTTTTGTACCTGGCCAAAATAATTTCTTGATTTAAGTCGCTACAAAAATTATTAGAGTGCTTTGACATGTTCAGCCTATGTGCACATAGTTTGCCTGTTTGTCAGACAAAACAAAAACCTGGGACACCTTTGGCTGTTTTTTTCAATCGAATGAGAGAATACTGCATGATCTCTCAATGAGGTGGACTTCTGGTTAGTGTGTAAAAAACAAAGTCATTTTCATTAATAAAAAAAATTCCCTACCCTAATAAAAGTTTAAATCACCCCCGTTTTTAAAAAAAAAACAAAAAAACATATTTGATATTGCTGTGTGCGTAATTGCCTGAATTATTAAATTATTACATTCCTGATCTCACCAATAAACGGTGTTAGTGCATAAAATGCTAAAGCGCAAAAGTACTAATTTTTAGTCAATAAATTCCCAAAAATTGTAATAAAAAGTGATCAAAAGGTAGCATATACGCAAGTGAGGTACCGATAAAAAGTACAGATTATGGCGCAAAAAAGACACCTTGCACAGCCCCAAAAGGATAGACGAAAGGATAAAAGCGTTATAAGCATGGTAAAGTTTTAATTTTTTAAAAATCATCAAATAAAATGAAGGTTATACAAGTTACATATCATAGTAATCATACTGACTTGAGGAACATTTATAACATGTCAGTTTTACTATAGGGCCAACAACGTAAACATGAAACCCCCTGAAATTATTTTTTTTAAAAATGTCAATTTCATCATGCATATAATTTTTTTCTGGTTTTGCAGCATAAAATATGCAAAATTCAGCCTGTCATTGCAAAGTACAATTGGTGTCACAAAAAATAAGGGCTCATGTGGGTCTCTAGGTTACAAAATGCAGCCACTATAGCCTTTTAAACACGAGAAGAAGAAAAAAACAAAAAAGAAAATTGGCCCGGTCTTCAAAGGGTTAATATGTGGCACATACAGAAAGGGTTACAATATGTAATTTTGTACATTTGAATATATTTGTGCCATGTCTGGAAATGTTTTATGAATATGACAAAGAATTTATAGTATGTTTTCTTTCTTTTAACATGTCATATATAAGTGTTGCTTCAGCTGTGGGTGAAGCTGTCTGCCATGGATAGCTGACCCCTCTTCTCCCACTTATGTTATCCACTGTCTCTATAACATATCAGATAATATAAAATATTCTAAAGAAAACCCTTTAAAGAGTATTAACAGGAATAAAATTAAAGGTAACTCACCTGATAATCTGCAGAAATCAACTCTGACAAGCAATATGAAAACCATAAAGCTGAAATAAAATAACATTCCCATGTTTGTGTGGTTCTCAGCCTCTTACACTTTGTAAAACTGCTGTAACAAATGGCACAAGACAGCACAGACTCTAAGAAGCTTCTGTCCCTTCTTAATAGAAAGAACCAATCTGAGTATAGACACAGAGTGATCACTTGTTACTAGGGAGAGTCTCTTTTTAGATGCACTTAACTCTTTTAGAATGTTACTAAAGTCGATAAGTGAACAGTGGTGCCTCCTAGTGCTCACTTATTATATTTGTTCAAAAGAACCATGTGATGAGGCAAAAAGCCTTAAAGGGGTATTCTGCCCAAAATATAAAAAATGAAATGCTCCCAAACCCACCTGGTCTTACTCACCAAGTCCCCCTATTTTGAACTGTCTCCTGTCTTTCTAGCTGCCGCCGTTTCTGAGCTACAAGTTTTTCTAGGAGCAGAAAAAAAGTTCTGGTGCCAGAGATTTGTAATTTACTTTTATTAAAAAATCTGTAGTCTTTGAGTATTTATCAGCTGCTGTATGTCCTGCAGGAAGTGGTGTATTCTCTCCAGTCTGACACAGTGCTCTCTGCTGCCACCTCTGTTCATGTTAGCAATTGTACAGAACAGCAGCAAATCCTCATAGAAAACCTCTCATGCTCTCCAGACTGGAAAGAATAAACCACTTCCTGCAGGACATACAGCAGCTGATAAGTACTGGAAATTTTTTAATAGAAGAAAATTACAAATCTCTGGCACTTGCTGGGACCAGTTTATTTGAAAGAAAGCATTTTTGAGTGAACTCTTTCTTTAAAATTAGTGAAAGGATGGAGATGGTACTCACCAATGTTCAGTAGATCTTTATTTTTAAAATATCTTTAAAATCCCGCTCGGACTGCAACGGGCGGCAGATACACCAAAAACCCACGTAATCACTGTGACAGCTGTTTCTGACGTACTGCACTTCACCGCTCCCTCGCTCACATCTCAAGTTAAAAGCTTGCGTGATGACATGCACGATGAAGATAAAAAACAAATATTATTGAATTAAAAGAAAAGCACATGTAGCTTAATAACTGTAACTATCCAATGTGCTAAAGAAACATAGTCAGGTCAATCCTGTCATTTATACCTCTCACCCATTGGGCGTTTGTGGAGAGGATCCACTTAGCTTCTTTTTGCAACAAGATTTTGTTAGTATCACAATTACATTAAGGGTACGTTCACACTTACCGGATCCGCAGCAGATTTCATTTAAATAACTTAACATAGCATCAAATCTGCACCATCAAATCTGCTGCAGGTGTGGGTGCGTTCACACTTATAGGATCCGCAGCAGATCTGCAGCAGATTTGATGGGGCAGATTTGATGCTGTGTTCAGTTATTTAAATTAAATCAGCTGCGGATCCGGTAAGTGTGAACGTACCCTAGGGGTCCTATTACACGGGTCGATCAATACTGGAAACAAGTGCTGATCTCCTAGATCGGCACTCGTTTACTGGGCCTATTAGATGGCCGATAATCGTTTAGCAAGGGTTGTATGGACATCGTTAGCAATGTCTGTGCAGCTCTTGCCCAAACAGTGCACACTTTACCTGTACCAAAGGGCAGTCGGCGGCCGATGATTTTAGGACTGGGCCTAAAGAAATGATCAGCAGTGTGACAGCTAATCTCCCTCTGTAACTACCTGGAATGGAGAATCCTCCGCTCCGGGTAGATTAGCCCCCCCCCCCCCCCCCCGCCCTCTGACCAAACCCCCCCAACCTTTCCCGCCTTCCTCAATGGAGAAAATGCACATGGCATACCAGGACTTGCCTGTTTGCTTGCCTGCACAGCTCTAGGCTATACTCTCTCGCTGCTTTTGAGGACCCATCTGGCGCATGCACGCGCAATGATTATGATGATGTAATCATGGACTGAGTGGGTCTGCTGGCGTTGCACAGCTCCCTGCGGTGCGATTTGTGGCCCTGTTCTTACAAAAGAGAATGAAATTGACAGACAGGAGTGAATTGCTCGTCTCTCCTTTGTCTATCATTATCAGTGTTTTACAGTCAGTTCAGAGCGCAGAGGGCCCTCCTATGAGTCATGGCCCCCAGGGCAGCCGCCTGCCTTGCCCAAAGGAAAAGATATCTCTGGGTCTGTGACATCATTGCACCATGTGACTAATACAGTGGTGCCTTGGATTAGGAGTATAATTCGTTCCGGGATCGCGCTTGTAATCCAAATCCACTCTTATACCAAAGCAAATTTTCCCATAAGAAATCATAGAAATGCAGACAATAGGTTCCACACCCCAAAAATAATGATTTATTATTCTGAATAACGTAAAACAGATGAAACAAAGATTCAGAAACAGCAGAATATGTGATATTATAAGTTACTGTACAGTAATGGAGAGGATGGGAAAACACAAGGGCGGACAGAGACTGCAGGGAGTATGAAGGAATGAGCAGGGCAGATGTGGGCACATACATGCAGCACTCTCTGTCCGGGGAGAGAGGGGTTACAGCTATGGAGAGATTACCCCACAGTCCTGTCCCCTGATGTAAGCCCCAGTCTGAAGTGGATCTACCATGATTTGGAAGATGAGGGAGACTTCCTGGGTCAGAGTACAGGGCTGTAGACCCCGCTATGCAGACCATGCCCCTCCCCCACTCCTCCTCCCACCCAGTACAGGGAGCTCTTACACCAAAGCAATGCTCTTACACCAAGTCACAATTTTGAAAAACTGTGAGCTCTTAAACCAAGTTACTCTTAAACCAAGTTACTCTTAAACCAAGGTACCACTGTATAGAAAACGAGAGAAAGGGACAGAATTGGCTATACAAGCCAATGATATATATTCAGTTTATGGCAAGACAGGTTTCTTAGGGTACATTTACACAGAAAGATTATCTGACAGATTAACTGCCAAAGATAAAGCCAAAGCCAGGAATGACCTGTTGGTGAGGAAGCCTGAGGACTGGAATTGAGAAGCACTGCTATACACTCTATTGCTCAGTCTCCTTTGCCACCGCTGAGCAGAAGCTTCTCCCCAGTAACTGTGGTGTCATACCCTGCCGTCCTTCCTATTGGTAGTTGTAGGATTAGGTGTCAGGCAGGAGTCTCAGCACCGTCCTGTGTTCACATCAGAAGTTTCTTTGCAGGTTTGTGGATGCGTGGTGTCCCTCAGATATAACAATGTGTCAGAGAATCCCCCGCACCCTGCTCCTCTTCTCCTCGCTGTGTATATTCTATCTGACCGTCAGTCAGGCTGTGAAAGGTAAGTGAAAAACTAGAGAATGATCTGCTACAGAATGAGGGAAGGTTATAGATGTACATGTTATAGCCAGATATACTAGTGTAAATTATAACTGAAAGAATGTAACAAGCAGCCACCTAATTGCCAGATTTATCAGGGGGCACGGTTCTCTTTATCTGCCAAATCTAATGCCAGCTGGATTCTCCAGTGTGGCAGATGACTTTGAATGCTATGCTATAAAGCTATCAAGCTGTGAAAAGTGTGCATTTTTATCTATACTTGATCATATTAACTGACCATAAAAAAATTTGTTTTTGTTCAGGAACTCAGGTAGACTACCATATTTTCCGGCGTATAAGATAACTTTTTAACCCCTAAAAAATCTTCTCAGAAGTCAGGGGTCATCTTATACGGCAGAAATGGTCAACGCATACGGTGGGGGAGCCCTCCGTATGAGGCGACCCCTGTTAAAAAACAAACAATTCAACTCACCTGTGCCGGAGGACCCCAAAGCTTTTGCGGCAGCCGAGCGTCTCATCGGAGGAGCTCGGTGACGCTCAGCTGCTGGGAGAGCGTCAGGGCCCTGCGCCCCAGGCAGTGTGCATCACACTGCCTGCACCAGAACCATGACGGGAGGCTGCGGCTGCCCGGGACGGGTGACAGGTGAGTTGATTGTTGTAGTTTTTTTTTCAACTTCAGTTAACCCCTGCCTGACCGCAGCAGGGCTCCAGCTAGTATACCCTGCTGTGGTCAGACAGGGGTTAACATTTTCAGGCATATAAGACAAACTCCTGAAAATCTTCTTAAATGTCAGGGGTCATCTTATATGCCCAGTCATCTCATACGCTGGAAAATACAGTATATATTCCCTGAGACTCTTCTGTGTAACCTTTATGAGTTTATTATCTAAACTTAATAAACTCACCCGATTTAATATTTTTGTAGAGAACTTTATTTTTAGCACTAGTAAAGTTGTAAAGTGTTTTCACGAATCTGCAAGTTGAAATGTTAACCCCTTAATGACCGGGCCATTTTCATACTTTTTTCATTGCCGTAGAATTGTAAAGTGCTGCGGAATCTGTTGGCGCTATATAAATAAAAATTATTATTATTATTATTGCCGCCTTACAAGAGTCGCACCATTGTTTTATTTTTCCCCACGTAGCCATATGAGGTTTTGTTTTTTTTGCGGGCCAACTTATACTTTTTTATTGCCACCATTTTCAGATTCATAAAACCTACTGATTGTATTATTTTTATTAAACCTTTCTTAGAGGGATGATAGAAAAATGTCATTTGTGTTTAGATATTTTTAATAGTAAATTTACTCTATTCGGCGTCCATCAAGAATAACGTAATAAATGTATTTTCTAGGTCACTACGGTTACGGAGATACCAGATTTGAATTATTTATTTTTTTAGCTATTACCACTATTAGCACAATAGAAACGACTATCTTCTTGAGAAAAAACAACAAAAACTGTCCCCACATTGAAAGATCCATAGTTCTTATCTTTTGTGTAACAGCTGGTTTTGGACTCATTTTTTGCTGGAAATGTATAATTTTTACATACATATATATATGACTTTTTGATCTCTTTTATCATGTTTTTCTTACGCCGACTGACAAAAATCCAATTCTGGTGCTGTTTTATGTTTATTTATTTTACAGCATGCATCGTGTGGTATAAATAATGATTTCGTTTTATAGATTGGGTCATTATTGCGATACCAAACATGAATAGGATTTGTGTTTTTTAAGTGTTTTACATAACAGTTTATTATATTTGGGGAATACAATGCATTTTTATTATTGGGGGAGGGTTGGGTTTTTATTTATGTTTTATTTTTCACTTTTTTTTTTACTTCTACACAAATGTACATTACTGTACACTAGTGTATACTAACCTGTAATCTGCTGATCACTGATACAATACACTGCACTACTACTGTAGTACAGTGTATGTCAGCACTGAGCTGACAGGCAATCTACACAGCCATGCTTCTTCAAAAGGCCCCCGGGATCACCACATAGACTATTGGAAGCCCAGACCTCGTTGCAGGACTTCCGATCTCGTGAGTATACCGGCGTGCACCACTGAAACCTGTGACATGCCACTTTGATGATTTGACGGCGTCATTTAATATAAACTAAGATAAACCACCCGGAGCGGAGGATTGTTTAGCATTAATGATGCATTTTTGCAGCAATTGCAATGTTTTTTGTAAAATAGCACCATTTTTGCTTTGATTTTGACTGAATCATGGCAAAAATTGTGTTTTTCTACTGTGATTGCTCAAATCACAGCAAAATAGCATCAACATTGTGGCAAAAACGCATCATTAATATAGATGAGTGAATATACAGTATTAACAAAGTGAAGCAATTTGTTATGATCGGCTATCGGCTTATCAGGCTGCAGGCTTTGAACTTCATTATTCTCCGCTCCGGTTTCCCAGGACTGGATCCTGCTTTTCCAGGCACCAGGAGCAGCATTCGCATTAAGGCTATGTTCACACAATGTTTTTAATACGTAAAAAAAAGGGTGTCATTATAATAATAATATTATTTATATAGCGCTAACAGATTGCGCAGCACTTTTTTTTAATATATACAGAGACAGGCTTTTTCACGTAAAAAAGACATTGGTCTGATCCATGTTGATTCAACCAAAGGAAGAAATTTGATGTAAATTCAACTGCCATGTAGTGTTGAGCTAACTGTTTCAGAAAAGTTAGGTTTGAGTCGAACATCTTGATTTTCTCAAACTTGATCCGAACATTTTACTGTTCGTTCAAGTTAGCGTTCGAGTGTCTTTTTTGCCAGCCAATCAGTGCAGAGCAGAAACATCATTGCTGAGGTGTAGGAGTCTCATTGGCTGCTAAAATCACATGACCATCTCATATAAAAGTCACTATGCTGCGTTCTGGGTGCCATTTTGTCCTCATTCACCGTGGTGTATGGATGGCAACTCAGTGTACCATCGTCTGCCTGCACGCTGCCAGTTTGATTAGTTGCTGTGCTGTGTTCTGGACGCCATTGTCTACTCACTCACTCACTGTGCTGTACAGACTGCTATTGCAGTGTATCATTTCCGTGCGTCCAGCCATTTTGATTAGTCCCTATGCTGCTTTCTGGACGCCATTGTCTCCTTACTAGAGATGAGCAAGCATGGTCGTCCGAGCTTGGGACTCATTCGAGTATTAGGGTATTCAATGGTACTCGTTACTCGGACGAGCATCTCGCGATACTTGAGAAAATAGCATCATCCTTTTCCTGTAAGTTTGGGCGCAATTTCTCAGCCAATAAACATGCAGGAGACTCTTTGGTACATTGTGAGATGACGTGGGACCCATACATGTCGATAGCAGCGATTGGTTGGTCAGATCAGATGACCCTGGCATATAAAAATCTGGGCTGGCGGTGCTCGCCTCACATGTATGCTGGAAGAGAATAGAGACAGAGCTGCTGCTGGTCAGGGAGAGCGTTAGGGGGGAATTAGCATTCCTGTAGGCAGGGATACTATAGAAAGAACCAAACAGCCCTTGTAAGGGCTTAAAATCTTAATTTTTTTTTTGATTACTCCAGACTGCTGGCTGGGACTTGCAGTGCAGCTACCATGATTTTAGCAGCACACTGTGGTGATCGACTGCTGGCAGAAAGAGGACAGCAGGTATTGCATACAGACCCCAAAGAAGTCCTCAGTACTATTATATTATTTTGTGGCTGGTGCTGCTGCTGCTGTACATTGTAGTGCTGTGATTTGTAGTACAGCTGCATAGAACCTCCCTGCTCATTGTCCTGTGTAACAGGTGGCATACACCATATACCACCACTTACACACAGACTGTACGGCAACCTCCAAAAACTAGTTTGACCAGTATATTTTCTCATCTGCAGCCAGTCATCAGGGTTGCTTTATTATTTCTTAGTGCAGTCATATCCAAGCTCACTGCTGATTGTCCTGTGTAAGAGGGTGGCATACACCATGAAGCAGCACTTACACACAGACTCTATACGACTACCTCCAAAAGTAGTCTGAGTAATATATTTTCTTGGCTTGCTGTGATCTGTAGTGCAGCTGTCTCAGTCTTGACTGTGCAGTGTCCATAAAATGGTGAACCCCAGGGGTAAGGGTTGAGGACAAGGGCATGGGGTTCCAAGCGATGCAGCGGGCAGAGGCCGTGGTTCAGGGCAGCCTCCTTCCCCACAGCCTGGCCCCTTCAGGGAAAGGAGGGATTCAGATCCACCATCCACCAGTCATAGCAACCGGAGCAGTTGATCTGTCCTGATGCCCAAGCTATGCAGGTCACGCTGTCAGAGGGTGATGAGAGTGGGGACTTGCAAGTGGGGTTTGAAGAGGTGTCTGATGATGACGATGAGACCCGGTTGTCAGACAATGACGTTGTTGTCATGGATGTAACTCAAAGTGGGGAGCAGAGTGATGAATTGGAGGAAGAGCTGTTGGATGAGGACGAGGTGACTGACCCGAGCTGGGTGGATAAACCTAGTGAAGACCGTGCTTTTGAGGGGGAGGCAAGTTCAGCCACGGGAGCGGTTGGAAGAGGAAGAGGGGTGGGCAGAGGGAGAAGCAGGGCCAGAACAAGTAGATCAGCAACTGTTTCACGAGTTAAACTCCCGTAGCCAGGGCTAGATGTTTCCAAGTCTTGAGGTTTTTTAAAGAAACTGCAGATGTCTGACGGACTGTAGTGTGCAATGTGTGCCACGCCAGGATCAGCTGGGGAGCCACCACTACCAGCCTTTCCACTACCAGCATGCGCAGGCATTTCAGTGACTGCAAGTCGCACCCCTGCTCCTTTCCCTGTGTCAGGTGCTGGCTCTATCAGTCCCCCCGCCCAGACCCCAGGCACGAGCGCCTCCGCCCTACACGCACCCCTTCACCTCCACTATGCTCCACACCCTCAAGCAAGGTGTCCAAGCGCAGCGTTCAACTGTCCCTGCAGCAGACTTTTGAACGGAAGCGCAAATACACTGCCACTCACCCGCATGCACAAGCCCTAAATATGCATATAGTCAAAATACTAAGCCTGGAGATGCTGCCCTATCGGCTGGTAGAGACAGAGGCTTTTAGGAACCTCATGGCGGTGGCTGTCCCTCGGTACTCTGCTGTGTGAAGCCTAATTTTTGGGAGGTTGAACGCCTGCCTTATCTACCTTGTTCACTGAGTTTACACCACCATGCTGTGTCAGGCATAATTTTTGGGAGGTTCCACGCCTGCCTCATCGCAAGGCCGGTAAAGGCTACTTTATGGTCTTTTTTTTTAATGTTCAATTTCAATTTTCAAATCAAATCGACTTCAATTTAAGTGCTATTTTGCAGGGCTGTCAGGTCATCTATTGCAGTGTTTCTCAACCTTCTCAAGCCAAGTACCCTCGTGCGACAAGATGCTCCAGCTGAGTATCCCCAGGGATGTGATCAATTATAAACAATGCCTTAGGGTTTAATATTGTCTATTTACCTAATTAGCTGCCAGGCCTTGAACAGATCCTGCTTACCTGCCCGCACTACTACCTGCTTCTCTTGCTCCCGGCTCACTAAGGACCAGCATCTAATTAGGTAAATTGGCTGTGGCTACATTCTCGCGTCAGAATGAAAATCGTCATAGTAATGTCTCCTGCTCTGCACCCATAGTAATGTCCCCATAGTAATGTCCCCTGTCCTGCTCTACCCCCATAGTAACGCCCCCTGCTCTGCCCCCATAGTAATGTCCCCTGTCCTGCTCCCATAGTAATGTCCCCTGCTCTGCCCCCATAGTAATGTCCCCTGCTCTGCCCCCATAGTAATGTCCCCTGTCCTGCTCTGCCCCCATAGTAATGTCCCGTGTCCTGCTCTGTCCTATAGTAATCTCCCCTGCCCCCATAGTAATGCCCCCTGCCCCATAGTAATACCCTGCTCTGTCCCATAGTAATGTCCCCTGCCCCCATAGTAATGCGCCCGGCTCTGTCCTATAGTAATGTCCCCTGCCTCATAGTAATGCCCCCTGCTCTGTCCCATAGTAATGTCCCCTGCCCCCATAGTAATGTCCCCTGCTGTCCCATAGTAATGCCCCCAGCTCTGCCCCCATAGTAAAGTCCCCTTCCCTGCTCTGCCCCCATAGTAATGACCCCTGCCCCCAAATGAATGTCCCCTGCTCTGCCCCCATAGTAATGCCCCCTGCTCTGTCCCATAGTAATGCTCCCTGCTCTGTCCCATAGTAATGCCACCTTCTCTGTCCTATAGTAATGTCCCCTGCCCCCATAAAAATGCCCCCTGCCCCATAGTAATACCCCCTGCTCTGTCCCATAGTAATGTCCCCTGCCCCCATAGTAATGCGCCCGGCTCTGTCCCATAGTAATGTCCCCTGCCCCCATAGTAATGCCCCCTGCTCTGCCCCATAGTAATGCTCCCTGCTCTGTCCCATAGTAATGCCACCTGCTCTGTTCTATAGTAATATCCCCTGCCCCCATAGTAATGCCCCCTGCCCCCATAGTAATGTCCCCTGCCTCATAGTAATGCCCCCTGCCCCATAGTAATACCCCCTGCTCTGTCCCATAGTAATGTTCCCTGCCCCCATAGTAATGCGCCCGGCTCTGTCCTATAGTAATGTCCCCTGCCTCATAGTAATGCTCCCTGCTCTGTCCCATAGTAATGTCCCCTGCCCCCATAGTAATGTCTCCTGCTCTGTCCCATAGTAATGCCCCCTGCTCTGCCCCATAGTAATGTCCCCTCCCCTGCTCTGCCCCCATAGTAATGTCCCCTCCCCTGCTCTGCCCCATAGTAATGTCCCCTGCCCCCATAGTAATGCCCCCTGCTGATCCCCCCCATAGTAATGTCCCCTGCTCTGCCCCTATAGTAATGTCCCCTGCTGATCCCCATAGTAATGTCCCCTCCTGATCCCCCCATAGTAATGTCCCCTGCTGATCCCCCCATAGTAATGTCCCCTGCTTATCCCCATAGTAATGCCCCCTGTAATGCTCCCATAGTAATGTCCCCTGCTGATTCCCCATAGTAATGCCCCCTTTAATGCCCCCATAGTAATGTCCCCTGCTGATCCCCCATAGTAATGCCCCCACAGTAATGTCCCCTGCTGATCCCCCCATAATAATGTCCCCCCCACCATACCCCCAACACAAAAACAACCCTCATACTCACCTATCCCGGGCTTGAAGTAGGTCTTCATGTCTTCTGCCTCTGAGCCGGGGAGTCAGCTCTGCAGTGAGATCGGAGGGAGTGAATGGAGAAACAGAGGAGAGATGAGGTGAAGAGGGTGGAGAGTAGGGTCTGTCTTCACTGGTGCCGGCCATTGCAGTCATCGGCACCTGTAGCCGCGGGTTCTGGGCGGGGGGGGGGCCTATCTCTAGGTGGAATGTAGGCCGGGGACGGGGTTACTGGGGGTTTGTAGATGCCGGCACGGATTCGGGGGTTATAATGGGGGGCGGGGAAGATAGCTGCCGGCGCCCCCTGTCAGCATCTCGTGCTACTCCCTGTCCTTCCTTAAGCAGCATCTCCTGTCCCCTACACAGAATGCTGCTGAGCTGCTGCTGGGGGAAGGAGGAGAGAGCAGCGGCGGTAATTGGTGCCGGGACATTGCTGGGTGATAGCAGTGTCCCGGCACCAAAAGTAAAACTTTTTTCCCGCCTGCGGCGTACCCCCTGATCTATTGTATCTCCAAGATACAAGCCACAGTTAAAAGGAACAGACAGTGAAAATGGTGGATCCTAATTTAGGATCCTTGTCTTGTGTTGTCCATTTCGAACCATATAAATGGTGGGTGTAAACTTGCAGGTGTTCTCTCCTCTGCCGTCCTTTCATTTTGTAGCTGTTTGAAAGGCAGTAGTCAGCTGCTCGTTAAAGGCCACTTTATGGCCTTTTTTTCATTTGACTATTTTGTAGGGCTGTCTGGTCATCTATTGCATCTCTAAGATACACGCCACAGTTAAAAGGAACAGACAGTCAGGCTCGGACTGGGCCACCGGGGAGCCGGGGGATTCCCCGGTGGGCCCCACCTCCTCCCCCCTCCTTTCTCCTTGCTGGGCCCTGTCCCTGAGCCAGAGAGGGGCCTACCATTTGATAGGGAGCGCAAGGGGGGCCCTGCTTGTTCCCACACTGCTGAAAAGAACAGGCGGCATCAGGGCCCGTTCTTAAGGTAAACTAATCATGGGCCCTCCCCCTGCACTCAGTGTGTCCCCGCTCCCAGCCTCGGCCCTGCTCTCTTCCTACCTGTCATGAGGAAGATGCAGAGAGCAGCAGCAGCAGGGTCCTCCATCCCCCTCCCCTCTGCAGTCACGTGACTCTCCTGTTGCTATGTGTGCAGTCGGTGCACAGGAGATGGGGAGAGGCTGCCGGCTGCCGGGCCTGGCTGGGAGAAGAGAAGGGAAAGATGAAGACTCCATGGAGCTTCCTGCCCTGCTGAACATGTGAGTTTGTTAACTGTATATTTGTCTGTCTTTGTAATCTGTGTGTGTTTGTACATCTGTGTCATGTGTTTATGCATGTGTGTGTGTGTGTGTGTGTGCATGCGTGCATCTATCATGTATATAGTGTATATTATGTAATGTAGTACTATAGATATTTTACTGTATATATATAATCTGCATGCTTTTGTATCTGTGTATATATGTTTGTGTGTCTGTCATGTGTCTGTGTGTGTGTGTGTTAGTATGATTAGATGTAGGTATATATGTAAGGTGTGTTGTGTCTATTTGTGTATGTCTGCAGTATGTCATTTTGTGTGTATATATTTGTATGCGATGATAAAAAGTTTGCACCCTGGGGGTCCAGTTGTGCAGGAGATCCCTGAGGCTTAGGGGCTGATCGGCTGATTCAGTATTATAGGAGTGATGGTAGGATGATAGGAGTAGTAGTAGACATAACAGTAAGACTTTCATCAATGGATGAGGCGTTTTGAGGGGAACCCTCTTTGTCAGATCTATTGAGGGTTTTCTACAAAAAATGTCATCCATTGATTAAAGTCTTACTGTTACTTCTACTACAACTCCTATCATCTTTGATGTGAGAATCCTGAATCAGCTGATCAGCGCCTAAGCCTCACAGATCTCCTGCACAACTGGGACCTCCAGAGTGCAAACTTCTTCTCAATTATTGTACCGACTCAAAAAATAAATATATAAGCAGCAGCATCAGACACAGTTAGTATAATGCCCCCTCATCTGACTGCACCCCCTCCAGACACAGGTAGTATAATGCCCCCTCATCTGACTGCACCCCCTCCAGACACAGGTAGTATAATGCCCCCCCTCATAATATAGTGCTCCGGCTGCACGCTCCATTGTGTGCATCTGGGAATTCAGATGCGGGTGCACACGGGTGTGCCTGAATTACAATTCAACAGAGATCCGGCTGGGATATTCTGGTAAAAGAGGTATTCTGGTGAAAAAATTTTTTTCAAATTAACTGGTGTGAGGAAGTTATAGGAATTCGTAAATTACTTCTAATTAAAAATCTACAGTCTTCCAATACTTATCAGCTGCTGTATGTCTTGCAGGAAGTGGTGTATTCTCTCCAGTCTGACACAGTGCTCTCTGCTGCCACCTCTGTCCATGTCAGGAACTGTCCAGAGCAGGAGAGGTTTTCTATGGGGATTTGCTGCTGCTCTGGACAGTTCCTGACATGGACAGAGGTGGCAGCAGAGAGCACTGTGTCAGACTGGAGAGAATACACCACTTCCTGCAGGACATACAGCAGCTGATAAGTACTGGAAGACAAAGTAATTTACTGATCTGTAACTTCTGACAGATTTGAAAAAAATTATTATTTACCTGAGTACCCCTTTAACGCTTTAATGACCACTGATATGCCTTTCATGAAGGTCCTTAAAAGTCTTATTCTAGCCCAACACCTTGTGGTGAGGCTAGAATAAACCATTATTGGTCTCCTCTGCTGGAGATTGTAATATAAGAATAGACTAGATGGACATTTTCTCCTTCATCGTTTATGTTTCTAAGTCTGTGTTCACACATGACATTTTTCATGTGTTTTTGCAGCAATATTAAAGAGAACCTGTCACCTCCCGTGCCGGGTCAGAGCCCGGCCGACCCCCGCTAGAGCCCCTTAAAGTCACCTCATTCCCGAAGTCCCGCTTCTTCAGCCGGTGCGGGGACGGAGATATCACTGTGGAAAGCCCGGAGCGCGCGCTGCTGAGATGAGAATGACGGCTCCATTCATTCTCTATGAGCGTCGGACTCATCTCAGCCGCGCTCACCAGGCTTCCCACGGTGATATCTCCGTCCCCGCACCGGCTGAAGAAGCGGGACTTCGGGAATGAGGTGACTTTAAGGGGCTCTAGCGGGGGTCGGCCGGGCTCTGACCCGGCACGGGAGGTGACAGGTTCTCTTTAAGTTTCTACCTAAATGGTGCAGTTTTACAACAACTGCATGAATCAGTAACAACTGTATAAGTGACTGGCACTGCACTAGTATTGCTGCTCACATACACAGCTCTATGCAAAGTCGCTGTACTAACGTGAAAGGTTTGGCGCTGATTATGTCTTTATATGTTGGGTGGGCCCCAAGAATCAATTTCCCTGGTGGGCCAAGGTACCCCAGTCCGACACTGCAGACAGTGAAAATGGTGGATCCTAATTTAGGATCCTTGTGTTGTCCATTTCGAACCATACAATCAGTGGATGTCAACTTCCGGGTGTCCTCTGCCGTCCTTTCATCTTGTAGCTGTTTGAAAGGCAGTAGTCAGCTACTGGTTAGTCTAATAATTTAAAAAAGACAAGTTATTAAGGGGGGGAGGAGGGCACTGGCACAGTTAAAAGGAATAGACAGTGAAAATGGTGGATCCTAATTTAGGATCCTTGTATTGTCCATTTCGAACCATACAATTGGTGGATGTCAACTTGCGGTTGTCCTCTGCCATCCTTTCATTTTGTAGCTGTTTGAAAGGCAGTAGTCAGCTGCTCGTTAAAGGCCACTTAAAGGCCTTTTAAAATCTTCAAATTCAATTTTCAAATCAAATAGACTTCAATTTTGCAGGGCTATCTGGTCATCTATTGTATCTCCAAGATACACTACACAGCTAAAAGTAACAGACAGTGAAAATGGTGGAAAAAGTCCACCCACTACTACCGCACTTGACCTCTCTTAGATATTCTTTAATGGTGCGTTCACACCTACAGGATCTGCAGCAGATTTTCTGCAGCAGATTTCATTTAAATAACTGAACACAGCATCAAATCTGCTGCAGATCTGCTGCAGATCCTGTAGGTGTGAACGCACCCTGAAGGATTAAAAGTGTATTCATTTAAATTCCGAGACCTCTTAAGAAGACTGTATTGTTATTTCTTCGTCCCTACCTCACAACTGCATAAGGGTGTGAGGCTAAATCTAGCCATAATCCGGCTATTTTTATTGGATGATTGTATTGTCCATTTCATACCTTGTTATCGTCAAACCCAAAATTTTTATTAATTTGAATTCAAACTCAAATTTTAATTCAGACACAAAATCAAATTATAATTCAAATTTCAAAAATAATTAAAAAAATATATATATATTTTAAATTCAGCCGCCAGAACAGAAGCAGTGGGGAGAAGTGGTGAGTAACATGATACTGGGAAAATTACCCCAACTGCTAAAGTAGTCAGGGGTTGTCATGCCTCAGCCCTGGTTAGTCTAGTAATTTTAAAAAGACAAGTTATTAAGAGGGGAGCAGCCAGCTTGTCAGGCACTGGCAGGGGAACACTCTCCAAGGCCTTTGACCTTCAAAGTGACCTTCAGGCCTTTGACCTTGGTCACATGTGCCTTGCCCATCTTGGTCTGGGTCAGCACTATTGTCTTGAGGTTGACCACCAGGCTGTTGCCCAGAATTTGGCGTAATGGTGCAATTAGGCAGCCATGCATGCTTCCCCTGCTGTTTCTTGTCCATTTCCGTGGTGTTCCGTGGTGTCAGGCTAAGTTTTTGGGTGGTTCATATGCTACCTCTGTTTTAATGGTTCCCAGTGTTCTCACTGCCATGCTGTTTCAGGCTAAATTTTCAGGTGGTTCATATGCTACCTCTGATTTAATCGTTCCCTGTGTTCTCACTGCCATGCTGTGTCAGGCTAAATTTTGGGGTGGTTCATATGCTACCTCTGTTTTAATGGTTCCCTGTGTTCTCACTGCCATGCTGTGTCAGGCTAAATTTTGGGATGGTTCATATGCTACCTCTGTTTTAATGGTTCCCTGTGTTCTCACTGCCATGCTGTGTCATGCAAAATTTTGGGGTGGTTCATATGCTACCTCTGTTTTAATGGTTCAATGTGTGATCACTGCCATGCTGTTGCCCAGAATTTGGCATAATGGTGCGATTAGGCAGCCTTAGAGGCATCCATGCATGCTGCCCCTGCTTTTTCTTGTCCATTTCCATGGTGTTTCCATCATTTTCTGAGTTTGACAGGTTTTCACACGACCTTCCCTGTGCCGAGCTTGGGTCCCCTAAAAAAATGCTTGCATTTCCCATTGACTTCAATGGGGTTCGTTACGCGAAACGAGCACACAAGTATCGGGAAATATTCGTCTCGAGTAACGAGCACCCGAGCATTTTAGTACTCGCTCATTACTCCTCACTCACTTTTCTGTACAGACAGCTATCTCACAGATAGGCAGTGAGATTAGTGATATTACAGAGATAGGCATTGAGATTATAGAGATTAATGGGGTGTTTATCAGGGTTACACTAGCATATTTGCAACAAGCATTTTCCTGTCTAGAGTCACCATTGCAGCCACAGCAATACGTATCTTTGGAATTGCAGGCTGCATATTGGATTTGCCAATTTATACATAGGGGGAGATTTATCAAACATGGTGTAAAGTGAAACAGGCTCAGTTGCCCCTAGCAACCAATCAGATTCCACCTTTCATTTTCCAAAGAGTCTGTGAGGAATGAAAAGTGCAATCAAATTAGTTGCTAGGGGCAACCGAGCCAGTTTCACTTTAAACCATGTGTGATAAATCTCCATAGTGCCTTAGGCTATGTTCACACTACGTATATTTGAGGCTGTATAGCAACCAAAACCAGGAGTGGATTGAAAACACAGAAAGGCTCTGTTCACATAATGTTGTAATTGAGTGGATGGCCGTCATTTAATGGCAAATATTTGCTGTTATTTTAAAACAACGGCTGTTATATTGAAATAATGGAAGTTATTTACCGTTATATGGTGGCCATCCACTCAATTACAACATTATGTGAACAGATCCTTTCTGTGTTTTCAATCCACTCCTGGTTTTGGTTGCTATGAGGACCTGACATGAGGACCAAATACAGCCTGAAATATACATAGTGTGAACCCAGCCTAAAAGTGTATTTTGGTCTGCTCACTTCTGTTATACATTAATTAAACGTACATCTCATTTGTGTACGTGCAATTGATTAGTTTTTACAGCTGTATTCCTATAAGCTAAAAAATGTCCTCAGTCAGTCAGGGAAAAAATACGAAATAGTAGACCTCTGTTATACAGTGATTAAACATACATCTCGTTTGTGTACCTGCATTTCTTGAGTTATTACAGCTGTATTCCTATAAGCTGAAAAAGGTCCCCTGTCCATCAAGAAAAATACAAAATAGTAGACATCTTTTATACGGTGATTAAACGTACACCTCGCTGGTGTACGTGCATTTGTTTAGTTTTTACAGCTGTATTCCTATCAGCTGACATACGTTCTTTGTCCGGCAAAAAAAAAGAAAAAACCTAATACTTCACATCTGTTATACCCAGTAATTGCACATCTGGTTTGTGTGCGTGGATTTATCGAGAGTGGGTAGATTTGTTGATTTTTTTTTTTTTTTTTTTAGTCCCATAAAGGGCTCCAATATGCACTATTCACTCTTTAAACAAAACCAAAAATTGTATGAGGGGAAAGATGTTAAAAAAGAACCCCCTATCCAACAGATAGATGCAAGACCAAATATAAGAAAATTATTGTTCTTTATTAAATCAACAATAATAAAATACATATAATGGGAGTTGGAGCCTATACAAATGACCCGGTGACCCGGTTACATAAGTTCCGGTTTTGCCAGGGATACACTGGACGGCTTTTAATTACAAGCCTGCAGTGGCACATGTGTGGGGGTATGTACCTGATTGGTCTAATGGGATATAAAAAGAGAGAGCTCAGTACTTGTCACATCACCCTCGATAAAGCAATACGCGAAATGCGCGTCGGGTAAGTGGTTCGGTGGTTACATGTGCTAGGGACACACTAGGCGGTAATGTATATTGATGTGATCCATTTACCCTTATCCACTGTGAGTTATATTACTTGTCCTATATATGCCCAGTGCCCAGTACACATATATGTAAATTACATATTGATTTGTATTTTTTTTCTTGTGTATCATGTAACGTAATTTACTCCTATCCACCCTGTTGTTGGGGATTTGTATCGGCTCCAGCTCCCATTATATGTATTTTATTATTGTTGATTTTTTAAAAATATATTTAATAAAGAACACTAATTTTCTTAGATTTCGTCTTGCATCTATCTGTTGGATGGGGGGTTCTTTTTAACATCTTTCCACTCATACCAATTTTGGTTTTGATTTTTTTTTGTTTTGTTTTTTCTTCTATTTTCTATCTAAGATTTTATATCTATCTTGTGAATATGGTGAGAACCAGAGGTGGTAGGCGAGCATTATCAGGTGTAGGAAGGGAAGATAGAGGTAGTGCACAAGGTAGTGCTCCCGCCACGTTCTGGCCCTGGCACTACCGTTACATTTATTGGCTCCTCCACTTCCAAGCCTCAGAGGGTAAAAAACTATTTTTGACAGTCTGCATTGCAGAAAAACTTTTTTTTTAAATAATCCCTTCATCTGTTGGATGTATTGATGTTTCGTACAGAGGAGTTGGTGGTTAAATTTATCCTGAGTGAGTACAGAGCCTATTTTTGACAGTCTGCATTGCAGATCAACTTTTTTTAAAAAATAATCTCATCATCTGTTAGACGTTAGATGTTCTTAAAGCCAAATTTTAGGGTATGAGTTCTTCCATGTATACAGTTTACTGTTCTGGAGGATAATTACAGTTTCTCCTACGTATACGTATCAAAATTAACCTGAACATCTCCCATTGAGGGGTGTCCTCTGCCTTTCTTTCTTTTTTAGCTGTTTCAAAGGCAGAAGCCAGCAGCTTGGTAAAGGCCACATTATCGGCTGTTTTTTCCATCTTCGATTTCAAATCAAATCACAAGAACAGACAGTGAAAATGCAGCAGGGTCATAGTGATGCTTTAGAACATCTTAACATTTTCGCAGTTCTCTTCAGTATTTCAGGTACACATAGTAACAGCTATCCATTTCACTAATGTCCTTTAGAACAGTGATTTTCAACCTTTTTTGTGCCGCGGCACACTTTTTATACTTAAAAAATCCCGGGGCACACCACCAACCAAAATGGCACAAAATGACACTAAAACAGTACATATTATACATATAGTTAATAATATAGATTCTAAATGTATTTATACTCACTCAGTGTGAAACCTGGGCCTGTTTTCTTCTCCCCCCTGTGCTTCTCTCCTGTGCTTCTCTCCACCATACTTCTCTCCTGTGCTTCTCTCCACCATACTTCTCCCCCTGCTTTTCTCCTGTGCTTCTCTCCCCCATGCTTCTCTCCTGTGCTTCTCTCCACCATACTTCTACCCCCTGCTTCTCTCCTGTGCTTCTCTCCCCTATGCTTCTCTCCTGTGCTTCTCTCCACCATACTTCTCTCCTGTGCTTCTCTCCACCATACTTCTCTCCCCCTGCTTCTCTCCACCAAACTTCTCTCCCCCTGCTTCTCTCCACTGTTTCTCTCCGCCATCCCCATGTTTCTCTCCCCCCTGCTTCTCTCCTCTGTTTCTCCCCCATCCCCAGGTTTCTCTCCCCCATTGTTTTCTCCTGTTTCACAGGGCACCATAGTTTGGGGAACTTTCCCCGCGGCACACCCGACCATGTGTCGCGGCACACTAGTGTGCCACGGCACACTGGTTGAAAATCACTGCTTTAGAAAGTAAGAGAGTTGAGTATAATGATTCTCTAGTGTGGTTAATGACTCATCAAACACGGCTTAGGGTGGGAGGATGAGGTGGAGCTAAGACACACCTCGTGCACAGCTTCTCAATGATCCTGATTGCTGACCTTTCCTGAAAGCCCACAGTGAGCGGGCCCTAGTTCTCTATTCCCCTGCAGTGAGATGGCTTGGTGCGGCATCCATGAGTTGAAGGGCCGTGGTCTGCTTTGGAGGTGCCTGCTGGAGTCCCAGGAGTGAGGTCGTTTGACCACGTGACTCGTGGCGTCTCACTGGCGGTGCAACTCCGAGCAGCTGTGTGACAGCGGGAGCAAGGTGCCGGGTCTGGCTGAGAGGAGGACGGACACTGGAGTCTCCTGGTTGCTCCCTGGACGGGGGAGCTGGTCGGTGAGACACTGTGTTGGAGATCTGGGGCCAGTGAGAGTGGAACCAGAGGCCTGGAAAGATCTTCTGCCAGAGGGCAGGAAAAGACCCGGTGAAGACCAGCAAAAGGAGTGTGATCCACTTGGCTCCTCAGGTGGAGGAATTTGTCGGCCATGCAGAGCTCTAGTACTCCGGATCAGTGAGAGTGAGAACGGAGGTTTGAGAGAGCGGCCACCGGAGAAAAGGGAAAGATTTTGTGCAGGCGTGGAAGACTAAGGTACCCATTTGCTTTTCAGGGGGGAGATATGGATGGTCCTGCGGAACATCGGAACTGGGGACCAGTGAGAAAGGTCCCACTGTTGCGGGAAGAGCCCCCGTTGGAGAGTGCAGGAAGATCGGGTGCAAATTGCTGAGGACGGTGACCCCTCATAGGTTTGGGGGGTATCTGCCTGCTGAGTTGTAAGCCCCATAACATTTGTTGATGCACCTTAAGCTGCGAACTGAAACTATATACCTGCCAATTGTGCTACCTTCAACTTAAAGTGTCACTGTCGTTAAAAAATTTTTTGCAGAAATAAATAGTCCAGGCGATTTTAAGAAACTTTGTAGTTGGGTTTATTAGCCAAATATGCCATTATCTGCATGTAAAAAGCCTTTTCCCAGGTCCCCCCCTCTTCTCCTTTCTGTCATCCACTCCTCAGAATCAGGAAATCTCGACTGTTTTTTCATCAGTCGGATCTGTCTGGTCTATGAAGAGGGGAGGAGGAAGGAGGGAGATTAGCACAGCTGAGAGCCGAGAACAAAGGATAACACAACAGGGGAGCTATTCAGAGCCCTAATTAGTGGTCAGAGAGGTCCATGGTGCCTGTCAGAAGAGAGAGCCCGCAATGTGAATGTAAATTAACTCTTTGTTGTCCTGTTTTGCTGCTTTTACTTTCTCTCTCCATAGGAAAACCATGAAGACAGGGGGGAGAGCTTCAAACTGCTTTTTCATGATAAAAATTAATTTTTCGGCTAATAAACCCAATAACCCAATTACAAAGTTTCTTAAAATCGCCTGTACTATTGATTTCTGCAATAAAAATTTTAACGGCAGTGACACTTTAACCCCTTAGTGACCGCCATGCTGCCTTTTCACGGCGGCCACTAATGGGCTTTATTCCGATGCGTACGCCTTTTAACGGTGGGCGCATCGGAATAAATTACCGCCCGGCGGCGGCTGCAGGCCGGGTGATCAGCGGTCAGTGTGACCGCTGACACCCTCCTGTAACTGCCCGGAGCGGAGGATTCTCCGCTCCGGGCAGTTTAACCCGTTAAATGCCGCTGTCAAACCATGACAGCGGCATTTAACGGGTCCCGGTGGATCCTGGACGGCGCCGCAGGTCCACTTACATGATCGCGATGTCCCATGGCGCCGTCCGGGGTCCCGATGTCTTCATGGTGATTCCGGGGTCCTAATGAAGGTCCCCGGGGTCACCATGGAGATGCCTGATGCTGACAGGGGTGGCTGCGGCTATTGCCTGTCAGCATGAGGCATGATACAATACATTGCAGTAGATCAGGTACTGCAATGTATTGTATCAATGATCTAAGTATTTTACACTAGTGTACAGTAATGTACACTAGTGTAAAAGTAAAAAAAAAGTGAAAAAAAGTGTGCACCAAAACCAGCTCTGTCGCGCAAAAGATAAGAACGCTATGGAACTTGCAATGCAGGGACAGTTTTTGTGGGTTTTTGCTAGGAAGATAGTTTCTATTGCGCCAAAGCGGTAATAGTTAAAAAAAAACTATACAAATGTGGTATCGCTGTAACCGTAGCGACCCAGAGAATACATGTACTATGTTATTAGTGACCGCCGATACGGATTTTTACGGCGATCACTAATGGGCTCTATTCTGCTGCCATCAGCTCTTTATGGCGATGGTGCAGAATAGTGCAGCGGCGCCGGTAATGCCCGCAGCCTCCTCCTCTCAGCTATCGGAGGTAGCTGAGGGGTTGGGGCAGAGTGTGGGGTCAGTCCCGGCAAGTCCCTTCACCGGCGATCGCCGTTATTATCAGTATAACGGCAGTACCGGTAACGGGCATTGCCAGCGCAGCTGAACGCTTTCATCTCTTCTCACCGTGAATCCACAGTGAGAGGAGATGAAAACGTGTCCCCCCCATCCCCAGAATTAACCCTAGTGACCTGGACACTGACCCTCCCCTCCCTGGGCGGCCATCTGATCCAAGATGGCCGCCGTCATCACTGTGAACAGACTCTGTTCACAGTGATGGATTCCTAAAAATGATCAAAGCTTCATTCTCTCCACCACCGGAGGTGGGGAGCATGGGGCAATGATCGGTGACCACCCGGTGTGGTCCCAGTACAAGTGATCAGCGGTATATACTATATACCACTGATCGCTTGTTCCAAATGGTGCCGGCACTTTTTTACGCCTGTCACCAAAGTCAAGTGCCCTGGATTACCCGTAACCACCCTGGATTACTTGTAACCACCCCAGATTACCTGTAACCACCCCAGATTACCCGTAACCACCCCAGATTGCCCATAACCACCCCAGATTGCCCATAACCACCCCAGATTGCCCGTAACCACCCCAGATTGCCCGTAACCACCCCAGATTGCCTGTAACCACCCTAGATTGCCTGTAATCTCCCCAGATTGTCCATATCCACCCCAGATTGCCCGTATCCACCCCAGACAGCCCATAACCATCCCAGATAGCCCATAACCATCCCAGACAGCCCATAACCATCCCAGACAGCCCATAACCATCCCAGACAGCCCATAACCACCCCAGATTGCCTGTCACCACCCCAGATTGCCTGTCACCACCCCAGATTGCCTGTCACCACCCCAGAATGCCCCTAATCTCCCCAGATTGCCCGTAATCTCCCCAGATTGCCCGTATCCCCCCCGATAGCCCATAACCATTCCAGACAGCCCGTAACCACCCCAGATTGCCACAGACTGCCTGTAACTACTCCAAATTGCCTGTAACCACCACAGATTGCTCGCAACCACCCCAGATTGCTCGCAACCACCCCAGATTGCCCGTCACCACCCCAGATTTTCCGTCGCCACCCCAGATTGCCCGTTGCAACCCCAGATAGTCAGTGAACACCATCAGATTACCCATCACCACCCCAGATAGCCAGTAACCACCCCTAGATAGCCAGTAAACACCCCAAGATTGCCCATAACCACCCCATACAGCCAGTAAACACCCCAGATTGCCCGTAACCACCCCAGATTGCCTGTGACCACCCCAGATTGACCGTAACCACCCCAGATTGACCGTAACCACCCCAGATTGGCACAGACTGCTCGTAACCACCCCAGATTGCCCATAACCCCACCAGATTGCCTGTTGACACCTCAGATAGCCAGTAAACACCCCGAGATTGTCTATTACCACCCCAGATAACCAGTAAACACCCACATATTGCCTGTAACTAAAATGACACTCCTTCTCTTCTGAGCCCTGCTGTGTGCCCATACAGTGGTTTATGCCCACACATGGGGTACCATTGTACTCAGGAGAACCTCCGTTACAAATTTTGGGGTGCTTTTTCTCCCTTGTTCCTAGTGAAATTGAGAAATTTCAAACTAAACAAACATGTTTTTGAAAAAATTCAATTTTTTTCATTTTTACGGTCTAGTTTTGAATACTTTCCTCCAATACCTGTGGGGTCAAAATGCTCACCACACCCCAAGATGAATTCCTTGAGGGGTGTACTTTCCAAAATGGGGTGACTTTGGGGGGGGGGGGGGGGTCTATTCTGTAGATATTACAGGGGCACTGCAAACGCACCTGGCACTCAGAAACTTCTTCAGGAAAACCATGCACTGAAAATGCTTGGCGCTCCCTTCCTTCTGTGGCCCGCTGTGTGCCCACACAGTGGTTTATGCCAACATATGGGGTACCGTTCTACTCAGGAGTACCTGCGTTACATATATTGGGGTGAGTTTTCTCCCCTGTTTCTCGTGAAATTGAGAAATTTCAAACTAAACAAACATATTATTGGAAAAATTCTATTTTTTCATTTTTACTGTTTTCTTTTGAATACTTTCCTCTAATACCGGTGGGGTCAAAATGTTCACCACACCCTAAGATGTATTATTTGAGGGGTGCACTTTCCAAAATGGGGTGACTTTTGGGGGGGTTCTATTCTGCTGACACTACAGGGGCTCTGCAAACACACCTGGCGCTCAGAAACTTCTTCAGCAAAATCTGAACTGGAAATGCTAATAGGTGCTCCCTTCCTTCTGAGCCCCGCTGTGTGCCCATACAGTGGTTTACGCCCACATATGGGGTACCGTTCTACTCAGGAGAACCTGCGTTACAAAATTTGGGGTGCATTTTCTCTCATGTTTATTATGAAAATGAGATACTTTAATCTTAACAAATATATTATTGGAAAATTTCTATTTTCGATTTTTTTCCGGCCTAATTGTGAATATTTTCCTCCAGCCCCTGTAGGGTTAAAATGCTCATTATACCCCTAGATTAATTCTTTAAGGTGTCTAGTTTCCAAAATGGGGTCACTTATGGGGGTTTCCAGTATACAAGCCTCCTAAAGCAACTTAAAAAAAGAACTGGTCCCTAAAAAAATCAGTTTTGGAAATTTCATGAAAATTTGATAATTTGCTGATACATTTCTAAGCCCCGTAACACCCTAAAAAAGTGAAATATGTTTACGAAATGAAGCCAGAATAAAGAGGACATATTGATAATGTGACTTAGTAACTAATTTTTGTCATGTGCCTTTTTTTTAGAAGCAAAGAATTTCAAAGTTCGTAAAGTGCAAAATTTTCAAATTTTTCATTATATTTTGGTGTTTTTCACAAAAAACACACAAGACAGTAACCAAATTTTGCCACTAACATAAAGTACCATATGTTACGAAAAAACAAACAATCTCAGAATCGCTAGCATACGTTAAAGCATCATTGAGCTATAAGCGCATAAAGTGAGACAGGTCAGATTTTGAAAAATGAGCCTGGTCATTAAGGCCCAAACAGGCTTGGTCCCTAAGGGGTTAATGACAGTGGCCTCTTTCTTTTTTTTTTTCATCCTGCTGTCTGTTCAGAATGTGGAAAATGCTTTTTTTAGCAGGACTGAGTCTCTGAAGCATTAAGAACTGATTACACAGAACTATCTCTGCAGGCTCAACAGAGCAACTTTTTTACCATATTTCTACAGCTACTACCTCAATTGACCTAAATGCAAATCTTGCTGGTCTATGGTCAGAGTGTGGGAAAGGTTTGAAGAACAAATGTGATGCTTGGCAGACTCTGTTGCATAATTGTCTGTCTTGATCCTCGTAGCGCTCAATAAAGCTAGTTATTATCATATTACTGGAGCCACTACTCTTAATTGACCTAAATGTAAATCTTGCTGATCTATGTTCAGAGTGTGGGAAAGGTTTTTTTTTTTTTTGCTAACAAACGTGATTCCTTTAGAATTTATCTTTCGCATGATTGTCCATAGGAACTAATCTACCAACGTTGCTGTGGTTAATAGTTCTGCTCCTTCCTTGCCCCCTGGAGAGATGTGGTGTCAAGATATTCCCCCAAGGTTGGATCGGAGCCACCTGCAACCTGAGTTGGCTTACTTATTACAAAATTCTTCTATCCTAGCGGATCTGTATAAGGAAATATCTGTCTGGTGGTTATACTCCTTTTTCTGCTGAATTTGTTTTGTTATATTTGTGTTTTGCTTCTTTTTTTCTCTCCAAAATGCCGGTCAAACTCAATCCAGCTCATTAAGAGGGGAAAGATTCCAAAGGTGGTGGGAAGATAGACGGAATATTTGCTTCCCCGAATCCTAGCACTAAATCGGCAAAAACTGGGAAAGGTGACGATGACAGATGACAGGGGCTACTGAACAGACTAGCTGGGTAGCCGAGGTATTATCTGCTATAAAGAAATGTGATAGTGCTATTGGTGACCTTTCCTCACAAGTAGGGACTATTGGAGTAGACATCTCTCTTCTTAGGAGTGATATGAACAAGTTTAACCCCTTAGGGACCAAGCCTGTTTGGGCCTTAATGACCAGGCTCATTTTTCAAAATCTGACCTGTCTCACTTTATGCTCTTATAGCTCAGTGATGCTTTAACGTATGCTAGCGATTCTGAGATTGTTTTTTCGTAACATATGGTACTTTATGTTAGTGGCAAAATTTGGTCACTGTCTTGTGTGTTTTTTGTGAAAAACATCAAAATATAATGAAAAATTTGAAAATTTTGCACTTTACGAACTTTGAAATTCTTTGCTTCTAAAAAAAAAAAAGGCACATGACAAAAATTAGTTAGTAAGTCACATTATCAATATGTCCTCTTTATTCTGGCTTCATTTCGTAAACATATTTCACTTTTTTAGGGTGTTACGGGGCTTAGAAATGTATCAGCAAATTATCAAATTTTCATGAAATTTCCAAAACTGATTTTTTTAGGGACCAGTTCTTTTTTTAAGTTGATTTAGGAGGCTTGTATACTGGAAATCCCCATAAGTGACCCCATTTTGGAAACTAGACACCTTAAAGAATTAATCTAGGGGTATAATGAGCATTTTAACCCTACAGGGGCTGGAGGAAAGTATTCACAATAAGGCCGGAAAAAAATGGAAAATAGAAATTTTCCAATAATATATTTGTTAAGATTAAAGTATCTCATTTTCATAATAAACATGAGAAAAAATGCACCCCAAATTTTGTAATGCAGGTTCTCCTGAGTAGAACGGTACCCCATATGTGGGCGTAAACTACTGTATGGGCACACAGCAGGCCTCAGAAGGAAGGGAGCACCTATTAGCATTTCCAGTTCAGATTTTGCTGAAGAAATTTCTGAGCGCCAGGTGCGTTTGCAGAGCCCCTGTAGTGTCAGCAGAATAGAACCCCCCCAAAAGTCACCCCATTTTGGAAAGTACACCCATCAAAGAATACATCTTGGGGTGTGGTGGCCATTTTGACCCCACAGGTATTAGAGGAAAGTATTCAAAAGAAGACAGTAAAAATGAAAAAATAGAATTTTTCCAATAATATGTTAGTTTAGTTTGAAATTTCTCAATTTCACGAGGAACAGGGGAGAAAACTCACCCCAATATATGTAACGCAGGTACTCCTGAGTAGAACGATACCCCATATGTGGGCATAAACCACTGTGTGGGCACACAGCGGGGCTCAGAAGGGAAGGAGCGCCAATTAGCATTTCCACTTCAGATTTTGCTGAAGAAATTTCTGAGCGCCAGGTGTGTTTGCAGAGCCCCTGTAGTGTCAGCAGAATAGAACCCCCCCCAAAAGTCACCCCATTTTGGAAAGTACACCCATCAAAGAATACATCTTGGGGTGTGGTGACCATTTTGACCCCACAGGTATTAGAGGAAAGTATTCAAAAGAAGACAGTAAAAATGAAAAAATAGAATTTTTCCAATAATATGTTTGTTTAGTTTGAAATTTCTCAATTTCACGAGAAACAGGGGAGAAAACTCACCCCAATATATGTAACGCAGGTACTCCTGAGTAGAACGATACCCCATATGTGGGCATAAACCACTGTGTTGGCACACAGCGGGCCACAGAAGGAAGGGAGCGCCAAGCATTTTCAGTGCATGATTTTCCTGAAGAAGTTTCTGAGCGCCAGGTGCGTTTGCAGTGCCCCTGTAATGTCTACAGAATAGAACCCTCCCCCCCCAAAATCACCCCATTTTGGAAAGTACACCCCTCAAGGAATTTATCTTGGGGTGTGGTGAGCATTTTGACCCCACAGGTATTGGAGGAAAGTATTCAAAACTAGACCGTAAAAATGAAAAAAATTGAATTTTTTCAATAACATGTTTGTTTAGTTTGAAATTTCTCAATTTCACTAGGAACAAGGGAGAAAAAGCACCCCAAAACTTGTAACGGAGGTTCTTCTGAGTACAATGGTACCCCATATGTGGGCATAAACCACTGTATGGGCACACAGCAGGGCTCAGAAGAGAAGGAGTGTCATTTTAGTTACAGGCAATATGTGGGTGTTTACTGGTTATCTGGGGTGGTAATAGACAATCTCAGGGTGTTTACTGGCTATCTGAGGTGGCAGCAGGCAATCTGGTGGGGTTATGGGCAATCTGGGGTGGTTACGAGCAGTCTGTGCCAATCTGGGGTGGTTACGGTCAATCTGGGGTGGTTACGGTCAATCTGGGGTGGTTACGGGCAATCTGGGGTGGTCACGGGCAATCTGGGGTGGTTGCGGTCAATCTGGGGTGGTTACGGTCAATCTGGGGTGGTCACGGGCAATCTGGGGTGGTTACGGGCAATCTGGGGTGGTTACTGGCTGTATGGGGTGGTTATGGGCAATCTTGGGGTGTTTACTGGCTATCTAGGGGTGGTTACTGGCTATCTGGGGTTGCAACGGGCAATCTGGGGTGGTGACGGAAAATCTGGGGTGGTGACAGGAAATCTGGGGTGGTTGCGAGCAATCTGTGGTGGTTACAGGCAATTTGGGGTAGTTACAGGCAGTCTGTGGCAATCTGGGGTGGTTACGGGCTGTCTGGAATGGTTATGGGCTATAGGGGGGGATACGGGCAATCTGGGGAGATTACGGGCAATCTGGGGAGATTACGGGCATTCTGGGGTGGTGACAGGCAATCTGGGGTGGTTATGGGCTGTCTGGGATGGTTATGGGCTGTCTGGGATGGTTATGGGCTGTCTAAGATGGTTATGGGCTGTCTAAGATGGTTATGGGCTATCTGGGATGGTTATGGGCTGTCTGGGGTGGATACGGGCAATCTGGGGTGGATACGGACAATCTGGGGAGGTTACAGGCAATCTAGGGTGGTTACAGGCAATCTGGGGTGGTTACGGGCAATCTGGGGTGGTTACGGGTAATCTGGGGTGGTTACGGGTAATCTGGGGTGGTTACAGGTAATCTGGGGTGGTTACAAGTAATCCAGGGTGGTTATGGGTAATCCAGGGCACTTGACTTTGGTGACAGGCGTAAAAAAGTGGCGGCACCATTTGGAACAAGCGATCAGTGGTATATAGTATATACCGCTGATCACTTGTACTAGGACCACACCGGGTGGTCACCGATCATTGCCCCATGCTCTCCGCCACCTCCGGTGGTGGAGAGAATGAAGCTTGGATCATTTTTAGGAATCCATCACTGTGAACAGAGTCTGTTCACAGTGATGACGGCGGCCATCTTTGATCAGATGGCCGCCCAGGGAGGGGAGGGTCAGTGGCCAGGTCACTAGGGTTAATTCTGGGGATGGGGGGACATGTTTTCATCTCCTCTCACTGTGGATTCACGGTGAGAAGAGATGAAAGCGTTCAGCTGCGCTGGCAATGCCCGTTACCGGTACTGCCGTTATACTGATAATAACGGCGATCACCGGTGAGGGGACTTGCCGGGACTGACCCCACACTCTGCCCCAACCCCTCAGCGACCTCCGATAGCTGAGTGGAGGGGGCTGCGGGCATTACCGGCGCCGCTGCACTATTCTGCACCATCGCCATAAAGAGCTGATGGCAGCAGAATAGAGCCCATTAGTGATCGCCGTAAAAATCCGTATCGGCGGTCACTAATAACATAATACATGTATTCTCTGGGTCGCTACGGTTACGGCGATACCACATTTGTATAGTTTTTTTTAACTATTACCGCTTTGGCGCAATAGAAACTATCTTCCTAGCCAAAACCCACAAAAACTGTCCCTGCATTGCAAGATCCATAGCGTTCTCATCTTTTGCGCGACAGAGCTGGTTTTGGGCTTATTTTTTGCGGGAAGATCTGTAGTTTCTATTGATACCAAGTTTTATATGTATATGACTTTTTGATCTCTTTTATGACGTATTTTCTAAAGTGGATTGATAAAATACAGCTATTCTAGTACTGTTTTTTTTATTTTTTTTTTTTACAGCGTGTGTCGTGCAATATAATTATTGATATAGTTTTATAGATTGGGTTGTTACGGACGTAACGATACCAAATATGTATAGGATTTGTGTTTTTGATCACTTTTATGTAATGTTTTATAGTGTATGGGGAATGTAATGCATCTTTATTATTGGGGGGGGGGCTGGGGGGGCTGTGTTGTGTTTGGTGCACACTTTTTTCACTTTTTTTTACTTTTACACTAGTGTACATTACTGTACACTAGTGTAAAATACTTTGATCACTGATACAATACATTGCAGTACCTGATCTACTGCAATGTATTGTATCATGCTTCATGCTGACAGGCAATAGCCGCGGCCACCCCTGTTAGCATCAGGCATCTCCATGGTGACCCCGGGGACCTTCATTAGGACCCCGGAATCACCATGGAGACATCGGGACCCCGGACGGCGCCGCGGGACATCGCGATCATGTAAGTGAACTACGGCGCCGTCCGGGATCCACCGGGACCCGTTAGATGCCGCTGTCATGGTTTGACAGCGGCATTTAACGGGTTAAACTGCCCGGAGCGGAGAATCCTCCGCTCCGGGCAGTTACAGGAGGGTGTCAGCGGTCACACTGACCGCTGATCACCCGTCCTGCAGCCGCCGCCCGGCGGTAATTTATTCCGATGCGCCCGCCGTTAAAAGGCGTACGCATCGGAATAAAGCCCATTAGTGGCCGCCGTGAAAAGGCAGCATGGCGGTCACTAAGGGGTTAAGGAGCGGTTCACAGAAGTAGAGCTACGTGTAAGTAACGTGGAAGATGAGACGGGCAAGATAAGAAAGACAGTTACAGAGGTTGTGAAAGAGAATCAGGATTTGAAAAAGAAATTAGTGGATTTGGAGGACAGATCTAGGAGGTGTAACAAGATTAGTGGGCCTGCCGGAGGGGGAAGAGGGCAATGATTTACACACGTGGCTGACCAAATGGATCTTTGATACATTTGGCAAGGAAAAATTCTCCCCTAATTTCTGTTTAGAAAGAGCCCACAGGATCCCCACTAGGAGGGCCACGGCTGGAGGTTATCCTAGATCTGTAATTATGAAAATACTCTCCTTTAGAGGGACTCTGGGAGATGTTTCTGGAGTCATGTAAGGGGTGGGAAGGGAGGGTAAGGGGGGTGGATCGGCAGAGTGGAGTTTTGTTTTGTTTTTCCCTTTCTTTAGCACATGTCTGTTAAGGTTATAGCCTGGAACGTGAGGGGATTAGGAGATAGAAGGAAGAGGGTGGCAGTCTTTCACTATCTACAACATCATCTACCCGCGGTAGTCTGTCTCTTGGAGACACATTTGATTATATAAGATCACGGGAAGGCACTGGTCTAGCCAATATAGTTCTTGCTACTCAAACTATTCCAGAGGGGTAGTGGTTATGGTAAACAGAAAGATTAATTGGACTCTGCTGAATATAAGTACAGATAAATTGGGGTTTGTTTTCCTTCTGTGTATAATGGATGGATTAGAATGTATTATTGCGGCAATATATATTCCTACTCCTTTTAATAGGAAAATTATGAACGGTCTATTTAATTTTATGAAAGATTATCCTAGTTGCCCTGTATTAGCTGTAGGGGATTACAATATGGTATTAAATGAAGAGAAGGATAGGAAGAGGGAAGGGTGCACTCCTGGTGGTAGTGACAAGTCACATTTTGAGTTTATAATTAATGAATACGGTTTGTTAGATTTATGGAGAACAAGATACCCAGATAAAAGTGAGTTCACTTTGCGGTAACAAAACTAAAAACACTTTTTCTAGAATTGACATGGCACTAGTTAACACAATTATGGCGGAGAAAGTTAAAAAAGTAGGGCACTTAACTAGAAGTCTATCAGATGACAATCCGATAATGGTGGAGATATGCACTACTAGAGAAAGGTTCACTAACTCGTTTAAAGCGTAACCGTCATTTCAGGGTCATTTTTTTGAAAACATTAAATATCAACAGTTCAAGCGATTTTAAGAAACTCTGTAATAGGTTTTATGTACTGAAAGAGTTAACTTCTGGACTAAAAAAGCAATCTCCCAGCCCCCACCCTCACTGCAAAAGAAGCAGGATTTCTGTCTCCATTATGTGGCTATGGAGAGGGGAGGGGCTGTTAGGAGTGACTGAGCACGGAGCAGTCCTGCACAGCACAACACCCTGCAATCTTCTCTCAGTAAGTTCATAGATAAGCACTGACCTTTCTGAAACCTGAATCCTGCGGTTTAGGTGCCCAGAGAGTCTACAAACAGCTGACCTTCATGTCACCTCTTCCTGCTCCCTCATCTCCCTCAGCCCCTCCCCCCTTCATAGGCTTACAATGGAGAGAGCAGAGCCCGTCTTCACTGGCTTCTCTGTAATGAAGACGTGTTTGCCTGATAATGCACAGATAAGAAGTCAGGGGGGGGGGGCTGGGAGATTGCTTCTTGAGTACAGGAGGAGGCTTTTTTGGCTGATAAAACCTATTACAAAGTTTCTTAAAAACGCTTATACTACTGATTTCTGCAATAAAAAAAAAACATGACAGTTACGCTTTAAGCTTAATGCACACTGGATAGAACTGGTAGGGCAATTAAGGATCTATGGGATATTAATAGGGGTTCAGCCTCAGCTCACATCACTTGGGATACACTTAAAGCGATAATAAGGGGGAAATTTTTTGGGATTATCACAAAAATGAAAAAAGATTTTAGGGCTAAGGAGGAGGAATTAAAAAAGAAGGTTGCCATTTGTGAGCAGGAAAATATTAGAAAACCTTCCCCGGACTCTAGGGAATGCTTAGCAAATGCTCAGGGAGAACTGGACTCCTAAGGCCCAAAGTCAGATCCTGTTTCAGGGGGGGAAAAGATATATAGAGTCCGGTACCCCCAATAAGGGGTTGATGGCTATCCTTAAAAATCAACAGGATAATCGTTATATCTCCGCATTAAGAACGCCGGAAGGAGTTGTTGTTAATAGCACCCAAGAGATACTGAATCAATTTGAGTTATTTTATAAGGACTTATATTCTTCAGAGGCAAGGTACGAGATGGGGGATTTACGGGAATATCTTGATGGGGTTCAGTTTCCCAAGTTGGATGATGACCAGAGAGAAAGTTTGGAAGGCCCAGTGACACTAGACGAAATATATGCTGCCCTTGATGCTATAAAGGGTAGTACCTCTCCTGGATTGGATGGTTTGCCGTATGATCTGTGCAAGAGTTATAGGGGAGTGTTGGGCCCTCCCTTGGTGGAGGTCTTTAATCACTCCTTAGAGGGCGTTTTTTTTGCCTCCATCAATGAGAGAAGCCCTGATTACTTTGATACTTAAAAAAGACAAGGAGGAATTGTTTCCCGAGTTTTATCGGCCAATTTCGCTGATCAACACTGAGGAAAAATTACTGTCAAAGAACTTGGCCATGAGATTTGGTAAGGTGGTCCCCCTATTGGTTCATCCTGACCAAACAGGTTTTATTTCAGGGCGAATGGCCAAGTTTAATATCAGAAGATTGTTTGAGAACCTCCAGGTTATGGAGTCCCCAGGATCCCATTCCATCCTGTCTTTGGATGCTGCCAAAGCGTTCAACAGAGTGGAATGGGACTACTTATGGGAGGTCCTTAGGGGTTTCGGAGTGGGCCCTGGTTTCATTGACATGGTTAAGGCTCTTTATAAGGACCCTGTGAACAAGGTCCTAGTTAATGGAGCTAAGTCAGATGGATTTGGTATTGGAAGGGGAACCAGGCAGGGATGTCCCCTCTCCCCCTCCTCTTCACACTTTATATTGAACCGCCTGCGATAAAGATTAGACATGATTTGCTCTTGGAAGGTTTTGGGGCTGAGGGGAGGGGAGACAGGGTGACGTTGTATGCAGATGACATTTTACTTTTTTTTTTAAAGGATCCTGACGTGGCGGTACCTAGAGTAGTGGAACTGGTCCAAGAGAATGGGAGGTACTCTGGTCTATCAATTAATTGGAGTAAATCCATTTTGAGGGCCCTTGGGGAACGACTTTTTTTAGGAGACTTCCGGTTAAAATTTTGGAAGAAGGGGGGGAGTTTTGCTAGTTGGGCATCCAGGTTTCAAGAAAGATTCATGATTTTAATAAGCTAAATCTGATTAGGGTCCTTAAAGATCTAGAGAGTAAAGTAAAGGTTTGGCAGAAGTTGTTCAGCTCTAAGATGGATCGGGTGGTGTTATTGCGTACAGTAGTTCTCCCCAAACTGTTATTTGTGTTTAGCGCAGCTCCACAATGGATAGGGGATAAACTCTTCAAACGGATTAAAAGAATGGTAAATGATTTAATCTGGGGCAGAAAGAGGGTTCGTTTAAAACTGGATGTCTTAACCTTGCCAATAGGGAGGGGGGGACTGGGGGTTCCATAGGTGAAACTATTATATGGCATCTCAGTTGTTTTGGATTTCAGGGGGGACTCGTAAAGATTTTGTTAGTTGGGCAGGCAAATGTAGGGCTACCCCTGAAGTTGATCTTACACAGTGTTTGGAAGCTGGTAGATTTGCCATGAAAGACTCCGGAGGGAAGACCTTGTTGAATTCTATGCATCGGTCATGGGAAGCTTTTAAGAAGTATATTGGGGTGGAGGGAGTATTTCACTTCACTCCTATTTGGATGTCCCCTCGACTCGGAACCTCAGAGATAGGTCTGATAGCCAGACTATATGATAGGGGTGTTAGAGTTATCTCTGACGTTATTTAAAAAAGAGAAAAAAGTTAAAAAAGAGAGGATGTAGTACTGGTCGATGACTACTTGGTGAGGAAATTTAGAGAACAGTCCCTTAAAGTTAAAGTGATCTCCTATATTTACAAATTTTTGTTTAGTAAGAAGGTAGTTAGTTTACGGCACCAAGTGAAATGGCATGAAGAGATGAGTCTTGTCAGATCAGCAATGGCTAAAAATCTATCAAGGTATAAGATGTGTGTCTAGATGCGGTAATTATCATATCATTCAATATAATATAATACAGAGGTTATATTATACCCACTTATTTTTATCCAAACTTAAAAATAGCAAAGTAAAGCAATGCTCCAGGTGTGGTAGTTTGTCGGCTGGGTTGTTACACATGATCTGGTTATGTCCGGAGTTAAAGTGTTTTTGGGAGGAGGTTTGACATATTCAGAGCATGGTGGGGGTGTCTGTTCCCCCGAATCCGGAATTAACGATTCTTGGAGAGGTATCAACTTTACGTGTTAAAGCTAAAATGAAAAAGAAAATTGTCAGGTTGTTGTTTTATGCCAGATTATTGCGAAACTGGATATCCCCGAACCCACCAGTCATACATAATTGGGAAGGATGTGTGAGAATTTATGAGTCTTATTATTGTTAAGGGTTTTTTTATTTATATCTCTCCTCTGCCGGGGGGTTGAGGGTGAGGGGGGGTTGAGGGTGAGGGGGGGGGGGTATGGGGTATGGGAAGGGGGGATTGACGGGGTGTGGGAATTAATGTAATATTTGTTAAAAAAATGACTTAACACAGGAGTTGGTGGTTTAATTTTATTCTGAGTGGGTACAGAGCCCATTTTTGACAGTCTGTATTGTAGATCCAGTCTTTTTGCAATAATCTTTTCATCTGTTGGATGTATCGATGTTTCTTACAGAGGAGTTTGTGGTTTGATTTTATCCTGAGTGGGTACAGAGCCCATTTTTGACAGTCTGCATTGCAGATCCACTTTTTTTTCAGTAATCTCTTCATCTGTTAGATGTATGTTCTTAAAGCCAAATTTTAGGCTATGAGTTCTTCCATGTTTACAGATTACTGTTCTGGAGGAAAATTACAGTTTCTCCTACATATAGGTGTTAAAATTAACCCGGACTTCTCTTATTAAGGGGTGTCCTCTGCCTTTCTTTCATTTTGTAGCTGTTTCAAAGGCAGAAGCCAGCAGCTCAGTAAAGGCCACTTTATCGGCTTTTTTAACCTTCGATTTCAAATCAAATCAAAAGAACAGACAGTGAAAATGCAGCATGGTCATAGTAATGCTTTAGAACATCTTAACATTCTCGCAGTTCTCTTCTCTATTTCAGGTACACATAGTAACAGCTATCCATTTCATTAATTACCTTTAGAAAGTCAGAGAGTTGAGTATAATGATTCTCTAGTGTGGTTAATGACTCATCAAATTCAATTCAATCTTTCTTCTTTTTTTGAATCAAATCAACTTGAATACTTGAGGCACCCCTTGCAACAGGCTAGGGATATCTGGCTATTTTCCTGTTTTAAGACTCGCAACTGAGGCTCCACTGACTCCTTTTTTGCATATTGAAATTTTGGGACCATCAGTGGAGACTCTTGATTGAGTACTTCATTGGAATTTTTTCACTGATCTCCTTGAGCTCAGTAAATAGAAACCAAAAGTCTGTCCTCTAGGTCACAGATAATACTAAATTAAATAGATACAAATTAATAATAAAAAATCGATTATTTACTGAATCAATAAAACCGTATCATAACACAGAATGAGATAATGGATTAACATAAATGAATTACCAAAGGAGCGATAAAATGCATATAACCATGAGTTAGCATAGATTACTTTTAATATATATGATTGTATTAGTATATTAAAAATTAACAAGAGCAGAGATCACCCTTAAAAACAGTAGTAGAATACAACTCCCATCATGGATAGTGAAGCCGGCAAATGATGGGGGAAGTAGTTTGGTAGCACTTAGTTCAGGATGGACAGCCCAGGGCACTAGAAGCGCACAGGGATTGCAATCCGATATGTTGTGTCAACTGTTGGAGAGTTCAGCAGTTAAGTGTGTATTGAAAGAAAGTTGTAGTTGTAAACATAAATTACAGCCTGTTAGTGTGGGCTGACTTGTGAACTTCTGAACTATTCTGGTGCACGGCTGTACTGCAGTGTTTGCTCTGTTGTCAGAGCTTAGTTTGTAATGACGGCTTAGTTGCGTCACACTCTAAAGGGGTATATCATGTCTCCAAACAGTGTCGGACTGGGGTCCCTGGGCCCACCAAAGAAATTGATTCTAGGGGCCCACCCTACATACATATACTGAACATTACCGATGCCAAACCTTTCATGTTAGTACAGTGTGCTAATTCTTTTTTACATAAATCTGATAGTACATTTGGATTAAGGAATAATCTGATATTGTACACATGCACACATACTTGTGTAATAGAAGACAACGATCAGCCGACATGAACCATGTCACCTGATGGTTGCAGTCGTTTGTCTTTCAACATGTTGGCAAATGACAAATATAGCAGCGATCTGCTGCCGTCGCCCCGTGGAATAGGAGCAGCAGCAGACCGATGCTATTTGCATTGAAGGTTTCTGGTTTATTATAAATGTATGCAGAGTGCAGTTAGACCGTACATATAAGCAAATAGAGAGGATATACACGCTCTCATCTATGTGTTACTACATACAGTCTATACGCTTAACTGTACAGTCTACAGGCACACTGCATACATCTATAATAACATCTATAGGAAACTTCTAGAGAGCTGCCGGACATTAGAGTCTCTCTATAAACATCTATAGAACTACATTATATAATATACTAGAAAATGTACCCCGCGCTGCCCGGGTATAAAGTGTCAGTGTGTTAATTAGATTTGTTCTAAGGTGCCCAGGAGGCCAAGCTAAAGGTATTGTTTCATCAGAGTTAATCAGTGGAATTAGTCTATACCTGTAGTGCATAGTTGGAGGGGTTCTGTATACTCACAATGTATAGTTTTTAGGGGTCTCGCATATCTGTAGTGCATAGTTGGGGGGGCTGTATACCTATAGTGTATAGTTGGGGGGGTCCTGTATACCTGTAGTGTGTAGTTGGGGGGGCTGTATACCTGTAGTGTATAGTTGAGGGAGGTCCTGTATACCTGCAGTGTACAGTTGGTGAAGGTCCTGTATACCTGTACTGTATAGTTCGGGGGTCCTGTATACCTGTAGTATATAGTTGGTGCTGTATACCTGTAATGTATAGTTGGTGGAGGTCTTGTATACCTGTAGTTTATAGTTTGAGGGTCCTGGATACCTGTAGTGTATAATTGGTGGAGGTCTTGTATACCTGTAGTATATAGTTCGGGGCTCCTATATACCTGTAGTGAATAGTTTCAGGGTCCTGTATAACTATAGTATAGAGTTGGTGAAGGTCCTGTATACCTGTAGTGTGTAGTTTGGGGTCCTACATACCTGTAGTATATAGCTGGTGGAGTTCCTGTATACCTGTAGTATATTTGGGGTCCTGTATACTTGTAGTATAGAGTTGGTGAAGGTGCTGTATACCTGTATTATAGAGTTGGTGTAGGTCCTGTATACCTGTAGTGTATAGTTTTGAGGTCCTGTATACCTGTAGTGTATGGTTTAAGGTCCTATATACCTGTAGTATATAGTTGGTGGAGTTCCTGTATACCTGTAGTGTATAGTTTTGGGGTCCTGTATACCTGTAGTGTATAGTTTGGGGTCCTGTATACCTGTAGTATATAGTTGGTGGAGGTCCTGTATACCTGAAGTATATAGTTGGTGGAGGTCCTGTATACCTGTAGTGTATAATTTTGGGGTCCTTTATACCTGTAGTGTAAAGTTTGGGGTCCTGTATACCTGTAGTATATAGTTTTGTGGAGGTCCCGTGCACCTGTAGTGTATAGTTTTGGGGTCATGTATACCTGTAGTGTCCTGTATACCTGCAGGGTTGTATTTACCCGTATGGCAGTGTTATTCAGTCACAGTGTGTCGGTATTGGTCATGTCTGGTATGGGGGTGTTATCCAGTCACAGTATGGCGGTATTGGTCAGGTCTGGTGTGGCGGTGTTATCCAGTCACGGTATGGTGGTATTGGTCAGGTCTGGTATGGCAGTGTTATCCAGTCGCAGTGTGGCGGTATTGGTCAGGTCTGGTATGACAGTGTTATCCAGCACAGTATCGCAGTATTGGTCAGGTCTGGTATGGCAGTGTTATCCAGTCACAGTATGGCGGTATTGGTCAGGTCTGGTATGACAGTATTATCCAGCACAGTATAGCAGTATTGGTCAGGTCTGGTATGGCGGTGTTATCCATTCACAGTATGGCAGTATTGGTCAGGTCTGGTATGGCGGTGTTATCCAGTCACAGTTTGGCGGTATTGGTCAGGTCTGATATGACAGTGTTATCCAGTCACAGTTTGGTATACCTGTAGTGCCCTGTATATACATGTACTGTATGGATGGAGTAGGGGGCCCTGTATATACATGTACTGTATACTTGGAGTAGGGGGTCCTGTATATACATGTACTGTATAGATGGAGTAGGGGCTCCTGTATATACATGTACTGTATAGTTGGAGTAGGGGGTCCTGTATATACATGTACTGTATAGATTGAGTAGGGGGTCCTGTATATACATGTACTGTATAGTTGGAGTAGGGGGTCCTGTATATACATGTACTGTATAGATGGAGTAGGAGGTCCTGTATATACATGTACTGTATAGATGGAGTAGGGGGTCCTGTATATACATGTACTGTATAGTTGGAGTAGGGGGTCCTGTATATACATGTACTGTATAGATGGAGTAGGGGCTCCTGTATATACATGTACTGTATAGATGGAGTAGGGGCTCCTGTATATACATGTACTGTATAGATGGAGTAGGGGGCCCTGTATATACATGTACTGTATAGATGGAGTAGGGGCTCCTGTATATATATGTACTGTATAGTAGGAGTAGGGGCTCCTGTATATATATATGTCCTGTATAGATGGAGTAGGGGCTCCTGTATATACATGTACTGTATAGATGGAGTAGGGGCTCCTGTATATACATGTACTGTATAGTTGGAGTAGGGGGTCCTGTATATACATGTACTGTATAGATTGAGTAGGGGGTCCTGTATATACATGTACTGTATAGTTGAGTAGGGGGTCCTGTATATACATGTACTGTATAGATGGAGTAGGAGGTCCTGTATATATATATATGTACTGTATAGATGGAGTAGGGGGTCCTGTATATACATGTACTGTATAGATGGAGTAGGGGGTCCTGTATATATATGTACTTCATAGATGGATTAGGGAGTCCTGTATATACATGTACTGTATAGATGGAGTAGGGGGTCCTGTATATACATGTACTGTATAGTTGGAGTAGGGGGTCCTGTATATACATGTACTGTATAGATGGAGTAGGGGCTCCTGTATACATGTACTGTATAGATGGAGTAGGGGCTCCTGTATACATGTCCTGTATAGATGGAGTAGGGGGTCCTGTATATACATGTACTGTATAGATGGAGTAGGGGCTCCTGTATATACATGTACTGTATAGATGGAGTAGGGGCTCCTGTATATACATGTATAGATGGAGTAGGAGGTCCTGTATATATATGTACTGTATAGATGGAGTAGGGGGCCCTGTATATACATGTACTGTATAGATGGAGTAGGGGCTCCTGTATATACATGTACGGTATAGATGGAGTAGGGGGTCCTGTATATAAATGTACTGTATAGATGGAGTAGGGGGTCCTGTATATATATATATGTACTGTATAGATGGCGTAGGGGCCCCTGTATATACATGTACTGTATAGTTGGAGTAGGGGGCCTGTATACCTGTATAGATGGAGTAGGGGGTCCTGTATATATATGTACTGTATAGATGGAGTAGGAGGTCCTGTATATACATGTACTGTATAGATGGAGTAGGGGGTCCTGTATATACATGTACTGTATAGATGGAGTAGGGGGCCCTGTATATATGTACTGTATAGATGGAGTAGGGGGCCTGTATAGATGGAGTAGGGGGCCTGTATACCTGTATAGATGGAGTAGGGGGTCCTGTATATACATGAACTGTACAGATGGAGTAGGGGCTCCTGTATACATGTCCTGTATAGATGGAGTAGGGGGCCCTGTATATACATGTACTGTATAGATCGAGTAGGGGGTCCTGTATATACATGTCCTGTATAGATGGAGTAGGGGGTCCTGTATATACATGTACTGTACAGATGGAGTAGGGGCTCCTGTATACATGTCCTGTATAGATGGAGTAGGGGGTCCTGTATATACATGTACTGTATAGATGGAGTAGGGGGTCCTGTATATACATGTACTGTATAGATGGAGTAGGGGGTCCTGTATATACATGTACTGTATAGATGGAGTAGGGGGTCCTGTATATACATGTACTGTATAGATGGAGTAGGGGGTCCTGTATATACATGTACTGTATAGTTGGAGTAGGGGGTCCTGTATATACATGTACTGTATAGATAGAGTAGGGGGTCCTGTATATACATGTACTGTATAGATGGAGTAGGGGGCCCTGTATATACATGTACTGTATAGATGGAGTAGGGGGCCTGTATACATGTACTGTATAGATGGAGTAGGGGGTCCTGTATATACATGTACTGTATAGATGGAGTAGGGGGTCCTGTATATACATGTACTGTATAGATGGAGTAGGGGGCCCTGTATATACATGTACTGTATAGATGGAGTAGGGGGCCCTGTATATACATGTACTGTATAGATGGAGTAGGGGGTCCTGTATATACATGTACTGTATAGATGGAGTAGGGGGCCCTGTATATACATGTCCTGTATAGATGGAGTAGGGGGTCTACCAGTTATTACTGTGGATGTTGTGAGGCAGCTTCCCTAGCAACCATTGCTCCCTGTGAAAATGAAAGCAGTAATCCTATTGGTTGCTAAGGCTCCAACTGCCGTGTCTGCTGCAGCTAATTATATCACCTGTGTTTGCAGTGAGGAGATTTTCCCATTCATCTCTATGGGGCGCCTCTCTTTCCCCTCCCCCTCCCCTCCTGTACATCTGGCGGGGACGGGACCTTCGCAATAACCTTCCCGTGCAACCGATGTATCTGTGGGCCAAATTTGGGGTCAAACAGTCCAGGCGTTTGGAAATCTATAGAGGACAGACAGACAGAAGGACAGAAGGACAGACAGACAGACTTTGATGATTTTTATGATTTTTATGATATAGATACTATGGGGGAGATTTATCAAACATGGTGTAAAGTGAAACTGTCTCAGTCGCCCCCGGCAACCAATCAGATTCCACCTCACAGACTCTTTGGAAAATGGAAGGTGGAATCTAAAGGGTTGCTGGGGGCGACTGAGACAGTTTAACTTTACACCAGGTCCCCCTATATACGTAATAGGTGTGCACACACACAGATAGCCACACACACAGATAGCCACACTACACACACATACAGCCACACTAAACACACATATAGCCACACTACACACACATATAGCCACACACACACAGAGATAGCCACACACACACAGAGATAGCCACACCACACACACACAGATAGCCACACTACACAGACACACAGATAGCCACACTACACACAGATAGTCATACTACACAGACACAGATAGCCACACTACACAAACAGTCACACTACACACACACAGTCACACTACACACAGATATTCACACTACACACAGAGATAGTCACACTACACACAGATAGCCACACTACACACACAGATAGTCACACTACACAGACACAGATAGCCACACTACACACACAGTCAAACTACACACACAGTCACACTACACACAGATAGCCACACTACACACACATAGCCACACTACACACACATAGTCACACTACACACACATAGTCACACTACACACACATAGTCACACTACACACACATAGTCACACTACACACACAGATAGCCGCACTACACACACAGATAGCCGCACTACACACAGATAGCCTTACTACACACACAGATAGCCACACTACACACACAGATAGCCGCACTACACACAGATAGCCACACTACACACACAGATAGTCACACTACACAGACACAGATAGCCACACTACACAGACACAGATAGCCACACTACACACACACACAGATAGCCACACTATACACACACACAGATAGCCACACTATATACACACATATAGCCACACTACACAGACAGATAGCCACACTACACACACAGCCACACTACACAGACACACACAGATAGTCACACTACACACACAGATAGCCACACTACACACACAGATAGCCACACTACACAGACACACACAGATAGCCACACTACACACAGCCACACAGATAGTCACACTACACACGCAGATAGCCACACTACACACAGATAGTCACACTACACACAGATAGTCACACTACACACACATATAGTCACACCACACACACAGATGACAAGGATACACAAATATACAGACACTCACACATACTGACCTACTTATGCACTTACTGACACACTGACTGCTTTATGCAGAAGCTCCAGGGCCTCCATTAGTCTTCATCTCCACCATCTTCTTCTGTGCAGCCTGCAGCCTCTCCCTCTTCTCCTCGCACCGACAGCCCAAAGCAGCAGGAGGGGGGAGACATGACTGCAGGGGGAGGGGGGATGGAGGGGGGAGACATGACTGCAGGGGGAGGGGGATGGAGGGGGCTGCTGCTGTGGCTTCTCTGTGCAGCTTTCAGCGTATCCCTGCTCCCACACGAGGGTTTGTTTACTGCAGGGAGGAGGGAGCATCTAGTGACAGGCAGGAAGAGAGCCAATCAGGAGCTGATTAGGACGGACTGTACCACTTACAGTGCAGGGGGAGGGGGGGTCCATGGCTTTACAGTGGTGGAGTAAAAGAAGGGGCCCTGCTGCCGTTCTTTAATCACTAGATCATCATGGAAGGCAGCTGAGGGCCCCCTGATCTCCTGATCATAAGGAGAGGCTGAACAGGGGGCCCACCTCCAGCACAGGGCCCTTCAAAGGGGGGCGGGCCCACCGGGGGATCCCCCGGCCACCCGGTGGTCCAGTCCGACCCTGTCTCCAAATGTCTTTAAAGTAGTTAGCAAGATGAATTTTGGTGCATAAGCACCGCTCACCACTCCAGGAGGTCGAATCTCTAGCGTCCCGGTAAGCATGCGCTTGTTTGTTCAAAAGACTCTGACGTCAGCAGCCTCGGTATCAGTGAGTGACAGCGTCAGTGTCTTGCAGTGTTAATGCTGAATGTTGGAGTGTCTTTGCTCAAGTTTGTGGGGTGCCAAACGTGTTTCAGAGTACTTCTCTACTCCTTCGTCAGTGGCTAAGAGTTTTTGGGGTGCAATGGTCTCCATCTTTTTATAGCATATATCAGAATCATGTAAGACTTGGACTGGACTCAGTTTTGTAGTCCATGTCGGGTCTTGGCATATATAGTCAGTAGATAACATTTCATCAATTCATAAAGACAATATATTATCAATTCATGGAGAGTAAATCAATAAAAATAAATAGATAAATGCATAAGTGAATAAATAACATCAGAACTTGTTTAAAATGTCTTTGGTCGGGAAACCCTATGTATTCCATTCATATATGTAAATAGATGTAAATAAATAAATCAATAAAAGAATATAAACAGTATAATGTAGTGTATATATGCATAAGGTATAATAAAAAGGCATTCATGTATATATTAATATGAATAGTAGTGTTATGATCGCGCCTGAAAAGGCATCAGTGCCACACTCTATTGCAAAGATTCGACCTGTGCACCAAAGACTGCGCTTTTGGCATTAGGTCCGTGCCTGGTTTTCTTCTGTTCTTTGCCTATGTCTTTTGTTATCCGGTCCATGTTTTCTTAGTTCTCCCTGCACTTTCCTTGCTGCGTTCTGTTCACTGATTGTTGTCTGCTGTGTTGTGATTTCTTGTGTGTTGCTCCTGCTCCACCTATCAGCTTGGAGTCCGGGACTTCTGATCCCTTATACCTGTGCCTCTCCCTTCACTCAGGGCTCTTGATAGCGTTGTTCAGCTTGTCTGTCAGCTAGATCCTGCCTTTCCTCAGATTGTCTGTATTCCTAGTTCCTGATCCCTTTGCTTGTTTATTACCTTCCTTGTCTTTTGGTTCAGTGTTCTCCTGTAGTCCTCAGTGTGCCTTGCTTGTCCTCAGTGTTCCTTATGCTGTTCCCAGTTCGTCTTGCTACATTATCTGGCTTTGGCTTCACTGTTACCTTGTTGTATCTCTGGCTTTGACTCCACCGTTTACTTTGTTCGTTTGTACTGTGTCTTGTCTGTATTCGCACTTACTGCAGCGTAGGGAACGCCGCCCAGTTGCGGACGGTCGTTTAGGCCCTGCTCTGCAAGTAGGTACGGACAGTGTGGGGGGTCTTAGCCATAGGGCTTACTCGTCCTGTGTCTCTGTGTTCCCAGGGGCCCTGACAGGTAGATTGTACATAAGAAAAATGTAAGAGATACATATATGAGATATAGGATAAACGCATATATACATATAAATCTGCACATGAGGCAAGAATATAAATAAAAATTGTATACAAAGATACCGTAGGTTATAGGAGCCAGTGGGGTTGGTCGTGGCGCTGGTGACTCGCTTAGTACATACCCGAACATAACCACCAACCAGAAAGTAACACCCAGTAAAATTTGTAGAAATTAGTAAAAATTTGTAAAATTAGAGTCAGAGGGCATGTAGGGTCGGTTATGGCGCTGATAATCAGCCAGGCACATAACCGACCATAACCGCCAATTAACTTCCACAAGAAACCAAATAATTCCATTTCCAAGTTCAGGCCATTTGGGGCTAAAGAGCCGAACTCGAAAATCTTTTGAGACTCTGCTCTCGACATTTTGGCAATATGATCGCCCCCTCTCCAGTCTTTTCCAATTTTTTGAAGGGCACAAAATTTGATTCCTGAGGGGTCCCTATTATGATATTGGGCAAAGTGAGCTGATAGTGGGTGATTTTGTTCACCTTTTCTAATGTTGCGGACATGTTCAGATATGCGTATTTTCAATGACCTTTTTGTTCTCCCTACGTATTGTTTACCACACTGGATGATATATTACACTAATTGTGTGACAGGACAATGCCTCTTTAATTTCCCATTTGAAGTCATTTACAGTTGAATCAATTGTCAAGGTTTTTCTTGGGAAGGAGGTTACTCTACAGTTACTACACTGTCCGCATCTAACCTGGGATTTCTAGCCACGTAGAACTTTGGTTGGCCTTGTACGGATCTTTTACAGTTGGGGCTACTTTAAGGCCCAGGTTAGGTGCTCTGCAGTAAATTATGGGTGGTCGTGCAGGTAATTGAGGTCCTAGAATTTTGTCTTCTTTTAATAAATGCCAGTTTTTGGAAAAAATCTGTTCTACTTTCTTATGGTCTTTGTTGTAGGGGAGGACGATCTTAGCCTCAGTTTCTCTTGATGTTTTTTCTTTAGTCGGACCAAAAAATTGTTTTTTTTAATTATTAATTTGCATCTATTTAATTTAGTATTATCTGTGACCAAGAGGACAGACTTTTGGTTTCTATTTACTCACAGTTTTGTTGGGCGTTTCAGGTACACGTCTGTGTCTAGTTACCTTGGTCAGAGAGTTTTGGGTGAGCTGCACTTTACTTTGAATATATCCTTGAGCTCAGTGATTGCTGTGTTTTTCAAATTGAATACTCCCAAGGGCCACAAAATCAATTTTTGTTTTTAGGTCGAAAAAGTTACTGTTTAGCAGGCAGGATCAATCAGGTAGAGGCGGTAGTAGTGGGTGGTTTTTCCATCTATTTCAATTTAAATTTGCCTTCTCTTAGATACTCTTTAAAGGATTTAAAGTGTGAACATTAAAATTACAGGGTCTCTTATATGTTTCTATGACAACCACACCACTGTAGTATGTGTCTGACCAAATAACACACACACAATGACAGTTAGCGGTGGGTGCTGTGTGCAGGGGAAGCATGCCTGGATGCATCTAACACTAGTGATGAAACTAAATTGAAGCATATGTTTCGGTCTAGCGCGAATAGCATACTATTCCCTCATCACTAAATGAAATATTTTACCCTCTGTCATTCTTAGAGCCAAATTTTCTTCACTAAGTTGTTCCATGTATCCAGTTTCCTCTTCTGGTTGGTAATTCCAGCTTCCCCTCGCCTGTATATGTATAAAAATTATCCCGAACATCTCCCATCGACTTTAATGGGGTTCGAGTCGAAAGTTGAACCAAACTTCACTACTGTTGGAGGTTAGAAAATTTTACTGTTCGCTCATCACTACTGCCACGAAAAAAAATGTTTCTTTAACTTACACAAGTGGTGCCCTAGGCACAGGACCATGAGTGGCTAATGACAAATACAGCCCTGCATAATGTACTGCCTAGTTGTGCAACCCCTGAAGGGGGTGACCTAAGAGTTGCCATGACATCGACCCTGCAGTCGCAAAGGTTGGTTTTCTGGTCGCCCAACCTCTTTCTCAGATCCGATCTATTGGTATAATTCTGTAAAAGTTATTTAAATATTTAAGCAAGCAGGAAGAGAGGTAAAAAATGAGTAGCCCCAGACTTATCAAGCTGACTCTTGAAACTCCTGCTGCCTGGCTTTCCCTACAGCAACCAACTGCAGCTCAGCCTTTATTTTACTGAGCTTATGTAAGGGGGGACTCTAACCTGCTGTAATGTTCCAATAGGGACGGGGATGTGAAAGAAAAAGGCAGTTTTCTTCATCTTCATCACCTTTTCCCTTAAATCCTGCATTTTATTAATGTGTTAATTAAGTGGTTTTGTGCACTGGAATAACGTCACTGCAGAACACTACCTGGATTTTTTTTGAAGAGAGAAAAAACAGATCAGTGCACCAAGAGAGGTAGTCCCGCCCCCAATGCACCAAACTATCTAACTTACATATTAATTAAATGCAAGATTTTAGGAAAACATTGCTGAGGAAGAAGTATAAGAAAATAACATCAGGTTAGTTTCTTCTAACCTGCTGTTAGTTTCTCCTTAGGATGTAAAACTTGAGCTGTGATTAGTTGCTGTAGGATATACTAAACGGTATGACTATCAGGCTGGCTTATACATTTTTCCCTGTATTTTGTTCCCCATGCTCAATATCTTGTCAGTATTTTTACCAAAATCAGAAGTGGGTCCAAAACCCAGAAAAATGGTGCAAATAGAAACATAGAAGATTGTCGGCAAAAAAAAGCCCCCATGTAGTCTGCCCTTATATTATTATCTCAGGATAGATATATGTTTATCCCAGGCTGGTTTACATTCACTTACTTTTTTTTTTTTTTACTTCAATCTTTATTTATAATTTTTTAAATAGAAAAGAAGATTCATGTTTAAAATCATATAGGATCAAGAACAGTACTTTTGAATTATTCCAAACAGAGGGGTGTATCCAGGAAGATTACATCTATACCAAATTTTAAGAGGGGGTATCCCCGAGAATGCTTCTAGGTCATCTAATGCTTCTTACACTGGACCCGCTAAAATTTAGCCCCTTGCAAAAGATACTGCTTCTCCCTTGTCCATGATTATTTCTCGCGTCTTTATGCATCCAAAACCTACCACTACAAAATGAATAAGAAATGAATATGAATAATGAAAAAGAGGAATGACTCAGGTCATTTATCTATTGTGCTAGCTGGAGCAGTGCACCCAGCGGCCCCCAACACCTTACAATCCCTAACCACATTCATACCACAAATTAAGCGGTCGTGCCCACACTCTTTTATTTTTGTGGGTGCCCCTTCCACCCATCCACTGAAGTCCGACTTGGCACAGCGGGTGTCCCTATATTAGGGATCTTATCCACTCCACCTGCCGAGTCTTCAAACTACCGGGCAATCCAACTTCTATACCCTCATGTGCCACAAGGGCTGAGAGTCAGATCCCCCGATCCTTGCACCCTTCTGCGGCAACTGAGGACCCCTGCCAAGAGTCCCCACCAACAAGATTATACCACTAATTCTGTGGGGCGCCCGCCTCTATTTTTATTTTATTTCAATTGACCTGCTTAGCCACAATTACTGAACCCATTAACCCTAAGAGGCCACTGACCACAATGCCCCAACCAGCACCCTGCTATCCATTATCTATTACTATATCTCCACCTAACCTACTTTTACTACTTAATCTTCATTTCGCCATAAAATTCTCTTTACCACAATTACATTCACTTACTTTCACTTCTAGTTTTCTCTGTGTCAGTTCCACTCCAAATACTGTGTGTGAACCCAGCCTAAATGTCTGTGTTGTGGGGATTCCCAGCAAATCTTCATTAGATTTATTTCTGTGTTTTGCAGTTGGAAATATATTGACCCAAGCCGACTTCTACCAGACTCGGAAACCAAATGGGGAGTACATGTTCCAGTTTGATGACGATGAGATATTTTATGTTGATTTGGAGCATAAAGAAACAAGATGGAGGCTGCCGCAGTTTGGACAAGTGGCCAGTTTTGAGGCAGCTGCAGCTCTGCAGGATATCAATATTTTGAAATTTAATCTTGACAGTTATGTAAAAAGTTCAAATTACTCGAAAGCAAAAAGTGGTAAGACATGATCAATCCTGTGTCACATGTTATACAATTCCCTGTGTGATTGTACAGCCTCCTTCACTTCCACTTTTTGTGGCCTTTTTTAACTTAAAAAAACCCTCTGTGTGTTGTTTTTTTTATGTCACATACTTTTTCAACATCAGAAGTTTTTGGTTGTGTGTGTTTTTTTTTTTTTTTTTTTCATTTTAACAACAAAACTGATCCATGGGTTACATGATTTAACCCCTGCAGGACTGGGCTAATTTTGACCCCTAAGAGAACCTATCATCTAATTTTCAGTGTCCCTAAAAGTGTACTTGTCCTTTAGTGTATTGATGAAAATATAGACTGCCTTCACACCAGTGTGTCCTCCAGGTACTGGCGAAACAAAACCACCATCCAAGGTTCGGCCGTATCTCGGCCAACCACCACAGAAGTGGCGTCACACCTCAACATCTAGCAAGTGACCGGCCGCTCCTCCCACTAACACCACCAGGGGTGCACCACACTATGTTCCAGGGCTGTACCGTCAGGTGCCGCCATCTTGGTGACTTGGTGACTGCGTTAAAGCAGTACATGTGGTGATTTTATTGCCAGCATAATAACGTATGCGGCGATACATTTATTAAGACCAGCATACAAGTAGTCTTAAAGTCGGCCCCGCCCCCATTTTCCCAGCCGAATTTACTAAGAGGCGCACACCTGACGCAGGCCTTACGCAAAAATGTACACCTGCCCGGAATCAGGTGTAGATTTGTGTTATGAGTTTTGCCTGTGAGCAGGGCTACGCCTCCTCCACGCCTTTCTACTTCCCCCTGTCCACCCAGAAAGTGAGCTGGGCTAACAGAAAAGGCCAAAATCTGCACCTTTTCTGTGGCTGATCTGATTGACAATACACTTGTCAGGAACTTACCTGACCGCGGCCCAGCACTGCTCTCCGGGTTGCGGCGCCATCCTCCTGGCCGGGGCCATGTGACGTCACGGAGACCCGACGGCGTCCCTGGTTACCAGCGGCGCTGCGGGCTCCAATGACGTGCGGCTGCTCAGCTGAGCAAAAGCAGTGCTCAGCTGAACAGTATCCGGCTCAGGCTGAGTGGCAGAAGTCTCTGCCACCCAGCTTACAGCCTGACGTGTGTTTGATCAGGACTCAGGAGTCCGGACCAATCACATCCTGGTCTGGGCTCCTGGTCCTGTATTTAAAGAGCCAGCGGTCATTCAATGATCGCTGGCTATTAGGTTAACTCCCTGGTCCCAGCTTCCCTGTCTGCTCCTGCCAACCCGTTCCTCATCCCTCTGTTTTGCTCGACTTGTTACTTGACCTCCTGCCTGACTATTCGACTATCCCTTTTGCTTGCTGATTTTGTACTGCGCTGCCTGTTTGGATTTGATCCGGCCTGTTTGATTATTCTTCTGTGTTTCTTCGTCCGTCTTGTTCCGTGTGCACATATTCAGCATAGGGAACGCCTACATGGTTGTCCACGGCCGCCTAGGGCCGACTGAGGCAAGTAGGCAGGGACAGTGGGTGGGTTTAGACCTAGGGTCTGTGTCTGTACCTCCCTGTCCTGACAACACTGCAGTGTATTACCCCTGTCAGATGCCTTTATACTTCATAGCTGATCAGACTCTGCCTTAGGGCCCGGCAGTTGTGGTGGTTGCCTAGCTATCACTGACAGCTTCTGTGCGCCATACAAGGGGATTACTTTACGTCCAAATGCGGGAACTCACTGCAAAAATTGACATCTGTAGTGTCCCGGTATGGGTGGTCCACAAAGTCTTATACTACCTGGGTAAAGTGCCTCTGTCAGGTATCACACCTGAAGGGGATAAAGATGCTAATTCCTAGTTCCCCACTAGGTGTCACTCTAAGTAACTAAGTCTTTTGTATGAGCACAGCTAAAGGTAATCAGTAAACAGCTGGTTGTCATGTGTTGTTATGTTGTCCAATCACAGGTGCAGGTATCTTTTCCCCACTTTTCATCCTATTACACTTCTTCTCTTTCCTGTCCAGTACATGCCCACCAATCACATTGTCAGTGCAGCCAGGAACTGAGCCCCAGCAAGACAAATAGCATCCTGCGGAAGTATCTTGCTGACTGTTCTGGAAAGCTTCGAAAAGTCTGCTATGCCCAGTTGTAAAGGTCTGGGGCTGTACTACCCAACTTGACTCCTGCTAAACTAGTTGGGCAGAAGGCGGTCAAATAGCACACTATCTATATGTGAGCATGAGTATTCTTCTCTCTCTCCAACTCTTCTCCTAAACTCATCCTGGCAGAGCACAGTGCTACCTGGGAAAGGACCCCCAAGACGATCCCCATATTCCTAAAGCTAACTCAACTACCTCTCCTCTCCTCTGTTACTATTTTTGTATTGTATTGCACTGAAGTTCCCTCAAGTGAAAAGGCCACCCTGGTTAAGTACTGGACTTTTGTGTCCCTGCACCTATTCCTACACCTTACACTTGGGCTATCCCCTTTTCAAGCTCAGTGTGCAGGGGTGGATTCCAACACCACTTCTGGCTATCATGACAAGTGCCCAAGTGTACCCTAGCCCACCATGCTGTACCACCACCTCACAGCTAACCGGGCCCTGGCACATACAGTAACACCTAAATGCAGGAACAGATTAAGAATTTCTCTGAATCACTTTGTTTATAATGTGAAAGATGCTACAGAAAAAAGCTTAAAAAAAAAGTGATAAATGTGTTTATTAAAGATGAGTGGAACTTTCGGTCTGAAAGCAGCTCACTCCAGTGCGATGCCTGCGATCCCGGGTGCATAGTTGCGCTCCCGGGAATCCAGGGAATGTATCTTGAATTCCCTGTAAGATCCTGCCTGCAGATTCCCGGGAGTGCAACTATGCACCCAGGATCGCAGGCATTGTAATTGAGCAAATCCCTAGTGTTTATACATTTAAGTAGGAGAAAACTGTAAAAACCATATATGAGGGGAAAAGGAAACAATTTCATTAAAAAAAAAGTTAGACTGTCAGGAATTTGCACTGAGCCTGGTGTGAACTGGGCCTGTTTTTGCCTTTTGTTTGACACACACGCATTTCTTTCAGCCTCCTGGCAGTGCAAGGGTTACACTTTTCACTACTGGCCTTGATTGTTGCAGCTGAGCGGTGTTCTATGACTGACAGTTTCACACAGAGCCTGGGTGATCAGAGCACCTATCCAATGAGGATCCGGACCGGGCTCTTGGTCAGCATAAAACAGAGCTGAGGCAGAGTCCCAGCGCTGGCTATTTAGGTTAACTCCTGGTCCCAGCTTCCCCGTCTGCTTCTGCTATCCCCTCTCCTAATCCCTCTGTTTGCTCGACTCGTAACCTGACCTCCTGCCTGACTATTTGACTTTCCAACTGCCTGCTGATTTTGTACCACGTTGTCCGTTTGGTTCTGGCTTGGCTTGTTCAATATCCTTTTTTGTGTTTGTCTGTCTGTGCTGTTTAGTGTCCCACATATACAGTGCAGGGAACGTCTTCGTGGTTGTCCATGGCCGCCTAGGGCCGACTGAGGCAAATAGGTAGGGTAGGGACAGTGGGTCGGTTCAGACTCAGGGCCCACTGTCTTGTTGTGTCTGTACCTCCCTGTCCTGACATAGACCTTGCTGTACTTGGAAAAGATGAAACTCATCCAGAAATTACTCTAAAAGCATTGCTTGCAGTGTGTTTTCTTACGGTCTTTAAGCTTCCCCTTTTCCAGTGTCATCTGAACCCAGTGGGAAGGGCCCTCTCAGCCAGTCAGTTATTGCAGAGGTGTCCCATCCACGTAACTGGCTGTGCAGGCATTCCTGAGCTGGGTTGTGATGTTGCAGGTGGGAGATGAAACTTGATCTGTCCCATTAGTAGAAGCAGTTGGTTTTCATTTGACATGCAAGCAGGAGGAAAGTGCCTGCACTGTTTTATGGCAACAGCAGGGGCACAGTTTAGAGAAGAAAGCAGGAGGTTATCATAGATGCCTAGAAAAGAAAAATGGTACAGCGATACAAGTTTCATTACTAAAAACAGCACATTTGTTCTCCTTTACATATATGTATGTGGTACACATCAGATTATACCTTATTTACTTTATGACACAATCCCTTTAAGTCTGATTAATGTAATATTTTGTCTTCATAGTTGTACAAGACGATATCCATGTATTTACGGAGAAGCCGCTGGTCCTGGGTGAGCCGGTCTCCTTGGTCTGCCTCGCCACCAGGTTCTTTCCTCCTGTGATTAAGATGCGGTGGCTGAAGAATAACCAGCCGGTGACTGACGGGGTGTCCGAGACCGACTACTATCCTGCAGAGGATGGCTCCTTCAGCAAATTCTTGTACTTAGGTACCATTCCTGAGAAAGCAGATGTGTACACCTGTTCTGTGGAGCACGATGGACTCTCTATCAATCCCACCAACAAGTTCTGGAGTAAGTAACAAAGATTATTATAACTTCCATCAGATCTGATGCATTCAAGTGATAAAGTCAATGTCAGGCTTAGTCCTATGTGTCCTGGGGCACATTTTTTACCTGAGCCTCTCCTTCACCAGCCTGAGTTTATTGTTCCATTGTGCAGTTCCTAGTGACATTGCTAGAGCTTATAAAGATAAACACTTTGGGGGACATTTATCAATATGCGCCCCTGGCGTACGCTAGCCGCATCCCCTGCTTACCTGATGGACGGGTGGGGGAGGGGCTGGTCAGGTGCCCCCGTTTTATAATGATACAAATCTATACCAGCTTCCGAGCAGGTGTACAGTAAATTTGTTCCACGATGCCTGCGCCGAGTGCAGGGCCAACCATCTTTCCTAAGAGGCGTGCGTCTCTTAGTAAATCTGGCTGGGGAATGATGGAGCCAATTTTTATTTTTCCATTTTCGTTTTTTCCTGTTTAAAAGGCCATTTAAAAGGCAATTTTTTTCCCCTACAGACCCACATGAGCCCTTATTTTTTGCACCACTAATTGTACAGTCATGGCCAAAAGTTTTGAGAATGATACAAATATTATTTTTTACAAAGTCTACTGCTTCAGTTTTTAAAATGGCAATTTGCATATACTCCAGAATGTTATAAAGAGTGATCAGCTTAACAGCAATTACCTGCAAAGTCAATATTTGCCTAGAAAATGAACTTTATCCCCCAAAACACATTTCAACATCATTGCAGCCCAGCCTTAAAAGGACCAGCTAACAATGTTTCAGTGATTGCTCCATTAACACAGGTGTGGGTGTTGATGAGGACAGGGCTGGAGATCAATCTGTCATGATTAAGAATGACACCACTGGACACTTTAGAAGGAGGCTGGTGCTTGGCATCATTGTTTCTCTTTCGTTAACCATGGTTATCTCTAAAGAAACACGTGCAGTCATCATTGCACTGCACAAAAATGGCCTAACAGGGAAGAGTATCACAGCTAGAAAGATTGTACCTCAGTCAACAATCGCATCATCAAGAACTTCAAGGAGAGAGGTTCCATTGTTGCCAAAAAGGCTCCAGGGCGCCCAAGAAAGACTAGCAAGCTCCAGGACCGTCTCTTAAAAGTGTTTCAGCTGCGGGATGGGGCTACCAGCAGTGCAGAGCTTTTTCAGGAATGGCAGCAGGCAGGTGTGAGAGCATCTGCACGCACTGTGAGGCGGAGACTCTTGGAGCAAGGCCTGGTCTCAAGGAGGGCAGCAAAGAAGCCACTTCTCTGCAGAAAAAACATCAGGGACAGACTGATATTGTGCAAAAGGTCCAGGGAGCGGACTGCTGAGGACTGGGGGAAAGTCATTTTCTCTGATGAATCCCCTTTCCGATTGTTTGGGACATCTGGAAAACAGCTTATTCGGAGAAGACAAGGTGAGCGCTACCACCAGTCTTGTCTCATGCCAACTGTAAAGCATCCTGAAACCATTCATGTGTGGGGATGCTTCTCAGCCAAGGGAATCAGCTCTCTCACAGTCTTGCCTAAAAACACAGCCATGAATAAAGAATGGTACCAGAATGTCCTCCAAGAGCAACTTCTCCCAACCGCCCAAGAGCAGTTTGGCCATCAACAATGCCTTTTCCAGCATGATGGAGCACCTTGCCATAAAGCAAAGGTGATAACTAAGTGGCTTAGGGAACAAAACATAGAGATTTTGGGTCCATGGCCTGGAAACTCCCCAGATCTTAATCCCATTGACAACTTGTGGTCAATCATCAAGAGACGGGTGGACAAACAAAAACCAACAAATTCTGTCAAAATGCAAGCATTGATTGTGCAAGAATGGACTGCTACCAGTCAGGATTTGGTCCAGAAGTTGATGAGAGCAGCCAGGGAGAATTGCAGAGGTCCTGAAGAAGAAGGGTCAACACTGCAAATATTGACTTGCTGCATTAACTCATTCTTACTGTCAATATAAGCTTTTGTTACTCATAATATGATTGCAATTATATTTCTGTATGTGATAAAAACATCTGACAAACACACATAAAAACCAGAGGGCAGCAGATTATGGGAAAATATAATATTTGTGTCATTCTCAAAACATTGGCCATGACTGTACTTTGCAATTGCAGACTTAATTTTTGCATACAATATGCTGCGAAACAAGAAAACAATTATATGCCCAGTAAAATTTTAAAAACTATTTTTTTATTTGGGGGGGGGGGGGGGTCTTTGTTTTTACGACGTTCATCCTGTGGAAAAACTGACACGTTATCTATGTTCGTTAAGTCGATACGATTAAAACAATATGCAACTTGCATAACTTTTATATTTGATGGCTTTTAAAAAAATAAAACCTTTTACAAAAAATAAACGTTCCTTAAAATCGCTCTATTCCCAGGCTTATAACGATTTTATCCTTTGGTCTATGGGGCTGATTGAGGTGTCATTTTTTGCGCCATGATTTGTACTTTCTATTGGTACCTGGATTGCGTATATGCGACTTTTTGATCACTTTTTATTACAATTTTTCTGTATTTGATGCAACAAAAAATGCGCAATTTTGCACTTTGGAGCGTTTTTGCGCTTACGCCGTTTATTGTGCGAGATCAGGAATGAAATAATTTAATAGTTCGGGCGATTACGCACGCGGAGATACCAAATATGTTTATTTTTTTCTTTTTATTTATAAAAAGGGGAAATGGTGATTCAGACTTTTATCAGAGGAGGGTTTTTTTTTAATTAATAAAAACTTTTCTTTTTGTTTAAACAGTAATTAGAAGTTCCCTTGGGGGACTTCTAATATAACTACACTTATCTCTTATAGAGATCAGTGTAGTATGCTTTATACAGCACCGATCAATGAGATCGGTGCTCTATTGGTCTGGTCTGCTGCAGATCAATAGAATACCGAGCCAGGGTAAGCGTCACTCCAATGCTGAGTCCCGGGCCGGTAAGATGAAGGGATCCCACCTCTGCGATCACAGGTGGGGGGATACCCGCCACTAGACCCAGGGAAACGGCCATATAAGACTTTTAAATGTGGCTGTCATGTTTGACAGCTGCATTTAACGGTCTTAATTAGCAGGAGCCCTGCTCTGAACTCCCTTTATGACGAAATGGCATAAATGTACGTCATCCGTTGTCAAGGGGTTAACACAAGAAAAAAATATTAACATACCTCTAAATAATAGTCATACTAGGTTTTGTTCAGAAACACTATGATGACAATATTGCTTAGTGGTGTTATTTGGTAACCGTATACCAAGGTCAATATTATCAATAATGCCACTATACAAGTGGCAAATAATAAAACCCCACCATTACCACATACTACCATACTGTTATTGAAAAAAAAAACACTATACACAGATCAACATTAACATTATCCCCATATAGTTACCATATAGAAGTAGGTTCTGCTTACTGTACAAGTGATACCAGTATATACAGGTGACTTCTCTGGAGTTGTCTCTTTATTTTTTATTCTCTGTTCAGACCAGATCCCGACTTTCTCCAGCCATGACTCCTTTCTGTGCAATACGCCAGACTCAAACCAGACTTTTCCAGCACCCTTATTATCCCCCTTACTTTACACCAGGGGTGGGGAACCTCCGGCCCGCGGGCCGCATCCGGCCCCTGAGACCTCCCGATGCGGCCCGCAGCTCCCCTGTGATGCTCGCCGCTCTGCTGGGGAAGAAGCCGGCATACACCGCATCCTCCGGTGTCTGTGACAGCTGGTGGACACCGGAGGATGCTGTCTGTGCCGGCTTCTTCCCCAGCAGAGCGGCGCGTGTCTTCAGTCTCTTGCGGGCCGCGCGCGATGACGTCATTTCATCGCGCGCCGCCTGCAGGAGAAGACCGGCACAGAGGACCTGGGAGAGAAGAGGACATGGGCAGCGTGGGAGCGGAGGTAAGGTGAGAGGGATGCTTATTTTTTTATTTGGGGGTTAACTAGGATCCCAGGGACATGCCTGATGGGGGGGGGGACAACTAGGCTACCAGGGACATGACTGATGGGGGGGGGGGGACAACTAGGCTACCAGGGACATGACTGATGGGGGGGACAACTAGGCTACCAGAGACATGACTGATGGGGGGGGAATAACTAGGCTACCAGGGACATGCCTGATGGGGGGGGGGACAACTAGGCTACCAGGGACATGACTGATGGGGGGGACAACTAGGCTACCAGAGACATGACTGATGGGGGGGGAATAACTAGGCTACCAGGGACATGCCTGATGGGGGGGGGGGACAACAAGGCTACCAGGGACATGCCTGATGGGGGTTAACTAGGCTACCAGGGACATGCCTGATGAGGGGGGGGAATAACTAGGCTACCAGGGACATGACTGATGGGGGGGGACAACTAGGCTACCAGGGACATGACTGATGGGGGGATAACTAGGCCACCAGGGACATGACTGATGGGGGAGACAACTAGGCTACCAGGGACATGCCTGATGGGGGGGACAACTAGGCTACCAGAGACATGACTGATGGGGGGGGAATAACTAGGCTACCAGGGACATGCCTGATGGGGGGGACAACTAGGCTACCAGAGACATGACTGATGGGGGGGGAATAACTAGGCTACCAGGGACATGCCTGATGGGGGTTAACTAGGCTACCAGGGACATGACTTGGGGGTTAACTAGGGGTCGACATGGAAAAGGTTCCCCACCCCTGCTTTACACAAACCCGACATCAAAGGCGTAGCTAACGTCTTATTGGCCCTGGTGCAAGAGGACAACTTGTCCCTCCCCCCCCCCCACCATTCCCCCACAGGCAATGCCACTCCACTTCCAATCACAACGTGCTTGTCATGGCAGCCAGAAGCCTAGTGAAGGCTTCCAGGTCAGCCACAATTTTGCAACAAAGGTTCTGCAGGGCTGCGGACAGCACCAGAAGCAGATTGTGCCATTCACTGCATAGTGCCTGTGCTAAGTTACAGCAGCTCCTGATACAATGTATGGGTGCTGATCTAGAGTAACTCAGCCTAGCCACTACATAGGGAAGTAAGCCATTCGCTTTTTGCCCCATTCATAGTGCAGAACAGATGATCAGTTCAGCGTCACAGGCATTTGGACTCATGCTGGAAGACATATTTCCCCCAAGTTCTATTGATGTCATGATGCGGTGGAAAATGCTGACCCAGCAGATGGATTGCTCGCTTAGCCATTCAGTGACTGCAGTGGTGTCCCCCCTAGTGAGGTGTAGGGCAGGTGGGGCGGAGGGGCGGCCGCAGGGGGGGGTGCGGCACAGAGTGTCAGACAGGACGAGAGGTGCAGAGCGGCCGGGAGGTGAGGTGCAGGGCGGGCGTTGTGGCGCAGTGTGTCAGGCGGTGCAGTGAGGTATCTCGCGGGCGGGCCTGTGGTGCAGCGCAGAGTGTCGGGCAAGCAGGCAGTCCGCTTAACAGAGCGGTAGCTGACCGACCCCGCCTCTACACATAGCGTCCCGCTCCCCTCCTGGCTACACATGCAGGTCCCCTGTCTCTGGAGGAGGCTGCAGGGACTGCAGAATAGGGTGATAGCGTCGCTGCGGGTTCTGGAGCTGCTGTCAGTATATAGAGTGAGTACACAGGGAGCTGCTGTCAGTATATACAGTGAGTACACAGGGAGCTGCTGTCAGTATATACAGTGAGTACACAGGGAGCTGTTGTCAGTATATACAGTGAGGACACAGGGAGCTGCTGTCAGTATATACAGTGAGTACACAGGGAGCTGCTGTCAGTATATACAGTGAGTACACAGGGAGCTACTGTCAGTATATACAGTGAGTACACAGGGAGCTGCTGTCAGTATATACAGTGAGGACACAGGGAGCTGCTGTCAGTATATACAGTGAGTACACAGGGTGCTGCTCTCAGTACATACAGTGAGTACACAGTGAGCTGCTGTCACTATATACAGTGAGTACACAGGGAGCTGCTGTCAGTATATACAGTGAGTACACAGGGTGCTGCTCTCAGTACATACAGTGAGTACACAGTGAGCTGCTGTCAGTATATACAGTGAGTACAGGGAGCTGCTGTCACTATATACAGTGAGTACACAGGGAGCTGCTGTCAGTATATACAGTGAGTACACAGGGAGCTGCTGTCAGTATATACAGTGAGTACAGGGAGCTGCTGTCAGTATATACAGTGAGTACACAGGGAGCTGCTATCAGTATATACAGTGAGTACAGGGAGCTGCTGTCAGTATATACAGGGAGTACACAGGGAGCTGCTTTCAGTATATACAGGGAGTACAGGAAGCTGCTGTCAGTATATACAGGGAGCTGCTGTCAGTATATACAGTGAGTACACAGGGAGCTGCTGTCAGTATGTACAGGGAGCTGCTCTCAGTACATACAGTGAGTACACAGTGAGCTGCTGTCAGTATATACAGTGAGTACAGGGAGCTGCTGTCAGTATATACAGTGAGTACACAGGGAGCTGCTATCAGTATATACAGGGAGTACAGGAAGCTGCTGTCAGTATATACAGGGAGCTGCTGTCAGTATATACAGTGAGTAAAGGGAGCTGCTGTCAGTATATACAGTGAGTACAAAGAGCTGCTGTCAGTATATACAGTGAGTACGCAGGGAGCTGCTGTCAGTATATACAGTGGGTACAAGGAGCTGCTGTCAGTATATGCAGCGAGTACACAGGGAACTGCTGTCAGTATATACAGTGAGTACACAGGGAGCTGCTGTCAGTATATACAGTGAGTACACAGGGAGCTGCTGTCAGTATATACAGTGAGTACACAGGGTGCTGCTCTCAGTATATACAGTGAGTACACAGAGAGCTGCTGTCAGTATATACAGTGAGTACACACAGAGCTGCTGTCAGTATATGCAGTGAGTACAGGGAGCTGCTGTCAATATATACAGTGAGTACACAGGGAGCTGCTGTCAGTATATACAGTGAGTACAGGGAGCTGCTGTCAGTATATACAGGGAGTACACAGGGAACTGCTGTCAGTATATACAGGGTGCTGCTGTCAGTATATACAGTGAGTACACAGGGTGCTGCTCTCAGTATATACAGTGAGTACACAGTGAGCTGCTGTCAGTATATACAGTGAGTACAGGGAGCTGCTGTCAGTATATACAGGGAGTACACAGGGAGCTGCTGTCAGTATATACAGTGAGTACAGGGAGCTGCTGTCAGTATATACAGTGAGTACACAGGGAGCTGCTGTCAGTATATACAGTGAGTACAGGGAGCTGCTGTCAGTATATACAGGGAGTACACAGGGAGCTTCTGTCAGTATATACAGTGAGTACAGAGAGCTGCTGTCAGTATATACAGTGAGTACACAGGGAGCTGCTGTCAGTATATACAGGGAGTACAGGGGGCTGCTGTCAGTATATACAGGGAGCTGCTGTCAGTATATATAGTCAGTACACTTACTAATATCATATACTTTATTTTTTTACTATAAGGTGGCCAACCCCTTCAGTGGTTTAGGCCATTAGAACATACAGACATACAATGGATAATAATAATAATAATAATAATAATAATAATAATAATAATAATAATAATAATACATAGTGCAGGATGTGTTCCATTTTTATTTTATTACTTATCCTTTAATGGCGTTGTTATGCTTGCATTGTATCCTAGTCCCTGAGGTTCCCAAGCATGTTTCAGAGGCATACGAGAATGTTGTATGCGGCCTCGGCCTTGCTTTAGGAATAATTGGAATTGTTGCTGGCATCGCACTGATATGTAAAGGAAAGAAGAACTTTGATCAGGCAAGAGGTCACTGACTCTGCAGGTATGTAATAGTCTTCTTAACTTTACATTTTTTATATTGTGTCATCTCTTCTCATTTATTACAGGTAGATTTATAACTTTATTAACTCTATAGTCAGATTTGGCCAAAACTTGTGGATTATGTTTTGGAACCTGCTGCAGATATGCTACAGAATTTACACCTGTGCAGTAAATGAATGAAACCCGGAAAATTGCAACACACTCTGGCCCAGATTTATCAAACTGTCTAAGGGTGCGTTCACACCTACAGGATCTGCAGCAGATTTGATGCTGTGTTCAGTTATTTAAATGAAATCTGCTGCAGAAAATCAGCTGCAGATCCTGTAGGTGTGAACACACCATTAACCCCTTCCCCCAATATGACGTCCAGGGACGTCATGAAAAGCAGTGCCATTCTGCATCATGACGTCCCTGGACGTCATGGTTTCTCTGCCTCCCCCACTGTCCCTAGCAGAGATCGGGCAGCAGGAAGAGGCTGTGACACACAGTCTCCTGCTGCTGCCACTGCCCGGAGGGGAGCCGTGCTCCCCCTGGACAGTTAACCCCATAAACGCCGCGGTCGTTGCGACCGCAGCGTCTATGGAGAGTTTCTGTGTCTCCCGCAGATCGGGCGGCAGGAGGAGGCTGCAGCACATTGCCTCCTCCTGCTGCCACTGCCATCATCCTCCGGTCCGTCTCCGGGTGTCCCCCAAACTGTCCCCTCTGTGCTCTCCCTCCCCATGCCCTCCCTCTCTCTCCCCATGCCCTCCCTCTCTCTCCCCATGCTCACGCTCGCCCGGCTCCGGCTTTGGCTCCCTCGTTCTCCCCCTCGGCGATACGGCTTTCCTCCCCCCCGCCCGAACCGGCTCTGACTCCCTCTCCCTTCCCGCGTCCTCGTCCCCCCGTGTTGCGTCCCCCCCCCCCCCCCCCCGGATCGCTCTCTGGCTCCCTTCCTGTGCGCCCCCCAATCCGGCTCCCGTCGACCTCCTCTTGACCTACATATTCTCCATCCCTCCTTTATAAATGATCCCCTATAAATAAGATACACATATTTGGTATTGCCGCGTCCGTAATGACCCTGTCTATTAACCCGTTACATTAATTATCCCACCCGATGAACGCCATAAAAAAAATAAACAAAAAACTAACAAAAATGACAATTTTTTGTAAATCCCGCCCCCTATAAAATATAGAAAAAAGCTATCAAACCGATATATGTAGCCAAAAGGTGTATCACTAAATATGTCAGCTTATGCCGCAAAACAAAATCCCTCACGTAACTCCATTTGCGAAAAAAGAAAAATATTACCGCTGTTACAATATGCAAGACACAAACAGTATGTATAGAATAAATGTCATAAAATATAACAAAAGCGATATAAAATGGATATCACTGTAATTGTACCGACCTGACAAATAACAATAATATGTCATATGTGACGTATAGTAAACAGCATACAAAAAAAATGATGAACAACACCTGCTAAATTGTGTTTTTTATTCCTACCACCTCATTAAAAAATAACTAAATATTGATCAGGGTGTCACATGTCCCCCCGAATGGTGACTCTGTGACATGGTATAATAGCTAAAAAAAAACCTGAAATAAAAAAAGGCCCCAAAATTCACCAGGTCTCTGTCATGTCTGCGGCTTGTGGGTGATTCAGGTGACGCACTGCGGCCGCATATGGGGGATTTCTAGAAACATTGGAATAAGGCTAGGTTCACACTGCGTTTTCAGCATCCGTTTAACGGATCCGTTCTTTTTAACGTCCAGAAAAATAGGGTCAGCAACGTTTTTTGGTCCGCCAAAAAAAACGGATCCGTTTTTTTTTATAATGGAAGTCAATGGAAAAACGGATGCACACAAATGAATCCGTTTTTTGCAATCCGTTTTTCATGCGTTTTTTGCAAAAAACGGATGCGTTAAACGTATGCTGAAAACGCAGTGTGAACCTAGCCTAATGAGAATGAATAGTGAGTTCCATTTCTCAGTTAGTATTTGCTGTGTTAGAGTAAAAAATGGAATAAAATAGAATATCTGCAAAAAAAAAATGAAAATTTTAAATTTCCCCTCCAACTTGCTTAAATCTCTGCGGAACACCTAAAGGGTTAATAAACTTATGGAATGTTACTTTGAATACTTTGAGGGGTGCAGTTTTAACAGTTTTAACTGAACTGGTCCCTAATAAAATCACCTAATAAAAGTCACTGCAAAATTTTAAAGCCCTCTAACATCCTAAAAAGTAAAAGGACATTCACCAAATGACGACACCATAAAGCAGACATGTTGTAGATGTTGCATTAATAAAAAGTTCATGTGACATGACTATTTTTCTTAGGAAAAGAGAATTTTGAATATGAAGGATTGTAAATTTTGTCTAATTTTTGCGCAAATGTTGTGTTTTTTACAAAAAACTACTGAGTGTATCAACCAAAGTATACCACAAACATAAAGAGGAATATGTCACGAAAAAACAATCTCAGAATAACTGTGATAGTTAAAAGCACCGCAGAGTTACCACTACATAAAGAGAGACAGGTCAGATTTGAAAAATAGGCCCTGGTCATTAAGGCCAAAATAGGCTGCGGAGGCAAGGGGTTAAAGGGGTTGGCCACTTTTTAGTAAAATAGGTCAGTACAAAGTATTAGTAAGTGTGCTCAATGTATATACTGACAGCAGCTCCCTGTGTACCTCATAGAGCTAAAATCAGACTCCCCTCCTCCAGGCTGTACTGCCCTGCTCTGTTTTGTTTCAGTCCACAAAATGGCCGACATGGAGGAGCATGTGACCATGCCCTGTCCCCTGTGTCCTCCATAGACACATACAGACTCAGTGGTGGACACTGGGGGGCGGGGCCTGGTCACATGCTCCTCCATGTAAGCAATCTTATGGACCAAAACACCACAGAGCAGGACAGCACAGCCTGGAGGAGGGGAGTCTAATATTAGCTCTATGAGGTACACAGGGAGCTGCTGTCAGTATATACAGTGAGTATGGTTACTTATACTATACACTGAGCAATTTTACTATAAAGTGGCCGACCCCTTTAACTACAAACTGAAGTATACTGCCCACAGCAACCAATCCACAGATCAGCTTTCATTATACCAAAGCTGAAAGCCGAGCTGTGATTGGTTGCCATGGGTGGTTAACACCAGTTTCTATTGTACACACTTTGATAAATCTAGACCAGATTTAAAAATCCACCATGTGCCCTAAGATTCACAGTTTTTTCCTTGCATCTTATCAATAGGTTTCATAAATTACCATTAATTTGCATTTTGCATGGTTATTGGCAGAGAAATGGGGGTGTGGTTTCCACCTTATTCAGAATGTATGTAGAAACACAGCCTTACAGTCTTCTATTTACACAGTTCTTAGTTGTGCTCCCACCAGTTTTGCTACATTTCTATGTTTACATAAATATAGTCTATTTGATTATGTGGGCTTCATCATGTGATCAGCATTACCAGGCTTCATCATGTGATCAGCATTACCAGGCTTAATCATGTGATCACCATTACCAGGCTTCATCATGTGATCAGCATTACCAGGCTTAATCATGTGATCACCATTACCAGGCTTCATTGTGGGATCAGCATTACCAGGTTTCAGCAGATCATTTATAACAAGAAAAACACCAGCAATGAAGCCTGGTAATGATAATCACATGGCAAAGCCTAAACAGTCAACTTGGGCTGTTTTTCCACATTTGTATTCAGAATTTGTTCTGAACATGGCCAGAATCAGACCCCCATTTTTAACCAATAGCCAGGGTCGTGCACATGTTCAGAATGCACTCCAAATGCAATTCTAGAAACACTGCATAACAGAAGCCCCAGACGTCTTCTGTTATACTCAGCCAGAAGCGAAATTAGAGGGGGCAGGGGGGCCGTCACTCCCGGGCCCACTCAGGCAGGGGCCCACTAAGGTCTTAGACGTTAATGCATAGTTGCCAACTGTGCCGGGACTGTCCCGATTCTGAGGAGACAGCCCCGGCAAAATCATGTCCCAAGCATGTGTCGGGAAGCCCCGTCCCCTGATGGCAGGGGAGAGGAAGTGCCCAGTGGGAGCAGGAGCTAGGAGGACAGTTATCTACACAGGCTCCCTGCAACCCCACAGGGCGGCTGGGCAGCGTCATGAGGTGACAGCAGGCAGACTGAGCAGGTGAGCAGCAAACTCAGTTAGCTGTGGTCTCATACTGCTCAGCTGTGGGTACAGCAATCCTCCCCCCAGCAGTGTGTAATCGGGCTCTCCAGCACCTCAGAGATCTCCCCTCCCCCCAGCAGAGACCTCTAAAGCTGCACAGGATGGCCAGAGTCATGAGGTGACAGCAGGAACACTGAGCAGGTGAGGACCAAACTCTGTATCTCTGCTTGCTGTCATCTCATGCTGCCCAGCTGTTTGTACTGTATGTAAGCACAGTGATTCTCCCTCTAACACTAGTACCACAATAACCTCCACAAGCATATCAGAGACCCCCATCCCCCAGTGCTGTAAAGAAAAAACTCCCCAAGTATATCAGAGATCCCCTCATCCACCGCATTTCAGAGACACCCCCACCAAGCAGTGACTACCTAATCTGCACAGACCTCTGAAGCTGCACAGGATAGCTGAGCTCATGAGGTGACAGCAAGCACACTAAGTAGGTGAGGAACAAACTCAGTATCTCTGCTTGCTGTCTTCTCATGGTGCCCAGCTGTTTGTATCATCACAGCAGTGCTCTCCCTCCCTGGGTATATTAGAGAATCCTTTCAACCAGCACATCAGAGATCTCCCTCTCCCCCAGAACTTTATATGCTATATAAACCCCCTCCCTGTTGCATTATATACACCCCCAGCACTGCAGACATCCTTTCTTTCCTCCTTATGTAAAAAGTCACTCCGCACTGTAGTGTAACCGCCATCCTCTGTCACTCCGCACTGTAGTGTAACCGCCATCCTCTGTCACTCCGCACTGTAGTGTAACCGCTCAGTATGTGCAGTATAATATACAGTAACCCTAACCTGTGCTGTGCCACTACTCTACAAAAGATGCCAACGCACTAGTCGTATGGCAGCAGCTGATTATTATTACTGATCTCTAGGTGTATACAATATACAGCGTATTATTGGTTATTACAATGCTCTTGACGTGTACAGTTTACAATATACAGGGTGTTATTACAATATACATCCTGTTACTGGTTATTACTGATCTCTAGGCATGTTTATGTACTGCATGTTACAGGTTATTGCTGATTTTTAGGCAAAGATAATCTGGTTAAAAGGGTTCTACAGAATTTTTTTTTTTAATTGTTTTCTTCCAAAAACAGCACCACCCCTGCTCTTAGGTTGTGTGTGGTGTTACTACTTGGATCCATTCACTTTAGTCGAATACCACACACAAAAGAGTGGTGCTGTCTGTGGAAGAAGGCAGCTATATTTTTCTAATGTTAAGCCCTTTTTTTTTTAGTAGAAATGACCCTTTATTACTCAAAAATCCTTGTCACCTGCTGAGGTTTCCTATGGGTAACAATGGTTGGGGGCCCACTCAGACTCACTCGCCCCCCTAGACTGAACCCCTAGCTACGCCCCTGTACTCAGCCAATGGCAGAATATGGACGGCATCACAGTAGCCAGGGAGGTAAGTGTATATATATATTTTTTTATTTTCATCCATCCCCTCCCCAGGTACTCCTAAAAAAAAAAAGGTGTCCTGGCCAGACAACCCCTTTAATTCTGCAGTCACACTTTAGATACTGTTATAATGGATCTTATAGAGAAGTACAGCCATGTTCAAGTTTTCCTAAATCATCAGAGAAAACCTGAGATGTGCCATCACATATGCATTAGATGGCTTGGCTAGATTTCAGTTGTCTTATTAATAGGCAGTGAAAATAGCCAAGTTACACCCATCCCTCCCTCATTTCTCCCTGCTTTGACTGATTGGAATGCATGGTTCATAGTTGGCATACAGAAGGGAGGGCAAAGGCATGCATCCTGATGCTCAACACAGCTTCCTTGACCCTTCAGCTCTGAGCATCATCCGGAGCAGCGTTTTTCCAAGGATCGTTAAGATGTTTTGATCTTAGGCTATCCCATAGAAATAAAACCTGTGATGATAACTGATGTACTGACTAAAATTATGGTAAGGAAATCTTGCTGAAAGTTGGGGTTTGCTGAAACCCAAAAGATTGGCATTTGAATCTCGCTGCCTGGAGAAGGTGGATTCTGCAGGATTAAAATTCAGACCGCTCAGGTTTGTGCAAACATCAACTTTCGGCAAGTTAGCTCATTTCTACTCAAAACATCACCTGTCGGGGAAAGCTGAGGACTGGAGTTGGGTAACACTGATCTACAGCCGACAATATCCTATAAGGCTACATTGTCAACTTTATAGCACTAACTTTATCATTTCTGACTATAAGTAGCTGCATAGTAAGTAACTAATCAATGACTATTTTGTTTTCTATTCCAGCTACTTTACACGGTATTTGATGCTTCTGTTGCTACTCTCCTGATATATACCTTTCTCGCAGTGCTAACATAAAAATCTGGACAAATAAACAGCGTTATCCTATGGACAGATCAGAATGTTGGAAGAAGACATACACAATAAAGAGAACATGCTTGCTGTGTTGCTGAAATATTGGCTGCACTTAATAATGATTTGTAACTATGCTTTTTTCCTGTTTCACCTGTTATTTAAATTTCCTTTTACAATGGTAAGTCTTAGGGTGTATTCACATGTACGGGACCTGCAGCAGATATTATGCTGTGTTTCATCATTTACTTCAAATCTGTGTGAATGTACCTTTAGGGCCAGTTCACACAGAGTAAAAGCGGTTGAATTCCATGGCATAACTTTCTGCTGCAGAATCCTACCTGCCTCAGTGTCATGCAGTCTATGGGAGGGCTCGCACGCCTCCGCGCCTCTCCGCTCAAAGAAATAACATGTCAATTCTTTGAGTGGAGAGGCATGGAGAGCGGAGGCGTGCGAGCCCTCCCATAGACTGTATGACACTGAGGCAGGTGGGATTCCGCGGCAGAGAGTTCCGCCGCTTTTACTCCGTGTGAACTGGCCCTTAGGCTATGCTAACACACTGTCTTTTTCTGGGAGTATTTCGCCTGTCTTTACACACAGCTGTCATTTTAACAACATGCAAATTACGGTTATAATTTGTATTTGGTTATAATTTGTATTTGGTGTCAAAACGATGGCTGTCAAAAAAGACAAAAAGCCATAAATTACCCCAAAAGAGACATAGTGGAAACATAGCCTTAAAGTCATAGGCCATGTTCACACACAGTATTTCCCTTAGTCTTTTGGTCAGTCTTTTTTCTACCAAAACCAGGAGTGGAACTGACAGGGCAAAATTATAATGGAAAGATCTGTACAGCTTCTGTGTTCTCAGCCCACTTCTGTTTTGGAGTGAAAAAAGACTGACGTAAATACTATGTGTGAAAATTTTTTTCCAAACAGCCCTTTCCATATGGCATTGTAGAGCATTCTGATGCAAGGGGAGAGCACTGATCATTCTTTCCCAACTATTAGGGCGGGTTCACACTAAGGAATTCTCGCAGATAAATTCCGCCGGATTCCATTGCCTGTACCTGCTCACGGACGCACGCCTTTCTGCCGGCTCCATAGACACCATTCTATGTGTCGGCCGATTCCGCTATCCGCTGAAAAAATTGACGTGTCAATTCTTTCGGCGGAATGCGGAATCCGCCCGTGCATAGAATGGTGTCTATGGCATGGGCGGAGTACAGGCAACGGAATCCGGCGGAATTTATCCGCAAGAATTCCGTAGTCTGAACCATCCCTCAATGAGTAAAGACATTACTCAAAATGTGTTTTTTCTACTAAAGGTTGGTCAGCATTCATGAAATGAACAGATGCTTCAATCTGTACTTGGAGTAGAATGATGGGGGGTCTGCAGCTGGGTTAGACTTTTTGGGGGCTTTATTTAAATACAAGCAATGTGCTATTAGAAATTAAATGTATATCCATTCAATAATATTTGCTTCACTAATACAGCAATAAAAACACAAATGGAACTGCCCAAAGGCACTACTCACACTTTAATTCAGAGGTTTCTTCTTTCTGGTATTTCTGGTGGCAAGGATAAAGCAGTCTACGATGTCATTCTTGCTATCAAAAATACTGAAACCTTTCTGGACCCCATTAAAGACAATACATTTTTTTATGAATTGCAGCCATTGAATGTCCCCAGTATGAATAGTTGAAGCAAATTGTGAAGGTTTACAAAAATCCTCTCCACTTTTTGTTCAATTTTCAATTTCACAAAGGTCCAGTTGGGACTTAAACATTGTACCACTACCAGATATTCTCTAATAACAAAAAAAAAATCTTTGATACTTACCTCATTGGGATGAAATATGTGCCTTTACATCTTGTGACCTACATTTTCAATTAAAAAATGACTTGCATTGAATTTTGGGAGTGTGTTTGCACCATGTGAACAGAGCCTTGGAAGCCCTTTCATTTATTATACAAAGCTAATAGTTTTCATGTTTTTGCCTTCTGATTATTACTAGTAATAGAGCTCAATAAAATAAAAATGTGTGTCTCTGTAGCTTTTTTACTGTGTTTGGTTTCTTATGTTGTGCAAATGATGCATGTACAAGACTAATAAATTCTATCCTGTAAGTTTTATTTGTGTGATCACTTTTTTTTGTAAAAATTTCATATTGAAATTTAGCAGTGAATCCTTTACCCCATGAGCTGCAGCCGGCATACACTGTTCAGATAAGCTGCTTATCTTTCTCCACCTCCACTGAGATCTTCCAGGGCTGTGTTAGAATCCGTCCCTAGGAGTCACAATCTGCTGACTCCTACTCCAGTTTCTAAATAAAAATATTAAATTATTTATATTGATATTGTATGATTAATTTATTAAATGCATGGCTTGTAGAATATTTACTTTCATAGGGGATATCACCATTTTACTTCAGTATTTGTTATGCATTTACGATGGAGTCAGAGTGTGAGCTTGAGTCCCAGGTAAAGGGAACATGTAATCAGAAAATAGTTATTGTATGTATTGTATTTTATGTTAAACTTTAATTTTTTTTCTCTAATTTCTTAATTTTTCTCTCTATATAATAAAAAAATACCTTTTCATTTTTTCATTCTCACCACTGGGCCCAAAAGCAATATATGTCAATGGAACAGGTCCCATCCATTGTCGTTAATATCGTTGCTGTAAAGCATATTTCTTTGGAGATGTCTGTATTGTTTTAAGGGACCTTATTCTACAACAGTGCTTCTCAAACTGTGAGGCGCCCCTAAAGTTCCAGGTAAGGCACAGCTGAGGAGGCAATTTTTACAAAAGTGACTATAAGCTGCACTGTCCTTTCCCTGGCTGTAATAATCTCAGGTTTAGGAACATTATTGACCCATTTTTACCTATTTTAATGTTAAACTGAGTAAAGGAGACAAATGAAGAGTAGAATGAGATTTAGTTTTTATTTTTGCATGGAATTCCACCACAGACCTCTTGGTCAGCGTGGTGATGCCCCGGCCTCCTCTTGGTCAGTGTGATGAGGCCCCAGCCTCCTCTTGGTCAGTGTGGTGATGCCCCAGCCTCCTCTTGGTCAATGTGGTGAGGCTCTGGCATCCTCTTGGTCAGTGTGTTGAGGCCCCGGCCTCCTCTTGGTCAGCGTGGTTATGCCCCGGCCTCCTCTTGGTCAGCGTAATGAGGCCCTGGCATCCTCTTGGTCAGTGTGGTGAGGCCCCGGCCTCCTCTTGGTCAGTGTGGTGAGGTCCAGGCCTCCTCTTGGTCAGCATGGTGAGGCCCTGGCATCCTCTTGGTCAGCATGATGAGGCCCCGGCCTCCTCTTGGTCAGCATGGTGAGGCCCCGGCCTCCTCTTGCTCAGTGTGGTGAGGTCCCGGCCTCCTCTTGGTCAGTGTGGTGAGGGCCCAGCCTCCTCTTGGTCAGTGTCGTGAGGTCCCTGCCTCCTCTTGGTCAGTGTGGTGAGGCCCCGGACACCTCTTGCTCAGTGTGGTGAGGCCCCGGCCTCCTCTTGGTCAGTGTGGTGAGGCCCCGGACACCTCTTGCTCAGTGTGGTGAGGCCCCGGTCTCCTCTTGGTCCACCTGGTGAGGTCCCGACCTCCTCTTGGTCAGTGGCTGAGGAAGACCATGCAGCAGCTCTCTTCTCTCTCTCTCTCTCTCTCTCTCTCTCTCTCTCTCTCTCTCTCTCTATATATATATATATATATATATATATATATACACACACACATACAGACACAGTGGGGAAAAAAAGTATTTAGTCAGTCACCAATAGTGCAAGTTTTCCCACTTAAAAAGATGAGAGGCGTCTGTAATTTACATCATAGGTAGACCTCAACTATGAGAGACAAAATGAGAAAACAAATCCAGATTGTCTGATTTTGTAAGAATTTATTTGCAAATCATGGTGGAAAATAAGTATTTGGTCACCTACAAACAATCAAGATTTCTGGCTCTCACAGACCTGTAACTTCTTCTTTAAGAGCCTCCGCTTTCCTCCACTCATTACCTGTAGTAATGGCACCTGTTTAAACTTGTTATCAGTATAAAAAGACACCTGTGCACACCCTTTAAACAGTCAGACTCCAAACTCCACTATGGTGAAGACCAAAGAGCTGTCAAAGGACACCAGAAACAAAATTGTAGCCCTGCACCAGGCTGGGAAGACTGAATCTGCAATAGGCAACCAGCTTGGAGTGAAGAAATCAACTGTGGGAGCAATAATTAGAAAATGGACGACATACAAGACCACTGATAATCTCCCTCGATCTGGGGCTCCACGCCGTGGGGTCAAAATGATCACAAGAACGGTGAGCAAAAATCCCAGAACCACGCGGGGGGACCTAGTGAATGAACTCCAGAGAGCTGGGACCAATGTAACAAAGCCTACCATCAGTAACACACTACGCCAGTGCCAGGGACTTAGATCCTGCCGTGCCAGACGTGTCCCACTGCTTAAGCCAGTACATGTCCGGGCCCGTCTGAAGAGAGCATTTGGATGATCCAGAAGAGTATTGAGAGAATGTCCTATGGTCTGATAAAACCAAAGTGGAACTGTTTGATACAAACACAACTTGTCGTGTTTGGAGGAAAAAGAATACAGAGTTGCATCCATCAAACACCATAGCTACTGTAAAGCATGGGGGTGGAAACATCATGCTTTGGGGCCGTTTCTCTGCAAAGGGGCCAGGACGACTGATCCGGGTACATGAAAGAATGAATGGGGCCATGTATCGTGAGATTTTGAGTGCAAACCTCCTTCCATCAGCAAGGGCATTGAAGATGAAACGTGGCTGGGTCTTTCAACATGACAATGATCCAAAGCACACCGCCAGGGCAACGAAGGAGCGGCTTGGTAAGAAGCAATTCAAGGTCCTGGAGTGGCCTAGCCAGTCTCCAGATCTCAACCCTATAGTAAACCTTTGGAGGGAGTTGAAAGTCCGTGTTGCCAAGCGACAGCCCCAAAACATCACTGCTCTAGAGGAGATCTGCATGGAGGAATGGGCCAACATACCAACAACAGTGTGTGCCAACCTTGTGAAGACTTACAGAAAACGTTTGACCTCTGTCATTGCCAACAAAGGATATATAACTAAGTATTGAGATGAAATTTTGTTACTGACCAAATACTTATTTTCCAGCATAATTTGCAAATAAATTCTTACAAAATCAGACAATGTTATTTTCGGAATTTGTTTTCTCATTTTGTCTACCATAGTTGAGATCTACATATGGTGTCAATTACAGACGCCTCTCATCTTTTTAAGTGGTGGAACTTGCACTATTGGTGACTGACTAAATACTTTTTCCCCCACTGTACACACATATATATATATATATATATATATATATATATATATATATATATATATAAAATGGAGCTCTATAGAGCCCAACTCTTTTTTCTAACTCTTCTCCAGCCTTGTTCTCCCGATTGGTACAGGTGTGAACACTCAGACCCTAACCAATGAAAACTGTTGACATGTTTCAATGATGTTTATGACATGTCAAAAGTGACACTTTAAGGACTAGGACAATTGTTGTCTTGAGGACACAAGCATTTATGTGCATTTCAGCTGTGATAAGTAAGGTGAAAAGGGATACTCACATGAACTATACAGGTCCCCCCAGTGACTTACAAGTACCCTCCTTATAAAAAGCTAAAGTGGAAAGTAGGATTGTGAATTATGTTTATGTTTACCAGTTACGCCTTTATATGCAGGAGACTCTGGTGATTGGTATACAGTATATACAGTATATATCTTGTAACTGCCAAGGTAGAAGTGCTTCCTTTCAGTAAAAGTAAAAGACGGCTAGGTCCTGGCAGATCACTGTTAGTACATACATGCAGCGGTCAGAACGACCGCTGCCTGTATGTAAATCTGCGGGCCGCTTAACCCCTTGTGATGCCGGCCGCCTCCCGCTCCGCTCTGTATACATACCTCCTCATTCCACGGGGTCCCAGCATACTAGTGGCTGCGGCAGGGCAACACACTGATTGGTCGTGCGCGAGAGCAGGACACCGGGACCCCGTGGAGCGAGGAGGTATGTATACAGAGCGGAGCGGGAGGCGGCTGGCATCAGAAGGGGTTAAGCGGCCGGCAGATTTACATACACGCAGCGGTCGTTCAGACCGATGCGTGTATGTACTGACAGTGATCTGCCAGGACCTAGCCGACTCGCAGTGTAATTAACGCTGCGAGTCGGTAGGTGTGAAGGCACCCTTAAGATGAGTTCTCATACTGTATAATGAACAACAAAAAAAAAGAAACCATAAAATAGCTAGTTTTAATAATGTGTTCCATTAAAGTCTAGAAAAAGTAGCCACACATTGAATAAAAAAGGCCCTAATTCTAATAATTTTTTTTTGAATTTGTGCACTGATGGCTATTTTTTCACTCCTATGCACAGCATAAGAACAAGAATTGAAAAAAGAATAAGGCTATGATCACACATAGGGGGACATTTATTACGTCCTGCGCCCCCGCAGCTCCGGCGCTACAGAGATTTATGTAGAGGCGGACTGCCTCTACATAAATCCTGTGCGCGCTGGTGCGCACGGCAGAAAACCTACGCCACCTGAGAGCTGGAGTAGGTTTTCTGCGTATCTTTTGGCGGAACGAATGGTGAATCACACGGACTCTGAGTCCGTGCCCTCCGTTCTGCTCCTCCACACCCCCTCCCCGCCCCCTGGCGTACCCGGCGGAAAGTGCCGGTTTGCGAATATTTTATTTGCAAATTGGCCGTTTGCGAATAAAATCATTCGCAAATCGCCACTTTCCGCCGAAAAAACACTGTACGCCAGTTGATACATGTCCCCCATAGTTTTTCCAGTCATCTGGTCAGTCTTTTTTAAAACCAAGAGTGGATTTAAAACACAGAAACTGCAAATTATAATTTTGTCCTGTCAGTTCCACTCCTGGTTTTGGTTGAAAAAATACTAACGAAAAGACTGATGGAAATCCTATGCATGAATGTGGTGTCCCACTAGGGGTGTGGCAGTTGTATACACCCTTTGCAAAAGTCTGTACTTTTTGTATTCTTATTGTGGTAAAAATAGTACTAAAGGTTAGCCACTAGATGTCGCTGTATTATGTACAGTATGTGTATATGGAAGCTGCACAGCTGAAGGATCACAAGGGCTTATTGTGTTTGTGTGTTACCAGAATCTGTAGACCAGTAGGATTTCCGCTTTCTTCTTTGTCATCAACTCCCTTCTTTCTTCTTCTTCTATTGCACTCTTTCACCCAATCGCAGCGCACCATACACGCTCTAGAGGAAGTCCCATGGGTGGGGGAGGAACAGAGGTCTTTCATTCTGGACATTGTGGAGGAAGGACGCAAGCCAGATGGCTCTCCACAGTGGTCCTATCTGGGCCCTGGCCCTCTGCCAGGTCCCCGTACCTACGGGTCAGTCTTAGTCAGTACCCCGCATGGGAAGGACGCAAGACAGCACGTCTCTCACAACTTCTTCACTAGTAACACTCCAAAGCACTATGCACTGTTAAACTCTTAAAGGACAACTCCCACGAAATTTTTTTTAGCTTATTTAACACACATTACAAAGTTATATAACTTTGTAATGTGGTTAAATACCCGGTCTGGCCCCCTTCCCCTACTTTCAGACCCCCGACCCCCCCGCCCGGAAGTTAAAGAATATATACATTACCTATTACGATCGTCACGGTCCTCTTCTCCCGGGCGGCATCTGGTGACGACGACGTCAGAGCCGGGGGGCGGTCCGGGTCTTCTTCCTCCTCGGCGTCTTCATAGAGAGTGAATGGGACGGAAAAGGCTGCTGGTGCACATGCGCACCAGCAGCTTTTTCATTGGCTGGAGCGCATCACATGGCTTCCAGCTTCGTCAGCCCTGATTGGCTGAGGTTGCTGGAAGCCATGTGATGCGCTCCAGCCAATGAAAAGGCTGCCGGTGCGCAAGCGGTGAGGCGGACGGCGGGCGAATGGAGTGGCGATCGTCACCGGAGGGATGGTGAGTATGGTGTCTGTGTGTGTCTGTGTTTTTTTTTTTTTGGGGGGTCCCGCGGGAGTTGTCCTTTAAGAGAGGACTAGCCAGAGATAACCTCAACCCACACCGTGGACAAGGAGAAGTCATAGAGCAGGACAGTATCCATACTAGAGCCACAGAGCCAGGAACTGATCCGGACAGAGCAAAGTTGCAGTAACATATGAACTCTACCTCGCAGCGCGGGTGTCAGCAAGGGAACCCTCAGCATTCCGCTCATCACAGGTAACAAGGTCTGGGGCCTGTGTCACCCATTAGGAAGGTTCAGCCGAGTCTAGTAAGCATAAGGTGGTGTGAAGACTGAAGTCAAAGGTCAATACATGGGCACAGGGGTCCTTCTTATTCTTCTTCTCATTCTTCTTACAAGTATTCTACCTCATCCTCCAACATCCCGGCAGAGCACACTACTACATGGGTTGAATCTCACGGCATCCTTCTCTCTGCTACCCTACCTCTTGTATTACTCAGCACAACTCAACCAACACAACTACATCCTACACTGCACTTATTTTACTAATCTGTTCATTCTCTTATTAAGTGTTTATTGGAACTTTGTCAAGTGTGTTTCAGAGATTTTCTGTTTTATCTGCTGCACATTTACAAGTAGTAAACCAACTCAACTTTATTTCAAGACACTGTGATTATTCACCACCACCGACACAGCACACACACTAAAACCTTGGGACATTCTCCCCTTTATGTGGGTGGCGGGTCCTACTATCCCGGAGGGTCTTAAACCGCTCTGGCCATCCATGACCACATCATCCCAAGGGACCCGGTAGCAACCCGGCAGGATACTGACCACAGGGGAAAAGGGTACAAACAACCTCCTAAAATAAAAGCAGGCGTGCCATCACACCTGTGTGCCCCGAGGCACTGGCTTCACATGACAACATCTCCAGGTCCGTCTGTATCTCGGCCATCCAACATCGAAGTGGTGTCACACTACAACACCTAGCAAGAGACCGGGCGCTCCTCCGATATAACATCACACCGGGAGCATACCACAGGAGCAAAGCCTAAAAGTATATACAGTGGTGCCTTGGATTACGAGCATAATTCGCGGGACCGTGCTTGTAATCCAAATCACTCTTAAACCAAAGCAAATTTTCCCATAAGAAATCATAGAAATGCAGACAATTTGTTCCACACCCCAAAAATAATGATTTATTATTCTAAATAACAGGTAAAACAAATGAAACAAACATTCAGAAACAGCAGAATCTGTGATACATAAATTACTGTACAGTAATGGAGAGGATGGGAAACGCAAGGGCTGACAGAGACTGCAGGGAGCATGAAGGAATGAGCAGGGCAGATGTGGGCACATACATGCAGCACTCTCTGTCCGGGGAGAGAGGGGATACAGCTATGGAGAGATTACCCCCCCACAGTCCTGTCCCCTGATGTAAGCCCCAGCCTGAAGTGGATCTGCTATGATTTGGAAGGTGAGGGAGACTTCCTGGGTCAGAGTACAGAGCTGTAGACCCCGCTATGCAGGCCATGCCCCTCCCCCACTCGCGCTCCCACCCAGTACAGGGAGCTCTTACACCAAAGCAATGCTCTTAAACCAAGTCATAATTTTGAAAAACTGTGAGCTCTTAAACCAAAACGCTCTTAAACCAAGTTACTCTTAAACCAAGGTACCACTGTATTACTTTATTAGTGATCCAAATGAAAAAAAAAATATATATATAAATTAGTTTTTTAAGAAAAGAAAATAGAAAAAGATAAAAGATTATAACTTTATTAGTGACAAAAACACACACAGAATCTGAAAATAAAAAGAATTGAGGTATACACATAAACCTGAAAAATATCCTTTAGTCAATGCTAAACATAAATGAACTGATTGACTAACATTTTTTATAACATTATACATGTGTGAGTGTGTGGTGCGTGTAAGGTGGCTGGTTGGTGAGCAGGCGGTGAGTGTAAGGTGGATGGTTGGTGAGCGTGCATGACAGGCGGCTGTTTGGTGAGTTAGTGTGCATGACAGGTGGCTGGTTGCTGAGCATGTATGACAATTGGCTGGTTGGTGAGCATGCATGGCAGGTGTGAGTGTGCATGACAGGCGGCTGGTTGGTGAGCATGTGTGACAATTGGCTGGTTGGTGAGCGTGCATGGCAGGTGGCTGGTTGGTGAGCATGTATGACAGGTGGCTGGTTGGTGAGGGAGTTTGCATGACAGGTGGCTGGTTGGTGAGTGCATGGCAGGCTGGTGAGCGTGCATGGCAGGCAGCTTGTTGGTGAGTGCATGGCTGGTTGCTGAGTATGCATGACAGGCGGCTGTTTGGTGAGTTGGTGTGCATGACAGGTGGCTGGTTGCTGAGCATGTATGACAATTGGCTGGTTGGTGAGCGTGCATGGCAGGTGTGAGTATGAGTGTGCATGACAGGATGCTGGTTGGTGATCGTGCATGGCAGGTGGCTGGTTGGTGAGCGTGTATGACAGGTGGCTGGTTGGTGAGGGAGTTTGCATGACAGGTGGCTGGTTGCTGAGCATGTATGACAGTTGGCTCGTTGGTGAGCGTGCATGGCAGACGGCTGGTTGGTGAGCATGCATGGCAGAAGGCTGGTTGCTGAGTGTGCATGACAGGCGGCTGGTTGCTGAGTGTGCATGACAGGCGGCTGGTTGCTGAGTGTGCATGACAGGCGGCTGGTTGCTGAGTGTGCATGACAGGCGGCTGGTTGCTGAGCGTGCATGGCAGGCGGCTGGTTGCTGAGCGTGCATGGCAGGCGGCTGGTTTGTGAGCGTGCATGGCAGGCGGCTGGTTTGTGAGCGTGATGGCAGGCGGCTGTTTGGTGAGTTAGTGTGCATGACAGGTGGCTGGTTGCTGAGCATGTATGACAATTGGCTGGTTGGTGAGCATGCATGGCAGGTGTGAGTGTGCATGGTAGGCTGGTGAGTTATTGTGCGTGGCAGGCTGGTGAGTGTGTATGAAAGGCAGCTGGTTGGTGAGGGAGTTTGCATGATAGGTGGCTGGTTGGTGAGCGTGCATGACAGAAGGCTGGTTGCTGAGTGTGCATGACAGAAGGCTGGTTGCTGAGCGTGCATGGCAGGCGGCTGGTTGGTAAGCGTGCATGACAGGCGACTGGTTGGTGAGCGTGCATGACAGAAGGCTGGTTGCTGAGCATGTACGACAATTGGCTGGTTGGTGAGCGTGCATAGCAGGTGTGAGTGTGCATGACAGGCGGCTGGTTGGTGAGCATGTGTGACAGTTGGCTGGTTGGTGAGCATGTATGACAGGTGGCTGGTTGGTGAGGGAGTTTGCATGACAGGTGGCTGGTTGGTGAGCGTGAATGGCAGTTGTGAGTGTGCATGACAGGCGGCTGGTTGGTGAGTGAGTGTGCATGGCAGGTGGCTGGTTGGTCAGCGTGCATGGCAGGCGGCTGGTTGGTGAGCGTGCATGGCAGAAGGCTGGTTGCTGAGTGCGCATGACAGGCGTCTGGTTGCTGAGTGTGCATGACAGAAGGCTGGTTGCTGAGCATGTGTGACAGTTGGCTGGTTGGTGAGCCTGCATGGCAGGAGTGAATGTGCATGGCAGGTGGCTGGTTGGTGAGTGCATGGCAGGCTGGTGAGCGTGCATGGCAGGCGGCTGGTTGGTGAGCGTGCATGGCAGGCGGCTGGTTGGTGAGTGTGCATGGCAGTTGTGAGTGTGCATGACAGGCGGCTGATTGGTGAGTGTGCATGGCAGTTGTGAGTGTGCATGACAGGCGGCTAATTGGTGAGCGTGCATGGCAGTTGTGAATGTGCATGACAGGCGGCTGGTTGGTGAGCGTGCATGGCAGTTGTGAGTGTGCATGAGAGGCGGCTGGTTGGTGAGTGTGCATGGTTGCTGAGCATGTATGAAAATTGGCTGGTTGGTGAGCGTGCATGGCAGGCTGGTTAGTTATTGTGCGTGGCTGATGGGTGAGTGCATTGCAGGCTGGTGAGTGTGAGGCGGCTGGTTGGTGAGTGGGCGGTGCGTGACAGGTGGCTGGTTGGTGAGTGGGCGGTGCGTGACAGGCGGCTGGTTGGTGAGTGAGTGTGCATGGTTGCTGAGCATGTATGACAATTGGCTGGTTGGTGAGCGTGCATGGCAGGCTGGTTAGTTATTGTGCGTGGCTGATGGGTGAGTGCATTGCAGGCTGGTGAGTGTGAGGCGGCTGGTTGGTGAGTGGGCGGTGCGTGACAGGTGGCTGGTTGGTGAGTGGGCGGTGCGTGACAGGCGGCTGGTTGGTGAGTGGGCGGTGCGTGACAGGCGGCTGGTTGGTGAGTGGGCGGTGCTTGACAGGCGGCTGGTTGGTGAGTGGGCGGTGCATGACAGGCGGCTGGTTGGTGAGTGGGCGGTGCGTGACAGGCGACTGGTTGGTGAGTGGGCGGTGCGTGACAGGCGGCTGGTTGGTGAGTGGGCGGTGCGTGACAGGCGGCTGGTTGGTGAGTGGGCGGTGCGTGACAGGCGACTGGTTGGTGAGTGGGCGGTGCGTGACAGGCGGCTGGTTGGTGAGTGGGCGGTGCGTGACAGGCGGCTGGCTGTTGCATGTGGTGTGGTGGCTTGTGTGTAAATATTGGGTGATTGGTGACTGCCCGGGTGCTGGATGGTGTGTAACAGTTGGATGGATGACAGATGGATGACTTGTTCTCTATATGTATTGTTCTTCTAAATATGTTTACATATGCAGAAGAACAACACATATAAGCAATGTGGTAGCTGGGTGTGGGTGCTAGGTCGTACCTGGGTGGTTGCTGGCTGTTCCTCGGTACTGACTGGCTGGGTGCTGCCTGGGTGCTGGCTGGCTGGGTGCTGGCTGGCTGGCTGCCTGGGTGCTGGCTGGCTCGGTGCTGGCTGGCGTCCGTCTCCGGCACTCCCGCTCCGCCGGGAGCACGTTCTCTCTCCCCCTCCCCCCCCCCCCGCCGGGAACCTACTCCTCCTTCTCCTTCTGGGAACCGGCAGACAGGGGGAAAAATATAAAAAAAAAAGAAAAAAAAAATAATACTGAAAAGTACTGTTTATGTTGCTGCTGCCTCAAACAGGGACCGGGTCGCTGCTCTCTATTCGCTGGCTGCTCTCCGCTCTCTGCTCTGTGCTGGCTGCTCGGTATGTTGTAATACTGTTTAGGCGGTAATACAACATGCCGGGAATTTTGAATTCAGCACTGCAAAGCACTGACATCGCGCGCATAGCGCGATGTCAGTGATTGACAGCGGAGCGGCGGGCAAGGGATCATGTGACCCTAAGCCGCCGCTCTGCATGTCGGGAGCTTCCTGTCTCGCGCCGGCTCTTTTCAAAAGAGCCGGCGCGAGACAGGAAAATAGAATGTGTATATTACAAAAACGCGGCCATATAATTAATTAATTCTATTTACAAAAATTAATAAAATAACAATGTACATCTAATTATCGGGAAGAAAAAAATTTAAATTTAGGTCATGATTGGTTCTCTTTAAGTTAGATTAATAATTAATAAAAGGATTGTTTTATCAAGTGGGCGAGTGCAGTGATAACTCTTCTAGTTGCTGTATCTTATACAAAACTCTGTGTTGTGCTTTTCCCCTATTATTCCGGGGGTCAGTGTTTAGGAACGAGAGGAACAGGAACAACCAGTCATGAATTTATACATAGATTTCCAGGTGGAGTAACAGGGGAACAGCACAATACGGAGGCAGGAAGGAAAGCTGTCTCTGAATTATTTCAGTACTATAAGTTCTTGAGGTGCTGATTTTCCTGAAGAATGGACTGAATAGTTTTCAGGGCAAAAATACCTTTACTATTATGAATGGCAGATGACAGGAGAGCAGACAGATCCTAAGTTATTGTTCTATATTCTGCATCTGATGGCTGCTGTACTCTCTATAGTCTGCTGGGTGATATTACTCCTCAGCACCTGCGTACACCTGGTATCTGAAAAAGCTTCTATTTTTCCATTGCACAGTTGGTGCATTGGGTGCGGGAAGATTTATATGTGGGCTGGTGGGGTTTGTGTGCCAGGGCTGCTTTTCAGTGCCAGTCCGGCAATGCTAGTAAGCAGTACGGTATAGGAGATGACACAATGCAGTTACAGGATAAGGCTAGGTTCACACCGTCTATTTTTGGCAATTTGATGGCTGTCTTTTTGGATGTCCATCTTTTTTAGGTTATTTGGCGATGATGTCCGTTATTTCAAAATGAAGGACGTTATTTGGCCTCAAAATGACGGACATCCAAAAGGACAGCCATAAAACTGTCTCACTGCCTCCAATATACTGAGATACTTGGTGTAAAGACTCTCTGTCTCTGCTCGGTGCTTTCTGAATGTGACTTCAAAATAGTCAACTCTTCATGTTACGTGCAAGTGAATTGTGCAAGAGCCGGGAACTTCCCATGTGCCTTTACTTCCATCAGAACCAATGGGCTGTATTATAATGACTCTATCACTTGTTGCTGGGTAGATGGATGTGTAAGTGTGTAGACAGTAAATAAATCATAACCCTGTAATAGAATCTGTAATGTTTTCATGTAGAACACTAGCAGACACCTGTCATGTGCTGCCTGCCACCAAGTTACACTGTATTGTTCTGTAGAAGTTCTGCCTATTCTGCATTGTATGAGTGACCTCCATTTAGAATATACTAGAAAATGTACCCGGCGCTGCCCGGGTATAAAGTGTCAGTGTGTATAGAGGGTCCTGTATTCCTGTAGTATAGAGTTGGTGGAGGTGCTGTATACCTGTAGTATAGAGTTGGTGGAGGTCTTGTATACCTGAAGTATATAGTTCGGGGGTCCTGTATACCTGTAGTGTATAGTTTGGGGTTCTGTATACCTGTAGTATGGAGTTGGTGGAGGTGCTGTGGCAGTGTTATCCAGTCACAGTATGGTGGTATTGGTCAGGTCTGCTATGGCAGTGTTATCCAGTCACAGTATGGCAGTATTGGTCAGGTCTGGTATTGCGGTGTTATCCAGTCACAGTATGGCGGTATTGGTAAGGTCTGGTATAGCGGTGTTATCCAGTCACTGTATGGCGGTATTTGTCAGGTCTGGTATGGCGGTGTTATCCAGTCACAGTGTGTCGGTATTGGTCAGGTCTGGTATGGCGGTGTTATCCAGTCACAGTACGGCGGTATTGGTCAGGTCTGGTGTGGCGGTGTTATCCATTCACAGTATGGCGGTATTGGTCAGGTCTGGTATGGCGGTGTTATCCAGTCACAGTGTGGCGGTATTGGCCAGATCTGGTATGGCAGTGTTATCCAGTCACAATGTGGCGGTATTGGTCAGGTCTGGTGTGGCGGTCTTATTTGGTATGTATGACAGTTTTATCCAGTCACAGTATGGCGGTATTGGTCAGGTCTGGTATGACAGTGTTATCCAGTCACAGTATGGCGGTATTGGTCAGGTCTGGTATGGTATGGCAGTGTTATCCAGTCACAGTATGGTGGTATTGGTCACGTCTGGTGTGGCGGTGTTATCCAGTCACAGTATGGCGGTATTGGTCAGGTCTGATATGACAGTGTTATCCAGTCACAGTATGGCAGTATTGGTCAGGTCTGGTGTGGCAGTGTTATCCAGTCACAGTATGGTGGTATTGGTCAGGTCTGGTGTGGCGGTGTTAAATGTGACGTGTGGAGCTATTACCTACCTATCCTGATGCTAATTGGTGAGTGAGGATGGGGCGTCCTCAGGTTTAGTGCTTAGGGCAGCAGCAGCTGGTAATACTGCCCTGTATACATGTACTGTATAGATGGAGTAGGGGGTCCTGTATACCTGTAGTTCCCTGTATATACATGTACTGTATTGTTGGAGTAGGGGGTCTACCAGTTATTACTGTGGATGTTGTGAGGCAGCTTCCCTAGCAACCATTGCTCCCTGTGAAAATGAAAGCAGTAATCCTATTGGTTGCTAAGGCTCCAACTGCCGTGTCTGCTGGAGACCTGCAGCTAATTATATCACCTGTGTTTGCAGTGTGGAGATTTTCCCATTCATCTCTATGGGGCGCCGCTCTTCCCCCTCCTCTCCTGTACATCAGGTGGGGACGGGACCTTCGCAATAACCTTCCCGGGCACCCAATGTATCTGTGTGCCAAATTTGGGGTCAAACGGTTCAGGCGTTTGGAAGTCTATAGAGGACAGACAGACAGACAGACTTTCATTTTTATAATATAAATAAAAGTAGACTGTGACTGTATACGAGATCCATAGAGGTACTAACAAATACATACATGGGGGGTTATTGCAGTGTCCCAGAACAGGCTGTCAGTTTCTCACTTTAAGTTTACTTTTATTGCTATAACCATGCCTGTCCTGGAAACTATATGCACTGCAACTGTTTACTGTGTAGTCCCTATTACTCTCAGGTTCATGTGTTTATCTTGTGTGCATAACTATGTGCAGTGGTATTCAAAGGCTGGTGATCACGTGACCGTGCCCCGTAACCATGGTTCCTCCAATGGCCGTCGAGCTTTGACCAGGGGTTACCATGTGACTTCCTCTTGCAAGTCAGTCTATTCCCTGACACAAAGGGGATAGGTTGTCTGAGTTCTGCCCTCTACCTCAGAGAGGACGGATGTGTTCCGGCCCCTGGTCCCAAGCAAGGAGGTTGTGTGTATGTGTCCCTCTTTACCTTCAGAAGAGTGTACTTGGTGCTCTGCTGTAACAATCCTGGCTGTCCGCCTGCTCAAGTGCCTGGAGTATCCTCTCATCTGGGTGTCGTTCCTGCTCTCCATCTCCTCATCGACTCAAGATATTCACCGCAAGTACTATAATCCACCCAGCCTCTCTATTCCTCTGTCACTACTACTCCCATCATCCGACACGCTTCACCTCAGCCTATGCAGTACCACCTTTGCTCTGTCTGTTTAACCCTGCTATATACCCGGATGCATCCGGAAGAGACTGTTGCTACCAGTTACCTCAGTTACAATAAACTTGTAACCACCGCTGTTACTGAACCCTGGCATACAACCCTCAGAAAGACTTTGCTACTGTGGTGGAATTACTGACTGCGCCATACCCCGGACAGGAGGAGGTTAACCGCCATGCCGCCAAAGCGCGGGAATCACCCGTCGCTATAGACTTTGCCGCTGTCCCTCCTGATTGGCTATCTGAGCCCACTGACGTCACTGTTGCCGAGCAGATTGTTGGGTCGGAACTTCAGCCTCTGCGCTCCTCCTCCTCCCAGGTCCTCAAAGGCCCGCCAGTGCGCAGCAAGATGGCGTCCTGCAAGGAGTGCGTACCTGCCGCGGCTGATCCTGTGGTACCGGAGCTTCCAGCGTGCCTGCTAGCACCGATCCAATCCTACAGCGACACCAGCTGGGGCACTGCCCCGTCGGATGACGAAAGACACAGCCTTCCGGCCTCCGATAATCAGGATGGGGGATCCCCTCCTGGGGCCCGCATCTTGCCGAAACCGGACCGTTCCAGTGCCTGTGATTTAGCCTTCTCTACCGGAGGATCCACATCACCGGAGGGCGGTCCGTTCGTAAGTGACCCGACTTTCTTGTCCCCTGTCCCGGGCCTCAAAGTAAAGGACTCGGCAAAGGCCTCAGTGTCCCCGGGTCTGTGGCAGCCTCCAGGGCGTGATTCGCCGCCCCTGCCGCAATGGATGCTCTGGCGTGGGACTAAGATTATGCAGCTGATCGAGGACATTCAGCAGGCCCTCGCTGCCCTGCCGCCTGCTACTACAGCTGCCACCGCTATGCCTAGCGCTACTCCTGCAGCTTCCACTACAGCGAGCCCGTCTACCACAGCAGTCCCCTCTACTGCTCCTGCTGCTGTGGCTAACGCCGCCTGCCCGACCACCTCAGTGATATACCACGTGGCTCCCATCATTTCCCCCATCACCACAGTGGCGCCTAGCATTGTGGTCACCACTGCATCCAGCAATGCTTCTGCTGCAGGCCCTCCACGCTTCTACTACCTGTGGGAGAAGAAGAAGAAGAAGAAGCCTACTCAGGGCCCTCCTGCATCCTTTGATTAAGCTTCACTACAGAGAGCAAAGTTTTTGACTGTTCATATGACTGTTTTGTTTCAGGTTGGAAAAAAAGTTCTTTGCAACGTTTAAGGTTCGCACCTGGTCCTCCTGACCAAGCTTCCTTGTTACTAACCAGCTATGTGCTGATGGACACTCACATTGCTAAAAAGTTTCAGTGCCTGTCCCAGAGCCTTTTACATGGACGATGGGTTCAATTGCCCAAAAGAGACTCTACCTAACAGAGACACTTACCCAGTTCTTCCTAAAGCACTTTCATTATGTGATTATGTGATGTCAAAAGGTTATTATTGCACTTATTCCAGTGTTGCACTTATTTCTAGTATCATACTTCAGTAGTATCAAGGGTATTTGTGTATGTTCCTCCTCTGAGTAAGCAAAAGGTCACTGAGATACTGTAGCCTCAGAGTAAAGTGCCTCTTTTGAAAAAACAGTATATATATTTTCTGGTGTCAGAGTCAGATAGCTCCTCCTCTGAGTAAGAGAAGTCAGTTTATATACATCTCAGAGAAAGTATAGTTTTGTAGGAGTGTATTTTCTTAACAAGTCTTGTGTTTTCCATTAAAGTATTATTATATCTACAACTGGGAAGATTATTTTAGCCAGTTTTCTTCAGATCTATTTGAGCCAGTTCACCTCAAGACCTCGCAGTATTTGTTGTCTTTTGTCTTTCCCTCCTTGTGTTTCCAGTGTTTGTTCACCTCTGTCTTGTCCCTACACACCGTAGTTGCTACACATAGTCCTACTTAACATCTACACTTGTCCATACACATTGCACCCTGGATACCTTTTCGTGTGTTCGGCCTATGGCAGGGGTCCCCAAACTACAGCCTGTGGGCCACATGCGGCCCCCTGAGGCCATTCATCCGGCCCCCACCTCTCCCCCGAACACTGCAGCATGGCACCATGCCCCCGCTCCCTCCCAACGGAGACAGATGAGGAGTATGATCCTCTGCTGAGAGACAGTGTCATCCTCCACTGCTACTGCTGTGTTGGTGACGTGTTTGTTAGTACTCCTGTGTGGCTGTGGTAGAACTACAGCTCCCAGCATGCTCCTGTGTGGCTTTGGTACAACTACAACTCCCAGCAAGATTCTGTGTGGCTTTGGTAGAACTACAGCTCCCATCATGCTCCTATGTGGCTGTGGTAGAACAACAACTCCCAGCATGCTCCTGTGTGGCTGTGGTAGAACAACAACTCCCCCATCCTAAGCCACTCCCAATGCTCTTCCCCTGGACTAGAGCAGTATGATCCTCCACTCCACCACCTCCTCATGGGCAGAGACAGTGTCATCCTCCAGCTGCAACGGCTTCCTGCGGACCAGATATAGCAGCAGTATATAGTCCGACCCTCCACCGCTCTGCGGGACAGTGAACTGGCCCCCTGTGTAAAAAGTTTGGGGACCCCTGGCCTATGGAGTACTTGTGTGGTATGATTGAGTGGTGTGTATGAGGGTACCCAGATGTATTTTTGCTTTTATTATTTTCTTCTTTCTCTTTCAGGTGTCCAGGACACTTCACACAAACACCCAAGGTAATACACAGGTCTTCACAGTTTTCTCTTCTCCAGTAGGGTAACACATTTCACTGAAAACCTACTGTCTAACTGGCTGGAATATTGAGGGTCACCCGCCAGCAGTTAAGTTGTCCTGGCTTACATGTCAGATGGTTCACGCACTAACTACCTGTAACCAGAGTATGTTAGGCACCCCTAGGTGAAGTCCTGCCACCAGGGTTTTCTCTCTCGTCACTTTGTCACCTGTGCCTTGAGCGTGGGAAACACACACTTCAACACTCACAGTCAACTTTCATTCCTGTTGTCTAATTGTCCAGTCCATTCATGTACCCCTCGAGATTCGCTGAGGTTGGCTCAAACTTGCTAGGGAGGTATGCAGTGTCCCAGAACAGGATGTCAGTTTCTCACTTTAAGTTTACTTTTATTGCTATAGCCATGCCTGTCCTGGAAACTATATGCACTGCAACTGTTTACTGTGTAGTCCCTATTACTCTCAGGTTCATGTGTTTATCTTGTGTGCATAACTATGTGCAGTGGTATGCAAAGGCTGGTGCCCCGTAACCATGGTTCCTCCAATGGCCGTCGAGCTTTGGCCAGGGGTTACCATGTGACTTCCTCTTGCAAGTCAGTCTATTCCCTGCCACAAAGGGGATAGGTTGTCTGTGTGAGTTCTGCCCTCTACCTCAGAAAGGACGGATGTGTTCCGGCCCCTGCTCCCAAGCAAGGAGGTCGTGTGTGTGTGTCCCTCTTCACCTTCAGAAGAGTGGACTCGGTGCTCTGCTGTAACAGTTCCTGGCTGTCCGCCTGCTCAAGTGCCTGGAGTATCCTCTCATCTGGGTGTCGTTCCTGCTCTCCATCTCCTCATTGACTCAAGATATTCACCGCAAGTACTATAATCCACCCAGCCTCTCTATTCCTCTGTCACTACTACTCCCATCATCCGACACGCTTCACCTCAGCCTATGCAGCACCACCTTTGCTCTGTCTGTTTAACCCTGCTATATACCCGGATGCATCCGGAAGAGACTGTTGCTACCAGTTACCTCAGTTACAATAAACTTGTAACCACTGCTGTTACTGAACCCTGGCATTGGTGTCCCTTATCTGGTGCCCCGACTAGGTACAGTGAAGAATCGCATGCCCAGTATTCCGCATAGTACCGCAGACCGGCCTACAGCTGTGCCAGCACCGTGACAACTCCATACCCTGCAGCTGCCCCGATTCCTGCCTGCTAGTAACACCTACACTGTGGAGTGGCCCTCACGGGTCAGGGCATCGCATTATATTATTCCTTACAGCCAATCCAAGTAAATGGGGCTGATGTGCAACACCAAACACATGTTATAATCCTGAACAACCTCTTTAATCTTAAAGCATAACTGTCATTTTAGGGTCATTTTTCTGAAAACAATAAATATCTGTAGTACAAGCGATTTTAAGAAACTCTGTAATAGGTTTTATTTACTAAAAGAGTTTCCTTCTGTACCGAAAAAGCAATCTCCCAGCCTCCCCCCTCACATAAGATGAAGCAGGATTTCTGTGTCCATTATGCTCTATGGAGAGGGGAGGGGCTGAGAGGAGTAAGTGAACACAGAGCAGTCCTGCACAGCACAACACCCTGTAATCTTCTCTCAACAAGTTCCTAGATAAGCACTGACCTTTCTGACCCCTGAATCCAGCGTTTTAGGAGCCCAGACAGTCTATAAACAGCTGACCTTCATGTCACCTCTTCCTGCTCCCTCATCTCCCTCGGCCCCTCCCCCCTTCAGAGGAGATAATGGAGAGAGCAGAACCCGTCTTCACTGGCTTCTCTGTAATGAATACGGCTTTGCCTGGTAATGCACAGATAAGAAGTCAGGGGGGGAGGCTGGGAAATTGCTTCTTAAGTACAGAAGGAGGCTTTTTTGGCTGATGAAACCTATTACAGAGTTTCTTAAAATCGCTTATACTACTGATTTCTGCAATAAAAAAAAAAACATGACAGTTACACTTTAACCTCTTAAGGACATAGGACGTACCGGTACGTCCTATGTCCTCATTAGCACTTCAAAGCGGGGCCGCGCGGCGGCCCCGCTTTGAAGTGCCGCGATCCCGGGTGGCGCGAGTAGCCCGGGACCGCCGCTATTAGCGGGCACGGTCCGATCGCCGTGCCCGCTAATTAGCTAATCGGAGGCAGCTGTCAAAGTTGACAGCTGCCTCCGATTACCGGAGGCAACGTTTCCCTGGTGTCTAGTGGGGGAGATCGCTCCTCCGGGACCTTGTCCCGGAGGAGCGATCTCCGTTACTGATGCCGGCCGGGGACGCGTCCAAGATGGCGCCGTCCTCGGCTCGGCACTCGTTTGTTTCCGGCTGCAGCAGCCGAAAGCAAACGAGTGCCGATCTCATGGATCTCTGCAGCATATCTATGCTGCAGAGATCTCTATGAGAGATCAAAGTGTATATACTAGAAGTCCCCCAGGGGGGCTTCTAGTATATGTGTAAAAAAAAAAAAAAACGTGTTGTTAATAGTAAAAAGCCCCCTCCCCGAATAAAAGTCTGAATCACCCCCCTTTTCCCAGGTTTTAAATAAAAGTAAACAAATAAATAAATAAATAAACATGTTTGGTATCGCCGCGTGCGTAATCGCCCGAACTATTAATTAATCACATTCCTGATCTCGTACGGTAAACGGCGTCAGCGCAAAAAAATCCCAAAGTGCAAAATTGCGCATTTTTGGTCGCATCAAATCCAGAAAAAATGTAATAAAAAGCGATCAAAAAGTCGTATATGCGCAATCAAGGTACCGATAGAAAGATCACATCATGGCGCAAAAAATGACACCTCGCACAGCCCCATAGACCAAAGGATAAAAGCGCTATAAGCCTGGGAATGGAGCGATTTTAAGGAATGTATATTGGTTAACAACGGTTTGAATTTTTTACAGGCCATCAGATACAATATAAGTTATACATGTTATATATCGTTTTAATCGTAACAACTTGAGGAACATGCATAACAAGTCAGTTTTACCCCAGGGCGAATGGCGTAAAAACACATTTCCCCCAAATAAAAGAAATGCGTTTTTTTTTTTCAATTTCACCACACTTTGAATTTTTTTCTGGTTTCGCAGTGTACTTTATGCAAAAATTCAGCCTGTAATTGCAAAGTACAATTAGTGACGCAAGAAATAAGGGGTCATGTGGGTTTCTAGGTGGAAAAATGCAAGTGCTATGACCTTTTAAACACAAGGAGGAAAAACCGAAAACGTAAAAACGAAAATAGGCCATGTCCTTAAAGGGTTAACCTCTTAAGGACCCATGACGTACCGGCACGTCATGGATCACTGTCACTTAAGGACCCATGACGTACCGGTACGTCAGCCCTTTAAACGGGCGCTGCGGCCGGCCGGGTCCCGATCGGGGGAGATAGCCTGCTATAATACATAGCAGGCCATCTCTCCCTGTCGGCATGGAGGGTTGTTAACCCCCCCCATGCCGACGATCGCCGCTATTGGCTGATAAGCCCATAGCGGCGATCGGAACCTTTCCGGGCCATCGGTGGCCCGATGACCCGGAAAAAAATGGCGGTCGGTGCTGTCCGAGGAAAAAGTAATGGTGGTCACGGTACCACCGTCCCGATCGCCAGCCGGCCGGCCGTTCACGGCGATCAAAGTCCCCACAAGTAATAAATACCTGCTCCGGACCCCTCAGCTAGGTAGCTGAGGGGTCCGGAGCAGGTATTTGTACATTACTCACCTGTCCCGGGGTCCTGATCGGCGTCTTCCGGGTTCCCGGCGTCCTCTTCATCTTGTCGGGACTTCGGCTTCTTCCGTGAGTCCCGATCGGCTTTTTCCGGCTCCAGCGTCGTCTTTTTTCGTATTTTTCCGGCTCCAGCGTCGTCTATTTTTGGATCTTGCGCTCTGCTGCCCCCTAGCGGCTGATAAGTGTAATACACGTATCAGCCACTACAGGGATGTTCAGAATGTAGTAAAAAAAAAAATTTTTTTCCCAATTTTTTTTTTCTATTTTCCGCACCCTATCGCCGCTGAGTGTTGATCAGCATCGCACGAAAGTGCGCTGCTAATCAGCAACTCCTCCTTTTTGGCGTAGGGTGTTTTTTTTTATATCCTACTGCCACGGTCTGCTGATAAGTGCCGAACATAAGTGCGGCATTTATCAGCAACACCATTTTTGGCGTAGGTTTTTTTTGTATACTTACTGTAAAAAACACGTAAAAAAAACACTACATTACACCACACTACATTGAATAAAGTTTTACACTACACCACTACATACCCCATATACCAATCCCCATATAAAGATGGCCCCCAGGGTGTTTTCGGTATCGGACGCATACATTATTATTGCCTCCGACACCGAAACAGCCAGTGAGGATGAATGGGGGGTCCTTCTTTCCTCCATTCATCCTCATCCTCCTCATCATCCAGTGACGTGTCTGGGAGTAGCGTAGCGTACGCTGCCCCCCAGACACGTCTTTTCTGCCAGTACCGTCCCAATAAGAGATGACGGTATGGCGTGAAATTCTACAAACTCTGTGAGAGTACCTCAGGGTACACTTACAGATTTAGGGTACGTGCACACTGCGGAATGGCGAAGGATAACCCTTCGTGCATTCCGCAGCTGGCACCCGCCGGCGGACTGATGCAGGGGCGCGTCTCCGCCCGTGTCATAGACTCTATCCTATGCATGGGCGGATTCCATCATCCGTCATTCCATCAACACGTTGGACGCAGAGCGGAATCCGCCCGTGCATAGAATGGAGTCTACGACACGGACGGAGACGTGCGCCTGCATCAGTCCGCCGGCGGGTGCCAACTGCGGAATGCACAAAGGGTTATCCTTCGCGATTCCGCAGTGTGCACGTACCCTTAGAGTGTATGAAGGAAGGGACACTCGAATCCAGCCCCCAGAGTTGGAAAAATGCATTTTTTCACAATTTTTCACGCTATTTTGGTTTTTTTCATAAAGATTCGTTATAAGTATCGACTCCAATTTACAAGAAATGTGAGGTACAATATGTCACGAGAAAACAATCTCAGAATCAGCCGGATAGGTAAAAGCATCCCGAAGTTATTAATGAATAAAGTGACACTGGTCAAATTCATAAAATTTGCTCCGGTCCTTAAGGCCATTTCAGGCTCGGTCCTTAAGGGGTTAATCAATGGGATTGTACATTGTACATGAATTTATTCACTGAATCATTATTACTGAAAGTTTTCTAAAACTGAAAATGCTTTTGCTTTCTACAGGCTTACATATGGTTATCAAAGGTGTGTCTAAACTATTGTAGGGTAGGCCACATTGTAGCCCTCCCTATCCTCAATATTAAAGTGGTAGTTGACAAAAAAAAAAAATCCTTCAGATCAACGGGTGCCAAAAAGTGGCAGAGATTTGTAATTTACTACTATTAAAAAAATCTTCAGTCTTCCAGTACGTATCAGCTGCTGTATGTCTTGCAGGAGGTGGTGTATTCTCTCAAGTCCAAAGAATATTTCTAATTAAATGTCTGGAACTTATATTGAAGAGGAATTTCTTTGAATATAAGGGGTTAATTTACCATCAAATACGAGGAACGGCCATGGGGACAAGGGCAGCACCCGCTTACGCTAACCTGTTCATGGGACGCTTTGAGGAATTGTTCATCACCAATCATCCTTTATTCTCCCAACATGTGAGACTATATAAAAGGTATATAGATGACCTTTTTTTCCATTTGGGAAGGTGACACCACAGCAATCGATGAATTTGTAAAAGATCTCAATACTAACAGTTGGGGTATTAATCTTGTTCCCCACTATTCAAAGGAGAAAATTGAGTTTTTGGATCAGGAGGAAACGAAAGAACTGCACAAAAGACAACAAATATAGTGAGCAAGCAAAAATCATTGAAGACCGATTCCTAGCCAAGGGCCACCCCAAGAGACTGATTGAGAATGCAGCAAAGAAGGCGGCTACCTTATCACAGGAGGAATGCCTCACTACAAAAAAGGAAGAAAAGAAAAAGACACCTGGACTATCGGATTCATCAATGAACTTTATTACCACCTACACTACGGATCACCAACATCTCAGAAACATCCTGACCAAACATTGGCACATATTACAGTTGGATCCATTATTACAAAAAGTAATTCCAAATAAACCAAGAATCATATACAGAAGAGCCCCGAGTCTAAAAGGAATACTAGCCCCAAGCCGAATTAGGAAGCATACAGCAACAGTGTGCAATGAATCAAATGTAAAAGGAGTTTATAAATGTAATTCCACTAGATGCCTCTGCTGTGATTCAATTAAAACAGGTATAACCAACTTTTCCAACAAGAAAGGTAAAGTGTTCAACATTAAACAAAAAATGACCTGCACTTCAAATTTTGTCATTTATATAATAGAGTGTACATGTAATTTACAATACGTGGGAAGAACCACGCAACCTCTACATCTTAGGCTAAATAACCATAGAGCCAACATCAAAAGAGGGTTCCTAAAACATAGTGTTTCGCTGCATTTTTTAGAGAAACACAATTGTAATTTTAAGGACCTCCAAATATATCCGGTCGAACAAATACCTGTGAATTGTAACAACAGATACAGTAACCTGGTAAAAAAAGAGATGTTCTGGATCTATTCTATGGATACATTACAGCCCAATGGGCTGAACGAGGCAACAGAAGTAATAACGTAATGACATCTCCAATCCCCTCCTCCTCTACGTGAATTGATAAATTAACACTCACTAAAACGCATCTATATAACCAATAGGAACTATCTAACTCGAATAAAAACTTGATTCAAATGAGTGCTTCATCCCCCCGACGGGATTTGAACTTGAGTTTCCTCGTTGGCCAAATGATGCACTTGCCACTAGACCAGCATCTCTTTGGGAATATGTAGCTTTGACACTCTTTCACATATAGGCGAACCCAACCCTAGAGTAACACATTCATTCTGGTCCTCTCCGACCCCCATACAATGCAGACATTGAATGCATCACAATCGCATCAGGAGCCGTACAAGTATTCATAGGGGCAAATATTGTAAAGGTTGGCTTTTTAACCATTTATTATTGTTTCTATCATTCCCTTATTCCATTTATACAAATACAGTTGCAATAAAATATTAGTCTGTAGTTTAATTTAGCCAGTCACAATCGAGAAAATATAAACCCATTTGACCAACAGTCCATCAGAGGATTCGAACCCAAGACTCCTGGCTCTCAAGCCAAACATGAGACCACTGCACTACATTAGCATTGACATTTAGAAACAATATCAGTTGTGATGTTAAATGTAACAATTCTAAAAATGGTTGTAGGATTGTAATGTTTTTATCTTTGATCTATTAATGTTTTAGATTATGTTTTATATTTTAATGTGTATAACAGCTTATATATGCTATAAGCCAGAAGGCTATAAGATGAATTTGTTTGTTTTACTGCATATGATAGTTTTTACACTGGAGCCAATCAGGGCTCACTTCACAAATTGGTTTTCCCACCATTTTACCTATTTAAACCCCACTGTGTGTACATTTTTTATGGATCTGATGAAGAGAAGGTTCTTGAAACGCGTAATCCATCTACTAATAAATACTTTTATCCTGAACTACGTCTCCTATCATCCATTGGGGAGTAGCAAACGGACAGCTGGTCAGCGCCTGATATTCCTGGTCACTCTGCTTGTCGGGACCTCCCGCAATCTGCACTTTCCAGTCTGACACAGTGCTCCCTGCTGCCACCACTTTCCATGTCAGAACCTTTCCAGGAGAGGTTTTCTATGGGGATTTGCTGCTGCTCTGGACAGTTCCTGACATGGACAGAGGTGGCAGCAGAGAGCACTGTGTCAGACTGGAGAGAATACACCACTTCCTGCAGGACATACAGCAGCTGATACGTACTGGAAGATTGGAGATTTTTTAAATAGAAATAAATTACAAATCTCTGTCACTTTTTGGCACTACTTGATTACCCCTTTGTATAGAAATTTGATTGGTTGCAGGAATAGCCAACTGGATGTTATCCTGGACATTCAAATCCACACATGTGGGGATAACAGTACATACAATTTTAAATTTTAATGTGTCACAGGGACCTGTGAAAGATTTTGATCTGTTGGGGTCTCGCTGCTGAAACCCCCACCCACTAGGAAACCTGCTGGTTCTACACATCCAGCTAGTAATGCAGGTTCTGTAATTATGGGACCTGATACTGAGTTCTCTGCCAGGGACTTTTCTCCTGAACAATCACCTTCCCTAAATGAAGCCACAGGCCGGCACTAGCAGCTTTCTGTTCTGTATTACAGGCTGCAGAAACAGAAGTGGTGACTGTGCAGATTATACAGAACTGAGACAATGGTCAGCATGAAAATTATACTACTGTATAAGGACCAAGCTAGACCTCAATAATGCATGGAAAGGCAAAAATACATAAAATTAGAAAATACATAAAAATAAAAACCTCTAGTCTTAACCCGGTGGACTCGGGAGAACCCTACTCCTATCTCCCTACTTTAGCCCACTACATAGTAATGGTAGCCAAACTGAGCATTCTCAAGGAGTGGATAAAACCTACCATACCAACTATCACAATAGTGATAGAGAGATTACAACATCTCTTTTATGTGGAACGCAGACTTGCCTTGAGAGAAAAAGATAAACTGACTGAACCGGTCTTCTGTAGATGGAGGCGTTTCATTGAGACATACTTCTCACACACTGAGATCCAATCCATAATGCAAGCCTTCACACAATCTACCTGGTACCTTACAGAGGATATACAAGGATCACTAGGCATCCTTAAAGTCCACCGACCAGGAAGTGAACCCTAAGGGTTTTCCTATTATGATCCCACCTTCTCCCTCCCTCCGGTGCGCCAAACTACCTACTGGTTACTTACCTATCGTAATAAAGGGGCGGGTGTCGACTCATGTTCATTGGAAGGTGACTTGACGGTACATATAACAACTCTCTTGCCGTAACTGTACATGTTTTATATCAGTATTCGCCTTGGAGACTCGCACATGGGAATGCCATGATTTCATATGGGATTTGTATTGTTTGATATGTTTTTCTTTTTTTTTGTTTGACTATTTTGATATTGTGTGTTTCTGCTAAAGATACTCCAATGTCTGCATGATATAGGCAGGCGACTGAGAAGCTCCGGCGGGGTAAAGACATATTTTCAGATCAATACGGGCATTATTTGTACAACCTGCCCCGTGAATGCATGATCCACACATTGTGTACCTAAAAGTTATTAGGATTTCGCACTTGAAAGCGACTCCAAGGGTATGGACCCAGCCTGTCTCCTAAACTGTATAACTGTATCGCTGTAAACTTTGAATAAAATATTGTTTAAAAAAAAATAAAAACCTCACACAACATTATTTTTGAGTAAAGAACAGACGCTGATTGCAATGGAATCAGCGTCCGTTCTTTACTGCAGGGGCGGCATTGCATTGGAATCAATGCAATGCCGGCTGCTTTATGCACACATTGTTATTTTAACACCCGTTCTTTAGAACGGGCCTTAAAATAATGGGCATGCCTATTATTTCCTCCAGAAATAATAGTTGTTCACACAATATAAAGCCGGAAGGCCGTTAATTGATTTGCTGGCACACCCAACAGTTAAACCATGTGTGAACATAGCCTAACTATGTAGCTATGTGTCACCTAGATTTTGTTTTACCAAGATACCAATATGTCTGCGCACACTATTAAGGGTGGTGTCGGCTAAATAGCGACACATCCACAGAAGCGCTCAGCGCTGCAGCAACATCTTTCCCCCTCTCCTGCTTCCCCTCTGGCCTCTTCTTCCTCCTATACAACGAGCGTGCCGTCCTGCAAACAACCCTGCACCACCCGGACCGCTCTCTGCGACCTAACAAAGTCTGCCTCTATTAATGGCTTTGCCTCTTCACCACAGCATAGCGGAGACCCATTTAAAATGCCTGTTTCTGACACCCAGCAACAGAGGTCTGTCTTTGCTAACAGTGAACAACCTTGTTCTCCCAATGTCATATATGCTCATCAGGCATTACCCTCTCCTCTTGCCTGTCATCAGCATTATAGTGCTCAGCAGCAACGGCACTATACAGGGACATTACCTCATATTATACCGCCAGAAAGCATCTTTGATCATCTACCTGTTTCTGATGCTCCGCTTACATTCTCTTCTCTTAAAGACCTACTACTATTGCTCTACCATGCTATACTGGCTGGCTTAGAACGCACCACTAGTGCCATACAGACTTCTGTACAATCTTTGGAATGAAGAATACAACTAGCTGAGGACCGTCTCTCTGCTGTCATCACTGAATTTAATCACTTACTGGTCTCCCATCGGTCTCTGGAAGCAGAAACACAACACCTGCATAACGCTCTGGCCGCATTAGATGACCGCTCTAGAGACCACAATGTCAAATTACGTGGCATATCTGAGGAGGTTCTACCGACTAATTTACCTAAAATCGCCACTGCTCTTCTGAGAGATGTCTTACCGAATTGTAATGAGGAAGAACTCTCCATTGACTGGGCAAGCGGATTAATAAACCTGCCAACTTACAACCAGGTATCCCTAGAGATACTATTGTTCGCATTCGCCACCTGCATGTTAAGCGGGCTTTGCTATCCACCCTCAGACAGCGTACATCTTCTGGCAAATTTAAGAACATTTCGGTCTACGCCGACCTATCTCCAAAAACTTTACAATGGCACAAATCGCTTGCCCAAGTTACTTCAACGCTTCTCTCCAATGGCATTCCGTATCAGTGGGGCTATCCGGCTCGCCTCACTGTCCTTAAAGGATCCGAACCCTTTATCATCAGAGATGCCACATCTGTACTCCAATTGTTTAAAGACTGGAACTTTACGCTGGTATCTCATGACTCATCGGGCCCAGGCCCACCAGCACCCAGCGATTCTGATGGCTCCAATTTCGGTCTGCGAGGACTGTTCCAATTCTGATTCCCATAACGACTAATGTCTATCCCTAAGGACTTATATAACACTTGACTAAGCTCCTACTCCTCGGTTCATCTCGGACTCAGTGCCCCACCTATGGTTCGCTACCTACGGGTCAGATACCTAGTTTAGCTGACTGTCGTAGCTCTAGCGTTTTGAATATTGCATGTTGTTTGAATGTTTATGCCCTTTCTCATGCCTTGTTTGCTCTGCTTTATAGAACTACTCATTTGTTTTATAGCTTTGCGGTACTTTACTCTTATGGTTTACCTATGGCATTGCTTATATTATATGGTCATATTTAACACTACTCTCTGTATGCTACTTTGTTTGCTTGATGGCCTGGGAAAGTGGCGTGTTATTTACCCTTTTCTTTGCCCTGCACCTCATTATATGAGCAACATGCTCCTACTTCTTCGTTGTCCTTTCTGTGTGTCGTGATCGTGTTGTCCGCTGTTTTGTCTTTTCTCGTTCCTTGTTGGCTTACCAAAGCGTATGTCTTTCTGTAGCTGTTTGTTTTTTGGCTCACCTCTTACTTCAATCCTAGTGCCGACCCATACTATCGCTTACCATTGATGACTTTGCATAGAGCTCGGTTCGCCTAGGATAATTGTGTTATCACTATATATCTGCATCTTGTACATTATATGATGTAACTCGCCAAGCTTACTTGGTTTACTGTATTCTAACTTTGCAATAGCTGATTTGTCTTACTATCTCCCTTTTTGTTTTGTGTAAAAAAAATTGAAAAACTCCTGTTAATAAAAACTATTGAAACATTAAGGGTGGTGCCAGTTGAAAAAAATATCATAAAAGAAGAAATATCAACTGCACACATTAGATTGCCATCATTTTTTTGTGTTTTATTTTTGCATTTAGAGTTTTAAACAGTTATCAACACGGGAGAATAGACCATGTTGTAACCAGAGGTGTAAGTGTTGATGGCCGCCAGAGCCGCCTAGATTTTGTTTTACTGATTAAATCCGGATACTAAAACTTGTTCTTTTATTCTAATCTGTTTCTATTTTTTTTTACTTTATTTTTTTTATTTCACTTTTTGTGCATTCTTAGGGGGGCTGCCATATTACCTGAGTTGTTTTTAACAGCATTTAGTGACATGCTTTACAGCAAGACATGGACGACAATAGACAGAGTCTGTCCCCTTGAGATAAATGTGAAACATTACTGAGCGCGCTCTGTGACCTGTGGAGAGGTCATTCCACAGGGATCTGCTATTGTCTCCTCTATCTACTGGTGTCACATGTCGCTTCAATGCTGTACAGATCACTTTACAGCAGCCTCCTCTTATCACCACAGACACAACAGGAAGTCTCAGCTTAGTTTTGGCCCCAGTGGTGAGAATGAGAACTGCAAGATATCAGGATTATTTTATAATATAGAGAGAAAATAAAAAAAATGTTACCAGAAATTCTTAAAAATATGTTTAACATAAAAACATTATTTATACAATAGTCATTTTCTGATGACACATTCCCTTTAAAGTCAAGTGCCTGCTATAGGGGGAAGGAGGAACATCAAAAAACACATGGGAATTAAAAAAAATATATACTAATATATCATAGTTTATAATCTATTATAGTTGAATATGTAAACCTTTGTGTGTCCACATACTGAGAACACAGCTGACTTCTGTAACACAGCAGGAAGCAGACATGTCAGAGAACGTGGGAGGATGGACTCACAAAACCACAGGGATTTCCAGACTAGAAAACTGTTTACAACTCAACGAGGGACAAAATCAAAAGTTTTAACCAATCACAGGTGAGAATTCCCCGCATCATCTGTCGCCGGAAGATGTTGCTCTCAATCTGACCACTTTGAATACAACTGCGCTCTGTTCCTGCTGTAATAGCTCCACAGCGCCACCCTCAGACTGAAAGGAGAAGTACAATAAGAGGTATGTCTAGAACAATAGATTTTCTTTACAGGGTCACTGTTGTATAATTGGGTCTGTGATGGGTTAATCTATGTTTTATAAGGTAAGTCCTAATTTTAATATGGAACGATTAATTAGATTACAAATAGCTAAATATTTAACTCTTTAACGCACAACTTGTTTAAAGGACAACTCCGGCGGGACCCCCCCCCCCCCCAAAAAAAAAAAAAACACAGACACACACAGACACCATACTCACCATCCCTCTGGTGACGATCGCCACTCCATTCGCCCGCCGTCTGCCTCACCGTCACCGCCGTCCGCCGTCCAGCGATGTCTCTGACTTCCGGGTCCTGGGGATGGAAAAGGCTGCCAGTGCGCTTGCGCACCGGCAGCCTTTTCATTGGCTGGAGCGCATCACATGGCTTCCAGCAACCTCAGCCAATCAGGGCTGAGCAAGCTGGAAGCCATGTGATGCGCTCCAGCCAATGAAAAGGCTGCTGGTGCGCATGTGCATCAGCAGCCTTTTCCGTCCCATTCACTCTCTATGAAGACGCCGAGGAGGAAGAAGACCCGGACCGCCCCCCGGCTCTGACGTCGTCGTCACCAGATGCCGCCTGGGAGAAGAGGACCGTGACAATCGTAATAGGTAATGTATACATTCTTTAACTTCCGGGGGGGGTCGGGGGTCCGAAAGTGGGGGAAGGGGGCCAGACCGGGTATTTAACCACATTACAAAGTTATATAGCATTTTTTGCTATTTCTGGGTTATTTAATACATGTAAAAACTTCTTGTCTTTTATGTTATTATTCCTGCATTTTGTAACCTCATACTCACATATAACCTCATACTCACATGTATACACATAGTGCTGCATATAAACAAGCGATTTTCCGGGTCCTGATATAGACATAATTCATTGGGTTCTGACAGCTTCATATTATACTGAACGCTTCCATAAAGAGCTTCCAAGCTGCACAGATTGTTGTACACAAAGTGTCATCATAGAAGATGTTTGCAGTTTCAGTTATACTATAACAATTGTCAGCATAACGCTAGGGTGTGTGATGGCTGGGAGATCAGTAAGAGTCTCACTCCCTAAAGCAGGGGTACTCAACAACTTTTAGTGAGGGTCCGCTTACCGGGGTCTATTGTCAGGTGAAGGTCCGAGCTGAACATCAGTAGGAAACGTGTTTTGTTAATTTTCACAAATGTTCAACTATTTGCATACAGAATTGCTGCTTATTAGCAGGAAAACTTGCATTTTTTTCTCTCTCAACAGCCCTTTGCTATTAGGTACAAAGGGGGTGACTGCCCTGGTAGTATATAACCCCCCCTGTTGCTCCCCCAGTAGTTTATAGCCCCCCTGTGCGCTCTCCCCCAGTAGTGTATAGCCCCCTGTTGCTCCCCCAGCAGTATATAGCCCCCCTGTGCTCTCCCCCTGTAGTATATAGCCCCCTGTGAGTGCCCCCCAGTAGTATATAGCCCCCCTGTGCTCTCCCCCTGTAGTATATAGCCCCCTTTGAGCTCCCCCCAGTAGTATATAGCCCCCTGTGAGCTACCCCCAGTAGTATATAGCCCCCTGTGCTCTCCCTCTGTAGTATATAGCCCCCTGTGAGCTCCCCAAGTAGTATATAGCCCCCCCTGTGAGGTCCCCCAGTAGTATATAGCCCCCCTGTGCTCTCCCCCTGTAGTATATAGCCCCCTGTGAGCTCCCCCCAGTAGTATATAGCCCCCCTGTGAGCTCCCCCCAGTAGTATATAGCCCCCCTGTGTGCTCCCCCAGTAGTATATAGCCCCCCCCCTGTGAGGTCCCCCCAGCAGTATATAGCCCCCCCTGTGAGGTCCCCCCAGTGGTATATAGCCCTCCCTGTGAGGTCCCCCCAGTAGTATATAGCCCCCCTGTGCTCTCCCCCTGTAGTATATAGCCCCCTGTGAGCTCCCCCCAGTAGTATATAGCCCCCTGTGAGCTTCCCCCAGTAGTATATAGCCCCCCCAGTAGTATATAGACCCCCTGTGAGCTCCCCCCAGTAGTATATAGCCCCCCAAGTAGTATATAGCCCCCGTGCTCTCCCGCTGTAGTATATAGCCTTCTGTGAGCTCCCCCCAGGAGTATATAGCCCCCCAGTGCGCTCTCCCCTTATAGATGGCCCCCAGAGAAGAAAAAAAAACAACCCACAACTAGCTTAGCACCTCGTTCCCCACCGCGCCTGTCTCTTCTCCTGTCGGTCCGGCCCCCGGCTGATACGCGCTCTGTAGGGATGTCCCGGGGATTCCCCAGCAGAGCACGCACCACAGACCTCAGTGTACGCCGCCGGCCTGTACTTCCGGTAGAGCAGGCTGACGGCGTACACTGAGGTCTGTGGTGCGCGCTCTGCTGGGGAATCCCTGGGACATCCCTACAGAGCGCGTATCAGCCGGGGGCCGGACCGGCACTGCCCTCAGCCCCACAGGCGTACTGCAACCTAAGGACAGTACGCCTATGGGACGGAAGGCATTGCGGTGGGAAGCGGGACCTCCTAACTATCCCGGAACGGAATGGATCCGGGGCGGTTAGGAGGTCTAACCAGGGGCCCGGGCAGCTGGACCGCGGTCCGCCAGTTGAGGACCCCTGCCCTATAGCAAAAACTAATACAGTTATTTGTCCCTTTAGATTAGATTTGGGTTAGGTTAGATTTGTCCCTTTAATGTACATTTTGGTGGCAGTAAAGAAGTTGGGTGAAGGGTTCGTGTGCCAGATTCTGTCTATATACAGTGGCTGATAGTTAAAAAGCTCCTTTGCTATTCTATCTCGGATCTGCTTTTAGTCCCGACATCCAGGTGTCAGTGTGTGCTGGCCAGTTCTGGTGACATAACCACAAGACAGACAGAGGCCTTCTGAAAGCTTTCGTCAGTGCCATGTTAGATCCTCTGCTATAGGCAAACTGTACTAGTAAATCACTAATCTGACAGTATGCTGCAATACTACAAGTATAGTAAAGATAACATGTCAATTCTGCTACATAATGAACGTCATAAAAAAATTCTCCCCAAATGATGCAGAAAGTTTTTCTTTCACTTTTAATTGAACACAAAATTTATTATTTATAGCTTTAAAAAAAAAAAAAAAAAAAAATTGCATTCTCATTAAAGTGGTTCTCCACAGGATAGGGAGAAAGTAAAAGTCACAGGGGTCCGACCCTGGCAATCTCCAGATTGGCCCTCGGCTCCTCTGTTTTGAATACAGCCGCAGGTACGGCATGTGATCCTCAGCTCTATTTACTCTTATGGAACCACTGGAAAGAGTACGTTTTAGCTGGAAAAAACCCTTTAAGGGTCCATTCACACATACAGGTTTTATGTTGTGTTCCATCATTTAGTTACACTGACATCTGTAGCTTCTAAGCTGCTGCAGATCCTGTACGTGTGGATGGATCCTTAGGCCTATTTCTGGCAAATCATGAACTGATACATGATGATTTTTGTATTTCTTGCAATCCTCTTGTTGTCATGTGGTTCTTATGCCACCTATGGAGATGAGTGGGGATGTGCAAAAATTATGCTACTTTAAAAATTTTCATACGATTAATGTGCCTAAAAACGCTTAAACCACACTCTTTTTTACACAGAAAGAACACCTCTATCTAAAACACACACTGGCACACAAGCCTTGATAAATCCCCTCTAGGCTGCTGTCACACACGGCAGCTTTTTTGTTTTTTCTCGAAACCTGCCACTGCAGTTTTGAGCCAAAAACTGAAGTGGATCCAGTGCAGAGTAGAAGTATATAATTCCTTCCTTTATATTTCCCATTCCTTATGAATCCACTCTAAGGGCCTGTTCACACTGAGAAAATTCGGCAGAATTCCACAGCGGAGCTCTCCGCCATAGAATCCCGTGGGCCTCAGTGTCCCGCAGTGTCTGTATGGGAGGGGTCGCATGCCTTCCCTTCTTTCCCTCTCCGCTGACGGAATTGACATGTCAATTCTTTGATCGGAGACACGCAAGCCCTCCCATACAGCCACTGTGGGACACTGAGGCCGGCGGGATTCCATGGCGGAGAGCTCTCGAATTTACTCAGTGTGAACTGGCCCTTAGCTTTGGCTCAAAAACAGCTGTGGCTGATTTTTTTTTTTTTTAATTACATGTGTGATAGCAGCCTTAAAGGAGAAGTCCGGCAAAAAATCTTATTAAAGTATTGTATTACCCCCCAAAAGTTATACAAATCACCAATATACACTTATTACGGGAAATGCTTATAAAGTGCTTTTTTCCCTGCACTTACTACTGCATCAAGGCTTCACTTCCTGGATAACATGGTGATGTCACTTCCTGGATAACATGGTGATGTCACTTCCTGGATAACATGGTGATGTCACTTCCTGGATAACATGGTGATGTCACGACCCGACTCCCAGAGCTGTGCGGGCTGTGGCTGCTGGAGAGGATCATGGCAGGGGGATGCTCAGTGTCCCTCCAGTGCCCTGTGTCCCTCAGTGTCCTCCTGCCATCATCCTCTCCAGCAGCCACAGCCCGCACAGCTCTGGGAGTCGGGTCGTGACATCACCATGTTATCCAGGAAGTGACATCACCATGTTATCCAGGAAGTGACATCACCATGTTATCCAGGAAGTGACATCACCATGTTATCCAGGAAGTGACATCACCAGGTTATCCAGGAAGTGATATCACCATGTTATCCAGGAAGTGACCTCACCACGTTATCCAGGAAGTGACATCCCCATGTTATCCAGGAAGTGACATCCCCATGTTATCCAGGAAGTGACATCACCATGTTATCCAGGAAGTGACATCACCATGTTATCCAGGAAGTGACATGACCATGTTATCCAGGAAGTGACCTCACCAAGTTATCCAGGAAGTGACATCACCATTTTATCCAGGAAGTGACCTCACCATGTTATCCAGGAAGTGACCTCACCATGTTATCCAGGAAGTGACATCACCATGTTATCCAGGAAGTGACATCACCATGTTATCCAGGAAGTGAAGCCTTGATGCAGTAGTAAGTGCAGGGAGAAAAGCACTTTATAAGCATTTCCCGTAACAACTGTATATTGGTGATTTGTATAACTTTTGGGGGCAATACAATACTTTAATAAACATTTTCGCTAGACTTCTCCTTTAAAGGAGAATTTTTTTTGTTTAGGCAGGGGGTGGGGGGGAACATAATAAAGAACGTATATTTACTGTTCCCCATACCCATACAGTGCTGTGTCCCACTCCAGGACTTCCATTGGCATTCTCCATCTCTCCCTTGTGAATCCGGCTGATGGATCCCCCTCTCAGCCAGTCAGTGACTGAGGCAGGGCGCCACTGCAGTCACTAGGCTATTTCCCATCTGGCAGGTTCCGGGGGCCAAGTGACACGGTATGTGCGCAGGAACGGGGAACGAAAAATATATGTTCTATATTATGTTCCCTGTTGGTACTCTAGTTTCGGATTTTGGGGATTTTTAATGTCTTCATATGAGAGAATATCCATTCTATTTAATATCAGGCAGAAGCGTCCTGTGAGTAATACAATCCTATCACGCTCAGGAATGGTTTGTCCATGACTTTGCTTCACAACAATGTTTGTTTGGGTAGAACAGTTTCTGGCTGCGCTTGTGTCAGTGTCCTATAGAGACCAAACATACCAGAACCTATGACATGTACTAGGAGGGGATATGTCTCCACCTAATGGACACAACACACATTGCACCATCAGTGAATAAAAATGTTTTTTCCGCATTCGTTTAGTACAGTTATATAACTTTGTAATATAACTTTATTGACCCCTTTCCACAAAATCATGTCCTGGGACCTCATGAAAAGCAGGGAGTTCCCGCATCATGTCTTCCCAACACGTCATTTTGCCCAGGGGGTCTATAAAGTGAACTGGGAAGATCGATGGAGGAATCGCCGATTACACTGATCAATGTTATGCAATGTAGTTTCACACCTAACGGATCCGCTGCGGATCCGTGCTCTATACCCACTATCAGGGGCGTAACTAGAAATGGCTGGGCCCCATAGCGAACTTTCCAAGGGCCCCCCCCCCCCCCCACTTCCCGGCTACTGGGGAAGAAATGGACGTGTGGTTTCGGCCACATACATTGTCTGAATCTTTCTTTTTCTACATGGTTTTTAAATGCTTAAAATATATAAACAAGTTTGCACATTAAATGATCTGCATATTGTCTGTAGCGATTCCCGCCATAGGATTGGTAGGTAAAAGCTTCAGACAATGCACATTTAACATATACAGCCACACCAGACCTAATGAACAATACCGCCATACTGTGACTGGATAATACCACCATACCAGACCTGACCAATACCGCCATACCGTGACTGTATAACACATCCATACCAGACCTGACCAATACAACCATACAGTGACTGGGTAACACCGCCACACCAGACCTGACCAATACCGCCATACTGTGACTGGATAATACCACCATACCAGACCTGAACAATACCGCCATACTGTGACTGTATAACACATCCATACCAGACCTGACCAATACAACCATACAGTGACTGGATAACACCGCCATACCAGACCTGACCAATACCGCCATACTGTGACTGGATAATAACACCATACCAGACCTGACCAATACCACCATACCAGACAAGAACAATACCGCCATAACAGAACTGAACAATACTATATATATATATATATATATATATATATATATATATATATAGTACTGCATGTATATATCCTGGCTGGCACTGCGTGTGTGTGTATGTATATACAGTATATATATATATATATATATATATATAGTACTGCATGTATATATCCTGGCTGGCACTGCGTGTGTGTGTATGTATATACAGTATATATATATATATATATATATATATATATATATAGTACTGCATGTATATATCCTGGCTGGCACTGCGTGTGTGTGTATGTATATACAGTATATATATATATATATATATATATATATATATATATATATAGTACTGCATGTATATATCCTGGCTGGCACTGCGTGTGTGTGTATGTATATACAGTATATATATATATATATATATATATATATATATATAGTACTGCATGTATATATCCTGGCTGGCACTGCGTGTGTGTGTATGTATATACAGTGTATATATATATATATATATATATATATATATATATATATATATATATATAGTACTGCATGTATATATCCTGGCTGGCACTGCGTGTGTGTGTATGTATATACAGTGTATATATATATATATATATATATATATATATATATATATATATATATAGTACTGCATGTATATATCCTGGCTGGCACTGCGTGTGTGTGTATGTATATACAGTGTATATATATATATATATATATATATATATATATATATATATATATAGTACTGCATGTATATATCCTGGCTGGCACTGCGTGTGTGTGTATGTATATACAGTGTATATATATATATATATATATATATATATATATATATATATATATATATAGTACTGCATGTATATATCCTGGCTGGCACTGCGTGTGTGTGTATGTATATACAGTGTATATATATATATATATATATATATATATATATATATATATATATATATATATAGTACTGCATGTATATATCCTGGCTGGCACTGCAAGGAAAAATGGGACAATTCAAATTATTGACACTGTCATATTATTGACAGTGTGGGACTACAACTCCCAGTGTGATCTGTCTGTGCAATCTGTGTCTCCATTTAGTCTGTGAGGAGGATGGGGGCACAGGCAGTAGACAGACCACACTGGGAGTTGTAGTCCCTCCCCACCCCCACACACACACTTATGCAACATAGCAGCCACCATACAACATCCCCCCTCCCCCACCACACACACCTTATAGGTGACAGTATATACTTACCAAAGGGGGAAGGAGCTGTCATGCCTGAGGTCCGGCAGGAGAGGGCTGGGGGTCAGAGGTTATCATGCTCCTCCGTGCAGGCAGCTGACAGGCCAGACAGGAGAGCGGCCTCTAGCTGCTGCAGGAGGAGAGGAGTCTCCTGTCAGGGCTTCTTCTCAGTGACCGGGACAGAGAGAGAGAGAGAGAGAGGGGTGCATCCATGTTTTATTTCCCCCTCTCTCTCTCTTCTGTGATGCCCCGGCTTCTACACAAATACCATTCCCTCACTCAGGCAGCCCCTCCTGCCGGGCCCCTTGTTGTGCCGGGCCCCATAGCAGCAGCTACTGCTGCTACTGCGGTAGTTCCGCCACTGCCCACTATGCCAGACAAACTTGCAGTGGGATTTACATCCCGCTGGGAGAATGTCTGTCCATGTCAGTAGCAAATCCCCATAGAAAACCTCTCCTGCTCTGGACAGTTCCTGTCATGGACAGAGGTGGCAGCAGAGAGAACTGTGTCAGACTGGAAAGATGACACCACTTCCTGCAGGACATACAGCAGCTGATAAGTACTGGGAGACTAGAGATTTTTAAATAGAAGTAAGATACAAATCTATATAACTTCTTTAACTCACCCTCCTTTCCCATTATACAAATTAAATAAATAAACATATTCTATATTGTAATTTATAAGAAGAGAAATATTTTAAAAATATTAACAAATATGATACAAATAAAAATTAGAAATTGTGGTGCAAAAAAATTACGCCTCAAAATGAAAACCTAAAAATGAAAAATAATCTGGTTATTAAGGCCAAAATAGGCTGTAGAAGCAAGGGGTTACAGAAAATGAGTAGCAGCAGTAAGGGCTGTGTCGGAAACTGCAGAGCTGTACAAGCCCTGGCCTCAATTACACATTGGTAGCACTGCTGCATGCAGATACTGAGCCTCCCCTGATATCTGTAATGCATATTAGCATTAGAATAAAATTACACTGGGGGAAGCTGTCTGTGTCAGTAGCGCGCAGCCACGGCACAGTGTAGTAGAGAGCAGTGATTGCCAGTTATGCCCGCTCGCTCTGCTATACTCCTCCATGGCTGCCGTGCTACTAACACAGACAGCTTCCCCCAGTGTAATTTTTGAGAGGCCTGAATGTAAGAAACCCCCATAAAGCACTTAATTTTTAAAAAATTTAAAAATTAACAACAGTCTATAGAGCTTTGTTAACCCTTAACCCCTTGCCTCTTCAGCCTGTTTTGGCCTTAATGCCCAGGGCCTATTTTTCAAATCTGACCTGTCTCTCTTTATGTAGTTATAACTCTGCGGTGCTTTTAACTATCGCGGTTATTCTGAGATTGTTTTTTGTGACATATTCCCCTTTATGTTTGTGGTATACTTTGGTTAATACACTCAGCAGTTTTAAAAAAACAAAAAACAAAACAAAAAAAAAATTAGAAAAATTTATTTCTTTATATTCAAAATTCTCTTTTCCTAAGAAAAATAGTCATGTCACATAAACTAATAATTACTGCAACATCTACAACAGGTCTACTTTTATGGTGACGTCATTTGGTGAACGTCCTTTTACTTGTTAGGATGTTTTGCAGCGATTTTTCTAATTTTCATGAAAATTTCAGCTCTGATTTTATTAGGGACCAGTTCAGTTCTGAAGTGGATTTGTGGGGCCTGTATTTTAGTTACCCCCATAAATCTCTCCACTTTAAAAACTGCACCCCTCAAAGTATTCAAAGTAACATTTCAGAAGTCTATCAACCCTTTAGGTGTTTCACAGAAATGTAAGCAAGTTGGAGGGTAAATTTAAAATTTTCATTATTTTGGCAGATATTCTATTTTAGTAAATGTTTTCCTCTAACACAGCAAATACTCACTGAGAAATACCACTTACTGTTCATTCCCCTTATTCCAGTGTTTCTAGAAATCCCCCATATGCGGCCGCAGTGCGTCACCTGACTCAACCACAGGCTGCAGACATGACAGGGACCTGGTGAATTTTGGGGCCTTTTTCCATTTCAGTTTTTTTTTAAGCCATTTAAGCCAAAATAATTGTGTAGGACAAGTTGACGTTTCCATCGGTACCATTCTGGGGGACATGTGACACCCTAATCATTTTTTTATTACATTTTTTTTATCAGGTAGTATGAATAAAAAACACAATTTAGCAGCAGTTTTTCACCATTTTTTTGTACGCTGTTTACTATACGTTATCATTTTTTGTCAGGTCAGTACGATTACAGTGATATCCACGTTATAAAGCGGTTACTATACGTTACATATGACATGTTATTGTTATCCGTCAGGTCGGTACGATTACAGTGATATCCATGTTATATAGCTTTTGTTATAGTTTATGGCATTTACTGTATTTTTCGCTTTATAGGACGCGCCTTTTGATAAGAGGCACCCCTGATTTTAGGGGAGAAAAATAGAAAAAAAATATTTTGCTCATTGTCACAGTTTGGAGATAGCAGCAGTGTGATTGGTGGCAATCCCCCCATATAGTGCCCCACATAGTAGCCAATCCCCCCATATAGTGCCCCACATAGTAGCCAATGCCCCCATATAGTGCCCCACATAGTAGCCAATGCCCCCATATAGTGCCCCACATAGTAGCCAGTGCCCACATAGTAGCCAATGCCCCCATATAGTGCCCACATAGTAGCCAATCCCCCCATATAGTGCCCCACATAGTAGCCAATGCCCCCATATAGTGCCCAACATAGTAGCCAATGCCCCCATATAGTGCCCACATAGTAGCCAATGCCCCCATATAGTGCCCACATAGTAGCCAATGCCCCCATATAGTGCCCCACATAGTAGCCAATGCCCCCATATAGTGCCCCCATAGTAGCCAGTGCCCCCCATAGTATCCAATGCCCCCATATAGTATCCAATGCCCCCATACAGTGCCCCCATAGTAGCCAGTGCCCCCTGCCGGCCATAAAAACAACAAACCAGTTACTCACCTGTCCGGCGGCCCCAGAGCACTCCGGTCTCCCGTCATCCTCAGGGCACAGGCAGCGGGGTACAGAGACGCTGCCTGTGCCGGAAGTGTCCTGCAGCCTCTATCACGAATGACAGAGGCTGCAGAACACTTCCGGGACACAGGCAGCATCTCTGTACCCCGCTGCCTGTGCCCTGAGGATGACGGGAGACCGTAGTGCGCGCGCTGTCGGGATCGGCAGACAGGTGAGTAGGACAGCGATCCCCTCTGCCCGCCCAGCCCACCCCCTCCATCGGCTTAGCTGACAGCCGATCAGAAGCCCAGGAAAGTGCAGCTCATAGCACTTTCCTGGGCTTCTGATCGGCTGTCAGCTGAGCGGCGATAGAAGGGGCGGGCTGGGCGGGCGGAGGGGGTCGCTCAGGGCCGCTCACTATGCATATGCATAGTGAGCGGCAATACAGGGGGTGGGCGAGACGGCTTCCTTGCGGTGCTCGGCACTGCTTGGGAGCGGTCTTCGCTTTATAGGAAGCACTTGGTTTTTCCTCCCACAATTTTTTGCAGTGTTAATTGGGCGGGATAATTAATGTAATGGGTTAATAGACGGGGTCATTACGGACGTGGCGATACCAAATATATGTATCTCATTTATAGGGGATCATTTATAAAGGGGAATGGGGAATGTGTATATTTATTTATGTCATTTATTTATTTATTTATGTATGTATTTGTGTGTGCTTTAACTTTTACAGGTGTGTATATATAATACATTACAGCACATGATCATTGCTGTAATGTATTATAGAATGAATGAGCTGTCAGAACCTGACAGCTCATTCATACGATCAGGTCCCTGCCTCAGTGCAGGGGCCTGATCATACTCATCCATAGCAGCCCAGACACATGAAGTAGCGTGAAAGGGGGGGGGGGGGGGGGCGAAGGGAGCAGATCTCCCTCCGGTAGCTCTATAGACACTGCGATCACCTGCACCGCTGTGCCTATGGGGTTAACTGCCCGGGGGGGGAGCGCGGCTCCCCTTCAGGCAGGGGCAGCGGAAGGAGGCTGTGTGGCCTCCTCCTGCTCCCCAATCGTTGTAAGGGACAGAGGGGGGAGGCAGGGAGAGAATGACGTTCCGGGAACATCATTTTGCGGGAACTACCTGCTTTGCATGATGTTCCTGGAACGTCATATTGCGGCAAGGGGTTAAGGTGGTTCACGGGAATTAAAGCAAAGTGGATAGATATACTTTTTTTTCAATTCAACTTTTTTGCAAATTTTCAATTTAAGAGTGCATTTATATGTACAGGATCTGCAGCAAATCCCCCATCACCCTCCCCCCCCCATTGGTACTACAGAGAAAAAAAACAGAAGTGACCTCATTTTTGGAAACTTGACCCCTCAATGGATTCATCTTTAAATATATTGAGCACTAAGTACCCACTGGTGTTTGAGAAAAGTCTTTAGCCTTGTGCCAGAAAAAATAAAATTAAAATTTTACCAAAAATTTTTGGTTCACAATCTATAATTATCACATGAAACACAGAATCACCCCAAAATGTGTTACCTAGCTTCTCCTGAATATGGCAGTACCCCATATGTGACCATAAACTGCTGTTTGGACACACAGCACAGCTCAGAAAGGGAAAGGTGCCATTTGTATGTACATTTGCATCGCCCCTTTTATACTAGTATAGTGGTAACCACCAAACGGTGACCCCATTTTTAAACTTAATCCCTCACAGAAGTCATCTAGGAAGAGACTGGGCATTTAGACCTGACAGGTGTTTGAGCCAATCCATGCGTTACAGCGGGACAGTGCACGGATTGGCTAAGTAGGACGTCAGTGACCCGGGAGTTGGAGAAGCAGGCAGGTAATGTATGAGCTTCTTCAAACACCGGAAGACGATTAGTTAATAAGACAGTGCGGCTTCAATCAGCTGCAAGAATGCAGAGGCCATAGGGAATAACTGTACCGCATATCACAGCTGATTTCAATGCGGAACTTGCAACGTGATATCTGCTGCAGATGTGGTAGGTGTGAACGCATGCTGATCAGCCGATTGTTCTCTGGGTCCCAGCATCACATTGCCTCACTGTACTGTATGCTTGCTACTTTGCACACAGTTAGGTGTATTAGGGCTGTGTTAGGGCCCAGAGAACAATAGAACCCGTCTCTTTGACACTATTCATGGACTGAGCAATACTCTACAGTATAGCGTTTGCAGTACAAGTGACTATACCAGCCATCAGCATCAAATTGTGACATGAAATAGTGGAAAGGTACAGACCTACGCACTAAAATACTAACATAAGGGGCATAACTTGAAAAAGTAGAGTGGCTTTTGCATGATTTACCCCTGACAGGAAGTTTAAAATTAAAGAACTTCACAGTGTATTGTCTCCAGCTCCTTGGCTCATCCCTCCACCCCCTGCTTCCTCTGGATGTTGTCTCTGAACTTCAGTCAAACCCCCTGGGGAATGTCATCATGTCATCACCCCTGACCTGGCCTTCCAATTCACATTACCATCTTCCGTTCATAATATATATATATATATATATATATATATATATATATATATATATATATATTGAATATAACAGCTTTTGCAATCAGAAGGCAGTGAAAGCACATTAAAAAGAATTACAGTCACATAAAACAAATGGATTTTTGGTGGTTTTAGGACTGCAGCACACAGGAGAGCGATGTTATATGTTTGCATTTTTTAGCTGACATCTGAGTACTCCTAGATGTGTATTTTGTCTCTTTCCATGTGTGTCTCCTGCAAGAATAACATAGCAATAACGTGAGAGGATATAAAATTGAATACCCCAGCCTTCTTAGCGGAATCACACAGTACCTGTACATTTAATTATTGGAGATTAACTGTACACCCCATAGAAAACAGTTATAAAGAGTTTGGGTCTATGCACACATGCAACAACTGCAAACCCATAGCACTCCACTAGGTGGCAGCATAACAGCACACGAAGGGAAATAGTAGTTAGAAGCAAAACTCCCAAACGAAAATTTTACGTAGGTTCGTTCATCGGCAAATAGAAGGGGCACACGATAAACTGGGTAAACCAAAGTAGATAATGCATGAAACTTAACACTTTAATGACCAAGTGACATTTATTTTTCCTTCTCGTGTCTTTTGAGGTCTAATTTTTTGCAACACCGATTGTACTTTGTAATGACACGCTTCATTTTTCTATAAAATATGCTGCGAAACTGAGAAAAAATTATTTGGGCAGTAAAATTGGGGCTGTTTGAGGGCTCACTTGGGTCTAGGTGACTTTTTGATAACTTTTTGTAAAAAATGTTCTGGATGTGATGTAACAAAAAAATCATTAGTCTTCTTTGTCACACACATGTTGTTTGCTGGATGTTACGGCTGTGCTGTGTCCTTGCTTGTGATCTGAATTTCCCCCTTCCTTTCACATAGTCGGAATGGATCATTGCCCAGTTGGGGACTACTATCTAGAGCAGATCCTCTAAGCGGACAGGGACAGGTGGAGGATAGTGCTGCGTGTTCTTACCCCTGTGCTGACAAAATAACAGGACCAAACATTACTCTTTTCACCATGGACCCTAGGCAGGCATTGGTTGACCTGATGCGGTAAAAGATCTGGCAGAAAGACTGCTGTATCAGGAGTTTTACCAGTCTCAAGCCTTGGCTGTGGCACCTGCTACTTCATGGTGAGGGAAAACTTGTTTTTTTGGGGAGAGCTGTAAACCATAAGCCAAGCTCAGACCACATTCTTCTAAGGGTGGGTTCACACTACAGAATTCTTGCGGATAAACTCCATGGAATTCCGCCGGCTGTACACGCTCACGGTCGCGCACCTTTCCGCCGGCTCCATAGACACCATGCTATGGGCTGGCTGATTCCGCTATCCGCCGAAAGAATTGACGTGACAATTCTTTTGGCGGAATGCGAAGTCAGCCGGCCCATAGAATGGTGTCTATGTAGCCGGCGGAAAGGCGCGCGGCCGCGAGCGCGTACAGGCGACGGAATTCCATGGAGTTTATCCGCGAGAATTCCGTAGTGTGAACCTACCCTAATCCTGTACACCAAAAAGTTAGTATACTACATTGGATGGGGAAGGTCATCTATGGAAGCAGGTATTTCCCAAAGAATCAAAAAAGATGTTGTAACCAATGACCATGTCCTAACATGAAAGGTCTATTCATATTGGTCTTGGTCGTGTTTGTGGACTGTTTCTTTTTTTTTTTTCTCTAGCAAAAAAGACTGCTTTCATATACTGTGTATCCAGTATACCATCAATAAAATCATAGTAAAGAATTGGTATCTGGTACCCCTTATTTCTGTTCAATCAAATACTGGGATCTTAATGGTTCATCATTGGATTTGAGAGGAGACTGTAATTTAATCTATATAAAGAAAGGTAATGAATGAAAATACATCTTTTAGTACCCCCGAAGGCATTATGGTGGCCTAGTCATGCCGTCTGGTGTCCGCAATCCACCCACTATCTAGTTACTAACAGAGTATATTGGAAAATCTATGGTGGTTTATGTTGATGATATTCTTATATATTCCTCTGATTGGCCTTCTTACATGTTCATGAAACTTTTATGCGAGTTATTTGCAAAACTTGCAAGGGTTACTTCCTGGAGATATTTTCTATGGACCAAGCGAGGGTCCAGGCAATTACAAACTGGGTGAGACCTTCCTCTTGAAAGATGCTACAAAGCTTCCCTGGGTTTGTGAACTATTATGACTTATTCATCATCAGCTTTTTGCTAATCACTAAACCCCTATCTGACATGACCAGGAAAGGAGTGGATCAGCTTAAAGGGGTTTTCCAGTGTTAGGCTAGGTTCACACTGCTTTTTTAGCATCCGTTTTAACTGATCCGTTTTTTGCAAAAAACGGATGCATTTGTGTGCATCCGTTTTTGATCCGTTTTTCCATTGACTTCCATTATAAAAAAAAAAAACGATCAAAACGGATGCGTTTTTTTTTTTTTACGCACAATAAAGTACTGTTGACACTACTTTTTTGACCGTTACAAAAAAACGGATCCGTTAAACGGATTGCAAAAACGCAGTTTGAAACCACCCTTACAAAACATGGCCACTTTCTTCCAGATACAGCACCACTCGTCTCCAATTTGGGTGCAGGTTTTCCATTGAAGTGAATGGAGCTTAATTACAAACCACACCTGACCTGGAGACACTGGTGTAGCTACCAAGCAGCTGCTACAGGGCCCGTGCGGCAGGTGGGCCTTCTCAGCAAAGTGTAGTCCGCCTAAATGGTACGGCAGCCACTGACAGAGCATCACCCTTAACCCCCCTCCCCTACAACCACCAGCTCACACCAACCTTCCCACCAACAGCCACCGGACCACACCAACCCTTTCCCCCGGGCAGCAGGTAGCTGCACCAATCCCCCATATAGCCGGCCACGACCTTAGTTCCCCTCGGTCCCCGGCATACCAGTGACGTCATGTGTTGGGGAGACGTGAGAACAAGATAACACCAGGAGCACCAAAGAGAGCAAGTAAGACCTTATCTGCTTCCAGGATAACCCCTTTAAGACTATAGTTGTGCCATATTTGTAACAGCATGTAATATAATGTCTAAGAATAAGACCGTTTTAGACCGTTTTAGTAAATCAGGATCACTACTGTTTAATGTTCTCTATTTCTCTTAAACTATGCGCTATATGAAGAGAGATGTTTGATCTTTCTAAACTGTAGTTTGGATGTCAGAAACACAGTCATTGGATTCTTCTTTTAATTTTGCCCTATGAATATGGTTTTCCCAGATTCATAATATGGTAAAATAAAGGGTGAAAAAAATTTAAATAAAATAAAACTTTGCCCACAAAAATTAACCCCCATAAAAGAAACATTTTATATGGGGTTGGGAAGGGGTTAAATGGGAGCCTATGTGCCACTATGTGGCATCCATCAGATGTATACATTAAACACCACAATGCATATACCAAATGTACAATGCAAGATGCAGTGTGAAAGTAGACACATAAGTCACATAAACTGTTTCTAACTATATAAATAAATGTTTAAGGCAGGAGACAGCTGTGTTATTAAAAGCCACCACTGGAGGGCAGCACTGCATCTAATTCTGACACTACAGCCATAGCTGTGTTACTGAAAGTCACCACTGGAGGGCAGCACTGCATCTAATTCTGACACTACAGTCATAGCTGTGTTACTAAAAGTCACCACTGAAGGGCAGCGCTGCATCTAATTCTGACATCACAGCCATAGCTGTGTTACTAAAAGCCACCACTGGAGGGCAGCACTGCTTCTAATTCTGACACCACAGCTATAGCTGTGTTACTAAAAGCCACCACTGGAGGGCAGCACTGCTTCTAATTCTGACACCACAGCTATAGCTGTGTTACTAAAAGCCACCACTGGAGGGCAGCGCTGCATCTAATTCTGACACCACAGCCATAGCTGTGTTACTAAAAGTCACCACTGGAGGGCAGCACTGCATCTAATTCTGACATCACAGCCATAGCTGTGTTACTAAAAGCCACCACTGGAGGGCAGCGCTGCATCTAATTCTGACACCACAGCCATAGCTGTGTTACTAAAAGTCACCACTGGAGGGCAGCACTGCATCTAATTCTGACATCACAGCCATAGCTGTGTTACTAAAAGCCACCACTGGAGGGCAGCACTGCATCTAATTCTGATACCAACAGGCTGATGCAAAGAGAAGTAATAATTAGGAGGCGGTAATAATTCCAATAACTGAGCTATATGGCTGAAGACAAGCTGCAATATGGATCTGCAGTACGGACTCCATATGCGCAATGATTATAAGGTTTGTTCTCCAGAACATGGAATGTGTTCCAGCAACAATATCCTTTATTACTAAATCTGTGAAAAAATTTCTAGTGTGAAAACTATAGGCACCAGAGAATATAGTTACAGGAATGGTACAGGCATAGAAGGTTGTCAGCAGCAAATCCCCCTGTCCATCTAGTGCATCTTTATATTATTTCCTTTATTATCTTAGGATAGCTGTGTTTACATTCAGTTACCAACCACATCTGCTGGAAGTTTGTTGTAAGCATCTACTACTCTTCCAGTAATGTAATATTTTCTGACATATATCACCACATAGTGACTGAGTATTACCTCCATACTGTTAATAAATAAAACACCCTATACACAGCCCAACATTGTTCCCATGCAGTTCCCATATAGTTGTAGATACCAACTCTACCACAGGTGCTGCAGACCATCTAAGTGATAACAGTGCAGTTTCATCCAGTGACTACAGGGGGCGTCTTTTCTGATCAAAGTCCTTTACTTTCTTGTTACTTTTCAACTGGCTCAGAATTCCTTAAAAAAATGCTTCCAGTAATAAGTATCTTCTTGCAGAGTCAAACATCTAAGGGTTCTATAACACAGAATGATAATCAGCCGAATCGGCCCTATCCGACCGATTATCGTTCTGTGTAATAAAGACAGCGATCAGCCGATGATCGTTGTCATCGGCTGACCGTTGATATAGGTTCTGACCTATAATCGTCGGGCGCCGACCACGCACCACTATGTGTAATATCGGTGCGCAGCCGAGGCTGACGATATGCAAAGAGGAATACATACCTATCCAGGCTGCAGGGCTCCTCTTCCTCTGTGCTTCTCCATAGGTCCACGCATTCCAGTCTCAGCTGACAGGCCGCTCTGCCAATCACTGGCCGGGACCGCCGTGGCCTGTGATTGGCTGAGCAGCCTGTCAGCTGAGACAGGCCGCACTGAAGCTGCAGCGTGCGTGACCCGGGGAGAATTACAAAGCAAGAGGAGCCCTGCAGCCTGGACAGGTAATGTATACAGTTTAAACAAGGGCTGCAAGGACATCGGTAACGTTGTCCCTGCAGCCCTCGTTAAACGATAATCGGGCCGTGTAATAGGCCCAGTATTGGGCCCCCATCGGCCTGTGTAATACTAGCCTAAGGCTTCTCACTTTTCCTGCACACATCCCATCTTTTTCAAGCTTCTACACAAATGACATAGTTTTCCCCCTTCATGCCCCACACCATATTGTACCCTCTCCAGATGATACACAGCTCCCACCCCTGCTCCCCTCCTGCTGATCATGCTCTGCTCTGCTCTTCTTATCTGTAGTCACCTCCCTGCAGTTCTGCCCCCTGTTTGCTGCTGATCACACTCCATCTACATGATTCTCCCTCTATGCTATAAATCCCAGCATGCAACATCATAGCCAACTAAAGCCTGTACTATCGCTGCCTTCTGGGGCGACAGTGTGATTATCCTTCATCCTATATTCTTCTAAATAAGCTACAAGTGTCAGGGAGGAGGAGCTCTCATATCCTCTTTGCACAAAAAAATCATCACTTCCCTTTTTTAAACCACTAATCACACATTTTTACAGAAAGAAACAATAGTCGATGTCTGCATAGCGGGGTCTACAGCCCTGTACTCTGACCCAGGAAGTCTCCCTCACCTTCCAAATCATAGCAGATCCACTTCAGGCTGGGGCTTACATCAGGGGACAGGACTGTGGAGGTAATCTCTGCATAGCTGTAACCCCTCTCTCCCCGGACAGAGAGTGCTGCTATATACTGTGCCCACATCTGCCATGCTCATTCCTTCATGCCCCCTGTAGTCTCTGTCAGCCCTTGTGTTTCCCATCCTCTCCATGTACAGTAACTTATAATATCACAGATTCGGATGTTTCTGAATGTTTGTCTCATCTGTTTTACATGTTATTCAGAATAATAAATCATTATATTTGGGATGTGGAACCAATTGTCTGCATTTCAATGATTTCTTATGGGAAAATTTGCTTTGGTATAAGAGTGGATTTGGATAACAAGCACCGTCCCGAAACGAATTATACTCGTAATCCAAGGCACCACTGCAGTTTTATTTCATGATTCAAATATGTCTGGAAATGTCACTGCAGGATTCATGAGAAGTTTCTATAAAATAACTCAACCAATGTGGAGGCAAAAAAGTGGCTAAATTTGTGACACATAAACACAAGTAAAAGGATCAAATACAAAAATATTTCCCTATATATTTCTGTATATTTTATAGGATATATTCCCTGTGTATACTCCAGGAGCACGGGTGCCATCGTGAATAGCTTTGACTGTCCAGGCATGCTGGGGATTGTAGTTTTGCAGCAGCTGGAGGGCGGCAGATTTGACATCTATGACCTAGAGTGTGTACAGAGCCCAAGGATGATCTCATTGCTCATTCATGTGAAAGTAGACACCTGTATAGGGCACGTCCACACTATATTTTTGTTTCCTTGTGACGTATTGCTGCCAAAGTCCATTATTGCAGTCATAAAGACACTCAGCACAAAATAAAAACCCTGTGCCCTAACCATTACAGACTGGATTTATCTTCTCGTTTCTCAAAGTTAAAAGGGTTATTCACACCTAAAAATACATGGCCGCTTCCCTCCAGAAACAGTGCCCCTCTTATCCTCAGTTTGGGTGCGGTATTGCAGCTCAGTTCCATTGCTGTGAATGGAGCCCAGTGTAATACCACACACAACCTGAGGACAGGGGTGGTGCCGTTTTTGCAAGAAAGTATCTGTGCTTCTCATCCTGGATAATCCCTTTAAAGCAGTGGGCTTCGAGTAACAAGGAACATGTAATAAATTATTGTGAGAACTCCTATAAGTCTGAACACTGCATAAGATAACTAAACCTGCGCAAAGGACAATCAAGACGCCTATGGCACCTACATCTGTTTCTAAGAAAACCTCACCGGCTAATATGTGTGATCAGTCCAGGCCATCAGACTTGTGGTCAGGCCGGGCCTTGTGACCATTATACGGGTGCAGGAATGCTTTTGTATACGCTAGTGTGAACTGACCTATAACACCCGAGGTCACAGGGTCATCTACGTCAGCTTTGTCATGTGTAGACAATTAGACAATTATCTTACATATGTAGCAATGGAGTCATTGTATATTGATAAATCCCTCTAAACACATCAGAGTGAATGGAGGGGAAGGAGCACTCACCTCAGTCATGTCTGTTCTACTCCACCTCAGGCTCCTCTCCACCACAGGCCACACTCCACAGGAGGCCCCACTCCACCTCAGGCTCCTCTCCACCACAGGCCACACTCCACAGGAGGCCCCACTCCACCTCAGGCTCCTCTCCACCGCAGGCCGCACTCCACCTCAGGCTCCTCTCCACCGCAGGCTGCACTCCACCTCAGGCTCCTCTCCACCACAGGCCACACTCCACAGGAGGTCCCACTCCACCGCAGGCCGCACTCCACCTCAGGCTTCTTTCCACCGCAGGCTGCACCCCACCGCAGGCTCCACTCCACTGCAGGCCTACAGGCTCCTCTCCACCACAGGCCGCACTCCACCTCAGGCTCCTCTCCACTATAGGCCTACAGGCCACACTCCACCACAGCAAGGCAATGAGTATTCTGACCTTTCTTCCACTTTATTAAAGGGGTAGTGCGGTGCTCAGAAATTATTCACAGAATAACACACATTACAAAGTTATACAACTTTGTAATATATGTTATGTCTGTGAATCGCCCCCTTCCCCGTGTCCCCCCACTCCCACCCGTGTACCCGAAAGTGTGGTGCATTATACATTACCTGATGCGTGTCGAGGGCCGTCCACCATCTTGTGCCAAACGCCATCTTTGGACGGACGGCCGAGTCGCTGCCGCCCGTCCCCCCTCCGCCGCGTCACAACTGTGCTCAGCCGATGACGCTGCAGAGGGCGGCCGGCATTTGGGACAGTCGGAGCTGTTCGCCGTCCGCCCGAAGAAGACGTCACTCGCTGAATATCGGAGACGGGTGTCAGCACGTGACAGGTAAGTATAGCGCACCACACTTCCGGGTACACGGGTGGGGGTGGTGGGACACGGGAAGGGGGCCATTCACAGACATAACATACATTACAAAATTGTATAACTTTGTAATGTGTGTTAGTCTGTGAATAATTTTTTACCGCCGCACTACCCCTTTAAGTATCAGCACCAGAAACCCACTAAACAAAAGCCGGATTTATCCCTCAGTTATACAGCAGGAATGTCCTGTGTTGCCCATAGCAACCAATCACAGCTCAGCTTTCAAATATTCATGAGCTCAAGTAAAATAAAAGCTGAGCTGTGATTGGTTGCTATGAGCGACACAGGACATTCCTGCTGTTAGACAGCGCCATCTATCTTCCCCAATATTTATGAGAAGTCACAATTTTAAGCATTATGAGGGAGATTTATCAAACATGGTGTAAAGTGAAACTGTCTCAGTTGCCCCTAGCAACCAATCAGATTCCACCTTTCATTTTCAAAAGAACCTGTGAGGAATGAAAGGTGGAATCTGATTGGTTTCTAGGGGCAACTGGGCCAGTTTCACTTTACACCATGTTTGATAAATCTCCCCCAATATGTATCACCTTTACACTTCACGGCCAAGGACATGTAAAATATGTCTGAAGTACTTGTGGTGATTAGTATATAAGGGCTTGGACGGTGGTGTCATTTTAAAGGATATGAACACACATACAGTATATAATCTGGATATTCACATCTTTTAAAGGGAAGCCGGTTACAAGACTCTGCCCTGCTGTTATGTTCCTATAGGGCTGGAGACACTGAGGATGGAGGTAATTTCTTTTATCTTCATCCTCAGCACTATTTTCCTGCAGTCCTATGTTTTATTATGATGTTATTTATGCAGTTTGGTGCACTGGGGGTGGGGCTACAGCTCTCTGGCACCATCTGCCTCTCTTCATGAATATTGAGGCGGAGCCTGCAGTGATGTCACTCCGGCCGCTCTGAAGAGCAATGGATGAATATTCATTAAAAGGGGCGGGGCATGTAGGAGCTGTAGCCCCACCCCCAGTGCACCAAACCACATAAATAACATCACAATAAAACAAGGGACTGCAGGAAAATGGGGCTGAGCATGATGGTAAGAAAATGACCTTCTTCCTCAGCACCACCGGCTCTAAGGAAACATAACAGAGGGTTAGAGGCTTCTAATTTGCTGTTAAGTTTCCCTTTAATTCTCACTTTATACTTCATTGCAACATTGGACAATCATAAAATCTGCAATGTATCTAGCAGCAATAGTTCAAGTTCGCCCATGCTTTGCCAAATCTGAGTGCTCAGCATTTGAGTATCAGCATCTGGAAAAGTTCCACCTCCTTAGAGAGTCCTGGAAAACACGGATACAGCCATAGGTCATAGGTTGTATTCATGTCTTCCTGGCAGACTAGGATGGCATCTAACTCTCATCATGTCTTCCTGGCAGACTAGGATGGCATCTAACAAAGTCAAATGCTGAGCGCTTGGGTTTGGCAAAACGTTGGCGAACTTGAACTTCCGAACAGTTCGCTAAACACTACATCTTATCCACAGTATTGGGAGCAGGTTTTTTTGTATGGAATCCACAGCGTATACCTTAGATTAGAATAGGGGTAGGGAACCTTGGCTCTCCAGCTGTTTCAAAACTACAACTCCCATCATGTATGGACAGCCTGCATTAGAACATACCATTCAGTCCAGCAACTGGCCTTTGATGATCATGCAGTACAGACACCACTTCCTGGGAGCAGAACTCATATAAAGGGAACAGGGTGACGACAAGTGTTACTTCTGTCCTGTCCTGTGTGTATCAGTAGGGGGCGCTGTGACACAGATGATAATAAAGGAGGCTGCAGACAATAAGTGAAGAGCTCTCCATCCTGCTTCTCAGACTGCAAGAACCACAGACGTTCTCCATTTCGCCTTTTGATACCACTGTAACTCCTGGATATGCTGGTCACTAATATTGGCATTGATGTAGAGCAAAGCTTCAGCTGTCCAGGCATGATGGGAATTGTAGTTCTGCAGCAGCTGGAGGGCCACAGGTGTAGTGTGTCCTTTGGTGTAGTGGCCGGACATGGTTACTGCAGCTCAGCTGTCATTCATTTAAGCATCGCCACCGATTCAGTGAAAAAAGCCAACACCTTAGGCCTCATTCACACATCAGCATATTTTCCTGTATGAAAATCTAGATCCTCTATCTATGTTTCATGCGCAATCCGCAAAAAATCCTCCGTATTGCATCTGTATTGTGTTCCGTTTTTTTAAAACGTTTTTTGCGGATCCGCAAAAAAAGGTGTAGTGAAAAAAAAGGGGGATGGCAAAAATGATGTCATTAGATGTTGGTGATGTCACAAAAACCGGATCCGTGATACGTATGGTTTTGCGGATTGCCTATTCTCTGCATATTTTGTGCTCTCCATAGACTTCTATTGGGATGTCCGTGCTGGAACTGTCATTACAGCGTGGCGCATATCTGTACAGTTCCCCCACTCCCAGCATCTCATCACAGATCGGAGGGATAGTCCATCACTGGGAGGGGGATAGTCCGTTACAGGCATTCCTCATCCGTGTTTCGTGCGGAACACGAAGCGTGTGAATGCAGCCTTACACTGGGAAATTCTGTTGCCAAACAGCTGATCGGCTCTTAGATGATGTTTCTATTGTATTTGGCTACTAAAGAGGCGACATGATGAGCAGTTTATGTACAATAACTTTCTTTATATTATAAGGACATTTGTCGACTCCATCACCCGGCTCTTGTTTACTCTGATGATGCGCTGGTCCCATCATTAGGATAGACAGGATCCCCATCATTAGTCCAGGTGATCAGTGAGATCGAGGCTTCTTTACAAGATTCGATGAGTCACATGATCTATTAGCTACATCACAGCAATGATTTCATTACCCGCACTAAAGATGCAGTCAGCCGATGAATAAGCGTTTCCTGGTTTGTTAGATCACCGGCCCCTTTTACAAGGACGGATTACTGTTAGTGTTCGCCTCTGCTTGCTGAGCATCAGCTTGTGTAAACAAGTCTTAAAGGGGTAGTTCACAAAAAAATATTTCTTTCAAATCCACTGGTGCCAGAGATTTATTATTTACTTCTACTAAAAAAAAACCTCCAGCCTTCCAGTACTTATCAGCTGCTGTATGTCCTGCAGGAAGTGGTGTATTCTTTCCAGTCGGACACAGTGCTCTCTGCTGCCACATTTGTAGCAAATCCCCATAGAAAACCTCTCCTGCTCTGGACAGTTCCTGACATGGCCAGAGGTGGCAGCAGAGAGCACTGTGTCAGACTGGAAAGAATACACCACTTCCTGCAGGACATACAGCAGCTGATAAGTAATGGAAGACGGGAGATTACAAATCTCAGGCACCAGTTGATCTGAAAGAAAAAATATTTTTGGTGAACAACCCCCTTAAAGGGGACATGCCAGCTGCTTTCTGATGACTATAGTAAAGGGAGTGTACAATGTGGCATCTTAAATGGAAGATATACAACTCTTATTTGCAATCTGTTGCTCCAGCGCTGAGATATAAGCTTGAGGAGTCCTCTGAAAATTAGCAGATAAAGCCCATGGGAATGACAGGAGCCCAAAAGATGTTCAGAGTGGTGACCTACATATAGGAGCAGGCATATAGGGGCGATAGTTTTGACAAAAGGGGATAAATGTAGCAGTATTTTGCATAAAACCTGTAAGTGCTGGAGCAATGGAGTGAAATAAGAGTAATAGATCCTGATTCCGGCCCCCGTCACACATCCGTGGCAGTTTTGAGGGTGGGTTCACACTACAGAACCTGAGCAGGGGATTCCCAACGGATTCCAAAGCTCGTACTCGTTCACGGCCGCGCACCTCTCTGCCCGTGCCATAGACACCATTCTATGGGCGGGCGGATTCCGCGGAAAGAATAGACATGTCAATTCTTTTGGAAAAATGCGGAATCTGCCCACCCACCAATAGAATGGTGTCTATGGAGCCAGCAGAAAGGTGCGCGGCCGTGAACGGATACGAGCTACGGAATCAGTCGGAAATACTCCGCTCAGGTTCTGTAGTGTGAACCCACCCTTACAGGATTTCCTGATCTCTTGTAGACTTCTATGGGGGCATCCGTTGAAGAAATCCAAAAGAAAGTAGCTCAGGTTCTATAATTTCTAGAGATGAGCAAACTTCGAGCATGCTGGAGTCCATCCGAACCCGATCATTCGGCATTTGATTAGCGGTGGCTGCTGAAGTTGGATAAAGCCCTAAGGCTATGTGGAAAACATGGATATAGTCATTGGCTGTATCCATGTTTTCCAGACAACCTTAGAGCTTTATCCAAGTTCAGCAGCCCCAGCTAATCAAATGCCGATCGTTCGGGTTCGGATGGACTCCAGCATGCTCGAGGTTCGCTCATCTCTAATAATTTCCCTGAAGGGTGTCAGTGATTAATGCAATCCTATGGGTCGGGAAATCCTGTCAGAAATTCCTGGTAAGAAAAACGGACAGTGTGAAGGGGGCCTTAGGGTAAGAAAGCCATATTGGGGTCAGCAAAAAGCTGCTGACAGGTCCAATTTAAAGGGGGTTCTCTAGCATTAGGAAAACATGGCCACTTTCTTCCAGAGACAGCACCGCTTTTTTTTTCCACAATATTTTACTGAAGTTTTTTCTGATTATTATACAATAATGTATCAATAAATATGAATGAATATAATGCAGAGCTTGCACCGCTCTTGTCTCCAAGTTGGGATGCAGGATTTGTAATTCAGTTCCATTGAAGTGAGTGGAGCTTGATTGCAAATCACACCTGAATTGGAAACAAGAGCTCTCTGTAAGAAAGTGGTCATGTTTTCCTAACGCTGGATAACCCCTTTAAGGGTGCCTTTACACCTACCGGATCCACAGCGGATCTCACTTCTGCGGATTCGAAGCGAAAACCGCTGCGGATCCGGTATCAATTCACCCCTATGATAGCACATATTCGCAGCAGAATTAACATCCCGCTGTGAATATGTGCTTTAACTCCCTGGTGCCCGCAGCCCCGCCGTCGCATCCCCCCATCCCGGCCACATCCCCCCCATCAGCCCATCTCCGGCCCGCCGCCGCGAGCATACATTACCTGCTCAACGGTGCGGCTGCAGTGAGGCTCCCGACTCCGGTCCTGCTCAGCTGATCTGAGCGGGACCGGAGACGGCAGCCTCACTGCAGCCGCGCCGGCACATAAAGCACATATTCACAGCGGGATGTTAATCCCGCTGCGAATATGTGCTATCATAGGGGTTAATTGATACCGGATCCGCAGCGGTTCTCGCTTCGAATCCGCAGAAGTGAGATCCGCTGTGGATCCGGTAGGTGTGAAGGCACCCTAAGGGACAGGGGCTGATCGCAGTGCCAGCGAGGGGGATACAGAGTAAACTTTTTTTATGTTTTAGCCTTAGTGGGCAGCAGTTATTTTATTCTAATACAGACTGGGATATTAACTGTTTGGTGTCTACATCAGGACAGGGAAGAGGAACCTTTGGCCCTCCAGCTGTTACGAAGCTACAGCTCCCATCATGTTTGGACAGCCAAAGCTTTCAGGTGTGATGGAATAGCAGCGGCCCGAAGGTCCTTCCCTGTATTAGGGAACTTTTAGCACAATCCCAACAAAAAGAGTTTCCTTTTTCCCCTCTACAGGCAGGTATAGTCAGAGTGTATATAAAGGTTTTCCTTCTTAAGGGAGTTATCCAGCGCTACAAAACATGGCCACTTTCTTTCAGACAGCACCAGTCTGGTCTCCAGTTTGGGTTGGGTTTGCCCCTAAGGGTCCCTTTACACACACAGATTATCTGACATATCTTTCAGATTTTAGCTTAATTGCAAACCAAACCTGAATTGGAGACAAGAGTAGCGCTGTCTCCGAATGAAAGTGGCCATGTTTTTGTAGCGCTGGATAGCCCCTTTAAGCTGTGTGCAGTGTTAGGGTATTGTCCACACTACGGAAATCACACAGAGAACTCTCCTTGGATTTAGTCATTGCCCCCCCCCCCACAGACACTTTTAGTTCCGCTTGTCCCATAGAATGCAGTGAAGCGGAAGCATGCAGGGCCAAGCAGCAGAATCCTTGGGAAGATTTCTGCAGTGTGAACATACCCTTACACACAGGAACCTCTGGGCATCAGAGGTGTCAGGAAGTCCTCCCAATGTACACCACAAGTCCAATGTGCCTGGCCCCCACTGATGTGATGCTATAAGGATCCAGTTTTCTAAATTTATTATAAATTGTACAGTCAGAGATTCAAAACACAAGGTCACAGGTTGTTTGTATACTTTAACATGTATCTCTAACACCTCATGTATTGAGTTTGCAGGATTTCACCTGACCATAAAATGCTAAGTCTGAACAGTACAGTTAGACTAATACTAGAGATGAGAGAAGTTACAGTATAAGGGAAGCACTCAGTTAGCTGATCAGATGGCTGCCTTTAAAGCCTGTGCCGCTCTGCTCCGGAACAGCTGGATCGAGTCCTGGGAAACTCCTCCCAATTTCCCCAGGACTGGATCCAGCTTTTCCCAACACCTGGAGTTGAGCTGCACAGAGTTTAAAGAGTCACTGTCGTATTTTTTTTTTTTTTTGCAGAAATCAATAGTCCAGGCGATTTTAAGAAACTTTGTAATTGGGTTTATTAGCCAAATCTGCCATTATCTGCATGTAAAAAGCCTTTTCCCAGGTCCCCCCCTCCTTCCTCTTTTTCATCCACTCTGAAAAATCTGAAAATTGTGACTTGTTGCAGGAGACGTCCCCTGTCTGTTCTAGGGAGAGGGGAGGGGGGAGGAGGAAGGAGGGAGTTAGCCGGCAGCAGAAAGCAGATAACAGAGGATTACAGGCACGGAGCTGGGTGACAGCTGTAATCGGAGCTCAGACAGGTCACTGGTGACTGTCACAGAAGATAACGGTGAGATATTTGTAGATTAACTCTTTGTTGTCCTGTTTTGGTCTTTTCTTTAGCTCTCTCCATAGGAGAACAATGAAGACAGGGGGGAGAGCTTCAAACTGCTTTTTCATGATAAAAATGCATTTTTCGGATAATAAACCCAATTACAAAGTTTCTTAAAATCGCCTGGACTATTGATTTCTGCAAAAAAAAATTTCACGACAGTGACACTTTAAAGGCAGCCAGCTGATAAGCCAAATGCTGAGCTAACAAAGTGCTTCCCTAACTTGCATACTTGCAGCGGGACGTCAATTCTGCTGCGAGTATGTATTCTGATAGAAAATAACTGGGAATAGATCTGCAGATTTCACAGTATGATATCTGCTGCAGATCCATTACATGAAGCTACCCTAAAACAGCTTACTTATCAGTCAAGAAAAAAAAAAAAAAAACAAAAAAAAAAAAACCTTGACATGTCAAGTTTATTCAGTTCGTTCAGATGGCTAAGGCTGAGTTCACACTACGTTTTTGCAATCCATTTTTGCCAAAAACAGATGCAATTTTGTGCAGTTTTTCCATTGACTTCCATTATATTAAAAAAAAAATATATGTTTTTTTTTTTTTTTTTTTAGACACAAAAGTGTGGTCGGCCACGTTTGTGTCCGTCAAAAAAACAAAAACGGATCTGTTTTGATCCTTTTTTTTTATACTTGAAGTCAATGGAAAAACAGATGCACACAATTGCACCCGTTTTTTTCCATCTGTTTTTTGCAAAAAAAGTAGTGTGAACCCAGCCTTATCAGTAAAAACAGCGATGAAAAACACTACACACTCCTCTTGCCACATGAGGCCTGGACAGCCCCACAGACTGGCATTGGGAATTGTGATAGTGTTGGAGGAAAACACAGTGCAGACTTCTCCTGGCCAGATAAGAATTAGACCCTTAAAACATTTTATAGGTCTGTATGACATGTCAAGTTTTTCAAAATGAAAGGTATGCTCCAAGTGTGGATTCACCAAAAAAATATTGTGGAGGACCAGTGTATATTAAAAGGATATTGCTAATGACCTGCCAACAAGCAGAATCCGTTCATAGCAGTGTGTGAATGCGGCCTTAGGCTGGTTTCAGAGAAGCATGATACATACAAGCTGCAGATCCTGAAACTACCTGAACACAGAGCATCAAAAATCCCTTCTCCTATGACACTATGGTTCTAATCCAGATTGACAAATGTACATTCAGGTAATAAGACAGGACTGGACTTGCTCCCATATTACACTTGTTTGAAACCAGGCTAAAAGGTTTTATTAGTGGAGAGGAAGCTTGTGTGGATTGCCCCAGAAAACATCCCATTCCCAATGATCACACATATCTGGAAGTATATTTTTTTTTCTTTATTTACATGTTCCCAAACTAAAGGGTTTGAACAGATACAAGAGAGACGAATAGTAAAGACGTCAAACATGGCGACAAACAAAAACAGTCAATAGGAAGAAAATAAAAACGTTTCCAGGTAAAAAATAAAGTCACCCTTTACATTGAGAAACATGCCGCTTGTGCAACTTGTAATATATTTATATTTATATATAGATATATACAGAGCTTATAAAATCTTACATCTACACTGGCCCCTGTATCAACAGGGACCCTCTGTAATTATTTTACATTATAAAACAAAAAAGAAAGTTACTTCCTTCTCTTAAAATAAATACAAAAAGGGGGGAAAAAACTGAACACAAACATGAAAAGGCTATACAAGACTTCTGTAGATGGGTCTGGATACAAGTCAACCATGTCCGGAGACAGAGCTCGCCGTCGCCTAATACGTTGCATGCATCAGAGGGCTGAAGGGTTGGCTATGAAATCTTATCCCAGTGCCTTAGGCTTGTAAGACATTTTCTGGACCCTCGAGCAGCCCTCTTTGCTGTGCTAAAATTCCTCCGACGGAGCGCACGTCAGTAATACTCGCAGCCCCGAGCGAATACTCCAGCTGAGTAACCTTCCCAAGTGACACAATAAAATAAAAACAGAGAAAACACTAGAAGAGTCAGCTGTCCCAGTGCGGAGACAAGTCAGAGCAAGGACTCCACTTCTTCCAGGTGTCTGTGCGTTCCATCTGAACTTGTAAACAGAATAAAATAAGGACACTGCATCATTCTATCACTTGCCCACCCACCCTCAATAATGCTCTATGCCCTTGTAGGAGTCAGATATTAAGGGTGACGCCTCATGCTCCAGGTATTCCCCCAGCTGTGTTTATGTGCACCACTTGCCGTGGGGAAAAAAAGAAAGGCAGGGACTTCAAAACATCCAAAGGCCTCAAGTTTGTTTATCCCCCAAACGGGTGTCGAGTTTGGTTCGCAAGGGTTCTGTTCCTGCAGATCCTTTATAGAACCACATACAAAGCATTAACCTGCCCAGCCTTCCTTCCCTGTTCCAGTGAAAAGTCACGTAATAAGCCCGCACCCCTCAACCAGAATCTGAGTCACTTGTATCTGAGGAGCTGGAAGTGGAGCTGCTGCTACTGTCAGAGTCCGAGCTGGAGCTGGAAGCACTGAGACGGGAGACAGACACCGGCTGCGCCGATTCCACCTTTTCATGGGCTGCAGAGTGAAAAAAAAAAAAACAGAGTTAATACAATGGAAATTAACAAACACAATACAATGGTACAAATTTTGAGACCAAACTACATATGACTAGAGAAGAGCACGACTTCAGCATCTGAATACTGGTGGCTGAAGTTAGAAGCAAGTTCTCCCGGACTCCATAGGGCGGCAGCCACAGGAAATCAAATGCTGAGCGTTTGGAGAACGTTGCACTAAACCTAAACAGCTTAACAGGTCCGCTCAAAAACTTCTCTATGAATCTGTCAAACCAAAAGGAAAAGCCGCCATACAAGCACAGTGACAACTGATGTACAGCAACATCTCAGCAGCTATAGAACTGGTATGAGGGACCAATGCTGCAGGGACAATAGTCCTAACAGGATCTTTACAGCAAGTGAAGAAATCGAACTTTGCCCTCCCCTGGTTATAACTTTCAGGCACTCACCTTTCTTGGGTGGCTTTTTGGTGGAGTTTAGTTGCCCGCTGACATCCTGTAGTCTCTTCTCCAGCTCTCTCTTCTTCTCCAGGGCAATCTCTTCTTTTGTTTTCCCCATCGGCTTCTTCAGTGCTGCAGAGAGCACAGAGTTAGGGGGAGCTATGGAGGGTACAAAGAAGAACATGCGTTATAAACAGGGAACCAGAATACCAAACCCCATTCACATCTATGGGGACGGCTGCACGACAATGCTTAGGAAATACTGCCCCATTAATCCTATAAATAACAAATCCACAAATAATTTTAGTTTTTAAGCAGCTCCACTCCCAAACTGCATGGAAATTAAGACAAGACTAAGATTTAATTGGATTCATACAACAATGTAGATTTGCTCAGAATTTATTGGGGCACCCACTAAGTGAACAGCCCCCTGTACCCTGGCCCTGCACTGTAACATGAGCATCACTATACCCATCACAGACTATAGTTCTAGTTACTCCCAGAAGTATAGTAAAAGACTTACTGTAGGGCTTCCTTGGCTTTTTTCTTAGACAAGACATCACGTATCTCTCTAGCTCACGAAGAGTAGAAGGTTTTAGAGTCTCAAAGTCAATTTCAATTTCCTCAGGGTTGGAATCTCGTAGTGAGGGTTCCCGGGACTGAATGATGTGCACTACACGTCCCAGCTTCTCTCCAGGTAGTTTGTTGATGTCCAGACTCAGCTGCCGCTTCTCATCGTACGTCATGGGTTTGCTTTCCTCCTCTTCTTCAGAGTCGTACATGACGGGTGGAGGCGGAGGTAATGATTTTGATGATTTCTTGGAGCTCCTAAAGAAACATAAGAATTTTTTTTAGGCATAAAACCAATCAGAACATTGTGAAACAAGCAAATGCATCGAATAAGAAAAATAAAATAAATAAAAAAGGTAACAAGCAGCCTGACTCAAACTTACTTTGAAATCAGAGAAGTCATGCTGGTTGTGGAGGTGGTCCCACCAGACGAGGATTTCTTGGAGGACTTTTTGTTCTGTGATGGTCGCGCTTTGCCGCATCTCCATTCATCATCATCCTTCACTTTCTTCTTCTCAGATTTCTTCTTTTTCTTTTTTTCCTTCTTTTCTCGCTTCTTCTTCGGCTTGGAAATTGGGCCCTGTGATAGAGCAGCCAGCTGCTCGTGTACTGCTCGGAGCTGAAAATAGGAAAAAAAGTGTTAAAATGACTGGTCTGGAACTTCAACCATTGGCTTAACCACAATCAGACTGGATTCATGCCCAACTGGTAACGTTAAAGGGAGTTTTCCCATTCTGTAAGTTTGATAATGACAGAAGCGTTTCCCCAGACAGCCCTCCATACTTTCATCAGCAGCTGGGTCTGGTATTAAAGCTCACTACATTCAAGCAAATGTAAATGTGTGATACAAGGCAGAGCGTTACTAAATGTATAGAGATGTGCCTAGTATTGTCAAAAAGTTGCAGCACTCCAAAACCCTCAAGTGAACTCAATGTGATTTATTCAACTAATAAAATAGCAGCAACATTTCGGTCCTTTCAATATGGACTTTTCTCAAGCTTAAAAAGGTCTAGAGATGTGCCTGGTACGCTATGTACAAGACGGCTTCTTAGAAAAGCTGCTCATCAAGAGCGTCACATCACACCGGTCTAATGTAACCAGATAAATCCACTCACTAAAACATAAGGACGTTTTTGTGTTTGTAGAGCCTGGAAAGTGTCTCGGCTAGTGTACGCCATGCTTTTACCAACTTGAGAAAGTATTACCTTCTAAATCTACCATGTAAGCTCTATAGCAGGGATTGGAAACTTTTGGCAAAACTACAATTCCTTTAAGGCCTGGACAGCCAAAGCCAATGGGTATTGTACTTTTCCAACACCTGAAGGGCCGAAGGTTCCCCATCTGTCCTCATCCTACAGCAAATCTTCAATCAAGAACTATATGCCGACCCCACTAGGAGCAACCCCCGGCGGCTCACCTGCTCCTGAAGTTCTGCCAGTCTGTTCGCCCTCTCCTCCTCAGAGTCGTCAGAGCTCTCGCTCTCGTCCGAGCTGTCACTGCTGCTCTCGCTGGAGGAATCCGATGAAGATTTGGAGTCGGAGGGAGGCAACTGTGTTGACGTAGGAGGGGGAGTAACTACTATCGGCTCATCCGGCATTTTAGCATAACTGAATTCAAACACATCCTGGACAGAAGAAAATACAGATGAGTTTAAATACAAGGTCTAAAAAACAGCTTTTCGACAGATCACAAAAAACACCAACAATGTGGAAAATCGAACAGGTCGTTCTCACCTGCAGCTTCCTCGCCATGGCCACGACATCGTGATCTGGGGGGTTATACTTGTAGCAGTTTGAGAACATAAGCCTCACGTCTGCAGCAAACTCTTGAGCGTCATGGAATTCTCTATTTTCCATTTTTTTCTGTACAAGAAGAACCATCAGTGAATACAAATGTAACAAGAGGGAACGGTATACAGTCGCTTCCGCACAATAGGCCGTGGCCAAGTCTGTCCCTCAACCCACCTTGATGGTGCTGAGATCCATGGGATGTTTAATGATTTCGTGATAATCGTGCAGTCCCAGAGCGGAGGCATCCACAGGTTTGTAAAAAGGCCAAGCATAGGCGGCGTGTTTCTTGGACAGCAGTTCTTTCAGTATTCCATTGCAGTATTTCAGCTGCTCGGATAGCTTGCCTTTCTTTGACGTCTGATGCTGCTGAGAGTCCGGCAGGTCCTTTCGAGGCGGCTTGATGGGCCGACCGCTTTCCCTTCGAGCGGGGATCTTAGCCGGTTTGTTCTCCGATGGAGTTAAAGGAGAGGAATCTCCGCTGGTGGCAATAATCGCTGTGGTGGTTGGCGTTGTAGTGTCCGCTTTTCTTTTCACACCTTTCTTCTGTGGAGAAGAAACAACTTTAGCTACGGTCCAAGCAAGCTACCAGACGAGTAACTAAGGCCGCTCTTCTGCCAGGCCAAGGCTTACCTTTGCAAGCGGTTGTGTGGCTGCTGGAACCACTGGCAGCATGGTCTGAGCAGAGGCCATAGACTTCAGCATAGGATTAGATAGGACTGCAGGGTGCGGTAGATTAATGACTGTCGTGGGCACTTCAGGAGAACTTGGGTATAGTGTAGACTGAGACATGGAGGACACGGCTGGCACTTGGTGTGCGGTTGCAATTCCACCTGTAATGACTGATAAGACAAGAGCAAGTCAGAATTGCTTCAATTGTACGAGTCACCCAAAAAATTAAAATAAAATAGTCACATGAAGCCTTGACGTCATTTACCTGGTGGTTTGTTGCTTGGCGATTTCACATGCTTGGTCTTAGTAGCGGTATTTGGGATCTCCTGCTCTTCTTGGGGCATCTGTGCCACCTTCTGTAAGAACATCTTTTCCAGGCTTTGGGCCATTAGCACAATGTCATCTGTAGGCTGTAAGGCACAGAACAGAGCAAAAAACATAAGTTACTTATAAATGAATAAACCACACACACAACCCTGAACAGTCTCCATTAGGCCACCATCTCACAGCAGTATTTGACGTTAGTATTTACACGATGAAGCAAGGCGTGGATCGAAAACCTAGAAATGCAAATTTACTAAGTAGAGATCCTGTCCCAGGATATCTATAACCCATCCTACAGACTAAACCGAACAATGGCTGCGCCATCTTGTTTGGGTTCGGCCACTTTCTGCAACTTTGCTCACCTCTAGTAATAAGATTAGCACCATCTCCTAGGTTTGGCTTACAAACACTGGTGCCCATACTGACAAATACTGCCATATGAATGGCCTTTGTTTGCAATATGAACACAGTTGTGCATTAGCCTGAGTGTTATTTAACACAAAGGAATCCTCAGATCACTATGACCCATGTTCAGGACAGGTCTTGTAGCCATCATACTGATTTGGGGGGCAGAATACCCACCCTTATTAAGCTTATCAGTTACCGGCCTTATAACAAATCACTCACACGTACCTTGTTATAAATATAGCAGTTAGTGAACATAGTGTTGAAGTCCTGCATACACTCCAGCGCGCTCCAGTAGTAGTTGTTTTCGAGCCGCCTCTTGATGGTGCCCATATCCATAGGTTGCTTAATGATTTTGTGATAATCCTGTAAGAGCAGCCAAGAGCCACAGAGCGGGGTAAAGAGAGAGTCATGGTAAGCCCCGGCGTCATTCAATGTAGTAAAGCCATAAATATCTGACGCTTAACGTTGGCAAGCAAAGAAAGTCAGGTTCCAAGACATTTGCATATTAAAAACCATTAAAACCAACTCCTAAACTGAGACACTGCAAGATGACTGCTCCTGTGTACCACACACCTGATGACAGCTCTGGGATATTTTGAGGACTGAACCTATAGGACTGTCCTGTATCAAACAATACCAGTGTATGAAGTATTAGGAGGTCCCAGAGACCATGTGTAGGATTACCAGTCACCGAGCTCACTGTTCTGATCTCTATCAAGTGGAGTAAACCAACACCTGTTGGCTTATAAGAGGCTATTATGCACCACGTGGGTGGCAGCACAGGCTCCTGGCCAGCACTGCGGCATCCCGCTCGCCCCATTGGAGTATACATACTGCCAAGATTTCTAGGGATACACAAGACTTGCCAACCGTGGGAGAGTGACAAGATGGTGATGTAGGGAGAATATGACTGTACTCTATAAGCTAAATAATAGGACACCTACCCGATTAATGTACCTTCATACTTCTAATCCAAGACATCTCAGTATGTGTAGCTTTATATACTTTGTCACAGTTGTGGGGTCCTGTACATATTCATGGATCTGCAAAATGTATCAATTGGAAATTTGCATTTCACAAAAGTAAAGAAAATAATAAAAATCAACCAAATTCACAAAATTATAGGGACGTGACTATATTATATGAAGCTTACGACTATGCAGCGCGCGTTTCGACATCTGTACGGCTGTAGGGGGGGCCGAGTGGGAAGAGTCAGTGGAAGTGCAGGGCAGGAGGGAAGTATGGAGGAGCTCTCCTTATACACAGAGATGCAACAACGTACACTTTATATTACTGTCTTACATGGTCTCAGCTCTCATTGTTATATGCCTATGCATTTTTTTGTATCACTCATATGTACTCAAGCCGTCTAACGTATTTTTATTGTACATGGTGTTGGCGGTGTTGCCACTTTATGGTGTTCACACCTGATTATACAAATAAAGAGTTTAAAAAAAAAAAAAAAAAAAAAAAAAAAGATGCAACATTATAGGGTTCCTGTGCCCCATGGCACCAGAGGATGCCTTGTGTGTCCACAAACCAGAGCTGTCACCAGGTCGTGTCAATAATACCTCATAGCACAGATGGGTTGGAGTTTGTCAGGGACGTAATAATGAAAAACACAAACAGCAGCTGCCATTGACCGCCCCCCAGCAAGAAAGCCCTAAAGCCCCATAAACGTACCGGCAAACCAAGCTTTACGGCATCCACCGGCTGGCGGAACGGCCAAGAGAACTGGTGCTTCCACAGAGACTTCATGACCACCTTGTGTAGGTATTGCAGCTGGTTGGTGGAGCGCCCCGGCTTCTTGGGGTTGCTGACTTCTGGAGGAGGGGGATTGACTTGGGGGCTGTGACTGAAGACGCCGGACGTCATGGTGGGTCCCTCAAAGTCCTCGTATAGAAGGGAAGGCTTTCTGATGCGTTTTCCTGGTGTTCCCTCCACAGACTGTCCCATTATAGCATGGTTTATATCCAGCGGTGGCCTGCGGACGGCAGAGAGTCTCCTGTAAGTCACGTGTTACGACCTACTATCACGTAGCAATAGGAGGCAGCAAAAATACAGATCTGTCACACAGAGATGGGAAACAATGTAACAAGAGTCTGACCGCCATACACCGACGTCACCACCCTAAACAATAGACAGGCTCCTTCGCTATGGTTACGGTAGACTCGCCACAACCTGAACAGTAACATTTCAGGTCAGCTGTCTACATACCAGGAAACCGCTGCGAGGTGTGGGGGAGGGGGGGTTACCGCACCATCTATGTGGTAATGCAGCTATACTGTACACAAAGCTGAATGTATATACCAGGATGGGGAACCTTGGCCCTCCAGCTGTGGCAAAACTACAATTACCATCATGCATGGACAGACGAAGCTTCAGCATGATGGGAATTATAGTTTTGCAACAGCTGGAGGGCCAAGGTTCCCCATGCCTGGTATATACAAACAGTCTTTATACAGGGCTGTGGAATAGGATAATAAATGCATCCACATATACTCGTATAGCATGGGGGGTTCTGGGTTTAAATCCCCCCAAGAGCTTTACGTTTCCCCATTTTCATGTGGGACCCCCAAAAATTTTTAATTTTGAACGTGCGCCTCATCAGGACTGATGTAATGACAGTCTCTATACGTCGCTGTGGACTAGGCTGGCGCTATATAAACACAGGCACCAGCAATAACTTTCTAACGCTGAGCAGAAATAACGTGACCAGACGTCAGCGCTGAGTCAGTCTCCGTATCGGGGAAGTGTTGACTCATCCACCCTGCCAGACAGCGCCTCCTAAACATCCCAGTATATATATGTATATATTATTATATACACACAGTATACAGGAGGTGGTGACATCACACCCCGTGATCTCAAGTCTCTGCATACAAACAAGCCTTAGATATCTGAGGGGCAGCTAGTCACCGACTATACAGACAATGCATCCACTTCCTCTCTATGGGAGACACCCTCACAACACACCACAGCGGAGTGTAAACAGTGGGTGCCTGATTTATAATGTATATACAGAGACTGTGACATCACACTGACTGCCTCAATACTAACAAAGAAAAAGCATAAACCTTAAAGCTGCCCTCACTACAGCCACATCCAATAACAAGGCCTGGGAGGCTGAGCTCCAGTGTACAATGAATACAGCACTGCCGTAAACAAACACCACACAGAAGCCGTTACAATGTATAGAGATGCCAGGAATGATCCATTCTGCGCTGCGGGGGGGGGGGGGCCGGTGCAGGGACCAGACATAATAAACATGACCCAGTGTGACGCTAAATACGCGGATAAAAAAAAACGCACTTCATTAAATAAGCCCAGACAACCACCCCCGGTATAACAGGGATTCGTAGCCGGCCGGGTTCCCCCGTTGCCGGGATACGCAGCGTCCCCTCCCCCGGGAGGTAGAGGTCTGGGCAGCCGGAAGAAAATGGCGGCGCCGCAGTTAGGAGGGCGAAGCTAAAAAATCATCCAGAAAATAGCAAAACCGCATATCCCCGGCAGACAATACGGATCGGTACCGAGTCACCGATCCGGGAGGTGAGAGCGCTGTATAAATCGTTAAGGCCGGAGGCAGCGTAACGGCCCGATGGATCGGTGTTGAAAGGGGGAGGGGGGAGACGCCATCTCTATGGAAGCAAGGCCCGGGAAGGGGGGGGGGGGGACTGCGGGCAAGCTGCGATTTCTGGAAAAATACGGATTTATACAACAATTTAGGTTCTGTCCGGTACTACACAGGTCCATCCGTAACATGTACCTTTTAAACGCTGGGTTAAGGGCTGCCTCCATGCGGATGGATACGGATTGTGTAGACGCCCGCTCTCCGGCTGAGGGCGTAAGCGATCTCTTTGGCTAAAACCACTTCGGCTTTGCCCTTTCCAGCTCCGGTTCTCCGCTTCAGCGAAATGGCGCCTCGAAGGCTGAGGCCGGTCTTATATAAATACAGCCGCCGCTCGCTATTGGTTGAACAAGGCCAACCCCTTGAAGAGTTCCATCCCTTCCATTCGCCGACGCTTACGTCAATTACAATGTTACACGCCCACTCCACTCAAAGCCTTTTCCTATTGGCTGTCGGGTCTCACGCTGTTTGACTGCCCCCAGTGGCCGCTTGGAGCACAACCACTGCAGCAGCATAGGAGGACGCGCCCTTTCCATCGTAGGACTCCAGGACAAGTGACTCAGCGCGGCTTCCACGTCACCCAAGAAAACCTCGTCTCTCATTGGCTGGAACCAGGCAGAACTCGGCGGCCCCGACGACCACCATTGGCTGTTACTAGGCAGCGGAGCTCAGACGGGGCGGGATCCCCACATCACGCGACGTGGCCGTTGTTTTCTCCTTCTGGCAGCTTGAAGGAGACGGCGCCATCTTGTTGCGCAGTTGTAATGCTCTTCGCCGCACAATGGAGTAACCGCCATTTTGTCGCCACACGTTTATTTCCCCAGACGAAATATAAAGCTCTCCGCTCGGCGTCACGCATCAAATTTCACATCCTCGTAACGATAAGTTCACAGAATATCCATCAATCTGTAAAAGAAGCCACCAATTACACAAAATCTTAAATAAACTCACTAAAAAGGCTTAAAACAAACACGACACGGCATAAAGCGATAGATAAACGCTTACCGTACACCGATATGGGTCCATTTACGTCAAGTCACCCTCGGGGTCCACACAGCGCAACTCGACGGTTTTCGACGGTAACCGAAGCTTTTTGGCGAAAATAAGTCCGGTGTCCGGATGAACCGAGGTCCGCTTGTTAAAACGAGCCGGTTTCCACCACTTTCCGCCGCCGGAATGTCGTACCCGGTCCCCGCAGGCACACGCCGCCCCCGCCTGCTTAGATCCGCCGCCATTTTGTTGTCAGGAGCTGAGGCAGCAACGCTGTGCATCTCCATCCTCCTCCTCTAGCTCTCCTCTCCCCCTGCCGCCGCTCTCCCGCAGCTCCTGGGACGCCCCGGCCCCCGGATGCTAGATCCCTTCCGCCACCTACTGGCGGCTGCTTTCTTATTTCCTCCCCCTTTCTCTCTCCACACCTCCCTTTCTTCGCCTGATATGTGCATAGTCATTGCCCTAAGATGGCGGACGCTCGTTGTTCTAGTCATTTCCCCTAATGCAGAAAGAAAGTAAATCGTCACCTACATGGCGGGAAAGGGAGGGTCAGTGATCTCAGCCCCTCAGCGTCATGTCCCCCCTCACACACTGTGATAGCAGCTGCCCATGTACACGACGTCGTGTAGTTGTTGTTACATGAGGTGAATGTGACAGGAAAAATAACCAGCGATGTCTGCCTCACAGCCTCCTCCTGTACTATGATATGTTATGGAGGGCTGCCTGTTCTCTGACCCCCTACATGTGACAGCTCCACCAGTCTCCCTCCAGCCATTGCATAATGCAATATTGAGAAACTCCATGGTGTAAATTTGTGGATTTGTCTGCTCCCCCCTCCCTGCAGAGAGTTGCGTCTCGCTTGCCTCAGACTACGGCCGCTATATTCTGTGAAGCGTGTCATCCTGAGATCACCACCAAAGTGTACACACTAGAACTCGTCTCCATTTTTTTTTCTCCCCGTAGATAAAGCACCGTACTGATCGATACTACCGGGGGATCAAACCCTGTACCAAATGGAAAATAATAATATATAGCGCCAACATATTCCGCAGCCCTTTACAATTCTGAAGGTCCTAGGCAACAAAAAAAATGTACGTTACATCCCTCTGAGCCAAGAGCACAGATATGTGTGTGTGTATATATATATATATATATATATATATATATATATATATATAAAGAGAGACAAGATCTAAAAAATACACATTGAGGTTATGTTCACACACTGTAAAATGAAGAAAAATACGGCTGTAATTTTGAGGTAGAAATACATCTGTATTCTCAATATAATAATGCGCTCCATTGAAGTCAATGGGAAATTGACCGGCATTACACACACTGTATAGAATAACGGCCATAATTGATTACAACCGTCCAAATAATTGACATGCTTAATGCTGCGTTTACACGAAACGATTATTGGCCCGATCGTACGATTAACGATGTCGGAGTATCGATTTTTTTTCATAACGGTCAGCGTTTAGACGGTACGATATATCGTATGGAAAATTCGTTTTGCGATCGCTTAAGCCTATCTCACATATAGGAAAAATCGCTGAACAACTGTTTACACAGAACGATATGCAAATTTTTTTGCGAACGACGATTTTAGAACATGTTGTAAGATCAAAATGATCGATTTCTCATTCCTCGTTTGATCGTTCGCAGCGTTTACATCAGGCCCGGACTGGCAATCTGGCATGCCGGGCAAATGCCCTCTGGGCTGCCCAGATTGCCACTCCGGGGGCCACCCGGACTGAAAAAATGTTGTGGCCACTGGCTAGATTACCTGCCAGCCACCACAGCCCCGGCCACTAATTGGCGGCTGAGGGCTGCCGCCAAACTGAGAGGGCCACCTTCTCCTCTGCGCTATATGGGGCAATAATACTATTGGGGGATTGGATACTATGTGGGGGACTATTAAGGGGGTGGAGTGGCCACTATATGGGGCAATAATACTATTGAGGGATTTGCTACTATGTGGGGGACTATGGGGGGGTTGGATTGGCCACTATATGGGGCAATAATATTATTGGGTGACTACTATATGGAGGACTATTTGGGACGGTGGATTGGCCACTATATGGGGCAATAATACTATTGGGGGATTGGCTACTATATGGGGGACTATTAAGGGGGTGGATTGGCCACTATATGGGGCAATAATACTATTGGGGGATTGGCTACTATGTGGGGGACTATGGGGGGTTGGATTGGCCACTATATGGGGCAATAATACTATTGGGTGACTACTATATGGGGGACTATTTGGGAAGGTGGATTGGCAACTATATGGGGCAATAATACTATTGGGGGATTGGCTACTATATGGGGGACTATTAAGGGGTGGATTGGCCACTATATGGAGCAATAATACTATTGGGGGATTGGCTACTATGTGGGGGACTATGGGGGGTTGGATTGGCCACTATATGGGGCAATAATACTATTGGAGGATTGGCTACTATGTGGGGGACTATTAAGGGGTGGATTGGCCACTATATGGAGCAATAATACTATTGGGGGATTGGCTACTATGTGGGGGACTATGGGGGGTTGGATTGGCCACTATATGGGGCAATAATACTATTGGAGGATTGGCTACTATGTTGGGGACTATTAAGGGGATGGATTGGCCACTATATGGGGCAATAATACTATTGGGGGATTGGCTACTATGGGGGGTTGGATTGGCCACTATATGGGGCAATAATACTATTGGGTGACTACTATATGGGGGACTATTTGGGAAGGTGGATTGGCCACTATATGGGGCAATAATACTATTGGGGGATTGGCTACTATATGGGGGACTATTAAGGGGGTGGATTGGCCACTATATGGGGCAATATTACTATTGGGGGATTGGCTACTATGTGGGGGACTATGTGCAGGGCTGTGGAGTCGGTAAGCCGCAGCTCCGACTACCAACTCCGACTCCTGAATCTTATCAGGATCGACTCCCGACTCCTGCTCCTTCATAAATGGCCAGTCAGATACCAGGGGACTCACACTGGCTCAGCAGCTTCTCCCTAATGTCCTACAGGATCCTGGGGTGACTTCTGAGGGAATAAGGAAAGATATAAAGCAGCTTCTCCTGTGTGTGCAGTGGATGCAGCCAGTCTCCAGCCTCCATGTCCTGAACAACTCACAACTAGACTAGATGGAGCAGGTGGCCTTTTCCTGCTGACAGTCTTCTATGTTTCTAACTAATATTCACCATACACAAAGATACAGTGCTAACAATGCCAGATCCCTGTGATACAGAGGGGTCAGCCATAGTGATATAGAGGGGTCACACATAGTGATGTTGAGGAACACTGTGGGGGCACGCAATAGCACACACACACAGCCTTCTGCAGCCATAGCGCGCGCGCACACACACACACACACACTCATACACACAGCCTGCTGCAGCCATAGCACACACACTCACACACACACACAACCCGCTGCAGCCATAACACACACACACACACACTCATACACACAGCCTGCTGCAGCCATAGCATACACAAACACACACACACACAGCTTGCTGCAGCCATAGAACACTGAAGGAAAACACACAATCTTCTCCCAGAGAGAAAACACCACACTGAGGACATAGGTTACTGCTACACTACTTATGTTTCTCCTCCTCTATATTACACAGGATATCTTCATATTACACAGCTGCTCATATACAGTCATCCAGCATTCAGGGAGAGACCAACACAGATCTCCCCCCACACAATGGACTCTTCCAGCTCAGAAACAATAGCTCAGTGACCTATTAGAATGTTGCTCATAAAATATATTGATGAGCAAAACTTATAAAATTTATATCAAAACTCAATTCTAATTTTTGTAAAGATTTTTTTTAAAGCCGGAGTCGGAGTCGGTACATTTTTTTTCCGACTCCGACTCCAGCCAAAACTAGCTCCGAATGCAACTCCGACTCCAGCCAAAACTAGCTCCGAATCTGACTCCACGACTCCGACTCCACAGCCCTGACTATGGGGGGGTGGGGGTGGATTGGCCACTATATCGGGCAATATTACTATTGGGGGATTGGCTACTATGTGGGGCACTTTTGGGGGATTGGCTACTATGAGGGAACTATTGGGGGGATTGGATACTATACGGGACATTATTGGGGGATTGGCTACAACATAGGTCACTATTGGGAAGATTGGATACTATATGGGACACTATCGGGCGATTGGATATAATACGGGCCCCTATGTGAGGGATTGGATACTAAACGGGGCACTATGGGGTAATAGATACTATATGGGACACTACTGGGGGAATGGCTACTATTGGGGGGGCAGGGACTAGTATATAAGGCATTACTGGGAGGAGTTAGCTACTATATTGGGCGCTTAGGAGGGGATTGAAAATCTATATGGTGCACCATTGGGGAATTACTACTATTTTGGACACTTAGAGGATTACCCGCAGTATGGGGGAAATAATGGGGTAACTACTGTGCAGGAACACTATTTGATAACTACTGTGCAGGGGCACTATTATGGGGTAACTTCTATATGGGGTTAGTAATAAGGGGTACTGTTAAGGGAACTAATACTGCATGGGCTAGAGAGGTGGGCATTATTAGCATTTGGGGCACTTCAGATGGGTAGCTTGTATAGAGGTGGGTAGGTAGTGTTATAAAATGTCAGAGCCTAAAATGTGTGTCTGACAGATTCTGTGGAGATTAATCGTGACCAGAAGAAATCATCATGATGGCCTGGTCCAAGTGGGGAAGACAACAAAAGAGGAACACACCAGTCACACGCCAGTCACTGAATGTACTGTAACTGTGCTCAATGTATGGAGGTATAAATGGTCTGCATAAAGGGTTATATACACAGTATGATGGTATAAGTCATTATGTGGTGGTGAAGTGTGGTCATGGCATGGCAGCATTATTTGCTCCCTGTATAGTGTTATTGGTAATATTACCTTTTGTTTTATTTAGTAAGACTATAATGGTAACATATTATGTGGTGGTAATATCTGGTAATGGTGTGGTGTTATCATTTAACCCTCATATACAGTTGGTCTGTGTGTACTGGATGTGGTCAGTATGATGGTACCATGTGTGGGATTATACTTGTTCATTGTATACTCCCGCCATCCTTTATGGTGCATCACCTATTCTGTCCCTACAGTTTGGTGAGGAGGTGCACACTATAAATAATGGGAGTATATAGATTTCCAGGAGGAATAACAGGGGAACAGCACAATACGGAGGCAGGAAGGAAAGATGCCCCTGAATTATTTCAGTACTATAAGATGTTAAGGTGCTGTTTTTCCTGAAGAATGGACTGAATAGTTTTCAGGGCAAAAATACCTTTACTATTATGAATGGCAGATGACAGGAGAGCAGACAGATTCTAAGTTATTGTTCTATATTCTGCATCTGATGGCTGCTGTACTCTCTATAGTCTGCTGGGTGATATTACTCTTCAGCACCTGCGTACACCTGGTATCTGAAAAATGTTATATTTTTCCATTGCACAGTTGGAGCAATGGGTGCGGGAAGATTTATATGTGGGCTGGTGGGGTTTGTGTGCCAGGGCTGCTTTTCAGTGCCAGTCCGGCCCTGGTTTACATGTACGATTATCGTTCGAATTCGATCTTTATCGTGCGAATTCGCACGATAATCGTTCTGTGTAAACGCAGCATAATATTTACCAACTGCTTTTGCAAAATACAGTCACTATTTTAACTCAAAATTGAGGTGGTATTTAACTTATATTTAACTGTTGGTGGACCCAGGACTAGGGGGGAACATATCAAGGGCTTTGCGCCTTATTTTAGATGAATAGTTGGATTTTTCACCAATTTTTGATCTAAGTTCTATTTATGAACCAGCATTTGATGGGTGAATATCTTTTGGATGCAACTTTTTTTTTTTAATCTGTCTGTTTTGAGTATTCACCCAAAAGTGTCCATAATTTGGGATTAGTGCCCAATTCATCATTTGCGACTTTTTAAAAAGTCGCACAAACAAGTGCAGGCTTATGTCTGGTCACTACCAGGTAAATATGCTTGCGCAATTTTGGCATTTTTGCTGCTTTTTCGGCAACTTTTTACTTAGATAAATTCATTATGGCAATGCTACATTTTAATAAAACAGTCACAAGATATATGCAGAAAAGGAGTCCGTGGAGCCTCGGTTGCGAGTTTTAAAACACGGAATATCCAGATATTCCTAGCCTGTTGCAACAGGGTGCCTCCAGATGAGGAGAGCACCACACCACCCTGATAGATAACCCCTTAAGTCCCACTCGGTTGTGAGTATTGGAACATAAATAGGGAAACAACAAGGTGGCCCCTTTTGAGTCAGTCTAACTCAAGGTGCGAGTATTGCGAAATGACAAGGGCTTGCCAAGGCAGGCATCCATCCACCCACAGACAGCCGTTTTGGGGGATTTGCCCCTCGTCAGTGTGGAGCAGGATTCTGGCTAGTTGGGGCAATGACAAATCAACCAACAAAACACAGCAATCACTGAAGGAGATCAGTGAAAAAATACCAATGAAGTACTCAATCAGGAGTCTCCACTAATGCCCCCAAAAATTTAAATATTCAAAAAAGGAGTCCTTGGTTGCGAGTCTCAAAACACAGGAATAGCCAGATATTCCTAGCCTGTTGCCATGGGGTGCCTCCAGATGGGGAGAGCACCACACCACCCTGGCAAGCCCTTGTCATGATCGCAATACTCGCACCTTGAGTTAGACTTTGACACAAAAGGGGCCACCCTGTTGTTTCCCTATTTATGTTCCAATACTCCCAAACGAGTGGGACTTAAGAAGTTATCTATCAGGGAGGCTCCACAGACTCCTTTTTTGCATATTTAAATTTTGGGGTGCATCAGTGGAGACTCTTGATTGAGTACTTCATTGGAATTTTTTCACTGATCTCCTTGAGCTCAGTGATTGCTGTGTTTTGTTGGTTGATTTGTCATTGCCCCAACTAGCCAGAATCCTGCTCCACACTGATGAGGGGCAAATACCCTAAAACGGCTGTCTGTGGGTGGGTGGATGGATGCCTGCCTGCCTTGGCAAGCCCTTGTCATGTTGCAATACTTGCACCTTGAGTTAGACTTGGAACATAAATAGGGAAACTACAGGGTGGTCCCTTTTGTGTCAAATACTCGCAACCGAGTGGGACTTATGGGGTTATTTATCAGGGTGGTGTGGTGCTTTATTATTCTAGGTTAGGTTCGGCATGGCCGCTTTTTAACACCCTTTTGGGTGTGGCTATTATAAAGTTCCATTTAATATGGAGTGTGTAAATTACGGTGAAAGGACGGTGAAAAAAAAAGTTTTTGCGGCGTAATCCTAACGCCCACTCGAAATGATAGGTACCCTTTAAAGGACAACTCCCGCGGGACCCCAAAAAAAAAAAAAACACAGACACACACAGACACCATACTCACCATCTCTCCGGTGACGATCGCCACTCGATTCGCCCGCCGTCCGCCTCTCCGTCGCCGCCGTCCGCCATCCAGCGATGTCTCCGACTTCCGGGTCCAGGCGATGGAAAAGGCTGCCAGTGCGCTTGCGCACCGGCAGCCTTTTCATTGGCTGGAGCGCATCACATGGCTTCCAGCAAGCTCAGCCAATCAGGGCTGAGCAAGCTGGAAGCCATGTGATGCGCTCCAGCCAATGAAAAGGCTGCTGGTGCGCATGTGCACCAGCAGCCTTTTCATCCCCATTCACTTTGCATGAAGACGCCGAGGAGGAAGAAGACCCGGACCACCCCCCGGCTCTGACGTCGTCGTCACCAGATGCCGCCCCGGAGAAGAGGACCGTGACGATCGTAATAGGTAATGTATACATTCTTTAACTTCCGGGGTGGGGGTCGGGGGTCCGAAAGTGGGGGAAGGGGGCCAGGCCGGGTATTTAACCACATTACAAAGTTATATAACTTTGTAATGTGTGTTAAATGAGCAAAAAAAAATTTTTGTGGGAGTTGTCCTTTAAATTAAAATGTTGGTTGTTATTTTACTAAAAATGGTGCGTGAACATTTCCATAGGGAGGTAAAAACACCAGAAAAAAAATGCCATGTCCAGGGGCCTTGCTAGGGTCCTAAAACATCTGGGACATGGGGCCCCTGAGTTGATAAAAGTTACACACGCATGCATGTGTTTATATTTTTAGTTTTTTGTTTGTATTTTTAACAGATGGTCATACAGGTATTTAAAACAGTGACTTATATCCAGTGACTCACAGGTGACGTCTTCTCTGATCAGAGTGCTCGCTTTTTTTCTCTTTTCCATTCAGCCCAAGCCATGACTCTTCTCTTCAGAATCTGCCAGAGAAAAATTTAAGGCTCTTTGCTCCAGTAGTCAGGTCCCCTCTCCATATGCCCTACCTGTGCTCACATATAGTGTAGCCCCTCCCCCCCGGCTTTGCTTGCATAGAGTATAGGCCTCGACTGTGCCTCCGTATAGTATAGGCCCCTTCTATGACCCTGTATAGTAAATACCCCCCCTTGGACCACACCCCATTTAGTATATCCCCCTTGTGCAGCAGAGCACATATAGAATAACCCGCCTCTGCCGTGCAGGATTCCTATATAGAATACCTCCTGCTGTGCAGCATTCCCATATAGAATACCCCCCCCTTTCAGTGCCATGTTCCTATACAGAATAACCCCCAATGTGCAGTGCACCCCCACCCCCCTCACTCGCCCCCCTGTGCGCCACTCTCAAACAGAATACTCACTCCTGGTGCGGAGTGGTGAGGAGTAAAAAAAAGAAAAGACATACTTATACTTATGTCGCTCCCCATCAGCGTTTTTTTTTTCCCCAAAGCCTAACCTTGCTAACTCATCTCATTTCCCTCCTGGATAATTTTTGGCGTGCCTAGGAAATTACATTAGCCATTGGAGATCTGTTGTATATGACGTGCCCGCATGTGGCGCATCTGTTTCAATGATGGTGATTTTAAAGGGCCAGAGTGACCTTAAAGGCCGCAGCCCTTAGGTGTCTGGGGGCAGCGGAAAGCAGGGAAATGAGGCGGAGCACAGCACCCAAGAGCAGCAGGGGGTGCCATCAGAGCTGGTCCCGGAGTGTGCTGACACAGCCCCCCCCCCCAGCGGGACGAGAGTTAGGAGTGGGCTGTGTGTGCTCTCCTAACTATCCCTTCCTGCTTCTATGCATTTTGGTAGGCAAAAGTCTCAGGGCAGTGACCTTCCTATCAGGGGCACTGGCCCCGAATCTTAATGCCTAGTGACAGCACTGGTCATGTATATATGCATATTGGCATTTTTTCCACAAAAACGCTAGGGATAAAAACGTCTATGCTATACTTACAAAAACTAAACTGGGACATTCAGTTTTGTACAGATAGTTTCCTAGCAGCGTCCTTTTTATCGATACAGACAGGAGTACAGTAAAAAGTAACACCAGTATATAGGTAACAGTTACACACAATAGCTGCTGCTCACAACACAGTATTCCCCTCACTGTATAATGACCTCTATGAAGGTCACCCAGAGCACACCTAGAAGCCCTTTTCCTCTGCATAGGACAGGTCCTTCACATTCTGTCCTATGGTCCATGGGGTTTGTTATAAAGCATATTTACAAATGCTGTAAAAATAGCTCAGGCAAGATAGTTGCCTCGTAGTAATGCCAAAAAAAGACAGTGTGTGTGAACATAGCCTAAATATTGTATACAGGCTGGGTAAAAAATTGCCTCTGTTGTCCTATGTCAGAAGTGCTGTAATGACGCTGCATAAATTGGCTGCAACATGCACAGTAACTTGCTCCAACAGTCTTTACTGCATGCGTTACATGTGACTGTAACGCTGCAGGGTCACATGCACAATGTAAGGTTATGTTATTGGAGCCGCAGTAAATTCAGAGGTGAGTACCCTCTATATATAATTTTTGTAAATACTACTGGAAAACCTCTTTTAAAGGAGAAGTCTTACCAAATTTAAAGCGTAACTATAATTTCAGTAGCCAAAAAAGGAAATTTCTCAAATAAAAAGCCCATGTGTTACCCTTTAAAAAGAGCCCTAAGCTGCGTTGATAGTGTGTGCGCTCGCTGAGATATCACCAGTTGTTTGGCTCAGAGGAATAAATGAATTTTTCTTCTCACTGCATGAAAGTGGGCGTGGCCTCTCCCTCATCTCCCTGGCTGGGTCCCTCATTCTCTGACCAGCACCTTAGCAGATGTATCACACACAGTGGGATCAGATAGAGCCCCAGCAGATGGTATCACAATGTAAGATTAGATACAGAGCCCCAGCAGATGGTATCACACACAGTGGGATTAGATACAGTCATCTGCTCGGAGGTGGCGGCACCTGCTGCAGACATCTGATAGGGAATGTTATATGTACTATGGAAGCACTACAGCTGTATTGTACTGGGACTTGTAGTCCTCCCCTCAGTGACTCACCCACTCTCTCTCATGCAGTACATTGGAGTGATGGTGGACCTTAGCTAACTTAAACTGAATGGTCAAAATATTTTCTAGTTACGCTTTAAAAACGGCAGGCAGGGGGTGCATAAAAATAATAATCAACTTTAACTTGCGCATCTCTGTGCCTACTTACCTGCCTTCTGGTGCATCCAACTTCCTTCAGAAGTCACGTGTTTAGTGAACGAGGTCCACCCATTTGCAATCAAAGTGTCACATGGTCAGTATATACTACTGTATATACCTTTTCTGAAAGCGCCTAGAGGCTGCAACACCATTAAGCAAGAGGCACCACTGGCCAAATCAACACTATGAAGACAAGGAGATCTCCAAACAAGTCAGGGACAAAGCTGTTGAAAGGTACAAGTCAGGGTTGGGTTACAAACAAATATGCAAATCTCTGATCATCCGAAGCACCATCAAATCCATTATCATCAATTGAAAAGAGCATGGTACCACTACAAACCTACCAAGAGAGGGCACCCATCAAAACTCTCAGACCGGGCAAGGACCGCTGCAGCGTTCCCAAGCAGAGACTGGAGTATCTGTCCATATGACCAAATGAGTGGCCAAAGAAAAAGCCTTTGGCAAACTTAAAATAAGAAGGTGGTCTGGTCAGATGAGACCAAAATGTAACTTTTTGGACACCTAGGGAAATGCTCACCACCTCAAGAACACCATCCCCGTAGTGAAACCTGGTGGTGGTGGCAGCTGATGTTTTTTAGCAGAAGGGACTGGGAAACTGGTTCAAGTCGAGGGGAAGATGGATGGTGCTAAATCCAGGGATATATTTTTGAGCAAAACCTGTTTGGGTCTGTCAATGATTTAGTTTGGGATGGATGTTCACCTTCCATCGGGACAATGGCCCAAAGCTAAAGCAACACTCAGATGGTGTAAGAGGAAACGTGTAAATGTATTAGGATGGCCTAGTCACAACCCAGACTTTAATCCATTTGAGAATCTGTAGACAGTCTTGAAGATTGCTGTTCGCTAGTGGAAACCATCTATCTTGAAGGGGCTGGAGCACTTTTGCCTTGAGGATTGGGCCAAAAATCCATTAACAAGATATGGCAAGCTTCAAGATCCTGGTCCAAAGCAAGTTGCAGCTGAAATTGCAGCAATAGGTGGCTCTACATAGTACTGACTTCAGGGGGTGAATAGTTCGGCACACTAAATTTTTCTGTGATTTTGTCCTATTATTTTAATTTCAGGTGGTGAGGTGACAAAATGCAAAAAATGCCACTGAAAGTGAATACTTTTGCAAGCCACTGTATATGGAAGTATTGTGAACTGTATTGAGCAGTGGTCAATGTGTGTGTGTGTGTGTGTGTTAGGGGGTGTTTCTCAGCTTTCTCCGTCTGTCATTGGTGTAATCCTGTGTTTTCTCATTCAGCTTTGTAACAGAGACATGCCTTTCATTGTTATTCGGCCTCTGATGTTAATGAGATGAATGCTGATCTGGCCCCACAGTGTGCACAGCACAAGCTGAAAAACCATACAAAACAGAAGCTGTTCATAGACCTAATAGTAAAGTTGCCCCACTCTGCCACTGCCTTTGGATTCAGCCTACGGTATAAGGTGTATGGAGGCCTCCTGACTCTATTGAAGAAGGTTCAGCCAACAGTTGTTGACGATATTGGGTATAGGAATATTTAGTTTCTGTCTAGGGTGGGGGATTCATTGTCTAGTTCAGGGATGTGGAACCTTCGTCCCTCCAGCTGTTGCAAAACTACAATTCCCATCATGCCTGGGCAGCCGAAGCTAAAGCTTCGGCTGCCCAGGCATGATGGGAATTGTAGTGGTAAAAGTCATTGGAAAAATTCCTACTTTGTTAATTGGGTTTTCAGTGTAATTGGAAAGTAAAAATACTACTGGTTGTAGTATAGCATGGTTTGATATAGTGTGGTTTTTGATTACAGAATGCTGATTGGCATATAACATATAACATTTGTAATATAAAAATACATGTCAATCAAACCAATAAAGCAGTAGCATAAATTTATATAACAAAACTGTGTGTGAATTCACCCTCTTTTTTTTATTTCGTATTTTGAAAACTCAGTGAAGAAAACTATGTGTGGGCCTATCCCTTACGGGTCCAAAACTCAGAGCTCTTCAAATGATAGTTTTCTGGTTTTGGCCTACAAATACTGATGTACCAAAATAATGCCATGCAAAAACAGCCTTGTTTACATTTGGGAGTCACTTGATCCCATTGGTGTAAATAATGTAAATTACATTGTTGCTCTTAGGATCAGGGGAAGTGGTCGGCATTTTAGTCTTTTTTTACAATCAGACTTGATATAGAAACAAATCCCCCACATGGTTAAGTACAAAGAAACCTCTAATTGACTACTTGATACTTTTTAGCAATTCTTTTTAAAGGTAAACTTGTAACTAATATGCAATTCAATGGCTAAGGCTAAACCTTTCGTCAATTAGCATTTCCATCATGTTTTGGGAAGAGAGATAGACAATCAGACCTTTCGGTAAGGGCCGTATTACATGGCCCGACAGTAGCTGTAAGCGAGTGCCGATCTGCTAGATTGGTGACCGCTCACAGAGCCTATTACATGGCTATTAACACGTGAGTGATGTCCATTCCTTCCCCTGCTGCATGTGCAGAAAATAATAAAGTAATACTTACCTGCTTATGTTCCCCGGTGTCCTCCTAGCTTCTCTCCGCTCAGCACAGCTGCCGCTGAACCATCTCTGCTCAGCCAATCACAGGACCAGATGGGACAGTGCCGTGGCCAGTGATTGGCTGGGCGGCCCGTCATTTTAGAGACCGCCTCAGAAGCTTGAGCAGTGGCTCGGGTCAGTAGGGAAAAGCTAGGTGGACACGGGGAGTGTGGACAGGTAAGTATTACTTTATTATTTTCTATAAACTGTTTACCATCTGCCAATTGCGCACCTCCTATTACACGGAGAGATGCGCGGTTGGCGGATAATGATTTTTAAACCTGCTGAATGGTAACCATCACCCAATCATCAGAAGATGGATGCATGCCTAGGGCTTCCTGAAAAACACAATCTTCTTCAGCCACTGAAGGTCAAATGTTTAGTGAACCCAAACTTACGGTTTCACTTATCTCTAGTTTTCAGTCTAAGGGCCTGTTCACACTACAGAATCTGTGCTGAAATTCCGCTCGGAACCCACGCCCACAGACTCTGCACCGAATCTCGCCTGCTATCTCTTTCAATGGGGGGCCTTCCGCCTCCGCTCTGCATGCCTTTTTACACAAAGAATTGCTATGTCAAATCTTTGAGCAGAGGCGTGCGAGGCCTCCCATTGGAAGAGATAGCAGACGGGAGTCCGTAGGCGGGGGTTCCGAGCGGAATTTTTGACACCGATTCCCTAGTGTGAACGGGCCCTTACAATATGAATGATCATTTTGCAACTAACATGCAAAAGACATGTTGGGGATGAATACCTGCCTAGTGAAACTATTTGCAAGAGTCTGCTTACATTGTAGACTCTATCTGTGATGGGTTGAGTCTCGGTAGTATACTGGCTCACCACTATCTTTTGTGATATAGCCATACTGAATACTACACATACTTCTGTGTGGGTACTAGTGATGCTATGATAGGGCTCTCTAAGTGAGACTTTGGTTACTATTTATGTACCAAATTACGAATGTATGTTGTGCCTGGTGAGTACGTTTTGTTTTGGGATCTCCTTATGTACTCTGTATAACGAGGCTTATGTCATTTTTTAAAACGTTTATTAATACAAATGTACTATCAGAAGGGAGTAATATGTCTACGTTGTGGTTGTGGTTGTCAGGGAGAATGATGCTAAGCGTGTGGTTACAGAAGCTGTTTGAGGTAATGAAGATAAGAACCTTGGACCTTGCGGAATGTCTGCATTTTCAGAGACTTGTGACGATGATTCAACCACTTTAATGTGTAACTATTATTGATTCATACAAATTTTAGGATATAAAGTTCAACATTGGCATATATTAAAGGGGTACTCCAGCGAAAAGCTTTCTCACAGTAATTGAAACACATTACAAAGTTATTCAATCCGCAAGAAGAAACAGGCACCAGCACTACTTCATATATGGCACAGGGTTGTACACAAAACACTGAATATAGGATGCACAGTGTATTGCGTCACTAGGTGGTGCTTACTTTCCTGAGAGCAATGAGTGCAAATTAGAGATGAGCCAACCTGGTGCATGCTCGAATCCATCCAAACCTGAACTTTCGGCATTTGATTAGCGGTGGCTGCTGAAGTTGGATAAAGCCCTAAGGCTATGTGGAAAACATGGATATAGTCATTGGCTGTATCCATGTTTTCCAGACAACCTTAGAGCTTTATCCAACTTCAGCAGCCCCAGCTAATCAAATGCCGAACGTTCGGGTTCAGATGGACTCGAACCCGAACCCGGTTCGCTCATCTCTAGTGCAGAGTAATCCAGCAAAACGAAGAAAGTAGGAGAGGGCACTCACCATAAGTAGTGATCTTCTTTATTTAGTGTTTGATAAAAACACACAGGACGTTCGGGGCTACTCCGTAGCACACCAGCACTTCAAATGAACAGAGGTATCAGCTGATACCGAACCATTCTTACCTTATGACTGTTGACCCAAGATAGCCATTTTGTGACAATGATGTAATCAAAAGGGAGGTGGGTCTAAGCCCTGTCGAGTCAGCCTCCCCTTGTCAGATGACTCAGGTTGCTCAGCTCTGATTGGCTGAGCAAGCTGTTAGCCATCTAAAAGTTTTACAGAGTCAGTTAGACATCACAGGAGACAAAGTGCATCATGGGAAAGCCCAAACCAGGAAGTAAAGAAAAAATGAAGCCACCAACCGGAGCTTCAGGGACTTGCAAACAGCGGAAATTCAAACTGAGACAGACTCAGGAGGGATGGTAAGTGTAAAAACTATGTTTATAATTGATTGGTTTTTTTTTTATCAGTGCCGGAGTACCCCTTTAATGAGTAATGAGTACCAATTGATTCATGTTCTAGATAGATATAGATGTACTGCACATGGTTAAACGATGGAAGCCCAGTCTGACCTAAAAGAATTAGATTTTAAGATGAGGTCGTCTAGGAGGGTTATGTCAACAGTACAAAAAACAGACATCTAAGTTTGATGATATATAGCGGTAGGCAGATTATTTGTTCTCGCGAAACAGACTGTAGCCTGTGTGCACAGCGTCCTATCTGTCTCTTCCTGCCCCAATGAAAAATTCCTGATATGCTACAATAAAGTTTGCAAGAAAAGAATATTTTTGGTGAGTGCTGCTTGGACCTTTTTTTTCCCTCTTTTCTCACTGGCTTGTGCGCTTTATGAAAAGTCTTTATACACATTGCTGAGCACCACCAGCTTACATTGCCAAATCAGACACCACACCAGCAGCTCTATGTTGCGGACATTAAAGTGTCACTGTCGTTTTATTTATTTATTTATTTTTGCAGAAATCAATAGTCCAGGCGTTTTTAAGAAACTTTATAATTGGGTTTATTAGGCAAATATGCCATTATCTGCATTCAAAAAGACTTTCCCCAGCTTACCCCCCCGCCTCTCATTCACTGCTCATTATCAGGAAATCTTGACTCTCTCACATCAGTCGAGCCCTGTGTAATCTATGGAGAGGGGGGAGGGAGATTAGTCACCAGTAGAGAGCAGAGAACAAAGGATTACACAGCAGGAACTGTGTGAAATCCTCTATAGAGAGGTCAGTGCTAACTCAGAGGAGATAGCCCGGTGATGTAGCTGTAAATTAACTCTTTGTTGTCCTGTTTTGGTGCCTCACCTCCCTCCACCCCTCCCCTCTCCATAAGAGAACCATGAAGACAAGGGGGAGAGCTTCAAACTGCTTTTTCATGATAGCATTTTTCGCTAATAAACCCAGTTACAAAGTTTCTTAAAATCGTCTGTACTATTGATTTCTGCAAAAAAAAAAAAAAAAATGTAAAGGACAGTGACACTTTAAGCTAACTTTAACTTTAAATGAACTTTTGCATGACATAGATGGGAAGATAGTGCCAGCTTACTTGTTTTTACTTGATCGTGAGAGAATTTTTCCCTGAGATAATCTCTTGTCATTACAGTCCTAGGCCTTTACTAGGGATCTATGGCTGCCATGACTAAGGGTCCTATTCCATGGGCCGAGGAGGGCCCGATCAACAATGTAAACGAGCGGCGATCTGCTAGATCGATTTTAGGTCTGGCCCTAAATGAACGATCAGCCGATGACACGATCATCGGCTGATCGTTCTCTCTATTTCACCGAACGATAATTGGCCGAATCGGGCCAAATGGGCCCGATCCGGCCGATTATCGCTGTTGATACACCCTGCCCTTAGCAGGCTTTGTCATGAAGGGGTTAAAGTTGCAGAGGTTAGATTCTCCTCAAGGACAGAGTCACGGTATAGGAATTGGGGAACTGCTGAAGGTCAGGGCGTTTTTGAAGGTTAATGCTGGTTTGTTGGGGATTTTGTCTGTTACCAGTGGCCACTTAGTGGAATTTGCTATTGTTTACGGGGGGGGGGGGGGGGGGGGGGGCGTAGGTATTCTGGTGTGACTATTAGCATAGCTAAATGAGATTAGACATGTAAATGACATTTTACACTGGAGGGGGGTTGTGTAAAGTCTGAAGGCTCTGAGTGGTAACTTTATCTTAGCTGTGGTGTATGTGTATGTGTTGTACAAGTTTCCTGGCATAGCATAGGAAGTCTTTGTAAAGATTTGTCTGTGGATTTTGACTTCAGTATTAAAATTAGTGTAGCAGAGTATAGGAACTTAGAGTAGAACAGTTTATCTTTATAATTTATATGCTACACGAAGACTAGCTACATACTGAATGAGTTATTCCAAGACTGCAACCTATCAGCTATGTGTCTTTTACACTGGCGATTATCAGATAGGAGGGTTGCTAAAAAACGCTCCTTCGAATGATAATCAGACTGTATATAAGTGTCAGCAATCTGCCACAGATGAAGAAAATACCCAAACCTCTGCCGATCACATCTTTTGTGCTGCTTATTAGAACACATATTAGAATGGCCGCACGAATGATGCAGGGTTTGTTCATGTGGCCTGGCAGCATGACTGATCATGCCTTCTGCAAATGAGTGCCAATATTGTTGATCTGTACTCTTGCGTGGGCCCATATGGGGACGTGTAAAAGTACCCTAAGTGTCGGATCTGTGGAGGACCTACTAAGGGCCCTATTCCACGGGACTATTATCGTTTGTATAGTCGTTAAATCGTTCGGAACGAAGGGATATTCGTTCGGTTGAATAGCAGTTAAAGCGTAAATATAATTTCAGTAGCCAAAAAATGAAATTCCTCATATAAAAAGCCCATGTGTTACTGTCAGGATGGTATCTCTGCAGAGCATTATGCGTCCCTCTGCTCGTGCTGTTCGGCCGAGATGGCACTAATTTTCTTGTATCCTGTTTCTGTTTTTTGTTTTGCTGTGTGTGAACTCTGGTTTATTGCTCACCTGGGTTGGGAGACACACCCGACTTCACCTGCTGAGTTCTGTCTGGCCATGTCATGGTTAATCTGTGTTTTGGTTCTGCTGTGACTGACAGGTCTTCCTGCCAGTGGATCTGTTTTGTTCTCAGCTGTCTGTGCTTGGAGATCAGGGGGATGGTCCAATTATGTTCTGGATCAGAACCCTGGCCTCCTATATAACTACCTCAGTCTTGGATATCATTGCTGGTTATTGACTTAGTCTCTGCCTGCTTGTGGATTCTGTTTCTTTGCATCTCCTGACTACTGCTTTGTGTTCTGACTATCCTTGCTAGCTGCCTGCCCCTGACCATATCGCTTGTTTGTTGACTCTGATTATAGGATTGTGATTTTGTACTGTGCTGCCTGATTGTTGTGACCCGGACTGTCGACTATTCTTTATTGTGTTTTGTCTGTCTGTCTTGTCTTTGTGTCCCACCTAGCCAGTGCAGGGACTGCCGCCCAGTTGCTCGCCGCCATCTTAGGGCGGATTGTGGCAAGTAGGTAGAAGACAGTGGGCGGGGCTGAGCTTAGGGCTCACTGTCTTGTCTTGTCCTGCTGTCCGGATCCTAACAGTTACCCTTTAAAAAGAGCCCTAAACTGCATTGATAGTGTGTGCGCTCGCTGAGATATCACCAGCTGTTTGGCTCAGAGGAATAAATGAATTTTTCTTCTGGCTGAGAGAAAGTGGGCGTGGCCTATACCTCATCTCTCTGGCTGGGTCCCTCCATACACTGACCAGCACCTTAGCAGATGTATCACACATAGCAGGATTAGATACAGCCCCAACATACAGTATCACAATGTAAGATTAGATACAGAGCCCCAGCAGATGGTATCACACACAGTGGGATTAGATACAGTCATCTGCTCTCATAACACTGTAGGATAATGTCAGCCATGGTGGTGGTGGCACCTGCTGCAGACATCTGATAGTGAATGTTATATGTACTATGGAAGGACTACAGCTGTGTTGTGCTGGGACTTGTAGTCCTCCCCTCAGTGACTCACCCACTCTCCCTCACAGGGCCGTCTTATCCATTGGGCAGGGTAGGCCGCTGCCCGGGGGCCCATGCGTCCTAGGGGGCCCCTGCCCTCTGTCACCTGTATTTTTAGCTTTATAAGACGCACTTATAAAACTAAGTGCGTCCTATAAAGCAAAGACGGCTCCCAAGCAGGGCTGAGCACCGCGAGGAAGCCGTCCCGCCCGCCCCCTCTATTGCCGCTCACTATGCATATGCATAGTGAGCGGCCCTGAGCCACCCCCTCCGCCCACCCCTTCTATCGCTTCTCAGCTGACAGCCGATCAGAAGCCCAGGAAAGTGCAATGAGCAGCACTTTCCTGGGCTTCTGATCGGCTCAGCTAAGCGGCGATAGAAGGGGCAGGCAGTCCAGGAACTCACCCGTCCGGTGGCCCCAGCAGCTCCTCTCCCGGCAGCGCACTCCCGTCATCCTCCGGCACAGGCAGCGGGGTACAGAGACGCAGCCTGTGTCCTGGATGTGTCGTGCAGCAGGTCACTTCCGGCACAGGCAGTCTCTCTGTACCCCGCTGCCTGTGCCGGAGGATGACGGGAGACATCAGCTGCTGGGGCCGCCGGACGGGTGAGTAACTGGTTTGTTGTTTTGGGGGGCACTGGCTACTATGGGGGGCACTGGCTACTATGGGGGGGACTGGCTACTATGGGGGGCACTGGCTACTATGGGGAGCACTGGCTACTATGGGGGGCACTGGCTACTATGGGGGCACTGGCTACTATGGGGGGGACTGGCTACTATGGGGGCCACTGGCTACTGTGGGGGCCACTGGCTACTGTGGGGGCCACTGGCTACTGTGGGGGCCACTGGCTACTATGGGGGCCACTGGCTACTGTGGGGGGCACTGGCTACTATGTGGACACTGGCTACTATGGGGGGCACTGGCTACTATGGGGGGCACTGGCTACTATGAGGGGCACTGACTACTATGGGGGGCACTGGCTACTATGTGGGCACTGGCTACTATGGGGGGCACTATATGGGGGGATTGGCTACTATGGGGGGCACTATATGGGGGGATTGGCTACTATGGGGGGATTGGCTACTATGGGGGGCACTATATGCAAAGATGTGGGGGATTTGATGGTGGCGGTTGGGGGGGGCCAATTCGCACCTCTGCCCAGGGGCCCAAAATACTGTTAAGACGGCCCTGCTCCCTCATGCAGTACATTGGAGTCATGGTGGCATGTCCCTCCTGGGTGAAGCACTGGAAACACTTGTCCCTCCATTCAGCTCTTCCCCTGCACTGCTCCTCACACACAACCCCCTCAGCTCTGCTTAGTGACCTCTGTGAGGGGAGGGGGGAGGACGTGCTGCTAGGAGGAGGGGAGGAGGATTTGTTTATGTTTCTCTCTGTGTCAGGGCTGTTATCTGATCCTCCTGTCACAGTCCGTACACTCAGGACGGATCTCCAGGGAGGGGGTGTGTCCAGCAGGAATGCAGAAATAAGCCACAGCCAGAGAGGGCTATAAGGGGACTTTTGGCTTCATGCATCTAAAAAACTGTTCATTTTAGGTTATCAATGTATATTGCAAAAATTCTTATCATGACCTAAGCTAACTAAAACTGAAAGGTCAAAATATTTTATAGTTACGCTTTAATGATTAAACGACAAAGGAGAAATCGTTGATCGCTTAATTAATGAGACCTGGACCTATTTTTATCGTTTCTCGATTCACACATTGTTCGCATGGAATAAGACGTCGTTTGCAGTAGAGACGAACGCAATACCGACAAGACGACCGCGAGAACGATCATAAGTAACGATCATCGTTCCATGTAATTGGGTAAACGTTTTCAGGTTGTTCGCAATAGCAGTAGTTTAAGATCGTTAACGATTATCCGAACGATAATCTTCCCATGGAATAGGGCCCTAAATGGAGCTGCAGCTAATGCAGTCCTACAGTATGTGAATGGAGCATAAGCATGCGCTCATGATCAACTGCTGCTCTATTCACACAAGGGACCTCCCGTGCATGTGATTGGTCAGGATACCAGAGGTTGGACTTCCACTTATCAGACACTTATCATCTATCCTGGGGAATAGATAATAAGTTGTAACCTTGTAATAACTTTTTAATTATTTGGCTAGTCATTACATGGCTTATGAATTATCGGAAGGAAATACACTAAACTGGAAAGAGTTCAGATACTTCTAAAATCCTTTTATTAGCATTGCTACTAGTGATGAGCGAACATATTTGAAAATGTTCAAATGTTTGTACAAACATGACGCTAATTGTTCGTGTTCGCCGATCACAAACAATTTTTTGGATGATCGGAATGGTTATAATGATCATTTTCAAACATATTCAAACTTGCGAACATATGCAAATGCGTAATTTACACTTTGCGCCTTATAATCTCAAACAGATTGTTGGGGCCCTATTACACGGGATGATTATCACACGGAAAATCATATTGTTCGAATTTAAACGTTTTCATGTAATTGCAGGCTACGATTGAAAAATCATTTGTCGTTGATCGTTCATTTAGATCTAAATTATCGTTAATTGTTCGCTAATCGCTACCAGGAGCAGACTTCAGTCCGATCCCGGGAATTTAAACCTGTGTATGCCGCAATCAATATTGTTCACAATATGCACAATGTAACTTGACTTGACAGGTGCTGGACCTGTCAGGACCCTGAAAGGCACCCCTCACAGCAATAAAAAAAAGGGTGTGCAGATTGGTTGCTGTGACTACCAGAGGGTTATACTTACCTTCCATGGCCGTCTCGGTCTCTCTGCTGATTGAGTTTGCTTCAGGCAGACTGCAGAACGCCAATGTAACTGATCAATGCTATGAAGAAGCATACCATTGATCAGTATGCACAATCTAATGACTACATATTATAGCCCTCTAGGGGGACTCAAAAAGTGTACAAAAAAAAGTTTTTAAAAATACAAAAACCCTTCCCAGTTACAAGTTTAAATCACCCCCCTTTTCCAAATAACCCCCCCCTCAAAACGTTATATATCGCCGTGTGCGGAATTGTCTGAAGTATTATAATAAAGCATTTTTGATCCTGCCGGGTGATTGGCGTAAACAAAAAAAATTATACCAAATGCCAGAATTGCATATTTTTGGTGATATCATCTATCAGATAAACTAGAATACAAATCAAATAAAATGTCCCATCCACCCAAGTGCGGAGCCATTAGAACCTACAGACCATAGTGCAAAATATAACCCCTCATATGTCTCCATAGACAAAAAAAATGATGAGGTCATAGAAGTCAGAATAGTCAGAAATGGCGGTTAACAATCTTTTTTTTTTATCTAAAAAGTTTAAATTTTTTAGTTAGTTTAAAGTTAGTTAACAATGTAGGCCCCAAATCCCTTAAGAGGTGCAGAATTGCAGATATTTTTTTTATAACTTTGGCTCAAAAATGTTTTTTTTTCCTCTTTTGTATGTTTTATGATAAAATGAAGGATGTCATTAAAAAGGTCTATTTGTCCCACAAAAACTAAACTAAAAGTTATTTTTTTTATGATTTTTTTCAAGATTTTTTGATGACTTTTAAATTTTTCACTTTTTTAAAATTTATATTCTAAAATAATCCTGACATCTTGCAGTTCTCATTCTCACCACTGGAGCCAAAACTAAGCTGAGACTTCCTGTTATGCCTGTGGTAATGAGAGACGGCTACTGTAAAGGGATCTGTACAGCATTGCAGCGTCATGTGACACCAGTAGATAGAGGAGACAATAGCAGCTCCCTGTGGGATGACCTCCACAGGTCACAGAGCACGCTCAGTAAAGTTTCACAATTTTCTCAAGGGGACAGACAATCTATATTGTCGTCTATGTCCTTGAGGCTTGCTGTAAAGCATGTCACTAAATGCTGTTAAAAACAGGCCAGGAAAAATGGCTGCCCCCGTAACAATGTACAAAAAGTGAAATAAGAAAAAATATAGTCAAAAAATAGAAACAGATTAGAATAAAAGAACAAGTTTTAGTATCTGACTCTAATCAGTAAAAGAAAATTTAGACGACACATTCCCTTTAACTATGTTTGTTGAGATGGGAATACCCCTTTAAGTGAATTTATTGTGTGTGTTTAACAGCATCTTCATTTACAGTATACTTTTACTCTCTACACTAGTATTGTATTACTGCAGCGTAACGTCGAGATTAAGCAGTGAACATGGGATGCAGTGTAATTTGTGATTGCCAGGAGAGGGCAGTACGTCCAAGGCCAAGAGAATGTAACGTATAGAGGTAAGAGCTGTCCAACCAGACACAACACAAGAACACGGGTAAGAGATGAGCAATTTTGTTCTGTTTGCTTGTTATTTATTTATAATACACACTATGGGGTAACCCGTCCATCCTATGTCGTATAGCTGAAAGGAGTCACATGTCATCAGTCACTAGTACAGCCTGAAGTGCCTCTGAGTATTTGTTACTACGGTAAAAGAACATGGAAATAAACCTAATTTCTATCATTCTATTCCATTTAGATTGTAAGCCCTGGAGGGACGGGCTCTCTATTCCTTTATTTGTTCTCATTGTTTGTGATTTGACTTATTTTTGTAATTATGTGCAGTGGGATATACTGGTACTATAGGAATAAAGATTGTTATTATGCATGAGGGAGAAGAGTTTTCATAGGCTGCCTTCATGCCCTTATCCGCTCCCCCTCCTCCTTCTTCCACTATCCCACAGCTACTTCCACTTACCACTATCCCACGGCTGACTCCCTGCCTGGCCGCCGCTCTCCCCGGTGTCTGCACTGACCGTCCGCTCCCACATCGGGAGCCGGTATGTGTGGGTGGAGAGCGGCGGACAGGTGGGGAGTCAGCCGTGGGATAGTGGAAGAAGGCGGAGGGGGCATGATGGCTCCTGTGTGATGAGCGGCTCCCCCCCTGCGCCCGGTGGCATCAGCAGCAGCAGGCATGTCATAGGCATAACCCAGCTACTACTCCCATCACCTGCTCATACTATGAGCAGGTGATGGGAGTAGTAGTTCAGTGTAGAGCAGGTGATGGGAGTAGTAGTTCAGTGTATATAGACGGCGGTTCTGGGGGCTTACTGTGATGGATATCCAAATGTGCTGATTGAATTCATTTATGGAATACTTTGGGGAGCAAGGACACTATTCCATAGATGGATTCATTCAATAAAGCACTGTACACTACATTACATTACTTTACTTTGCTTGGACATCCATAGAAACAATAAAGTCCCATAGACTTCTACATATAGAGCGCCTGCTGGACACTCCATAGGAATTACACCCTTCGTCGTGACGTCGCTGATTCTGAGAGAATTCTAACATTCCATGATCTACTAAATTAAGGGAAATAGCCCTATATGTGCATTTCCCATAATTAATGTAAAATTAGAAATTTGTATAATTTTCTATAAGTAATAACACATCAAAAAATAATTCTGTCCGGACAGAAGGAACAGGTAAATGTGGCTGTGTAAAAAAATGCTATCTCAGTGACTGGTTACCTGACTCCCAACATCTTGTTTTAACTATGATTTGTCTAACAAGCCTAAGGGTCCTTTTACACAGACAGATTACTTCATAGATTATTGAAGCCAAAGCCAGAAATGGGTTTGAAAAGTGAGAAATCTCAGTCTTCCCTTTATGAACTGTTCTCTGTTTATAGTCTGGTCCTGGCTTTGGCTTCAAAAATCTTATTAAATTAATAGATCACAAATATATAAAATCATGTATTCAATGTGAGGAGAAGAGGAAGACACAAGTACAGTGCAAAAGAGCCAACAAACTTGGTGTATATAGTGTTCAGCTCTATACAATATACTTATCTGCTTATCCAGTGACGTTTGATGGCTCTTTTCCACTGTACTTGTGTCTTCCTCTTCTCCTCCTCACATTGAATACATGATTTTATATATTTGTGATCTATTAATTTAATAAGATTATATATTTAAGTTTGATATGTTTTTGGGGTTTTTTTTTTTTTTTGGGGGGGGGGGGGGTTATAGTCTTTTTTAGGTGTATATTGATTGATTTGGTACCTGTCTTATTTTTTTCCCCTACTGGGATCCATTTTTTTTGGGTGTGTAAAAAAAACCCTAAGGGCCCTATTATATGAAATGATTAATGGCCGATTTCCGGACATTCATAGATTGGCTCATGTTGAAAGACGATGATCAGCCGACATCAATCGTTGTTGTGCTAAAATCACGATAATGATAACAACGTTTGCTACCCGTCGCTATAATCAGAACCTCTCACTCCGGCCTCCAGGACTTCTCTTGTGCTGCACACATTGCTGAATCAATTGGCACTATACAAATAAATATTATAATCATTAATAATGGCCGTGGTATCCGTACACCCCAAGTACCATCTATTTGGCGATGTTTTCACTTATTATTATTATTGCCTCTATTGTTTGCATTGCTATTTGCTTGTTTTGCACGTTGTACACTTATTGCATACAATTACGCTGTGTAATCTGGAGATGCACTTGAATATTAGAATCTTATTTTTTTCACCCAGTCATATATTATTCACTGTAGGGATGAGCTTGGATATTGTTCACTTGCATCAGGGGTGAACTTGTATTTTACCATTATAATAAACGGTCCTGTACAGTGATATGCAGTGTTTGATTGGCCCAGCAGAGGAGCGGAGAATCCTCCGGTGGGCCCCCAGCTTTAGAACCTGCACAAACACTGAATGACATGTTGTTTCTCACTGGTCCTTCATTGGTGGGCCCCCAGGATCATCTCCTCTGGTGGGCCCCAGATACCCCAGTCTGACACTGGTGATATGTGTGGTTTTAATTGGTTTTAGGTGTTGTCTTATGTAAGTTTCAAGATTTTCATCCAATAAAGATTTGAGTATTTCATTATGTTTGCTGGTGTGCGGGTAATATACCTGATTTCTTTTTCTTTGGGTGTAATTATTAATAGTTATTTGTCCTTATTTTTATGCTAGACTACTGATCGAACATGTTTATGGGAAACTGTGTGAGAGGAAGACACAAGCTAAACCTGTGTAAGTTTTTTATATTTGTACTTCCTCTTTCAGTTGCAGGCTCAGTAACCACCTAACTTTCTTACATATTAATATGGGGAAGAGAAGGTGCTAAGCAGATAGGCAGACGGTGACCTCTCACAAAATCTCTTGTATGTAGACCAAGTTCACACTTGCATCGGAGCTCTGCCAGAGGCCTCTAGGGCAGATTCCATTCAGGAGGAGTAAACAGGGCTGAACAATCTGTTACATGACAAACACAAACCGATCCTGAGAGACACCATTGACTATAAGGGGGAACTATAAACAGGTTAGACTAATCTATCCTGCTGATAGCTGCCCAGTGTGCACAGGGCACTGATGAGGAAGGTATGTCTCTTACTTTCCTCCTTGGCGCCGCTTCCGTTCTGTTTGTTGTGAAATCCGCTACCAGGTAATGCCATTAGGAGCACAGCCCCCTCCCATCCCCAGCCCTCCCCCAACCAACTTCATTGCTAATCACTGGAAGGGGCGAGACAGCATGGGGGTAGTAGCCCCGCCCCCAGTGCTCCTAACAGCTTTACCGGCCAGTGGATTTTACAATGAGCAGCATGGGAATGGTGATGAGGATGCAGGTAAGAGACATACCTTCTGCGGCTGTGTTCACTAGGGAACATTCTCTTCTCTGCTGTCATGTCACACAACCTGTGACATCACTGACACTTCCTTCCATTGATCTCCCCTATAGCTAACACATAGCCTAGAGGGTTGCGTATGTATGAGGCATTTCTAGAAGAAAGAGTCTCTGCCAACAGAGGTCATGTTATCTATTGGCAGGGGTCGAGAATGGGTACATTTCCTATTTGACATGAGCAGTGGGAGGGGACTGATTATTTTTAAGTTGGACAATCCCCTTTAAAAAACTCACAGCAGAGTTGATTCTCTCTTTTGCTGTGTGAATTTTCTTTATTATATTTGCAGCTTAGCCGTCCTTCTTATTACAGGTTAAACAAAGCAGCTCTGAAATGACTCATGTAGGTAAGAGCTGAATAAAAACCTGTTTATTGAACTTCTATAAGGACAGGAACACGACCATTGCATCCTGGAAATCACCTTGTTAAAGTCTCGGAATTTCCCTAAAGGTGGACCTCTGTGTGAACTTAAAGGGAATCTGTCACTAGGTTTATGCCACCTTAAATAGGGCAGCATAAACTAATGACAGAAATGCCGAACAGATCGGTGTATTACTTACGTTATTCTGTTCAGCTGTTCTCCTAATATGCAGGAGAATAGGATTCTTGCCACACCCTCCCCCCCTCCCTCCAGCTGCTGATTGACAGGTGACTGCCTATACACAGCATGGTGAGATAACTGCCAATCAGCAGCTGATGAGTGGAGTTTTCTGCTTCTCATGAATATCCAGGACGACTGATCTCATGCACATAATGGAGAGGACTACTTATTGTCCATGTTATTCAGGAGGAGATCTCTGGATCAGCTGCACAGAACAATGAAGATACATCATTCTGTTCAGCTCCTTTGTCACTAGTTTATGCTACCTGAGATAGGACAGCATAATCCTTCTGACAAAATCTCTTAAAAATTGACCTCCAAGGTAAAGGGGTTATACCAAGATCAAAAGTTATCGGCTCCCACCGATCCCAAAAACAGAAGTAAATTGCCCTCTCCCCATCAATATAGAGAGTCGCAGTGAGCATCAATTCAGTTTTGGAAACAATGAATGGAGCACTGACCGTCCCTATACGCTGCTGCCCTATTCATCCAGAGGACAATTCACCTCAATCCTTGGGATTGATGGGGGTCCCAATGGTTGGATCTCTGCCGATCATCTACTTATCGCCTTTCTTGTCTATAAGGGTTAATGTTTGATCTTGGGATCAGGAAGGTTTCATCATCAGTTCAAGGACACAGCACCAAATAGGAAATATTATGTATCATTATTTGCAGGGAGCTACCATTTACACCCAGTTGTAGACACACTGCCTGATGGTTAAGACGCTTAATTATTAGTCGGATTCAAAAATAACATTACTGTGACCTCAAAGTGATCAGTGTGATTATATTACCACAACACAGTCATGCAAAAATTTGCATGTATTGTGATAAAATAAAAATTAAAGGAGAAGTCGGGCCAAATTAATAATTAAGGGGGTGAGGGGAACATAATATAGAAACTTACAATTTCCTGTGCCCTGCCAGGGCTGCTTCACGGGGCTACCCGCTTGATGTCATCTTCTCTTCAGTACTTAGTACATCACAACCCGGCGGGAAAGGGTGGGAGTCACACTGACTGGCTGAGTGCTCTGTGTCCCGCCCCGGTCACTGACTGGCTGAGCGCTCTGTGTCCCGCCCCGGTCACTGACTGGCTGAGCACTCTGTGTCCTGCCCCGGTCACTGACTGGCTGAGCGCTTTGTGTCCTGCCCCAGTCCCTGACTGGCTGAGCGCTCTGTGTCCTGCCCCGATCACTGACTGGCTGAGCGCTCTGTGTCCTGCCCCGGTCCCTGACTGGCTGAGCGCTCTGTGTCCTGCCCTGGTCACTGACTGGCTGAGCGCTCTGTGTCCTGCCCTGGTCACTGACTGGCTGAGCGCTCTGTGTCCTGCCCTGGTCACTGACTGGCTGAGCCCTCTGTGTCCTGCCCTGGTCACTGACTGGCTGAGCGCTCTGTGTCCTGCCCCGGTCACTGACTGGCTGAGCGCTCTGTATACTGCCCCAGTCACTTACTGGCTGAGCAATCTGTGTCCCGTCCCAGTCACTTACTGGCTGAGCGCTCTGTGTCCTGCCCCGATCACTGACTGGCTGAGCGAAGTATCCATCAGCTGAGTCATGATGTGGGGGGGGGGGGGTTGGAAGAGATGGAGAGTCCCGGCGGGTCCAGAAGCGGGACGTGGCACTGCAAAGGCAAGTATGCATTCCTTATCATACGTTCCCCTCACCTTCTGCCCGTTCTGATTATTTTTAATTAGCCCCCCGACTTTTCCTTTAATAGAAAGTGATTTGCACATAGCACTTTAGTCTGATCACCACTGATCCAGATTATACAGGAATTCTCCCCCAGGTTAAACCTAACGGGGAGTTTCAATTATTTAATTTTTTTTTTTTACTCTCTAACTTTATACAGTCACAAATTCTCCCGTCATCCTCTGACTCCTTATTGTCAAGAAGCAAATTGTCGAGAAATATATGAACACAGAAAAAATAAAGAAAAAATCCAAAGATTACCGGCAAGTCAGAAAAACCTAATTGTAGAAAAGCCGAGGCTGAGCGAGGAGTCTACCTAGCAGCAAGTGACCGGTCCCAGCAGGGCTCTCTCATTGGTCGGATGTGTCAGTATGAAGCAGAATAGGCGGATTCCTCCTAGTGCAGTGAGTCCTGTGACTCCATCAGATGGAGTTACACCACAAAGTGTTAAACATGCAGAAGCGATAGACTCCATGCACCTCGCCGGCAGGATTCCTGAATGCAGACAAAACTTCATGCAGCAGCACGTGATATAGAGGACGCCTGGGATGGACTACATCAACTTTATTACTACTTTATTATTATTATTACCCCCTATTCTGGAGCCCAGGAGCTGTGCGCAGGAATGACCGGTCTCCCAGCCAACACTCAACTACTCGCTGTATAGTTAGATATATAATATATATAAAAATCTCACGCAGGTGCCATACACTATCCTCACTCCGTACCAGGAAGACTATGAAAATGCTGCAGCTCCGGCTATCCATGGACACTCTCCATACATTGATACTACTGCTCCCCCTGCTGGCCACGTTGGCTCACTGTGGTAAGTGACAATCATTCTTTCTTGTTACAATGTTACATAGCTGATAAGGTTGAAAAAAGACAAAAAGTTCCATTATATCCAATCCATAATCCTATCGTATTGGTCCAAACGAGGCGGATCATAATTGTTCCCTATTATGGGAAATCTCACCTCCTGACCCCACATACAACAATCAGGAAGAAATCCCGGGATCAGCGTCTTGTCTCCAGAAATCTACTAGTAATGTAAATGATCACCCAATGGATGGATTCTATACTGAAAGCAGAGGGTCTCCTGGTATTGGTGTCACTTTAGGATCATGGTATTATAGTGCTGTGATTATAAGGAAGAGCTTACATAGAAATCTTCGACCATAATGTAATATCTATCATCTATCTATCTCCTATCTATCTATCTATCTATCTATCTGTCTATCTATCTATCTATCTATGTTCTATCTATCTATCTATCTATCTATCTATCTATCTATCTATCTATCATCTATCTATCATCTATCTATCTATCTATCTATCTATCTATCATCTATCTATCTATCTATCTATCTATCTATCTATCTATCATCTATCTATCTATCTATCTATCTATCTATCTATCATCTATCTATCTATCTATCTATCTATCTATCTATCTATCTATCATCTATCTATCTATCTATCTATCATCTATCTATCTCCTATCTATCTATCATCTATCTATCTATCTATCATCTATCTATCTATTTACAGTATCTATCTATCCACATTGTATCTGTTGTGCAGTTGTAAATGGGGATTACGCACTGTATGCACTACATTCTGATCACTGTACAAACAATTCTAGTCTCATACAATAGCTGTTTGCTATTTAACCAAAAAGATTTTCACAATGTCTTGCATCAAAGAACAATGTATGTTTGGTTAAAGGAGGCGTCTAATAGAGGCAGCAATAACAATAACATATTAGAATGAATGAGGCTCATTGTGTAATCTGAGTCCAGTTAGGGGAATGATTGTTAGGATGAGATTACTGCAAATCGCTGCTTTATTTCGCATGGAGGGAACACTAGGGATGGTATATGATGTCTTATATAAAGACGAGTTGCAGGACTTGTCTAGTGGTTCCTCTTTGTAAGTGTAGTCAGTGAATCTTGGCGCTTTCTTCCAGTATGCTGGTGCTTTATGCACACATCAAAGTGAGTACAGGTAATGTATTCATGGGACCTCCTCCTCCTGTGTTACCTGTATTCACTTTGATGTGTAAACAAATCACAAGGATATTAGAAGATAGTGAGCGCCTGGAATCATTGACTATATCTGCATATCAGGAACCACAAGCACCTCAACTTATGGGTTATGGGTTAATAACGCTGCGAGTCAGCTAGGTCCTGGCAGGTCACTTTCACTACATACACACAGCGGTCTGAACGACCGCTGCGTGTATGTAATTCTGCCGGCCGCTTAACCCCTTCAGCTGCGCCCGCTCTGCATACATTACCTGTCCGCGCTGCACAGGGTCCCGGCATACTGCTCTCCCGCCCGGCCAATCAGTGTGTTGCTGTGCCGCAGCCACTGATTGGCCGGGCGGGAGAGCAGGACAGCGGGACCCCATACAGCGAGGACAGGTAATGTATGCGGCGCGGGAGCCAGGCGGCAGCTGAAGGGGTTAAGCGGCTGGCAGAATTACATACACGTAAGTCCCGCAGCGTTCATGAATGTCCCCCTTTGTGTTCCCGTTAATTGTTTCTGACCTCCTGTCACGTGTCTCCTCCATCTTTCATCATATTTTTCAGATGGTCATTCTCTGAGTCAGATGTTGTTTTGTCAGCCCAACGCGCCATCGTCTGGGCTCCTGAAGATGTTCGATGGCGACCAGATGTTCAGTTACAACTTTAGCGATAACTCTGTCTTGCCTTGGATAAAAGACTTTGACCAATGGCGGGACCGGGCTTTCCCCAACGCCTCAAATATTTCCTTCCATTTGAAGCTTTGTAACCAATTCAGAGAAGACTTGACGAAAGCGCTTATAGACATCACTCCTGAAGCCAGAGGTTAGAGGGTCTTTCATATTTACAATTTTTTTCTTTACATTCACTTTACATTGACAGTGGCGGGATCAGCTGTCTAAGGTGTATGGGGACCCTAAATGGCGCCTGGTCTCTCTGGAGATGGAGAAGCTGCATCTCATAAAGCTCCCCAGTATGCGGTGAGGATACCGGCACTCAGAAGCCTTTCCCGCCACCAGATTCTAAATCTATTCACATTAGAGAAATGACCATTGTGTCTTCAGTTTATTCACCATATTATCAATGTTCCTTCTTCTAGGTGGTGCACAAGTGACCGTGTATACCGCACATCCGCTCAGATTGGGGGCGCAGAACACCTTGATCTGTGTTATTGATGACGTCTATCCACCGGCTCTGACCATCACCTGGAGGAAGAATGGAGACATATTGAAAACGGGGCTGAACTCACACAGCTATTTTGCTATGGATGATTTCTCTTTCCAGGCCTTCTCCTACCTCAATGCCACCCCCTACCACAGCGATGTCTTCTCTTGTGAAGTGCAAGTGGGAGGAGACAACAGAACTATTGTGGGATACTGGAGTAAGTATCTCACGGATGTATGAGGAACTTAACCTTATTCTATAACAGGGGGGATACAACCACTGACATAGTTATAGGGTAATCTTCGCTAAGAAAAAATATTTTTTACATTTCTTTATTAAAGTTTTGAGTGGCAGCAATAAGAGTGACACGTGTCTCCACACGTCTTTATGTAAGGAGAACTAGTATCCCTTTGACCAGCATTAGAATAGACATTAGGCTTGGTGAAGCTGGCTGTGCCAGTAGTGCTGCAGCCGAAGCAGAGCAAGAGGGGATAACTGTCAATCACTGCTTGTTCTGCTACAGTTTTCCACGGCTGCAGCTTTGCTGGCTCAGGATGCTTCCCCAAGTGAATGGATTTTGCTAGTGAACTAGTGACAGAAATGCTGAACAGATCGGTGTATTACTTACATCATTCTGTTCAGCTGTTCTCCTAATATGCAGGAGAATAGGATTCTTGCCACACCCCTCCCCCTGCTTATTGACAGTTGACTGCCTATACGCAGCATAGATAGATAACTGCCAATCAGCAGCTGGTGGGCGGAGTCTTCTGCTTCTCATGAATATCCAGAACGACCAAGCTCATGCACATAATGGACACGGTTACTTATTGGCCATGTTGTTCAGTAGGATATTTCTGGATCAGCTGCACAGAACAATATAAGTGATACATCATTCTGTTCAGCTTCTCTGCTACCTGAGATAGGACACCATAAACCTGCTGACAGAGTCTCTTTAAAGAGGATCTCTATAAAGAACAATCCTGTGCCGTCATGATCCATGTGAAGCCTCTGCTGTTGGCTGTTTTTTGGCTGTTTTGTTTGACCGCGCTGTTCCCTAACTCTTAACGCTGTACGTTTCGGCCCCTCTATGTTACTGAAGTGTTAGCTAGCTAAGGGGTGTTCTCCATTGCTCAGTTCTAACACCCAGACGTCCATGTGCTGTATGTATGAAAGGGCCTACATAGTGAGTGCAGTAAAGTGGAATTTTTCTAAACCGCGGCTATTAAAAAGTTTAGAACAGGGGTAGGGAACCTTGGCTTTCCAGCTGTTGCAAAACTACAACTCCCATCATGCCTGATGGGAGTTGTAGTTTTGCAACAGCTGGAGATTCAAGGTTCCCTACCCCTGTTCTAAACTTTTTAAAAGGTCATCATAAACTTTTTTTTTTTTTAATGAAACGTGTCTTGTTGGTTTTATGACAGATAACGGTCACATTCCATTATACTTCATGTCCTGACTCCTTATATCCAGCTTGTGAGTTTCAGTGAAGCAGAGAGATGCTGAGTATTCCCATCATCCATGGCCAAGCAACCTTTGACAATCAGCCAGGAAATTGAAGAGTTTAGATGAGAACTTGTTGTATCATGTCTGTACTGGTAGTTACAGCGGCCATAGCGGATGGAGGAGGGAAGGATATGCTGTATTGATGAAAGTTGGGGTGGGTTTACCAAGCACTGAGAATAATTTGGCTTCACTACACTGGTGATTGGGTGAGGATTAAAAAAAAAACAGTAGATCAAATGCATTAAAGCTTGGGCGTCCCCCGAGTCTGCATAAAGCTTCAGCTAGTTAGTGTTTAAAGGGGTTCTCTACCGCTACAAAAACATGGCCACTTTCTTGTCTTATCTCCAGTTTGGGTGCAGGTTCTGTAACTCAGTTCCATTAAAGTGAATGGATCTTAATTGCAAACCACACCTGACCTGGAGACAAGAGCGGTGCTGTCTCTGGGAGAAAGTGGCCATGTTTTTGTAGGGCTGGAGAACCCCTTTAAAGGGGTAGTCCACCAAAAAAAAATTTCTTTCAAATCAACTGATGCCATAAAGTGCCAGAGATTTGTAATTCACTTCTATTAAAAAATCTTAAGTCTTCCAGTACTTATCAGCTGCTGTGTGTCCAGAAGGAAGTGGTGTTTTCTTTCCTGTCTGACACAGTGCTCTCTGCTGCCACCTCTGTCCATGTCAGGAACTGTCCAGAGCAGTAGCGAATCCCCATAGAAAACCTCTCCTTCTCTCCAGAATGGAAATAATACAACTTCCTGTTGTGCATACAGCAGCTGATAAGTACTGGAAGGCTTGAGATTTTTTAATAGAAGTAAATTACAAATCTCTGGCACTTCATGGCAGCGGTTGATTTGAAAGAAATTTTTTTTTGGGTGAACTACCCCTTTAAACTTGAACAAAATTACCCCCTATCTTGTGTACAATGTAACTAGCTGATCACGGTTGGATTAACAGCGGGGGGCCCCCATGTTCTCGAGAATGGGGACCCCCGCCTCACGTTAGGTTGGAGCAGAGGGTCACACGTGTGCCACAATTATGTTGTGTGGGAGCTGCCGGAAACAGCTGAACAGTATACACGGCTGTATATGCACTGTGTATGCACAACACTATGTATGCCATTCTAATGACAGACTGGGGTCCCTATTCTCATGGACTTGGTGGGGGTCCTCCACCAGTCAGACCTCCCTACATTTTGTAGCTAGGGGATAACTTTGTCACATGGGAATACTCCTGGGTATGGTGCGTTCACACCTACAGGATCTGCAGCTGATTTTCTGCAGCATATTTCATTTCCATAACTGAACACAGCATCAAATCTGTTGCAGATCCTGTAGGTGTGAACGCACCCTTAAAGAAGATTTCCAAACTTATTTGACTTTGCAAAAGGAATCTTAGTATCAGAAACTAATGTAACAATGGAGGACGTAAGGGTCCCAGCATCCACAGAGATTAGACTAGGTTCCCGAAAGTTAGACCCCGATATTGATAATCTATTTTAAGATATTAAAAAAAACTAGATAACCCCTTTAAAGGATTACTCTGGCGAAAATGTTTTTCTTTCAAATCCACTGGTGTCAGAAAGTTATACAGATTTGTAATCTACTTACAAAGTCTTCCAGCACTCATCAGCTGCTGTTTGCCCTGCAGGAAGTGGTGTTTTCTTTTCGGTCTGACACAGTGCTCTCTGCTGCCATCTCTGTCCATGTCAGGGACTGCCCAAATCCCTATAGAAAACCTCTCCTGCTCTGGACAGTTCCTGACATGGACAGAGGTGGCAGCAGAGAGCACTGTGTCAGACTGGAAAGAATACACCACTTCATGCAGGGCATACAGCAGTTGATAAGTACTGGAAGAATTTTTAAATAGAAGTAAATTAGAAATCTATACAACTTGCTGAAACCAGTTGATTTGAAATAAAAAAATAATTACGCTGGAGTACCCCTTTAACTATACGAAGATCTTTCTTCCCTAAATACTAATTTATAAAATAACAGTGCCATAATAAGGCTACTGTGAGGAGAGACGGATGAGTCAGCCGAGCTTATCTGAGTATAGTGACACCTCCGATACGACTTATCTGTCAGTAAAGGCAAGGATCTGATATGGAATAATATATGGGACTGTTGTACTGTATATTATTCCATAGCACTTTGGATTGCAAGTGTGTATATATATATATATGTGTTGTATATACCAACAGATATCGTAACAACTTTCATGTCTTCATAGATATAGCACCTTGTTCTTTTCTATAGGAGTCAGTAAGTTCTGCTTCCAGGATATCTAGTTCTCCAATTTCAGGCTTCTTGTATATAAGGACTGCAAAGATTCTAAAAATAAATGACGTGCGGTTCAGAGACAGATGCTGGGTATTTATCAATCCTTCCTGACTTTCAGTTCCTCAGTATCCGGTACCTTCTGATCTGCTGGAGAACGTCCTGTGTGGTCTGGGTTTCGCTCTCGGCATCATCTTCCTCCTCCTGAGTCTCCTCTTCTTCTATTTTGCTAAGACGTTACACAATCAGGGTAAGCTCGGGCTTTCTGTTCTGTTATCTGCCGTCCATAACTTCTACTTGTGTCCATGTCAGGCTTTAAAGGGGTTGTCCAGCGAAAATCTTTTTTTTCTCAAATCACTGGTGTCAGAAAGTTATATAGATTTGTAATTTATTTCTATAAAAAAAATCTCAAGTCTTCCAGTACTTATCAGCTGCTTTATGTCATGCAGGAAATGTTGTTTTATTTCCAGTCTGACATGGTGCTCTCTGCTGACATCTCTGGCCGTGACAGAGTTCCTGTCTCGGCCAGAGATGGCAGCAGAGAGCACTGTGTCAGACTGGAAATCAAACAAAATTTCCTGCAGGACATACAGCAGCTAATAAGTATGGGAAGACTTGAGATTTTTTAATAGAAGTAATTTTTTTTAAATCTATATAACTTTTTGATATCAGTTGATTTAAAAGAAAACATTTTTTGCTGGACGACCCCTTTAAAGACCCCATTACACAGGCTGATTATCTGTGAAATCAGGCAGATATTGCTTCCTGGAATAAGGACAGTGATTGGCCAAGGAATGACCATAGACTTTCAAATAAAATCAAGCATAGTCTTAAAAAAAAAAAAAAAACACCTTATACTTTTGCCAGCCATACCCAGTAGTATAAAATGTATGGGGCTCTCCTGACCGACCACCGACAGACGGTGCAGTATAGATGGAAATGGGGTCTAGTGTAATGGAAAATTACTGCCCAACTCCTTTGTTCTGGAAGAGATAAGCTGCAGCCAGAGCTTCCTCTATGTGGCTTACTCCTTGGCTCGCCATAGGGAACACAGAAACGTTCTGTCGTGCGGGATGTTACAGTATATGGGGAGGACGGGGGCCGGATGGGAGACATAACTGACAGCCAAACGATCATTCTACTTTCAGTTATTGAAAATGTGTGGCCACAAGTAGAAGTAAGTAGTAAAAGTAGTAGAAAATCCAAATTAAACTTTAAACTTTTTTTTCTCAAATCAACTGGTGTCAGAAAGTTATACAGATTTGTAATTTACTTCTATTAAAAAATCTCCAGTCTTCCAGTACTTATCAGCTGCTGTATGTCCTGCAGGAAGTGGTGTATTCTCTCTAGTCTGACACAGTGCTCTCTGCTGCCACTTCTGTTCATGTCAGGAACTGTCCAGAGCAGAAGAGGTTTTCTATGGGGATTTGCTGCTGCTCTGGACAGTTCCTGACATGGACAGAGGTGGCAGCAGAGAGCACTGTGTCAGACTGGAAAGAATACACCACTTCCTGCAGGACATACTTTTTTAAATATAGGTAAATTACAAATCTATATAACTTTCTGACACCAGTTGATTTGAAGAAAAAAAAACAAAACAGATTTTCATTGGAGTTCCCCATTAAATCTCAAGGTTGTGTGTTATAACATTGAATGATTTTTATATCGCTATTGACCTGTTGATCATTCGCAGTAATTCTTACTCTGTTTTCTTCCCTGCAGACTGAATCCATCTCCTCCTCGTTTTGCTTTTCCAAGACTGAAGAGACTGCAGCGTCCTGATATTTCTTTGGCCCTTATACACACTTCCTCATTTGATTCCTAAACTTCCCAGGATTATCTACTGTGCCATAAAGCCACCATAAATTATCAGAAAGTTATATATATATATATATATATATATATATAGCCAATGTCCTCCTCATATATGCTGTTTGTCCGGTCCACATAAGTTTGGTGAAGCTGATTATGTCATGGACAGGAGACTGTTATATCCGAGATAAGTGGTGCCCCATCTGCTGCCCTCCAGCCCTTTCAGAACTACAATTCCCATCATGCCTGGGCACCCTTTGGCTATCCAGACATGATGGGATATATAGTTTTACAACAAAGAGTCACAGGATGTGCCCGCCTGATCTACATAAACTAATATAGGGATGAATGTGTAAGCCACGTCATATAACAATATGGGGGAGAGTTATCATTCCTTGGCAGTGAAGCAGCTGCTCATAACAACCAATCAGCCTTTAGTTTTCAGGTATTTAAAAAAAAAAAAAAACAAACAAACAACTTAGATCTGATTGGTTGCTATGTGCAAATATCCTCAGCAATGTGGTGCACGCCACAGGACAAAACTAAAACCCGGCCATCCCGTCACTCTAGAAGTGGTTTCTGTTATGTACAAAAACTTTTTGTGGAAAATAATAAAAAAATATATAAAAAAATAAATAAATACAAAAACATAAAATTTAACGGATGATTAGTAAATCTGTCGGCAGTGGCGAGTTTTAAAGTACACACCCACGGCACGCCCACTTGGCTGGTTTTTGGACCAAAATGATGGGTGTTATTAAATATGTCAGAACAGCCAAATTGACAAGGGAAATGGACAAAAACCTTTAAATTTTCTGGCGGACATGTTATGTAAATCAGCACCATTGAGTTTCCTCTCTGACCACCTATGAGAAGCAATAATATTTTAACATCCAGAAGCAAGGAGTTCATGGCCATTCCCTCCATAATAGACACGTGCTGCTATGGAAGAGAATGAGGAGCCTGGAGGCCTCGCTGTCTATAACCTGCAGTAATTGGCAGCATATGTAACTTCTCATTCCCATACTGCTAATGACGGCCGTCTCTTCTCATTCCCATACTGCTAATGACGGCCGTCTCTTCTCATTCCCATACTGCTAATGACGGCCGTCTCTTCTCATTCCCATACTGCTAATGACGGCCGTCTCTTCTCATTCCCATACTGCTAATGACGGCCGTCTCTTCTCATTCCCATACTGCTAATGACGGCCGTCTCTTCTCATTCCCATACTGCTAATGACGGCCGTCTCTTCTCATTCCCATACTGCTAATGACGGCCGTCTCTTCTCATTCCCATACTGCTAATGACGGCCGTCTCTTCTCATTCCCATACTGCTAATGACGGCCGTCTCTTCTCATTCCCATACTGCTAATGACGGCCGTCTCTTCTCATTCCCATACTGCTAATGACGGCCGTCTCTTCTCATTCCCATACTGCTAATGACGGCCGTCTCTTCTCATTCCCATACTGCTAATGACGGCCGTCTCTTCTCATTCCCATACTGCTAATGACGGCCGTCTCTTCTCATTCCCATACTGCTAATGACGGCCGTCTCTTCTCATTCCCATACTGCTAATGACGGCCGTCTCTTCTCATTCCCATACTGCTAATGACGGCCGTCTCTTCTCATTCCCATACTGCTAATGACGGCCGTCTCTTCTCATTCCCATACTGCTAATGACGGCCGTCTCTTCTCATTCCCATACTGCTAATGAAGGCCGTCTCTTCTCATTCCCATACTGCTAATGACGGCCGTCTCTTCTCATTCCCATACTGCTAATGACGGCCGTCTCTTCTCATTCCCATACTGCTAATGACGGCCGTCTCTTCTCATTCCCATACTGCTAATGACGGCCGTCTCTTATTCCCATACTGCTAATGATGGCCGTCTCTTCTCATTCCCATACTGCTAATGACGGCCGTCTCTTCTCATTCCCATACTGCTAATGACGGCCGTCTCTTCTCATTCCCATACTGCTAATGACGGCCGTCTCTTCTCATTCCCATACTGCTAATGACGGCCGTCTCTTCTCATTCCCATACTGCTAATGACGGCCGTCTCTTCTCATTCCCATACTGCTAATGACGGCCGTCTCTTCTCATTCCCATACTGCTAATGACGGCCGTCTCTTCTCATTCCCATACTGCTAATGACGGCCGTCTCTTCTCATTCCCATACTGCTAATGACGGCCGTCTCTTCTCATTCCCATACTGCTAATGACGGCCGTCTCTTCTCATTCCCATACTGCTAATGACGGCCGTCTCTTCTCATTCCCATACTGCTAATGAAGGCCGTCTCTTCTCATTCCCATACTGCTAATGACGGCCGTCTCTTCTCATTCCCATACTGCTAATGACGGCCGTCTCTTCTCATTCCCATACTGCTAATGACGGCCGTCTCTTCTCATTCCCATACTGCTAATGACGGCCGTCTCTTATTCCCATACTGCTAATGATGGCCGTCTCTTCTCATTCCCATACTGCTAATGACGGCCGTCTCTTCTCATTCCCATACTGCTAATGACGGCCGTCTCTTCTCATTCCCATACTGCTAATGACGGCCGTCTCTTCTCATTCCCATACTGCTAATGACGGCCGTCTCTTCTCATTCCCATACTGCTAATGACGGCCGTCTCTTCTCATTCCCATACTGCTAATGACGGCCGTCTCTTCTCATTCCCATACTGCTAATGACGGCCGTCTCTTCTCATTCCCATACTGCTAATGACGGCCGTCTCTGCTTGCTGATGTGACTTCCAAGTACAGTGGTGCCTTGGATTAGGAGCATAATTCGTTTCGGGACCGTGCTTGTAATCCAAATCCACTCTTAAACCAAAGCAAAATCACTGAAATGCAGACAATTGGTTCCACCCCCCCAAAATAATGATTTATTATTCTGAATTACATGAAAAACAAATGAAACAAACATTCAGAAACAGCAGGATATGTGATATTATAAGTTACTGTACAGTAATGGAGAGGATGGGAAACACAAGGGCGGACAGAGACTGCAGGGAGCAGGAAGGAATGAGCAGGGCAGATGTGGGCACATACATGCAGCACTCTCTGTCCGGGGAGAGAAGGGTTACAGCTATGAAGAGATTACCCCCACAGTCCTGTCCCCTGATGTAAGCCCCAGCCTAAAGTGGATCTGCTATGATTTGGAAGGTGAGGGAGACTTTCTGGGTCAGAGTACAGGGCTGTAGACCCCGCTATGCAGACCATGCCCCTCCCCCACTCCCCCTCCCACCCAGTACAGGGAGCTCTTACACCAAAGCAATGCTCTTACACCAAGTAACAATTTTGAAAAACTGTGAGCTCTTAAACCAAGTTACTCATAAACCAAGGTACCACTGTAAATCACTTCACACCACTGCTATGAACAAACCTACAGTAGAATTTGCTGAACTGAAATCTAATAAATTAGCCATTGATCGATTTGGTTGGGAAAAGTCTTGTCGCTTTGAGTGTTCAGACCCGGAGAAGTCTTATATGACCTAATAATCCTATACCAGGCTTCACCGACTTCACTGGAACATAAAGTGAATTGACCTTCTAAAGACTAATTTTAATTGTAGTTTCGCTCATGTATAAAGGAAGTTACCTGGAAGACTTAGGTTTCATAAATTGGGAAGATAAAGGTGTAATGTTATAATGTAATATCAGGCTGAGGTGGTTGGACGGTATTACATGCAATCTCCTAAACGACCATCAACAATGATGTCAGTGCTGATAGGGGTCGGGCGTGATGAAAAAGCATCACTAGACCCCTTTGTTTTAGGAGAATTACCACCCATACAAGGCCCTTGTGTATGGGGGGGAGAGAGAACTGATGGCCAAACAATCGTTTAGCTGTAAGTTAAAGGGGTAGTGCGGCGGTAAAGAATTATTTACAGAATAACACACATTACAAAGTTATACAACTTTGTAATGTATGTTATGTCTGTGAATGGCCCCCTTCCCTGTGTTCCCCCACCCCCACCCGTGTACCTGGAAGTGTGGTGCGCTATACTCACCTGTCACGTGCCGACACCCGTCTCCGATCTTCATTCAGTGACGTCTTCTTCGGCCGGCCGGTGAACAGCTCCGTCTGTTTCCGAATGCCGGCCGCCCTCTGCAGCGTCATCCGACGCTCAGCCGCGATTGGCTGAGCATAACTGTGCTCAGCCAATAGCAACTGAGCAGCTGATGACGCGGGCGCGTCATTAGCCACGATTGGCTGAGCATAACTGTGCTCAGCCAATCGCGGCTGAGCACAGTTGTGACACGGCGGAGGGGGGACGGGCGGCAGCAACTCGGCCGTCCGTCCAAAGATGACTTTTGGCACAAGATGGCGGACGGCCCTCGACACGGATCAGGTAATGTATAATGCACCACACACTTCCGGGTACACGGGTGGGAGTGGTGGGACACGGGGAACGGGGCGATTCACAGACATAACATACATTACAAAGTTGTATAACTTTGTAATGTGTGTTATTCTGTGAATAATTTTTTAGCGCCGCACTACCCCTTTAAGGAAAATGTGTGGCACCTTTAGCCGCAGTCGTAGTATATTCCAGAAGCTGTGCAGACCAGTTACCCATAGCAGCATTTAATTTGGTGTTATGGGCAAGTGCTGTACTTCAAAGTGTCACTGTCGTTTACATTTTTTTTTTTTTTTGCAGAAATCAATAGTCCAGGCGATTTTAAGAAACTTTGCAATTGGGTTTATTAGCTGAAAAATGCATTTTTATCATATAAAAGCAGTTTGAAGCTCTCCCCCCCTGTCTTCATGGTTTTCTTATGGAGAGGGGAGGGGTGGAGGGAGATGAGGCACCAAAACAGGACAACAAAAAGTTAATTTACAGCTACATTACCATGCTATCTCCTCTGAAGTCACCACTGACCTCTCTGACCTCTGAATACCGACTTTCACACAGGTCCCTCTTTGTAATCCTTTGTTGTCTGCTCTCTGCTGCAGACTTATCTCCCTCCTCCCCCCTCCATAGGTTACACAGGGCTCAACTGATGTAAAAGTGTTGACATTTCCTGATAATGAGCAGTGGATGAGAGAGAAGAGGGAGGAGGGGGGACCTGGGGAAAGTCTTTTTGAATGCAGATAATAAACCCAATTATAAAGTTTCTTAAAATCCCCTGTACTATTGATTTCAGCAAAAGAAAAACAAAAAAACGACAGTGACATTTTAAGTCTGCATTGGTTTTCATACATGAGGATGACATGGTGAGTGAGAGTTTAGCCATAGTTATATGTAGAGATGAGTGAATATACAGTAATAAAGAAGTAAAGCGCTATGTTATCTGTGTACTCCGCTCATCAGCTGCTGCCGTTTAACTCTGTGCGGCTTTTCCCCAGGTGCCGGAAAAAGATGGATCCAGTCCTGGGAAACTGGGAGAAATTTCCCTAGACTGGATCCAGCTTTTCCCAGCACCTGGGGAGGAGCCGCATGGATCGGCAGTCAGTCTTATGAGTACACAGATAACATAGCGCTTTACTTCTTTATTACTGTATATTCACTCATCTCTAGTTATACGTTTGCACTGAGTTTTTGCACAATGAATGAATAAAAAAAATGAAGCTTGTAGAGTAAAAGAGAAAGAGAACTGCAACTGTCCAGAATGGTGTTCGTTCTGTAGACGAAGAGAAGAACTGAGGTCAGCATACAGACCCTTATGAGGAAAGGGAAATCCAGAATATTCATGGGGATTTCCAGTGTTAGTCTATAGACCAAAATAACCTGCCAGATATCTACATGAGATGCAGAAGGTTTCTGCGATATTAACCCTCCGTGCAATGTCACACTCTGTGATGGAGTCGACATGATTCATATTACCACAAAGGGAAGAGAATAAAGGAGTAAATATTTTTGAATATAAAAGTGCTCAGGGTGTGTGTGATTGTGTCAGGCACTCACCTGCTGCCATCTGGTATAGTGGTAATAATAGGGGGTTTATCCCCTAGATATGCATTGGGCTCATGATTTACTTCTGCAGATAAAAGAACATTTCTTAATAGGTTGCAGGATAGTTTTTTCAGCTTTTTTTGAAGAATATTTTTATATTTTAAAGGGAAATTATCAGCAGGTAAGACGAATCTAACCTGGTGATAGACCCCTATAGTGCCCGGGAAGCTGCCAAGGAAGCGATGTCTCTTACCCTCCAGCTCCACGCCGTACCCATGCTGTTATGAGGTAATCTTCGCCCGGGAGCATTGGCCTTTCCCCACAGCGTCATCCGGTTCCCCTTTAAATTGTAATCCCTGCTCAGTCAGTCAATCATTGGCCACAGCTGTGTCCTTCCCCTGACAGGTGAGTTAAAAAAAATAACATATACTTACCTCCCTGGCTCCCGTGCTGCCATCTTATTACACTGCTCCGGTCCCCGCTCAGCAGGCCTGCTCAGCCAGTCAGGGACATTAGGGGCAGCAGTGTAGACTTACTAAACCTCCTGTGCTGCTCTGTTTTGATAACCTGTTGCCCTTGGTAATGGCCGTCAGGACATCCACTAGATTGGATCATTCATGCTGAGGTAAACTTCAATCTCCTGATCTGTTTCATAAGAACTTGCAGTTGGTTTCATGCAAGCACAGGGGATTGTGGGAAATTGTCTGCACTGTTACATGGCAACAACAGGGTTACAGAACAGATAGAAAATTAGGAGGTTTTTCAGTTCCATGGGGGAGAAAAACAGTACCGTGATGTAAGTTACTTTACTAAAAACAGCACACTTGTTCTCCTTTACATGTACATGTTCACACTACGTATATTTTCGTGCAGTGGAGAGTTCTGATGCACCCGCATCAGAACTGTGTGGCTGCAAAGTGGGATGATCTTTTCAGAGACCGGGTCACGGAATGACCGGTCTCTTACTGTGTGTGCACATGGCCTAAGGGTGCGTTTACACAGACAGATTTATCTGACAGATTTTGGAAGCCAAAGCCAGGAATGGATTTGGAAAGAGGATAGATCCCAGTCTTTCCTTTATGACCTGATCCCTGTTTATAGTCTGTTCCTGGTTTGGGCTTCAAAGATCTGTCAGATAAATCTGTCTGTGTAAACGCACCATAAGGCTGTATACGACGGGCGATCAGCAAGCTGGGCACTCATTTACAGAAGCTTGATGAATCGCACGGCCATTTCAAAGCATTTGTGCGGCCAATAACGATAATTTATATGGCCGCACAAAAGATTTGGTCACCCAAACGAATGAGCATTTGCTTGTTCATCAGATGATCGCTGGTTCTTTTATACCGGATGATTATCAAGTAAAAACACATATAGCGCCATTACCCTCAATTTAGTAGATCAGACAGGCTTCATTTTCGCAAAAAAAAATTTGATGTCACGAAATCAGAGGAGGCTGCAGCACTAGTGACATAGACAGCTCCCCCAGTATAATGTCTATTCTAATGGTGACATATATTAAATAGACATCAGAGGAGGCTGCAGCACTAGTGACACAGACAGCTCCTCTAGTATAATGTCTATTCTAATGGTGACATGTATTAAATAGAAATCAGAGGAGGGTGCAGCACTAGTGACATAGACAGCTCCCCCAGTGTAATGTCTATTCTAATGGTGACATGTATTAAATAGAAATCAGAGGAGGGTGCAGCACTAGTGACATAGACAGCTCCCCCAGTATAATGTCTATTCTAATGGTGACATGTATTAGATAGACATCAGAGGAGGCTGCAGCACTAGTGACACAGATAGCTCCTCTAGTATAATGTCTATTCTAATGGTAACATGAATTAGATAGACATCAGGGGAGGCTGCAGCACTAGTGTCACAGACAGCTTCCCCTAGTGTAATGTCAATTCTAATGCTAACTTCCATTATATGGATATCAGGGGAGGCTTAGCACGCAGCAATGGTTTGTAACTGTGCTGGGACCAGGGCTTGAGCATCCCTGCAGTTCTCGACACAGCCACTATTGGCAACAGAGAGGCCATGCCATCCCTTACTGCTGCCACTCAATTAAAACGTGAAAAAAAAATTCTCTTGAAGTTATATTACAAACAAATTAATTTTATTAAATCAATGTATAAAAAAGTTTCCCTCATTGTCTCTGTATACCTGACTTTTATTTCTATTAGCAACTACAGGTATAAGAAAGAGAAAGGGGTAAAAAAAGGATCAAGACAGGTTATTTTTGAATCAGACATAAATAAATTTACAGGGCAGCTTATTATTATGAGAAATTTCCTCCAATTCCGCCTACAGCAATTTCTCACATACTTTCACTTTAAAACCCTGATCAGAAAGTACCGTGCAGCTTTGAGCGAGCTTCTCCCTAGTAACTAATGATGTCATCTTACTCCTGATTTCCTATTGGCTGATAAGTTTAAGGCAGACTTTCTGTATTCTGGATTTTAGGTAACACTTGTATTTCGAGCTAGGACGGCAGAGATGAGCGGGTTACTACCGGGGCTCCTGCTGGTATACGGAGCTATATCACTCCCTGTAACAGGTACAGCGCACGCTACACAGATCACTGTCACTGCGTCATAATACACTTTTCTCTGTATATATATAATTAGCATTTGTTGTTTATGTATATAAAGGGGTAGTTCAGCAAAAAAAATCTTTCAAATCAACCGGTTACAGAAAGTGCCAAATATTTGTTATTTACTTCTATTAAAAATCTCCAGTCTTCCAGTACTTATCAGCTGCTGTATGTCCTGCAGGAAGAGGTGTATCCTTTCTAGTCTAAAAAGCAGGAGAGGTTTTCTATGAGGATTTGCTGCTGCTCTGGACAGTTCCTGACATGGACAGAGGTGGCAGCAGAGAGTACTGTGTCAGACTGAAGAGAATACACCACTTCCTGCAGGACATACAGCAGCTCATAAGGACTGGAAGACTGGAGATTTTTTTAATAGAAGTAAATACCAAAAATTTGAAGATTTTTTTCCCTCTATTAAACTACCCCTTTAATGAGGACCTGTCCCCCCCCCCCCCCCGCCCCCCCGTCCCGGGGTGACAGGCTCCCGACCCCCCGTTACCGCCCCCTATACTCACCTGATCCCGCCGGGTCCCGCTTCCTGAGCCAGTCGGGTCACGGAGATATGAGCGCCCGAAGCCCGGCGCACGCGCTCACAGGAGAGTCCGATGCCCATAGAGAATGACGGAGCATCAGACTCCCCATTCATTCTCTAGGAGCGTCGGACTCTCCTGTGAGCGCGCGCGCCGGCCTTCGGCCGCTCATATCTCCGTGACCCGACCGGATCAGGAAGCGTGACCCGGCGGGATCAGGTGAGTATAGGGGTCTGTAACGGGGGGTCGGGAGCCTGTCACCCCGTCACTGGGGGTGACAGGTTTCCTTTAAAAACTAAACATGTAGCTTTATTAGTAATGTAACCTTCCGCTACTATGACATCTGAATTGTCTTTTGCACACCAGCGCCACCTAGGGGACACAGTAATATGACGGTGTTTTTTTTTTTTTAGCTACATTAGTGTCACTGCTGTTACAGTAAAGAATCCAGGTTTATGAATAACTTATCCTTTATAGCGGATCATGTTCAGTGTCTTCCCCGCAGGTTACGTTGTGCAGGAGATTTCCGAGTGCGATTATGGAGATGATAAGCAGGAAAGTGCGACATTTCAGTATGCTATTATATTTAATCACGTTTCTGCCGTGGTATATGACAACAAAGAAGATATGTTTTTCCCGTATTCGTCCATCCAGAAAATGAGGGATGTATTGGTGAAATATACCACCCAATTCAACACTAAACCAGACATGCGAAATTATGTGAAATACGAGAAGAAAAGGTGCGAAGAGAACGCAAAGACCTTCTGGAATTCTACCGTGGAAAGAAGAGGTGAGTGGTCATATAGAATACATGCTGATTCCACTGACATGTAATACAGGAGTTGTACACAATGTCTCAGTACACAACTGTCTCAGTTGCCCCTAGCAACCAATCAGATTCCACCTTTCATTTTCCAAAGAGTCTGTGAGGAATGAAAGGTGGAATCTGATTGGTTGCTAGGGGCAACTGAGACAGTTTCACTTTACACCATGTTTGATAAATCTCCCCCATAGTCTTATATCAGTGCATGTATGTCCAGAGTCAGGCTATGTTCACACAACGTAAGTTCAGAAATAATCACGGCCCTTGTTGCCGATTTTAAACAACGGACGTGATTCCTGCTGAACTTACAATGTGCTGCAGCTGAGGGAATCCTGGCCAGAGTGTATACACATACGGGGGGTCGCCGGTCTTATATTAAGCCCAGCCCCCTTTTTCGCGACAGGATTCACTAAGAGGTGTGCGCCTCTTAGTGAATCTGGCCGGGCGCCCGAATCTGCACCCGGCGTACCATTAGGCCGTGCGTTTGGCTCCTGGCATCGCCGATACGTGCAGCCAAAGCATTCATTCAGGCCGGTTGCTAGGGGCGCGACAACGGCGTCCAAAGCAGCCGGACTGCTTCTCATGTTTTTCACCTACTCTGCTCTGCTATTCCATGTTGTAGCAGAGGCCAGGGTGTCACTCCCCTGGCTGATCAGCATAGGTGTTGTGTGTGTGCTCACTGATTGCTGACTGACAGCTGACTCACCAGTAAGCTGTCAGTATCTGGGCAGGACCTGGAGCCTCAGCCCCAATCAAGCCTGAGGCTGGGACTACAGGCTCCATAAGTACCAGCGTTTGTATCGTGTTCCTGCCTGCGATAGTACCCAGCTCCTAGTTTGCTTGACCTAGTGGTTTCCTGCATTTATTCTCTGGTTACCTGACTTTGGCTATTAACCCTTTGACTACCCTTTTGGACACGATTTTGTACTTTGCTGCTCGGTTGGTTTTGACTTGGACTCCTGACTTCCCTTCATTGTGTTGTGTATTGTCTTGTTTTGTTCTGTGTTCCACTCAGTGAGATCAGGGACTGCCGTCCAGTTGTCCGCTGCTATTAGAGCATCTGAGGCAAGCAGGTAGGGGCAGCGGGGCGGGTGCAAGCTTCAGGGCTCACCTGTCCTTGGGTTTCCCTGTCCCTATCCTAACAACTACTTAGGGGGACTTGGTGAGTAGCACCAGCTAGGTTTATGAGCATTTAATATTTTAGCTCTTGGGTGGAATACTCCTTTAATTGGGATCAGGTTTAAGCATCTAATATAATTCTCTCCCTACAGGCAAATGTATAATGGTTGTAGTACTAGCTCCCATCAACACAAATATAGCTACTAGCGTATTTCCTATTTCACTTCAGCATGTATGGGGAAACTACTAGCTGAACTGGTTTCTGAATAAAAGGACTAAGGGCCCTATTACACAGGACGATAATCGTGCGAACAATTGTTATATCGTTCGAATTTAAACGACAATCATTCTGTGTAATTGCAGGCAACGATCGGAAAGTCGTTCGTATGTCGTTGATCGTTGATTTAGAGCTGAACCTAAAATTATCGTTAATCGTTCGCTGTAATTTCACATTCGTTTGCTCAAGTTCCGCATTTGTTCACTAATCGTTCAGTGTAATTGCACATTGTCCATTGTTTTGCTGGGATCAGATGGAGTAAACGACCATAGTAACGATCATAATAACGATTGTAGTAACGATTGTAACTAACAATTATCGTTCTGTGTAATATGGTGAACGATTTCAGGTTAACAATAAACAATCTCATTAGCTATTGTTTATCGTTAGTCGTTAATCGTTAAAAATCGCTCCGTGTAATAGGACCCTAAGTTGCAGCAGTTGGTGAGTGCTCGCTGTTTTTCTTCATCATTCACCATTTCAATTACTTTGTCTAGCTCTCTGCACCTCCGAGCTGCCATTTGTCAGCCTATTCACCCTCACAAGGATTGTCCTAGCTCATGAGTACTTGGAATTGCCCCACTTTGGTGCTAGCTCTTTTTCCTCTTTGGATTTGTTATAACTACTATAATACTGCCTCCTATATACAGGAAAATAACTACAGTGGTGCCTTGGATTACGAGCATAATCCGTTCCGGGACGGGGCTTGTAATCCGAATCCACTCTTACACCAAAGCAAATTCTCCCATAAGAAATCATTGAAATGCAGAGAATTGGTTCCACACCCCAAAAATAATGATTTATTATGCTGAATAACATGTAAAACAGATTAAACAAACATTCAGAAACAGCAGAATCTGTGATATTATAAGTTACTGTACAGTAATGGAGAGGATGGGAAACACAAGGGCGGACAGAGACCGCAGGGAGCAGGAAGGAATGAACAGGGCAGATGTGGGCACAGTATAGCAGCGCTCTCTGTCCGGGGAGAGAGGGGTTACAGCTATGGAGAGATTACCCCCACAGTCCTGTCCTCTGATGTAAGCCCCAGCCTGAAGTGGATTTGCTATGATTTGGAGGGTGAGGGAGACTTCCTGGGTCAGAGTACAGAGCTGTAGACCACGTTATGCAGACCGTGCCCCTCCTACACTCCCCCTCCCACCCAGTACAGGGAGCTCTTACACCAAAGCAATGCTCTTACACCAAGTCACAATTTTGAAAAACTGTGAGCTCTTAAACCAAAACGCTCTTAAACCAAGTTACTCTTAAACCAAGGTACCACTGTACTGTACTAAAATATGCCTCTCATGTACAATTATGTTGATTAGATTAGATAGAAAAAAAACTTCCCTGCCAATATTTTCCTCTCTCTGCAGTAAAACCGTCTATGGAGGTATATTCTCCGGATCAGTTTAATGGGGAAAATCTCCCAGTAATAATCTGCTACGTTTGGGGGTTTTACCCAGAAGACATTGTGGTGGCCTGGATTAAAAATGAAAAGACTGTGGTTAAGAATGAAACTCGGGCCGTACGAGCCGGAGACTGGACCTACCAGATTGTGTTAAAACTAGATCTAAGGGATTCCCTTCCTGGAGACAACTACACATGTCTGGTAGACCACGGAAGCCTTGAGCACCCCATGATGAAGACTTGGAGTAAGTATGAGAAACCTGCCGGCATATATCCAAACCTTCTACTCTATCCTGCTATTTATGCTATATATGCTCAATCCCATATATCAGTGAGCTCAGCTCCTCCTGCTCTACATCACAAGGACAATAGATTAGAAAGCATTTTCATAGTTCCCTATCAAGTGTCACTGTTGTTGTTTTTTTTTTGTTTGTTTGTTTGTTTTTTGCAGAAATCAATAGTCCAGGCGATTTTAAGAAACTTTGTAATTGGGTTTATTAGGCAAATATGCCATTATCTGCATCCTCTCTCTCTCATTCACTGCTCATTATCAGGAAATCTCGACTTTTTTTTTACATCAGTCATGCCCTGTGTAACCTATGGAGAGGGGAGGGGGAGGAGGGAGATTAGTCACCAGCAGAGAACAAAGGATTACACAGCAGGGGGCTGCATGAAAGCTGCTATTCAGAGGTCAGAGAGGTCAGTGCTGACTGTCAGAGGAGATAACCAGGTGATGTAGCTGTAAACTAACTCTTTGTTGTCCTGTTTTGGTGCCTTATCTCCCTCCACCCCTCCCCTCTCCATAGAGAACAATGAAGACAGGGGGGGGAGCTTCAAACTTCTTTTTCATGATAAAAATGCATTTTTCGGCTAATAGACCCAATTACAAAGTTTCTTAAAATCGCCTGGACTATTGATTTCTGAAAAAAAAAATTTTTTTTTAAACAACAGTGACACTTTAAGAGTTAAACCCATATAGCTGCGTGTGTGTTTATCAATATTCTTCTGTTTTCCTGATATAGAATGAGGCCTTTTGACTCTATGATAGTCTCATCCATTCCTTCTCTCTCACACAGAACCTGGTTTGACCTCCGTTCAGATCATTAAGATCAGCGTCTCTGCAGTGATCTTTGCCCTTGGACTGATCAGTGTGATAGCGGGAGCTTTATGCTGGAAGAACGTCAAGAGAAGCGGTAAGAACATGGAGAGATATAATGAATGAGGCTTCCTTCACATCGGCCTCCTAAAGTGCACGTCCACCTTATACACCACGCTGGATGTAGATCGAAGGACGTTCTACATGGCCTGATAGGAGGCAGTGAGATCGGTACTCGTGTACAGAACCTTTATAAGGCTCATATAATAGTGCCGCCAGGCTGTACTGGATTCTTTGTGCTGCCTTTTAAATACATTGTTATTGGCTGCACAAACAGGAGAAATGTACGGCCGATAATTTATATGCTCGCACAAAAGATTGATCAATAATCAATCAATCAATCGTCGGCTGCTCGCTGGTCCTTTTACACAGGCCGATTATTGTTACTTTCCTAATAGAGCGAGGTGGGACGATTTCTATTTTTCAGTGTGGAAAACTGCCTGAAGACCGAACAAAAAGAGAAAGTACCCAGACCGTGCTCGGATTGTTACATAAAATCAAGGTTCTCATATTAGAAATACTGGGGCGCCACCTGGTGGCTGGATAAAACAACTACAGTCCAAGCACAGTACAATCACTATCTCACTAGTAATAACTTTTTCACATCTCCCCCACCTTGTTTTCATGTCCCCTCACAACCACCAAGCTTGTATTATTTATACATCATACAGGACGTAGACCAACGAGAAGTGATACTTTTTTGTGCAAGTGTTTTACATGTCATAGGATTAGTGTAGGCCTTTTCTTAACTTAACTTATCTAATGGAAGGGTAAGGCTGGACACATCTGTATTTTACCTGGACTTACTTCAGCCCTTCAGTAACTCATGGTAAGTTTTCCACCCTAAGTGTGGTGTAGGTGGTGGTCTTCACAGCAGGTAAGCCATGTTGCTTATAGCCCGTGGCTAGCAGAAATGTGAGTTGGCCACGTCATTGTACACAGCAGAGTGTGAATGGTAAGTTATTAGTGTTTTATTACTTGTGCTGCACTTTGTAGTCATACACACTTTGGCAGCACAACAGAGTGTAAATCTACTATAGACACAGAAATTTTGAAAATTCTAGTATTCATCTTAAACATTTTAAAAGCAGCACGATAAGGTAATGTGATAGATGGCAGATGATATTTTTCACCATAGATGCACCAGTTATCTTGATATAGAAATATTGAATATTAAAGGGGAACTCTGGAAAATCCTTTTCATTTCAAATCAATTGGTGTCAGAGAAGATTTGGAAATTACTTCTATTTAAAAATCTTCAGACTTCCAGTACTTTTCAGCTGCTGTATGTCCAGCAGGAAGTGGTGTGTTCTTTCCAGTCTCACACAGTGCTCTCTGCTGCCACCCCTGTCCATGTCAGGAACTGTCCAGAGCTGGAGAGGTTTTCTATGGGGATTGGCAGCTGCTCTGGACAGTTCCTGGCATGGAAAGAGGTGGCAGCAGAGAGCACTGTGTCAGACTTGAAAGAATACAGCACTTCCTGCAGGACATACAGCAGCTAATAAGTACTGGAAGACTGGAGATTATTAAACATAAGTAATTTACAAATCCATATAACTTTTTTTTTTAAACCAGTTGATTAGAAGGAAAAACATTTTTGCTAGAGTTCCCCTTTAATGGCTTAATTGTCTGTCTGGCATCTACAACCAGTGTTACCTATTTCCAGAAGACACAGAGATACTTATATTATTTGCACCATCTGCACTATTGTTGTACAACTGGACAATTGAGGAGGATTCACAGTGGGTTTTCTGTTCCTGTCTTGTAGATGACCGTCCCTTCTTCCCCACCATCTCCCGTCCTTGGCGTCTCATCTTTGCACCATGTTTGCCTCATTCACTAGTTTCCCTATACAGAATGGGGTCCATCACTAGTCACTCCACATCCTCACTGGCTTCCCGTGACTCACAGCTACTCATGGAAGAAGAGAGGGATCTTGGGGAAGACAGTGAGACAGACTCTATAGACGGGGAGCTGTTAGTAGAGGAACACTCAAGTATCCGCATCTGGTTCACTTATAGACACCCGGACATCTGCTTTAAAGGGATATTCCACTCACATGTGACTTTTCATATGTTGCTGCCCAAGGTGAGACTAACAATTTATTCCATACCTGTTCTTATGTATTCAGTCTCCTTACCCCAGTTCTCTGCTGAAGACACAAAAATCTGTGTGTGAGCTTTTCTCTCTGTCTCCCCCTCCCTTCTGAAACAGCTAACAAGTCTCTATCTGCAACATTGTAGCAACTTTGTAATACAGGGAGGATTAATCACAACAAGTTCATTAGCAACTTGACCTCAGATTAACCCTCCCAGCATTACACAGTTGCAGATAAAGCCTGCCAGGGACTTGCTTACATCAGTTGTCTCAGAAGGGAGGCGGCGGAGAGGAAGAAAAAAGCTCACACACAGATTTTTGGGACTTCAGCAGAAAACAGCAGCAGCTCAGAATTGGGGAAGGAAGACTGAGTAGATAACAAGTATGGAAGGTATTGTTAGTCTCATCAGGGGCAGCAACATATCAAGAGTTATGTTTGAGTGGAATACCCCTTTAACATTTCCCCATATATCTGCGCATAAGATCTCCATTACAACTTAGCGTTTCCTCTGTTTCAATGAGCGACATCTGAGAATTCTGTTATAGTGCACTACGTACATATGTGTCTGTGTTGTATATGTAATATCTGTATGTATATGTAATGTCTGTATGTATATATGTATGTAACTGTCTTTATGTCAATGTCTACCTTTGTATATTTGTGACTTTGTGTGCATTCTTTAAACATATCACATATATGTGTCTGTGTTATATATGTAATGTCTGTATGTATATGTAATGTCTGTATGTATATATGTAACTGTCTTTATGTCAATGTTTAACTACCTTTGTATATTTGTGACTGTGTGCATTCTATAAACATATCACATATATGTGTCTGTGTTATATATGTAATGTCTGTATGTATATGTTACTGTCTTTTTGTATAACTTTATATATTTGTCTTGTCTTGTATGTGTCACTTTGCTTTCTATAATCATATCACATAGAAGTGTCTGTCTTGTCCTTATACATCTGTCAGAACCTCAGCTCTCTCTGCACCTCAGGAGCTGTGCTCTTCCTCAGCTCAGATCACCGCTCTCTTTCTTTCTTGACGTCATAGACCATACCCAGACATGATAGTTACCTACATCACAAAAAGACAAAAATGGCTGCACTCGATTGTCAGAGTAAAATCAGGACTGTTGTCCAGCAGGACAGACCTGGCACAGAGGGACGACCAGCAGGACAGTTATAGTACAGGGAAAACATATAGATGGGCATGGTGGAGGAGAGTACAGTATAATTTAAAAGGCCAGTACTACCCTTTTAGTTTAAATTGGAGCCCATAAAACTGTATTTCCCAATGGCCCATACAGATCTATGGATTCAGTTGTTCTGTCTGAACACGATCCTGGGAAAGCACCTGATCCCCCGGACCTAAGCTTTATATACAGCTTTTACTGACAATCTGCAGAGTTTACACTACATCCGGCTATATCATAGGATCTAGAAGTCCTAGAGATTTAGAGTCACAGCATGTAGGCCGTGTTTACACACATTGGAGATTCATTGCGGTACTGGAGCGTCTTTATAGGAATAATGGAGTACTGCAATGAAAATGCAATGTGTGAACACAGCCGTGGGGTATAAGCTGTTCTGAGAAAACCACTCTACTACTTCTTATTGGGAACCGACATGATGCAGGTACAAACCCCAATGCAACTGCACCGAAACCTGATTGTGAGTTTTCATCCTAAAAGACAATACTAACCAGGACCGTATTTACCACTAGGCACCCATGGTCCGGTGCAGGGGGAAGAAAAATTTTTATTTTCATTTTTTTTTTAGTCTCTCACCTCCTTTTCTGACTTTTTTATTTTGTGTGTGTGTGTGTGTGTGTGTGGTGGGGGGGTATCGGTCAGGTCTGGTGTGGCGGTGTTATCCAGTCACAGTATAACGGTATTGGTCAGGTCTGGTATAGTGGTGTTATCCAGTCACAGTATGGCGGTATTGGTCAGGTCTGGTGTGGCGGTGTTATCCAGTCACAGTATAACGGTATTGGTCAGGTCTGGTGTGGCAGTGTTATCCAGTCACAGTATGGCGGTATTGGTCAGGTCTGGTATGGCAGTGTTATCCAGTCACAGTATGGCGGTATTGGTCAGGTCTGGTATGGCAGTGTTATCCAGTCACAGTATGGCGGTATTGGTCAGGTCTGGTATGGCAGTGTTATCCAGTCACAATGTGGCGGTATTGGTCAGGTCTGGTGTGGCGGTCTTATTTGGTATGGTATGACAGTGTTATCCAGTCACAGTATGGCAGTATTGGTAAGGTCTGGTGTGGCGGTGTTATCCAGTCACAGTATGGCGGTATTGGTAAGGTCTGGTGTGGCGGTGTTATCCAGTCACAGTATGGCGGTATTGGTCAGGTCTGGTATGACAGTGTTATCCAGCACAGTATGGCGGTATTGGTCAGGTCTGGTAGGGCAGTGTTATCCAGTCACAATGTGGCGGTATTGGTCAGGTCTGGTGTGGCGGTCTTATTTGGTATGGTATGACAGTGTTATCCAGTCACAGTATGGCGGTATTGGTAAGGTCTGGTGTGGCAGTGTTATCCAGTCACAGTATGGCGGTATTGGTCAGGTCTGGTGTGGCAGTGTTATCCAGTCACAGTATGTCGGTATTGGTCATGTCTGGTATGGCGGTGTTATCCAGTCACAGTATGGCGGTATTGGTAAGGTCTGGTGTGGCAGTGTTATCCAGTCACAGTATGTCGGTATTGGTCATGTCTGGTATGGCGGTGTTATCCAGTCACAGTATGGCGGTATTGGTCAGGTCTGGTATGATGGTGCTATCCAGTCACAGTATGGCGGTATTGGTCAGGTGTGGTATGGCGGTGTTATCCAGTCACAGTATGGTGATATTGGTCAGGTCTGGTATGATGGTGCTATCCAGTCACAGTATGGCGGTATTGGTCAGGTCTGGTATGGCGGTGTTATCCAGTCACAGTATGGTGGTATTGGTCAGGTCTGGTGTGGCAGTGTTACCCAGTCACAGTATGGCGGTATTGGTCAGGTGTGGTGTGGCAGTGTTATTCAGTCACAGTATGGTGGTATTGGTCAGGTCTGGTATGGCAGTGTTATCCAGTCACAGTATGGTGGTATAGGTCAGGTCTGGTATGGCGGTGTTATCCAGTCACAGTATGGTGGTATTGGTCAGGTCTGGTATGGCAGTGTTATCCAGTCACAGTATGGTGGTATTGGTCAGGTCTGGTGTTGCGGTGGTAAATGTGATGCCTGGAGCTTTTACCTACCAATCTATTAATCCTGTGATGGGGCATCTTCAAGTTTAGTGCCCAGGGCAGCAGCAGCTGTTAATACGGCCCTGATACTAACCCTAAATGGGGATAAGAAGCAACAACCTGAGAAGAAACCATTGAAAAATGACACTGTACATACATAGCGGTGGGGGTGCAGCCTGTTATATATATTCAGAAAGATGATAGGTGAGAGGAGAAAGTGCTTGCAGGGTTGAAGAGAAGATAGACATAGATTGGTGAGTAAGAGAGGTCTGAGGGTCGGAACCTTCCAAAGAGCATTCAAGACTTGTGTTGAGTGGAGTTTGCGAATTGTTCAGGTTCGGCAGCGTTACCCAAACGTTCGTCACTGAACTCTCGGCATCTGTAGAAATCTACGACTGCCAGAAAAGCATGGAGACAGTCCAGGGCCTATGGCTCCATCCTTGTTTTCCAGGATTCCCAGTCAAATGCCGAATGTTGGCGAACCGGGGCAGTTCTGCTCAACGCTCTTCAAGACAATTGGGGGCAACCCAAAGGGAAACCTTATGTAAGTGATGGAGAAGATGGGGGGAAGAGTATAAGGATAGATGAAGGCCGATGAGAAGGTAAAACAGAGTAATGGGAAATGGATTCCTAATGAGTGGGTCACCATTATAGAGACTGGTGAGAAGGAAGAGCTGATGGGGAGCACTGGGATGGATAGATGAGTCTGACAACAATATTTCTCATAAACTGAAGTGAAGAAAGTCTTGTTACTATTCATTTTTGCTGGATGGTCATTATTGTATAAATAGCTGCCATACTGCAGAAGCTTTATACTGTAATACGCTCTTCATTGGGGTCTTTCCATCTTCCGTAGGTTACACTCCCATCCCAGGATACAATGATACAAACTGAGGCTCCATGATGTAAGTAAAAAAGCAAAACATATCATATATATATATATATATATATATATATATATATATTGCTGGAGTATGGAGGGTTAATGCTGGACACTGACAAGGAGATTCCTGTTTTCCTGGATATTTTCTCTTTTATTTTACAGATTCTGTTGGGATTGAGGAAGATCTCCGCCCAGACCCCTCCGCACCTTCCGCAGTGAGAGTGCTTGTATACAGACCCCTCCGCACCCTCTGCAGTGACAGTGCTTGTATACAGACCCCTCCGCACCCTCTGCAGTGACAGTGCTTGTATACAGACCCCTCCGCACCCTCCGCAGTGACAGTGCTTGTATACAGACCCCTCCGCACCCTCCACAGTGACAGTGCTTGTATACAGACCCCTCCGCACCCTCCGCAGTGAGAGTGCTTGTATACAGACCCCTCCGCACCCTCCGCAGTGAGAGTGCTTGTATACAGACCCCTCCGCACCCTCTGCAGTGACAGTGCTTGTATACAGACCCCTCCGCACCCTCCACAGTGACAGTGCTTGTATACAGACCCCTCTGCACCCTCCGCAGTGACAGTGCTTGTACACAGACCCCTCCGCAGTGACAGTGCTTGTACACAGACCCCTCCGCAGTGACAGTGCTTGTATACAGACCCCTCCGCAGTGACAGTGCTTGTACACAGACCCCTCCGCAGTGACAGTGCTTGTATACAGACCCCTCCGCAGTGACAGTGCTTGTACACAGACCCCTCCGCAGTGACAGTGCTTGTACACAGACCCCTCCGCAGTGACAGTGCTTGTATACAGACCCCTCCGCAGTGACAGTGCTTGTACACAGACCCCTCCGCAGTGACAGTGCTTGTATACAGACCCCTCCACACCCTCCGCAGTGACAGTGCTTGTATACAGACCCCTTCGCACCCTCCGCAGTGACAGTGCTTGTATACAGACCCCTCCGCAGTGACAGTGCTTGTATACAGACCCCTCCGCACCCTCCGCAGTGACAGTGCTTGTATACAGACCCCTCCGCAGTGACAGTGCTTGTATACAGACCCCTCCGCACCCTCCGCAGTGACAGAGCTTGTATACAGACCCCTTCATAGTGACAGTGCCTGTATACAGACCCCTCCACAGTGACAGTGCTTGTATACAGACCCCTCCGCACCCTCCGCAGTGACAGTGCTTGTATACAGACCCCTCCACAGTGACAGTGCTTGTATACAGACCCCTCCGCACACTCTGCAGTGACAGTGCTTGTATACAGACCCCTCCGCAGTGACAGTGCTTGTATACAGACCCCTCCGCACCCTCTGCAGTGACAGTGCTTGTATACAGACCCCTCCGCAGTGACAGTGCTTGTATACAGACCCCTCCGCACCCTCCGCAGTGACAGTGCTTGTATACAGACCCCTCCGCAGTGACAGTGCTTGTATACAGACCCCTCCACACCCTCCGCAGTGCAGTGCTTGTATACAGACCCCTCCGCAGTGACAGTGCTTGTATACAGACCCCTCCGCACCCTCCACAGTGACAGTGCTTGTATACAGACCCCCCGCACCCTCCGCAGTGACAGTGCTTGTATACAGACCCCTCCGCAGTGACAGTGCTTGTATACAGACCCCTCCGCACCCTCCGCAGTGACAGTGCTTGTATACAGACCCCTCCGCACCCTCCGCAGTGACAGAGCTTGTATACAGACCCCCCGCACCCTCCGCAGTGACAGTGCTTGTATACAGACCCCTCCGCAGTGACAGTGCTTGTATACAGACCCCTCCGCACCCTCCGCAGTGACAGTGCTTGTATACAGACCCCTCCGCACCCTCCGCAGTGACAGTGCTTGTATACAGACCCCTCCGCACCCTCCACAGTGACAGTGCTTGTATACAGACCCCCCGCACCCTCCGCAGTGACAGTGCTTGTATACAGACCCCTCCGCCGTGACAGTGCCTGTATACAGACCCCTCTGTGGATACGTAACCCTTACGAGCCGTCACCCTTCAGGGCGCATTGGGCACCATACAAGGACCATTCTGTGCAGTTTGTGTCTACATGCATTTCTTTCAGGACTATTGTTTGTAAAGAAGATGTGTTTATGTTGTTTTTATATTGTTTTTCACTTAAATCAGTGATGAAAACTCCACATAAATGTGCAATGTCTCTTCATTATACAAGTAACTTATGAACTTAGGATTCTTTACTTTGTGGTGGAAAAACCAACGCTAAATCAGTGCTGTAATTTATATAAGCTTTTTCCCAGACATGTCAAAAGTTTAGATCGCACCAGGTCTCAATTCTGAGACCTACCGTGATTGTGAATTATAGCCGGACGAAGCGCATGGCAGCACACTTCACTCCCCAGCAGGCCGTCTATTCTGACAGATTATAAGAGACGACTCCAGTATAAGTCTATGGACCCCGACTTCTGTAATCAGACAAATCAGGCGGCTGGCCAGAGAATGAAGTGTGCTGCTGTGTGCTTCACCTAGCTTAAACACAAAATATCAGTGGGTCTCCTGACTTAGACCAAGTGCAATCGAAACATGCAACATGTCAAAGGTTTATATAAATGATAAAAACTCTTCCAAGGTACTGATGGTGCCGGCATCCCCACTGATCACCACTTTCTGGTCTCCATGTTGACACAGGAAATGCCCGCAGTGATGCCCCTCCCCCCCAGTCAGTGATTGGCTGAGCAGGCATTCCCTTTTGCTGAGACAGAGACCTAAAAGTGATAATCAGCAGAGACCTCGGCATCACTGGAATAAGAAAATATTAAAATTGTAAATAGGATATGTCTCACGATTAGTTTCTAATAGAACCCTGAATAATTCCCAGAAACCCTGTACATATCTTGGATTGGCATACAGACCATCTTTCAGATTTCAGTTCCATACACTAATAATAATAATAATAAATTTATTTGTATAGGGCCAACAGATTTCGCAGCGCTTTTTTTTTCTATGCATACAGTACAGAGGTACATAATACACAGTTAAATTAGAATAAATAAAAACAACATAAATAAAAATAACATAAAAATAAAAAGTATAAACGAGACCTGCTCATTGGAGCTTACAGACTATAATTTGGGTAGATACCAGGCATAAGTGCTTTATTTGTCCATGGTCCAGCCAGGGCCGATTCTAGCTTTTCTGCTGCCTCAGGCGAAAATTTAAATGGCGCCCCCCCCACCCCCCCCACCCCCCAAGAACAACAAGTCTTTCTTGTGTCATTGTTGACCGTAGATATGACGTAATAAGCGGAGCTCTTACACCAAAACACTCTTAAAACCAAGTTACTCTTAAACCAAGGTACCACTGTGTATATATATATATATATATCAGCAGTAAATATACCAAATGCATAACCACACCACAGCAGTGAATATAACCATGTGGTACATGGTTATATTCACCAAGTGCAAATTCGTTGCGCTGGCTACAGGGCACAGCTCTATGAGGTTTGCTGTACTTCTGCTGAATGCCTCAAGCAAAGAGCAAAAGGTGGCACCAGATTTTGACACACAGCCTGGATTGTCTGGCAAAATCTACTGGTGTTGCAAATCGTCACATTTGTCCATTTACACAGAAAGATTATCTGACAGATTATCTGCCAAAGATTTGAAGCCAAAGCCAGGAATGGATTTAAAAAGAGGAGAAATTTCAGGTTTTCCTATATGACCTGACTTCTACTTATAGTCTGTGGCTTCAAATCTTTGGCAGATAGTCTTTCTGTGTAAATGACCCCTTAGGGTCCATTTACACAGAAAGATTATCTGACAAAGATTTGAAGCCAAAGCCAGAAACAGACTATAAACAGGGAACAGGTAATAAAGGAAAGCTTGCGATTTTTTTCCTCTTTTCAAATCCATTCCTGGCTTTGGCTTCAAATCTTTGGCAGATAATCTGTCAGATAATCTTTCTGTGTAAATGGACCCTTAGGGACTGATAAAGGTGGACCAAGGGCAGGTAAGTATCATTTTATTTTGTTTACATTTTTTAATACTTTCATTCTGCACTACTTCAGATAGAAGATTCTTACTTTTAATGAAAAAGGGTCAACAAGGGTTCTTGGGGGTATTTTATTTCAATAAAGAGCTTTGCTAAATTGTTTTTCTTCTTACTTATGTTTGGCTTAGTAGTGGAAGCCGCCTAATAGATGGCATCCATTAGTAAGCTAGGGCTTTGTGTTGGCTATTATAAGTGCTGACACTAACCCCCATGCTTATTACCTTTAGTACCTACTGTCACCAGGGGTACTTGGAAGAACCAGATACTGTCTGGCCTGGAACGCCAGAAAATGATGATCCAGGACTAGGCAGCAACAGGCTGGCGTTATTAGGCTGGCAATAACTAAAATAAATGGCGCTTGCCTCTGATAGTGTCAGGCTGCTGCTGCTTGGTTTTGTATCTGTCTGGTTATGGAAAATAGGGGAGACCCTATCCATTAGTTTATTAAATAAATAAAATGTGTGGGGTCCCCCTCATTTTCCATAACCAACCAAGCTGCAGCAGCCTGACACTATCAGGAAGGCAGGGGCCATTTATGTTTGTACACTGCTACCCTGATAGTGTCAGGATGCTGTTGGCTGGTTCTGTATCTGACTGGTTATGGAAACTGAAGGGGCGAAAGCATGCATTAGTTTATCAAATAAGTAAATAAAAATACATAGGGTCCCCCTCATTTTCCATAACCAGCCAGATACAAAATCAAGCAGCAGCAACCTGACGCTATCAGTGTGGCAGGGGCCATTTATTTTGGCCATTGTCACCATGATAGTGTCAGGCTACTGTTGCTTGGTTCTGTATCTGACTGGTTATAGAAAATAAGGGGGCCCATGAATGTTTTATTAAATAAATAAATAAATAAATAAATCGAAAAAAAAAATGCGTGGGGTCCCCCTCATTTTCCATAACCAGCCAGATACAAAACCAAGCAACAGCAGCCGGACGCTATCAGGGTGGCAGGGGCCATTTATTTTGGCCACTGCCAACCTAATAACACCAGCCTGCTGCCGCCCAGTCCAGGAGCGCCATTTTCTGGTGCTCCAGGCCTGACGGTATCTGGCTCTTCCCGGTACCCCTGGTGGTGGTGGGTACCGGGGTAATAAGCGTGGGGAGTTAGTGTTAGCCCTTTTACTGGCTAACGCTAAGCCTGGCTTAGTAATGGACGCCATCTATTAGATGGCTTCCACTACCAAGCCAAAAATAAGTAAAAAAAAAAAAATAAAACAATTTCAAAAAGCTCTTTATTGAAATAAAACTCCCCAGAGACACCTCGTTGACCCTTTTATTAAATAAAAAATGTAAAAATATTCTTTCGAAGTAGTCCAGTCTGTACCTGTTAAAAAAAAAAAAAAAAAAAGAAGTGAAAAAGCAGCAAACAAAGGCCCTGGCAGCATTAAGTCTATTGTCATTATGAGGAGGTCTCTGCAGAGGCCCTGACCACCTCAATGCAGAGACCTCCTCATAATGACAATAGACTGCCAACCCGGAAAAAACTAACAGATCCCCCCACAACCCACCCCCGCACCTCCGCACCTCTGCAAGCCGCCCGCCACCCATCCAAACCCCTTCCCACCCCAGGAACTTACCAAGTCGCACGGCAACCTCTCCTCCGCAGACGAAGACCCGAACTGCACTTCTTCTTCCTGGACACGTCTCGTGACCTCAGCTGAGTAGCGCCGCAGCGGACGTCCGTGGCGCAGGCACTTAACCAATCAGAAGGAGGAAGCCGGGTCACGTGACGGGTGACGTCGGAATGGCCGGCCCGACGGTACGACGAGGAGACGCCGGTGGTGATCGTGAGCAGCGCGACTCGCGAGGTCTGGTGAGCCTGTGCTGTGGCTGTCATTTTAGCTAAGTTAAACTTAGCTAAAATGACAGCGGCGGGGAAAATCTTGCCGCCCCCTGCAGGGGCGCAAAATCTGCCGCCTGAGGCGGAATACTCATTCCGCCTCATGGCAGAAGCGGGCCTGGGTCCAGCCATTGTACTGTTTCTGTAACCGGGTAATACTGTATTATGGATTTGCTGACCATGTGACTTGAAGAATGTGAGTTATACGAAACCTATGTTACAGATTGAGGGACTGAATTTGAGGGGTGTATTTATATATCTTCAATGTATAGAAGATCAAAAAGTTCTGGTGTGGCCCCACAGAGCCCTGAGATTGCATGACAGATTGATCAGAGCAGCAACATCCACAGACGGGTGTGTGTATGGGGCCATGGAAATGAATGGGTGGGGCAGCTTTGTGCACTGAGGGGGGTAGCCCCGCCCCCAGTGCACCAAACCACCTCATTTACATAACCATAATCTCCCACATGTCAATTCTTTGGGTGGACAGTGGAATCCACCTGAGCATATATTGGAGTCTATGGGACCGTCGGAAATTCAAGAAGGGTGAGCAGCAGAATCTGCAGGAAGTTCTCTGCACGAATTCCATAGTGTGAGAAATATAGGCTGGGTCACAGAACGGCCGGTGTTAGTGAAGATCATTCTGGCCGGTACTGCAGTACAGTGCAGCACAATATGAGTTTAGTATTAATCATGGCCGTTGTTGCAAATCGGCAACGAAACAACGGCTGTGATTAATACTAAACTTACGTTGTGCGCACATAGCCTTACACCGATAATAATTTTTTTGCCCGTACACAGCCGTTCTTTGGCCGATCAGTGACCTCTTTTACACATGACGATAAGAGGAGAAGTCTCGCTTTATGGTAATGATTTCCTTGCATCCTTTTGTTGTGGCCTAAAATAAAAGTGACTCATGTATAATCAGCACTAACATAATAATCAATCATTGCTTGTAATTGCGGATTAGGCAACGTCTCATGTAGTTTCATCTGATCAGAAAGTACCGTACGGCTCCGGATCAGGTTCTCCCTAGTAACTAATCATGTCATCTTACTCCTTATTTCCCATTGTCCGGCAGCAATAGGGCAGACTATCTATGTTCTAGATTTTAGCTTACACTGACATACGGACTAGGACGGCTGAGATGAGCGGGTTACTACTGGGGCTCCTGCTGGTATACGGTGCTATATCTCTCCCTGTAACAGGTACAGCGCACGCTACACAGATCACTGTCATAGGCCATGTTCACATGGCGTAAGAGACCGGCCGTTCCGCAACCCGGCCGGATGATCTTTCAGCCTGGAGCCGCTTGCTCCATAGTGTGCACTGATAGAGCTTTCTGCGGTGTCAGTTGTTTGTGGCGCCGCTAGGGGTCCCGGCCAGAACGTATACTTTGTGTATACGCTCCGGCCGGGTCCCTATAGACAGCAAGCTAACGTATTTTTTCATATTAACTACGGCCGTTGTGTGAACATAACCATGGACTGTAATGGACTTTACTTTCTTTATCTCTCTCACTCTCCATTTCTCTCTTCATGTATGAGCTTACATTAGAAACACGTCGCTGTATTAGTAACACAATCTTCCACTATTATGTTCTGCATTGGCTTTTGCACACCAGTGCCACCTAGAGGACACAGTGACATGAAAATTAAAGCCAATGCTACAATATCTGATATTGATTAATAGCTCTTTTGCTTTATAGCGGATGATGCTTATGCTCCATATAAGTTTACGATGCTTTGCTTGTGACGTGTCTTTATGGCAGGTTACGTTATCCAGGAGATTTCGTTGTGCAGTTACGGAGAGGATGGGCGAGGAAATGTGACATTTCATTATGATATTATATTTAATCACGTTCCTGCGCTGGGATATAACAACTCTATAGAACAGTTTTTCACTCATAAGACCATCAATGAAACAAAAATAGTAGTGGACCCTTATACTGAGGAATTCAACAATAAAACGGACATGTTATATTATGTGAAATCTGAGGAGAAAAGATGCAAAGAGAACATGAAGGCGTTCTGGAATGGGACGGTGAAGAGAAGAGGTGAGTTATAATAATCCAGCTAAAAGAATACAAGAATATAACTACTATAATACTGCTCCTATATACAAGAATATAACTACTATAATACTGCTCCCTATATACAAGCATATAACTACTATAATACTGCTCCTATATACAGGGATATAACTACTATAATACTGCTCCTATATACAAGAATATAGCTACTATAATACTGCTCCTATATACAGGAATATAACTACTATAATACTGCTCCTATATACAGGAATATAACTACTATAATACTGCTCCTATATACAAGAATATAACTACTATAATACTGCTCCTATATACAAGAATATACTGTAACTACTATAATACTGCTCCTATATACAAGAATATAGCTACTATAATACTGCTCCTATATACAAGAATATAACTACTATAATACTGCTCCCAATATACAGGGATATAACTACTATAATACTGCTCCTATATACACGAATATAACTACTATAATGCATAAGCGGGTAGACAAAATCCAATGCACTCACCAGTGATATCGGTCTTCAAAGGTTTATTCAGTACAGATCACCATCGGGAGGGGGGAAGGTGGAACAGGTGCGGGAGCAAAGAGCAAACAACAGTTTCACGCCGCAGCGCTTTGTCAAGTCTGATACGTCACTGCCGGGATAGGCGGATCTTATATATCAGTCGGATCACCTGACACAATATACAGGTGCAACACAAGTGAGAAAAATAATGAAAAACAAATGATAAATAATAATAGAAATGCTATTCTTACAGGAAAACGCTCCAATCATTTCTCTCGTTCAGTCCGTTAGGACCGGTGGCATCTAGTTCAGCGATCCATATCGCCTCCTTTCTAAGGAGTCTCTGATGCCTATCACCTTCCCTATTATCAGGATCTACCCTCTCAAGCCCCAAGAATCGTAAGCATGTGGTGTCGCCTGCATGTGTCTTCACTACGTGATCAATGAGGCGGGGGACACCTTTCCCTGTTCTCACAGAGTAGGCGTGCTCTTTATACCGTGTCCACATAGGTCTTTTGGTTTTGCCTATGTAGAATTTGTCACAAGGACAAACAATGGCATACACAATAAATGTGGATCTGCAAGTAATCAGGTTATTAATCTGACAAATTTTGCCATTGAGGGTTATGGAGTCTACCGGCATAAGCTGGGGGCAGTAGTTACATGTGCCGCATCGTTTGTTGCCTTTAATTGGGGCTCTAGTGAGCCAGTTGCTATTGGCCTTCTTTTGCCTTTGGTTGATATTCATATTGAGAAGATCACCAAGGGTGCGATTCCTGCGGAAAGTGATTAGGGGGCCAACAGATGCAATGTCACCTATGTCTTCATCATGTTCGAGTATGTGCCAATATTTATGTATACTTTTTGCTATGATATTGTTAAGGGGTGAATTCTGAAACGCAAATGTAAATCTTTTACTTTGGCTATTTTCTCTGGGTATTGAGGCCAGGAGGTTAGTTCTGTCTAGAGTGTCAGCTTTTGTTCTAGCCTTTTGTATCACTTGTGTGGGATATTCCCTAGCTAGTAACCTTTGTTCAAGTTCTGAGGCTTGTTTGGTGTATGTCTCTATGGTGTTATTAACCCTTTTTAGGCGTAACATTTGGCCGAACGGAATTGAGTTTTTAACCTGAGTTGGATGGGAACTGGCATAGTGTAGAATAGCATTGCAAGCTGTATGTTTTCTGAAGACTGATGTCTTCAGTCTTTCATCTATGACGTCTACTTGGACGTCGAGAAATTCCAAGGATTTTCCCCCTATTTTGTAGGTGAATAGCATGTTAACCCCATTTTTATTATTAAGAAAATCCACAAACTCGATGAACTCTTTCTCCTCGCCCTCCCATACTATGAACATGTCATCGACATATCTGAAGTATGTTTTGATGTGTCCAATAAATGGATTACGAGTGTTGAAAACCAAATCGTTTTCCAACTTAGCCAGAAAAAGATTGGCGTACGTACAGGAGACCGGCGTGCCCATGGCTGTGCCGATCTCCTGTACGTACCACCGATCTTCAAACATAAACACATTGTTCTGTAAAATAAATTTAAGGGCCTCCTTGACAAAATTGTTATATTCAGGACTTTGGTCACATCTGGCGACAAACCATTCGATCGCCTCTACACCCGCATCATGAGGGATGCGGGTGTAGAGGCTCTCAACATCAATGGACACAAGTATAGACTTTTCAGTAAGATGTACCGATTCTAATGCAGTAATAAAATCACCTGAGTCCTTAAGGTACCCTGGGGTTTCAACTAGCAAGGGTCTCAAGGACCAGTCCAGAAACTGTGAGAGGTACTCAGTGGTAGAGCCAATAGCTGACACGATAGGGCGCCCAGGTGGTCTATCCAAGTCCTTATGGACTTTAGGAAGGAAATACCACCTGGGCGCCCGAGGTGCCAGTGGCAGCAGTTTTTCTGCGAGTCGTTTGTCAACAGCTCCTGTGCTACTGTGTTTGTGAAGTAGACCGCGTAGTTGCTCTTGTATCCTGGGCAGAGGATTTTTCTTAAGTAAGGCATACGTGGTGCGGTCTTGAAGTTGCCTGTTGGCTTCTTCACTGTAATAGGAGCGTGACATGACGACAGTAGCCCCTCCTTTATCCGCCCTTTTTATTATTAAGTTAGGGTGGCTTTTGAGCCATTTCAAGGCTCTATATTCGGAGGACGTCAAGTTCCTGACGGGCTTGGGGTAAAGGAGGGCTTTGACATCCTGAGTCACGAATTTCTGAAAGGTATCGATTGGACCACCTGGTGTGACCTGGGGGCAATAAGTGGATTTATTTCCCCCTCTGAAGGGTATCTGGAGATCAGGTCTGTCCATAGTTGATGGTGGAGGTGCGTCTGCCAAGATGCGAGTACATTCAGCTTCTTGTCTGCTGAAGTGAGCAGGTACTTGGAAGCCTAAAGGTCCAACAGTACAGCGTGTCATAGAGGCTTCTTGTTGCTGGTTAGTTCCTTTATTAGAAAAATGTTTGGCCAGGTTGATTTTACGGACACCTTTGAAGATGTCGATGTCAAACGTGGTAGGTGAGAATTTTTCCGTTAGTCCAAAATTAAGACCTTTAGCAAGGAGTTGGGTACAGTCTTCTGATAATGGGGTCCCCGAGATATTCACGACATTGGGGGCATCGTTTAGCGTCTCCATGACACTCTCCTGATTACTTGCAGATCCACATTTATTGTGTATGCCATTGTTTGTCCATGTGACAAATTCTACATAGGCAAAACCAAAAGACCTATGTGGACACGGTATAAAGAGCACGCCTACTCTGTGAGAACAGGGAAAGGTGTCCCCCGCCTCATTGATCACGTAGTGAAGACACATGCAGGCGACACCACATGCTTACGATTCTTGGGGCTTGAGAGGGTAGATCCTGATAATAGGGAAGGTGATAGGCATCAGAGACTCCTTAGAAAGGAGGCGATATGGATCGCTGAACTAGATGCCACCGGTCCTAACGGACTGAACGAGAGAAATGATTGGAGCGTTTTCCTGTAAGAATAGCATTTCTATTATTATTTATCATTTGTTTTTCATTATTTTTCTCACTTGTGTTGCACCTGTATATTGTGTCAGGTGATCCGACTGATATATAAGATCCGCCTATCCCGGCAGTGACGTATCAGACTTGACAAAGCGCTGCGGCGTGAAACTGTTGTTTGCTCTTTGCTCCCGCACCTGTTCCACCTTCCCCCCTCCCGATGGTGATCTGTACTGAATAAACCTTTGAAGACCGATATCACTGGTGAGTGCATTGGATTTTGTCTACCCGCTTATGCCATATACAGTCTCCTTTTCTCCAGCTGCACCACCACGATAGGTCTCATCCACAGGACTAGTCTCCATACCTATCCATCAGTAAGCCTTTATACACCTGTAGTGCGGGCTCTGCTCTCTGTATACTCCTGCATAACTACTATAATACTGCTCCTATATACAAGAATATAACTACTATAATACTGCTCCTATATACAAGAATATAACTACTATAATACTGCTCCTATATACAGGGATATAACTACTATAATACTGCTCCTATATACACGAATATAACTACTATAATACTGCTCCTATATACAAGAATATAACTATTATAATACAGCTCCCTATATACCGGAATATAACTAATATAATACTGCTCCTATATACAGGGATTTAACTACTATAATACTGCTCCTATATACACGAATATAACTACTATAATACTGCTCCTATATACAGGGATTTAACTACTATAATACTGCTCCTATATACACGAATATAACTACTATAATACTGCTCCTATATACAGGAATATAACTATTAAAATACAGCTCCCTATATACCGGAATATAGCTACTATAATACTGCTCCTATATACAGGGATATAACTACTATAATACTGCTCCTATATACAGGGATATAACTACTATAATACTGCTCCTATATACACGAATATAACTACTATAATACTGCTCCTATATACAGGGATATAACTACTATAATACTGCTCCTATATACAGGGATATAACTACTATAATACTGCTCCTATATACAGGGATATAATTACTATAATATTCCCTCCTATATACAAGAATATAACTACTATAATACTGCTCCTATATACAAGAATATAACTACTATAATATTGCCTCCTATATACAAGAATATAACTACTATAATACTGCTCCTATATACAGGAATATAACTACTATAATACTGCTCCTATATACAAGAATATAACTACTATAATATTGCCTCCTATATACAAGAATATAACTACTATAATACTGCTCCTATATACAAGAATATAACTACTATAATACTGCTCCTATATACAGGAATATAACTACTATAATACTGCTCCCTATATACAGGAATATAACTACTATAATACTGCTCCTATATACAGGGATATAACTACTATAATACTGTTCCTATATACAGGAATATAACTACTATAATACTGCTCCTATATACAGGGATATAACTACTAAAATACTGCTCCTATATACAAGAATATAACTACTATAATACTGCTCCTATATACAAGAATATAACTACTATAATACTGCCCCTATATACAGGAATATAACTACCATAATACTGCTCCTATATAGAAGTTTGTTGATTAGATAAATATATTTCCTTATTCATTTTTTTTCTTTCTTCCTTCTTCATCTAATATATATGATTTCCTCTCTCTGCAGTAAAACCGTCTATGGAGGTATATTTCCCAGATCAGTTTAATGGGGAAAATCTCCCAGTACTAATCTGCTATGTTTGGGGGTTTTACCCGGAAGACATTGTGGTGGTCTGGATGAAAAATGAAAAGACTGTGGTAAAGAATGAAACCCGGGCCGTACGAGCTGGAGACTGGACCTACCAGGTTGTGTTAAAACTTGATTTGAGGGATTCCCTTCCTGGAGACAACTACACATGTCTGGTAGACCATGCAAGCCTTGAGCACCCCATGATGAAGAATTGGAGTAAGTTTGAGAAACCTGCCTGCATATATCCAAGCCTTCTTCTACTCTATTCTGCTAATTTTTCCTTCCATCTCATATATCAATCTGCTCAGCTCCTCCTGCTCTATATCACAAGGACAATAGATTAGAAAGCATTTTCACAGTGACAGGTCCCCTTTAAGAGTGTAACCCAAATAGGTGCGTGTGTGTTTATCAATATCCCTCTGTCTCCCTGATATAGAATGAGGCCTTTTGACTCTGATAGTCTCATCCATTCCTTCTCTCTCACACAGAACCTGGTTTGGCCTCCGTTCAGATCATTAAGATCAGCGTCTCTGCAGTGATCTTTGCCCTTGGACTGATCAGTGTGATAGCGGGAGCTTTATGCTGGAAGAACGTCAAGAGAAGCGGTAAGAACATGGAGAGATATAATGAATGAGGTTTCCTTCACATCTGCCTCCTAAAGTGCACGTCCACCTTATACACCACGCTGGATGTAGATCTAAGGACGTTCTACATGGCCTGATGGGAGGCAGTGAGATCGGTGCTCGTGTACAGAACCTTTATAAGGCTCATATAATAGTGCCGCCAGGCTGTACTGGATTCTTTGTGCTGCCTTTTAAATACATTGTTATCAACTGCACAAACAGAGGACATGTGCGGCCGATAATTTATATGGTGGCAAGAAAGATTGATTAATAATCGATCATTCGTCAGCTCTTCGCAGGTCCTTTAACACAGGCAGATAATTGTTTACTTTCTTAATAGAGCGAGATGCAACGATTTCTATTTTTCAGGCCGGTTTCACACAGCGTATGACACTGGCTGTCCTGTGACACGGCCGTGTCACAGAATGGCCAGTGTCAGTGAAGTTCATCAATACCGGCTGGATGAACTTCATTTCTTTTTAATTGAGATGCAATTGTATACAGTATATATTACGTTTGGGTGTGCTTGCATTCCAATTAACCATAGCAGACAATGTAAAGTATGACCAGAGCCGCACTTTACATTGTCTGTGCTGTCAGTTTTGTGCGGCTGTTATTCAATGAATAGCAGCCGCACAAAACTGACATGTCAGTTTTCGGTGCGGCCGTATAGAATCCCAGCTGGAGTGTTTACAGAATGTATATACTCCGTCTGGGATTCCATAGAATTTAAAGCGATCTAAAATTTAATTAAATAACAGCCGAGGTGGCAAAACTGCAACTGCGGCCGTTGTTTAATAAAATTATACGTTGTGTGAACTTAGCATAAGTGTGGAAAACTGCCTGATGACAGAACAAGAGAGAGTATCCAGAAGTGATGATGGTTCAACCTCAGACCGTGCTCAGATTGTAACATATAATCAAGGTTCTGATATCAGAAAGACTGAGGCGCCACCTGCTGGATAGATAAAACAACTACAGTCCAAACACAGTACAATTACATAGCGGTGTATAACTCACTAGTAATACCAGTGATTCTACCCCTCGTGTGAACACAGCCAATGATGGGTCGGGCACTGCTAGTACTGTGTCTTACTATGTGAACTTGTATTATTTATACATCATACAGGGCTTACACCAACAAGAAGTCATACATTTTTCTGCAACCCGGCTGATTTGTGCAAAAAATTGCAACTTTTTGCCCATCCTGACCCTGCTTGCCTGATGGGCGGGCAGGGGGCGCAGCAAGGCTCGGAAGTCTGGAGGAAATCAATGATTGTCCGGGGAGTTGTGTAGAGTGGTGCAGAGTTACTGTTTCTTTTGTGCTATGTAGATTACTGTAGATTCTTCTCTCTTATCCCTGAACGGTATATATTCAGTTTTACATGACATAAGATTAGTGTAGGCAATCTGTAAGTCTAAGAAGAGGACTCAGATTATCTAAATGAGGCCTTTTCGTTGCACCGATAACATGAAAAATTCCTTTCCTTAAAGGAGAAGTCCGGCCAGGGGGAAAAACATGCAGGGGGTGGTGGGAACATAATAAAGGGAGTATGCGCCCCATCACCGGGCTCCCTAACCCCGCCGGATGTCATCTTCTACAGGTCTCCGAGTACATCATGAATTGGCTGACACATCACAAGCAGGTGGGATTTAGCCCGTTCAGCCAAGCAGTGACTGCAGCAACCGTGTCTCGTCTCCCAGAGCGAGACACAGCGAACTGGGACAGGTAATTATATCATCTTTATTATGTTCCCCCACCCCCAGCCCAAAATAATCCCCCCCCCCCACTGGACTTCTCCTTTAACTTATCTAAGGGAAGGGTGAGGCTGGACACATCTGTATTCTGCCTGGACTTCAGCCCTTCAATAACTCATAGTAAGTTTTCAACCCTAAGTGTGGTGCAGGTGGTGGTCATCACAGCAGGTAAGCTATGTTATCACTAGCCCGTGGCTAGCAGAAATGTGAGGTGGCCACGTCAGAGTACACAGCAGAGTGTGAATGATAAGTTTTTAGTCTTTCATTACTTTAGGTGCACTTTGGAGTGATACACAAAACAGCATGTAAATCTACTATAAACACAGATATTTTGTCCAGATCTAGTATTCTAGTAACATTATACATGCACAGGACTAATAAAAAGCAGCATGATAAAGTCATTTGATAGATGGTAGAAGATGTTTTTCACCATAGATGCACCAGTTATTGTTACTATTTCTTGATATAGAACACATAGAGGGAGATTTATCAAACATGGTGTAAAGTGAAACTGGCTCAGTTGCCCCTAGCAACCAATCAGATCCCACCTTTAATTCCTCACAGACTGTTTGGAAAATGAAAGGTGGAATCTGATTGGTTGCTAGGGGCAACTGGGCCAGTTTCACTTTACACCATGTTTGATAAATCTCCCCCATAGTATTTAAAGTGTCACTGTCATTTTAATTATTTTTTTTTTTTTTTCAGAAATCAATAGTACAGGCAATTTTAAAAAACTTTGTAATTGGGTTTATTAGCTGAAAAATGCATTTTTATAATGAAAAAGCAGTTTGAACCTCTCCCCCCCTGTCTTCATGATTGTCTATGGAGAGGGGAGGGGTTGAGGGAGATGAGGCACCAAAACAGAACAACAAAGAGTTAATTTACAGCTACATCACAGAGCTATCTCCTCTGAAGTCAGCACTGACCTCTCTGACCTCTGAATACCGGCTTCACACAGCTCCTGTAATCCTTTGTTCTCTGCTGGCGACTTCCCCCCTCCCCTCTCCATAGGTTACACAGCGCCCAAATGATGTAAAAGAGTCAAGTTTTCCTGATAATGAGCAGTGAATGAGAGAGAAGAGACCTGGGGAAAGTCTTTTTGAATGCAGATAATGGAATATTTGCCTAATAAACCCAATTACAAAGTTTCTTAAAATCACCTGTACTATTGATTTCTGCAAAAAAAAAAAAAAAAAAAATGAGGGAAACTCCAGTGAAACCAAGACATCACTTGGTGTCAAAAAGTTATTCAGATTTATAAATTACTTCTATTTAAAAATCTCCTGTCTTCCAGTACTTATCAGCTACTATATGTCCTACTGGAAGTCTGACACTGTGCTTTCTGCTGCCACCTCTGTCCCTGTCAGGAACTGTCCAGAGCAGGGGAGGTTTTCTATGGGGATTTGCTGCTGCTCTGGACAGTTCCTGACATGGACAGAGGTGGCAGCAGAGAGCACTGTGTCAGACTGGAAAGAATACCCCACTTCATGCAGGACATACTGCAGCTGATAAGTACTGGAAGACTGGACATTTTTAAATAGAAGTCATTTACAAATCTATATAACTTTCTGACCCCAGTTGATTTGGAAAAAAGATTGCCAGAGTTCCCCTTTAATGGCTGAATTGTCTTCCTGGCACCTACAACCAGCGTTAATTTGTTCCAGGAAACACAGAGATACCATATTATTTGCACCATCTATACTATTGTTGTACAACTAACTCTTCCCATTGTCTTGTAGATGACCGTCTCTTCTTCCCCACCATCTCCCGTCCTTGGCGTCTCATCTTTGCACCATGTTTGCCTCATTCACTAGTTTCCCTATACAGAACGGGGTCCATCACTAGTCACTCCACATCCTCACTGGCTTCCCGTGACTCACAGCTACTCATGGAAGAAGAGAGGGATCTTGGGGAAGACAGTGAGACAGACTCTATAGACGGGGAGCTGTTAGTAGAGGAAAACTCAAGTATCCGCTCCACGTCTGAATCCCCAGTCCCCTTCTACCAGGGGTGCGCACTGAGAGGTGCTGTACAACATCTGGAGAACGATAGGCGCTGCTTCCCCATCTAACAGACTCATGAAACAGAGGAATCCAGAGATCAGTAAGGGAGAGATCAGTAAGGATCCACCTGGTGGTGATTCTGAGAACCAGGGACTATGTGATGGGCTTGTACAGATACACAGTAGCCAATCTGAAAAGGCAGAGCTGCAGTATAAAGCATGGAGGAACAGAGCAGCAGGCTGAGATGTCAGACTCCCATTAGTCATTGTATCTAGGGTGAAGTCACTGACATATCTGCGACCTAATATAACTGAACAACCAATGCTGAGGAAAATAGAGAGCATTCCCCCCAAAACACACTTATAGACACCAGGGCTTCTGCTTTAAAGGGGTATCCTACTCACACAGAACTTTTGATATGTTGCTGCCCATGGTGAGACTATCAATTCCTTCCATACTAGTTATTATCTATTCAGTCTACTTCCTCCAGTTCTGAGCTTCTGCTTCCTGCTAAAGACACAAAAATCTGTGTGTGAGCTTTTCTCTCCGTCTCCTTCCTTCCCCCTCCTCCCTTCTAAGACGGCTGATGTAAACAAGTCCCTATCTGCAACTTTGTAATGTCAGGAGGAATAATGACAGTGAATTCATCAGCAACTTGACCTCAGGATTACAAAGAAGCTACAAAGTTGCAGATACAGCCTGCCAGGGACTTGTTTACATTGGCCATCTCAGAAAGGAGGGGGGATGAGGGGAGACAGAGAAAAAAGCTCATACACAGTTTTTTGTGATTTCAGCATAAAGCAGGAAATCAGAACTGGGAGAAGGAGACTGAATAGATAATAACAAGTATGGAAGGAATTGTTAGTCTCACCATGGGCAGCAACATATTAAAAGTTATGTCTGAGTGGAGTACCCCTTTAACATTTCAGCATATTACTGCACATAAGATCTCCATTACAACTTAGTGTTTCCTCTGTTTCATTGGGCATGTAGATGAGCGACATCCGACAATTCTGTTATAGTTCACGATATACATATGTGTCTGTATGTGTATATGTAATGTCTGTATATATTTATGTAACTGTCTTTATGTCAATGTTTAAGTAACTTTATATGTTTGTCACTTTCTTTGCATTCTATAAACATATCATATATAAGTGTCTGTGTTATATATGTAATGTCTGTATGTATGTTACTGTCTGTGTGTTCACAGCGGTGTGTGCTGTGTTGGTGAGTAGTGAGAAAATCACAGAGTCTCTTGAGTGTAGATAAGCCGGTTTAATAGTTGCAAATGTGCTGCAGGTCATACAGATTCAACAGTATGAGGTTTCTCTGGATAAAGCACTTGATAATACTCTTGACAATAGTTCCAAATACTTGACAATACAGCAACCTGATCAGTAGTAGAAGTGTAATGTACAGTCATGGCCAAATGTTTTGAGAATGACACAAATATTATATTTTCCCATGATCTGCTGCCCTCTGGTTTTTATGTGTGTTTTTATCACATACAGAAATATAATTGCAATCATATTATCAGTAACAGAAGCTTATACTGACAGCTAGAATGAGTTACTGCAGCAAGTCAATATTTGCAGTGTTGCGCCTTCTTCTTCAGGACCTCTGCAATTCTCCCCGGCTGCTCTCAATCAACTTCTGGACCAAATCCTGACTGATAGCCGTCCATTCTTGCACAATCAATGATTGCATTTTGTCAGAATTTGTTGTTTTTTGTTTGTCCACCTGTCTCTTGATGATTGACCACAAGTTCTTAATGGGAATAAGATCTGGGGAGTTTCCAGGCCATGGACCCCAAATCTCTATGTTTTGTTCCCTGAGCCATTTAGTTATCACCTTTGCTTTATGGCAAGGTGCTCCATCATGCTGGAAAATGCATTGTTGATGGCCAAACTGCTCTTGGACGGTTGGGAGAAGTTGCTCTTGGAGGACATTCTGGGACCATTCTTTATTCATGGCCGTGTTTTTAGGCAAGACTGTGAGAGAGCCGATTCCCTTGGCTGAGAAGCGACCCCACACATGAATGGTTTCAGGATGCTTTACAGTTGGCATGAGACAAGACTGGTGGTAGCGCTCACCTCGTCTTCTCAGAATAAGCTGTTTTCCAGATGTCCGAAACAATCGGAAAGGGGATTCATCAGAGAAAATGACTTTCCCCCAGTCCTCAGCAGTGAGTGGTCCCTGTACCTTTTGCAGAATATCAGTCTGTCCCTGATGTTTTTTTCTGGAGAGAAGTGGCTTCTTTGCTGCCCTCCTTGAGACCAGGCCTTGCTCCAAGAGTCTCCGCAGTCTCACAGTGCACAGTGCAGATGCACTCAAACCTGCCTGCTGCCATTCCTGAGCAAGCTCTGCACTGCTGGAAGCCGATCGCGGCTCAGCGGCTGATGACGCGGCCGGCACTCGGGAAGATCGAAGGTGTTCGGGCCGGCCGGCCGAAGATGACATTTGGCACGAGATGGCGGACGCGTGTCGGCGCGGATCAGGTATGTATAATGCACTACACTTCCGGGTACACGGGTGGGGGTGGTGGGACACGGGGAAGGGGGCCATTCACAGACATAACATACATTACAAAGTTGTATAACTTTGTAATGTGTGTTATTCTGTGAATAAATTTTTACCGCCGCACTACCCCTTTAATCATGACAGATTGATCTCCAGCCCTGTCCTCATCAACACCCACACCTGTGTTAATGGAGCAATCACTGAAACGATGTTAGCTGGTCCTTTTAAGGCTGGGCTGCAATGATGTTGAAATGTGTTTTGGGGGTTTAAGTTCATTTTCTAGGCAAATAGTGACTTTGCAAGTAATTGCTGTTAAGCTGATCACTCTTCATAACATTCAGGACTATATGCAAATTGTCATTTTAAAAACTGAAGCAGTAGACTTTGTAAAAATTAATATTTGTATAATTCTTAAAACTTTTGGCCATGACTGTAGGATATAGTAGTATTGACTGAGCACTGTTCTGAGTAATACAAAGAAGCAGAGTAGCAGAGAGGAGGATGCCATGAGAGTTACAACTAGGGATGGTCCGAAACTGCCGAGGTTGGCATCAGATTCCTGCTGTCTGCCCGCTCCGTGGAGCGAGTGGATACAGCGGGAGGACCGCCTGGAAAACTGGGATACAGCCTATGGCTATGGCTGTATCCCAGTTTTCCAGGCGGTCCTTCCGCTGTATCCACCCTCTCCACGGACGGGCAGACAGCGGGAATCATTACCGAGAGTTCGGGTTCATACGAACCCGAACAGAACTTGGTTCGGACCATCCCTAGTTACAACCCATGTAGTACTGTGCTCTGCCGGGATGTTGGAGGATGAGGTAGAATACTTAGAAGAAGAAGAAGAAGAACACCTGTGCCCGTGTATTGACTTTGAGTTAGTCTTCACACCACCTTATGCCCACTAGACTCGGCTGAACCTTCCTAGGGGGTGACACAGGCCCCAGACCTTGTTACCTGGGATGAGCGGAATGCTGAGGGTTCCCTGCTGACACCCGCGCTGTGAGATAGAGTTCATAGGCTTACTGCAAGTTTGGAGAGCTGTGCTCTCTCCTCAGCTCTTGCTTCCCCTCAGGAGCTGTGCTCTCTCCTCAGCTCTCTCCTCCCCTCAGAAGCTGTGCTCTCTCCTAAGCTCTCTCCTCCCCCAGGAGTTGTGCTCTCTTCTTAGCTCTCTCTTACCCTCAGGAGCGGTGTTCTTCTCAGCTCTCTCTGTACCTCAGGAGCTGTGCTCTCTCCTCAGCTCTCTCTGCACCTCAGGAACTGTACTCTCCTCAGCTCTCTCTCTGCACCTCAGGAGCTGTGCTCTCCCTCAGCTCTCTCCTCCCCTCAGGACCTGTGCTCTCCCTCAGCTCTCTCCTCCCCTCAGGACCTGTGCTCTCCCTCAGCTCTCTCCTCCCCTAAGGAACTGTGCTGTCCCTCAGCTCTCTCCTCAGCTCTCTCTACACCTCAGGAACTGTGCTCTCCTTCAGCTCTCTCTGCACCTCAGCAACTGTGCTCTCTTCTCACTTCTCAGTAGCAGTGTAGTGTCTTGCGTCCTTCCCATTCGGGGTACTGACTAAGACTGAACTACGCTTCCTCTTTCCCGCGTGACTTACTTCCTCTACAGCGTGTAGGGTGCGCTGTGATTGGGTGAACAGAGTGCAATAGAAGAAAAAAGAGAAGAGGTGATAGGAGAGTAGAAAGCAGAAATCCTACTGATTCACAGATTCTGGTACACATAAACACAATAACCCTTTGTGATCCTTCAGCTGTGCAACTTCCAAACATCAATTCATAATACAGCGACATCTAGTGGTCAACTCTTAATACTACTTTAGCTATAATAAGACCACAAAAAGTACAGACTTTTGCGAAGGGTGTGAATAATAGTAACAGCCCTAGTGGGACACCACACTAACATCACACCTGTGTACTGGACTAGCACTGACGACAATACCATCTTTACTTTGTGGTGGAAAACCAATGCTAAATCAGTGTTGTCGTATATATAAGCTTTTCCCCAGACATGTCAAAAGTTTAGATCGCCCTAAGTCTCACGAATCACACAAAGATGACTCCCGTATAAGTCTATGGACCCCGACTCCTGTAATCAGGCAAATTGGGCGGCCAGCCAGAAAGTGAAGTGTGCTACTCTGCGCTTCACCTGGCTTAAACTCACAATCTCAGCGGGTCTCCTGACTGAGACCCAGTGCAATTTAAGCATTTGACGTGTTCATACAACATGTCAAAGGTTTATATAAATGACAAAAACTCTTTCAAGTTATTGTTTGACGGTAAAACATAATTAGACTAGGTTAAAAAAAATAAATAAAAAAGCAGTGCCCACCTTGTCCAATCCCAACCACTACTGATGGTGACAGTGTCCCCACTGTTCACCACTTCTTGGTCTCCATCTTGACTCAGGAAACACCCGCTCAGCCAGTCATTGCCCGTAGTGGTGCCCCTCCCCCAGTGAGTGATTGGCTGAGCAGGCATTTGCTTTAGTTGAGAAAGAGACCTAAAAGTGGTGATCAGCAGAGACCTGAGACCCATTGTAATAAGAGAATATTCTAATTATAAATGGGACATATCTCAAGATTGGCTCTTAGTATCTTTAGCCTAATAGAACCCTAAAAGATTCCCAGAAAACTGTTACAGTAGTGTGGCTGGTAGAGCCTAGCGGTCTTACACACTGATTTGTTTTTGCTTAAAAGCTACAAGGAGGACCATCGAGGACATAGACGATAATGTGGGAGGCGGACATGGAGACTAAGGAGGAAGATGAGGGAAGAGGCTGTGGAGGAGGATATGGGCATGAGGACAAGAGATGCAGATCCATGAGCTTTTTATTGCAGAGAGATATATGGGATGTACACATATAACGCCATTGTAAATGATCCATGAGTCTCTCTGCTGATCCCTGTGATTGTGCTCATTAGCACGTCATTAATCATGGGGCAATTAATCCTATTATTGTGCCCGACACATCCTCGCTTTATGGTGCGTTCACACATTCAGGTTTTTAATTGCGAATAATAAAAACAAAGCCAGGACTGGATGTGAAAAGAGGAAAAATCTCAGTCTTTCCTTTATGACCTGTTCTCCATTTATGACTCTGTTCCTGGCTTTGGCTTCAATAATAGCAATTAAAAACCTGACTGTATGAACACGTCCGTAAAGCGATTATTAATTTATTGGCTGCAGAAAAGATACAATCATTGTTTGGCCGATCACTGACCCTTTTACATGGGCCGATTGTCAGGAACGAGTATTGGAAGAGACATCTCAGGGGTAGGACAATAATAAATTGAACATACAAAAGAAAATGGTAAAAAGCTGGAGTGTAGCTTGGATTTACTGGGCCCAGCACAGCTTTCTGCTATGGCTCCTCAATAATCCTGTACCCTATAATAATAATCCGCACACACATACTCACCCAGTGCGGTACAATCTCCTGGCTTTCTATAGTTTTCCCAGCATCCCGATGCACGAGTGACACACAGGGGACTTTGTCGCACCAGGTGAGTATGTGTATGTTGGGGGTGGGGAGGTTGCTGTCAGTGCGGTAGAGCTAGCACCCAGGAGGCAGATCTGGGCCTCCCTGCTGCACAACCCTAAAATAAAAATGACTCGTGTATAGCTGGGTTCACACTACGTATATTTCAGTCAGTATTGTGGTCCTCATATTGCAACCAAAACCAGGAGTGGATTAAAAACACAGAAAGGCTCTGTTCACACAATGTTGAAATTGAGTGGATGGCCGCCATTTAATGGCAAATATTTGCTGTTATTTTAAAACAACGGCTGTTATATTGAAATAATGGCCGTTATTTACTGTTATATGGCGGCCATCCACTCAATTTCAACATTGTGTGAACAGATCCTTTCTGTGTTTTTAATCCACTCCTTGTTTTGGTTGCAATACTGACTGAAATATACGTAGTGTGAACCCAGCCGGGATCTGTGCAGAACTTCCTCAAACTCTTCTCAGAAAGTAGCGTGCGTCTTTGAATCAGCTTCTCCCTAGTAACTAATCATGTCATCTTACTCCTTATTTCCCATTGTCTGGCAGCCATATGACAGACTATCTATGTTGAAGATTTTAGCTTACACTGACATATGGACTAGGACAGCCGAGATGAGCAGGTCACTACCGTGGCTCCTGCTGGTATACGGTGCTCTCCCTGTATCAGGTACAGCGCACGCTTCACAGATCACTGCATTGTTATACTCTTCTCTCTCTTTATCTCTCTCACTCTCCATCTCTCTCTTTAGGTATGAGAAACATGTTGCTGTATTAGTAACATAACCTTCCACTATTATGTTCTGTATTAGCTTTTGCTCACCAGTGCCACCTAGAGGACACAGTAACATGAACATTAAAGCCAATCCTAATATAGCTAATATTGATTAATGTTTGTGTTGCATATAAGTTTACATTGCTTTCCTTTTGACGTGTCTTTATGGCAGGTTACGTTATGCAGGAGATTTCGTTGTGCAGTTACGGAGAGGATGGGAGAGGAAATGTGACATTTCATTATGATATTACATTTAATCACGTTCCAGCGCTGGGATATAATAACTCTGTAGAAAAGTTTTTCACTTATGATTCTATCGATCAAATGGAAACAGTAGTGGACGCTTATACTGAAGAATTCAACAATAAAATGGACATGTTATATTATGTGAAATCTGAGGAGAAAAGATGCAAAGAGAACATGAAGGCGTTCTGGAATGGGACGGTGATGAGAAGAGGTGAGTTATAATAATCCAGCTAGAATACATGTAGATAGTTAGACATATACTGCAGGAGATGTTAAATATATATATATATATATATATATAATACTGCCTTCTTTATACAAGAATATAACTACTATAATACTGCTCCTATATACAAGAATATAACTACTATAATACTGCCCCTATATACAAGAATATAACTACTATAATACTGCTCCCTATATACAGGAATATAACTACTATAATACTGCTCCTATATACAAGAATATAACTACTATAATACTGCCCCCATATACAAGAATATAACTACTATAATACTGCCCCCTATATACAAGAATATAACTACTATAATACTGCTCCTATATACAGGAATATAACTACTATAATACTGCTCCTATATACAAGAATATAACTACTATAAAGTGTGTAGAAAAAAAAAGAAACAAGTGGCACTCACCATTCTGGAGAATCTTTTCTTTATTTCATACAAATATAGGAGAACTGGGGGGGGGGGGGGAAACAATTAGCCATGCGGCTGAATGGTCAGGCTACAGCCTGTTTCGTGGAGGTAAAGCCCATGACAGAGGTGCAGCAGGGACAGCCATTTCGGTCTGGCTGCCTTTATTCCTGGCCAGAGGAAGGGCAGCCAGCCTGAAACAGCTGTGCCATTATTGTGTCTGCCTGTGGATGGGAAAACTTCTTTATACAACTCTTCTTTCTTTTTTCATCTAATATATATGATTTCCTTTCTCTGCAGTAAAACCGTCTATGGAGGTATATTCTCCAGATCAGTTTAATGGGGAAAATCTCCCAGTACTAATCTGCTACGTTTGGGGCTTCTATCCGCAAGACATTGTGGTGGCCTGGATTAAAAATAAGAAGACTGTGGTCAAGAATGAACGTCAGGCTGTAGCTTCTGGAGACTGGACCTACCAGGTTGTTTTAAAACTAGATTTGAGAGATTCCCTTCCTGGAGACAACTACACATGTCTGGTAGACCACGGAAGCCTTGATAATCCCATGATGAAGACTTGGGGTAAGTATGAGAAACTTGCCTGCATGTGAGATCTAAAACTGCCTTGGTATCTTACATAACTTTTCACATGTTGCTGCCCATGGTGAGACTAACAATTCCTTCCATACTTGATATTAGCTATTCAGTCTCCTTCCCCCAGTTCGGAGCTGCTTCTTTCTGCTGAAGACACAAAAATCTGTGTGTGAGCTTTACTCTTCGTCTCTCACTCCTCCCCCCTCCCTTCTGAGACGGCTGATGTAAACAAGTCCCTGTCTGCAACTTTGCAGCAATTCTGTAATGCTGGGAGTAAATCAGCAACTTGACCTCAGAATGACCCCCCAGCATTACAAAGAAGCTACAGTATAGCAGATAAAGCCTGCCAGTGGGTTGTTTACATTAGATGTTTTAGAAGGGAAGGGGGGGGGGAGACAGGGAGAAAAGTTCACACACAGATTTTGGTGTCTTCAGTAGAAAGCAGCAACTCAGAACTCAGAGAAGGAGACTAAATAGATAATAATAAGTATGGAAGGAATTGTTAGTCTCACCATGGGCAGCAACATATCAGGAGAATTATGTTTAAGCGGAATACCCCTGTAAAAAAAATAATGTAAAAAATTCAAAATTTATATTAATCTTTTTTATGTTTGTATCGGCATAAGTGTCCGGACTCCTACTTTTACAATTTTTTGTTAAAGGGAAAGTCTCATCTTGACAAGTTATGCCCTGTCCACAGTATTTACAGAATAGTGCACAGGGGTCTGAGCGCCGGAGTCTTGCACGATTTCTAGTATGGGAATGCCACATTTCTGAAAGGAGCTGCGGCTATGCATGGGCACCACCCCTCCATTTATTCTGTAACACGTCTATCAGTGATCACCCGGCCAAAGCAGAAAGAAAGAGTCAGTGGTGGGTGGGTACCAGGCAGCCGACTCTAAGGTGCAATGCATGTTGGGAGAGGTAGTATCCTGCCCAGGTGCCATGATGTAAACATGGGATCATTTGTAAAAGTTTGAATCCGGGGCTAGGAGCAGCGTAGGGAAAGGTGTCTAACCATCGATGGGGGATCGGTGAGGACACTTACGGTATATGCTTTTTGCCAAGGCCTGGCCTGCCTCCTCACCTGCCCCACCTCCTTACAGCTCTGTACATCAATCAAGCAGGGGATGGGAGGTGATAGCAAGGGCGAGATATGCCAGTGACACTCAAGCAGCCTGGCCCTGCCTCCTTGACACTTGGATAAGAAATTAAAAGGTGATTTTATAAGTTTTGCAACCAATCATCATCATCTCTACATAAGGTACAATCTTCTTTTTTACTCTATAACAATCTAACACTGTCTACAGCTCTCAGCCGCAAATACAGTTGATATATAGTATTCCCTTTAAGGGGTTAATCCAGATGTCTTCATCTATAGGTATCACTTTCCCTCTGTCTCTCTGAGTAGAATGAAGCATTGTGACTCTATAATAGTCTCATCCATTCCTTCTCACTCACACAGAACCTGGTTTGACCTCCATCCAGATCATTAAGATCAGCGTCTCTGCAGTGATCTTTGCGCTGGGACTGATCAGCGTGACTGCAGGAGCTTTATGCTGGAGGAACGCCAAGAGAAGCGGTAAGATCATAAGAACATAGACAAATGACATGAATGAGGCTTTGTCCACGGCTGCTGTTGTCTCTTAAAGTGAATTTCCACCTTTTATACCATGTTAGTTTTATGGCAAATTTATATAGCCCTTTAAGCTTTAGGGTACAAACCCACTTGACGTATTTGCTGCGTGAATCAGTCTTAAAAATAAGCAGGCAAAACGCAGGTTGGCTTTATACAATTGTTCTGCGTTAAAATACGCAATTGCGTATTTTTGAAGCATGAAGCTACATGTGTTTTTCGCACAGGTTGTTAACAACTGATGCTTTGCTAACAACAAGCTTCACGCTTCAAAAATACGCAATTGCGTATTTGAACGCAGAACAATTGTATAAAGCCAACCTGCGTTTTGCCTGCTTATTTTTAAGACTGATTCACGCAGCAAATACGTCAAGTGGGTTTGTACCCTTAAAGCGTAACTGTCATTTTAGGGTCATTTTTCTGAAAACAATAAATATCTACAGTACAAGCAATTTTAAGAAACTCTGTAATAGGTTTTATGTACTAAAAGAGTTTCCTTCTGGACTGAAAAAGCAATCTCCCAGCCTCCCCCCTCACATCAGAAGAAGCAGGATTTCTGTCTCCATTATGTGGCTATGGAGAAGGGAGGGGCTGTTAGGAGTGACTGAGCACGGAGCAGTCCTGCACAGCACAACACCCTGCAATCTTCTCTCAGTAAGTTCATAAATAAGCACTGACCTTTCTGACCCCAGAATCCAGCGTTTTAGGTGCCCAGACAGTCTACAAACAGCTGACCTTCATGTCACCTCTTCCTGCTCCGTCATCCCCCTCAGCCCCTCCCCCCTTCATAGGATAGAATGGACACAGCGGAACCCATCTTCACTGGCTTCTCTGTAATGAAGACGTGTTTGCCTGATAATGCACAGATAAGAAGTCAGGGGGGGAGGCTGGGAAATTGCTTCTTGAGTACAGAAGGAGGCTTTTTTGGCTGATAAAACCTATTACATAGTTTCTTAAAATCGCTTATACTACTGATTTCTGCAATAAAAAAAAAACATGACAGTTACGCTTTAACAAAAACCTATACATACTCACCCCTGACCCTGGTCCACCGCAAGTGTCAACGCAGCAGCTTCCTGTCCCTCAATACTCACCTCTTTTGCCTGTTTTTGAGACAACACATTAAAGCAGGACCTGTCCTCTCAGCCAATCACGGGCTGGAATGTATTACCTATACTTTTTCAGTCAAAACCAGATACTGACGAGTACTTTTTTTGTAAGATTGTAATTTACTTCTATTAAAAAAGTCATGTCTTCCAGTACTTATCAGTCTGTATGTCCTGCAGGAAGTGGTGTATTCTTTCCAGTCTGAAGAGCACTGTGTCAAACTGAAGGAATACACCACTTCCTGTAGGACATACAGCAGCTGGTGTCTGGAGATTTTCTTTTTAGAAGGAAATTACACATCTCTGGCACTTTCTGGCACCGGTTGATTTGAAAGAAGAAATGTTTGCAGAACTACGCCTTTAAATTGGTTTCTGTACTTGGTAATGGGGGCAGCCATCTTGTGGCTGTAGGTAGATACTCTTTACAGCAGGTATACGTTACAGGGCTAAGATCAAGCGAAAAAGTCATCTCTGAATCCAAAGCACGAAGGGCACCTGATATATATTGTTCCAGTAGCCCAGAAAAAGGCACGTCATACATACTGTTCCAGTAACGTTTGTACAGCATGATGCGTGATACGCGCGAATAACATCACGCTCTATGGACGCACAGTGGAATCATGGATGTAATGCTGCGCAAGAAATACGAACGAAATGTGTGAACATGCTCCCCCTAATATCCCAGTGTTATTCCGGAGGTGTTCGCATCGTTTCGGGAGGTTTCATGGGGGACTTGGTGACCTCCAAGTTGTCGAATTTGGATTCCCAAGTGCTGCTAATTTTATTCCCATAAACTATAATGGGATCGAATACTCGTTCGAATGGTCGAATCTCGGTGCCTATTTGATTCGAATTCTCAAAAGTCGAATATTTCACTACTCGCTCATCTCTAGTTATTATACATAACCAATAGTCTCCAGTATGAATCACTAACAATAATTTCCAGCATGTAACATTATACTGTATTCAGCATTAGAAATGCAGCGCTGTATATACATAGTCATATAGGGTGTAAGCTGATCTGACACTTTGCTGGATGTACATTATTATGTATATAGAAACTGACAGATATCACAATAAACTGTCAATATTTTTGTACTTTACTGTAATATGGTCTTCATTGAGGTCTTCTCATCTTCCATAGGTTACACTCCCATCCCAGGATACAATGATTTAAACTGAGGCTCCATGATGTAAGTAAAAGATGTGCACAGAATAATCTACATGGTGGTCACTGACATTTATGATGACATTTATTCAGGATATTTTCTCTTTTATTTTACAGACTCCGTTGGGATTAAGAAAGATCTCCGCTCAGACCCCTCCGCAGTGACAGTGCTTGTATACTCACCTCTGTGTATACTCACCCCTCTGTATACAGACCCCTCTGTAGTGACAGTGCTTGTATACTCACCCCTGTGTATACTCACCCCTCTGTATACAGACCCCCTCTGTATACTCACCCCTCTGTATACAGACCCCTCTGTAGTGATAGTGCTTGTATACTCACCCCTGTGTATACTCACCCCTCTGTATACTCACCCCTGTGTATACTCACTTCTCTGTATATAGACCCCTCTGTAGTGACAGTGCTTGTATACTCACCCCTCTGTATACAGACCCCTCTGTATACTCACCCCTGTGTATACAGACTCCTGTGTATACTCACCCCTCTGTATACAGACCCCTCTGTATACTCACCCCTGTTTATACTCCCCCCTCTGTATACAGACCCCTCTGTATACTCACCCCTGTGTATACTCACCCCTCTGTATACAGACCCCTGTGTATACTCACCCCTCTGTATACAGACCCCTCTGTATACTCACCCCTGTTTATACTCCCCCCTCTGTATACAGACCCCTCTGTATACTCCCCCCTCTGTATACTCACCTCTCTGTATACTCACCCCTCTGTGGATACGAAACCCTTAGGAGCCTTCACCTGATGGTTTGCAGACCCATACAAGGACACTTTTGTGCATTATGGGGGAGATTTATCAAACTGATGTAAACTAGAATTGTCTTAGTTGCCCCTAGCAACCAATCAGATTCCACTTTACATTCCTTACAGACTCTTTGGAAAATGAAAGGTGGAATCTGATTGGTTGCTAGGGGAAACTAAGACAATTCTACTTTACACCATGTTTGATGAATCTCCCCCTATGAGTCTAAACCCATTTGCTTCAAGGACAGTTGCTTATTCTGTATAATTTTCTGCTGAGAAACTCCCAGTCCACAAGGATTTGCCTCTTCATTATACATATAATGTATAGCTGCTACTGTATAACTGTATACCATCTGTAACCTAATAAACCAAACAATATCATAATCTCAATAGAGAGTATATGGGATGTGACTGAAGTTTATCACCCATGAAGATGGGTTTGCCGAGTCCATTATAATCAAAGGAGGGAGAAGGGGCCGAGGGGGATGAGTGAGCAGGGAGAGCAGAGAAACAGCTGTACAGTTTGGAGACTGTCTGGGCACATAAAACGCTGGATTCACAGGTCAGAAAGCTCACTGCTTATCTGGGATCTTGGGGAGAGAAGATTGCAGGATGATGTCTTGTACAGCGGCTTTTCTCTTCTCCGTGGGGCTAACCAACTCTGAGTGACAGACCACCATAAAAAAGACTCTCTACCCTGATCATTGGTCTCATTTTATGACGCATTTTGAAGAAAAAGAAGCTGCTCAGATTTGATGTATATTCTTAATAAGTTTTGTGTTTGTATTTTGTAGTTTGTAGTTTGTATTGTGTGAACTGGAAATAACAGAGAAATAGCGATCATGTAGCCGCGAGATGATGGCACTCATAGCTGTTATGTACCTGTATGACACCTGGGAGAATGCTGAAAAATGTGTGATTGTTGTGTCCTTATGTGAAAGAGCCTTGTGCTGTTCCTATATGATAGAGGAAATAGTAAGAAAGGCGGCTTTTACTGTAGGAAACAATGGTAATTTTATATTTCCCCTGCTTTATGCGTCATCATGTATAACCCACCACAACGGACTGTCATCATATATATCCCACCACAACGGACTGTCATCATGTATAACCCACCACAACAGACTGTCATCATGTATAACCCACCACAATGGACTGTCATCATGTATAACCCACCACAACAGACTGCCATCATGTATATCCCACCACAACAGACTGTCATATGTATATCCCACCACAACAGACTGTCATCATGTATAACCAACCACAACAGACTGTCATCATGTATAACCCACCACAACAGACTGTCATCATGTATAACCCACCACAACAGACTATCATCATGTATAACCAACCACAACAGACTGTCATCATGTATAACCCACCACAACAGACTATCATCATGTATAACCAACCACAACAGACTGCTATCATGTATAACCCACCACAACGGACTGTTATCATGTATAACCCACCACAACAGACTATCATCATGTATAACCCACCACAATACACTGCCATCATGTATAACCAACCACAACAGACTGTCATCATGTATAACCAACCACAACAGACTGCTATCATGTATAACCCACCACAACGGACTGCTATCGTGTATAACCCACCACAACAGACTGTCATCATGTATAACCCAGCACAACAGACTGTCATCATGTATAACCCACCACAACGGACTGCTATCATGTATGACCAACCACAACGGACTGTCATCATGTATGACCAACCACAAGAGACTGCTATCGTGTATAACCCACCACAACAGACTGTCATCATGTATAACCCACCACAACAGACTGTCATCATGTATAACCCACCACAACAGACTGTCATCATGTATAACCCACCACAATACACTGCCATCATGTATAACCCACCACAACAGACTGCTATCATGTATAACCCACCACAATGAACTGCTATCATGTATAACCCACCACAACAGACTGTCATCATGTATAACCAACCACAACAGACTGCTATCATGTATAACCCACCACAACGGACTGCTATCATGTATAACCCACCACAACAGACTGCCATCATGTATGACCAACCACAACGGACTGTCATCATGTATGACCAACCACAAGAGACTGCTATCGTGTATAACCCACCACAACAGACTGTCATCAAGTACAACCCATATCATGTAGGACCAACCACAATATACTGTCATCATGTAGGACCCACCACCATGGACCTTTGCTGTTCCAGGGCTAACCTATGAGAATTATTTAATTATTATTTTTTTTATTTAGAACATATATTGCTAGGCTAATTTATTAAACTCCTGAACAACCCCTTTAATTAGACCCACAAAATAGGGCATAGCTAGCAGATTGGTGGGGGGTCTGACCATTGATCAGAAGAAAAAAACACAACTGTGCCCCTGAATAACCAGAGCTCCGATGTGCACAGCTATTGCTCTCTTTGGGGCTTCCGAACATCAGCAGTGGGTGGATACTTTGTATTTGTTTCTGTGAAATATATATATATATATATAAAGTCTTTGTCCATTAATAATCTTGTTTTGTGCTTATTGTCCCTGTTCTACTGTACTTATGTAGCAATATCTGCATGCTGAAAAAAACTGTGCAATTTTTTTTTTATTGTTATTCATCTAAATGAATATGAAACAATTTTTTAGACTGTGCAGTTGTATTAAACTCATTTACTGTTGATCAAAATGAAAAAAAAAAATTGCCCACATTTTTGCTCAGCTTTCCGCTGCCTCCTGACCTGGTGTAAAATTTACTCCTGTTGAGTTTTTGGGCCTAATCCGCACCTCTCACTCCCGTCTTCAGGACTTTACCCGAGCTGCACTCAGATATATCACCAATTCCCAAAGCTTCAAACATGCCCTCAAAACTCATCTTTTCAAGCAGGATTATCAGGTTCCCTAATCTGTACTCCCAGAATTGTACAGGGCTGCGGAATCTGTTGCCGCTATATAAATAAAAATTATTATTAAATTATTATTAATTGCACAACATTTACAAAGGTTTTTTGCGCACAATGGAAATATTTCACAGAAAAAAATCAGTTATTAAACTGAATGATAAATTTCCCCCAACGTGTCATAAAAACATAAAATTTTATTCTGTGCAAAAAATCCTATTTAGCTCTTACATCTATTACACCGATTGGGTCTATTAAGTTTCCAGTCATTTTCGCTGGATACAATACTGAAGCATGCCATGCTATTTTTTAGATTACACCAATAGTACATATGGGGAACCCAAATAAGAGTTGATAAAAAACCAAAGTCTATTATTAACCAAATTATAAATTTATTAAGTCAATCACAGAAAACAACATTAAAAACAAGACCTGGGGAGGCGGGAGACCAAGCACCCGGGACCAATAAATATAAAGTGCCAATGCATCCAGAAAATGTATGTACAGTTTATAATTCATCCAGCATAACGTGCATAATAAAGTGACAGTGCCAGTTGCTACAGTACGCTGATAAGAATCACATGTAAACAAACAAGTCTATATGGATGACAGGTAATACCAATCTATATACCAAGTCCCAGTGCAATGGTCCCCACCTCACACTCCAACGCCGTTTCGCTCTCCAAGCTTCGTCAGGGAGTAATGAGGTGGGGGTCCAGAGTTCCTATATACCCATCCAGTAACCATGATTGGCCGTATACAATGCACAACACCTGGGTCGCATATTACCTGGCGATCCCCCTAACACCATACACGCTGCGCCACGGGCCCGCCGGGCGGAAGCGGAAGTGACGTCAGGCGTGATGACGCCGTTCGGCAGACCCGCCCCCACCCGACGTCCCGAGGCACACCGCGCATGCTCATGGGATCGCACACGACCCGGCGGCCATCTTAAGAATGGGAAGCAGTAAGGGCAATAGGTAACACATATAAGTATAAGGATACAAAATACAAAAATAGATATAGATAGTTATAAGTACAATGACAGATAGGAAAGGCTATAAAAATATATATCAAGAGCGCTGTAAATACAATAATATGAGCAAAGAATAACCCATGTAAATGGATAAACGCCATACACATAAAAGGATAGCCATAAGGGCAGTGATGCATGTAAGGAGCTTGATATATACCTATAAAAAGCTCTACAAGTGCATTAATGCAGAACCAGACACTCGGTCAAGGCTAAATAAAGTGATAAGTGCTAAAAAAATGAAAAACCAATGAAACAAACAACCATGCCACATAAAAAGTGCCAAGTGCCAGTGCAGGTGCAAGTGCAATTAGTGCAGATAAAGGTGCCAGTGCTGACAAACAGGGTAAATAATAAAGGCAAGATAGAAAATGCTATACAGTAAATAAAGTGAAAAATCTAAAGAAATATATGCGGATGCGCATAAATAAGTGCTGACTGTATGTAGTGTATGCTGAATTGTGAACTAAAGGAATGTGTGTACATGTGCCCGTAAGTGTGATAAATCGATGTGTTGAATGGCAATGATATTTATAATGGTGAACAATCTCATATATTCACCATAAGTGTATGTCATTATATCAAAAAGCACCCAATATGTATGGAAAGAGTTCCTGTCCTAATAAGTAAATCTATATGTGTAAAACATACCAAGCCCCGGACCCCCAATTATAACAGGTCAAAAGACTAGTTAATTGAATATCAAAACTATAAAAACACTATAAAAACAGAAGGCAGCATGGAATTATAGTCAATTATTGAACCAGTAAGGTAATGTCCTAATGGATATGATCAGGACCCAAAGAGAGAGAGAAACTAATGTTGTACCAAGTTATTGGTGCAATCGAGCAAGTACACTATGAATGGGTCTATCCTATATAGAGCAGAGGTAACTGGCATAGTAATGGGGCTGAGTGCTAATGATACTAGCCTTAGATCAACCCATCATGATCGAACATGTTTATATATGGTACATTAGTGGACAAGAGGGCAAAAGAGTGTAGTGGGGATCAGCCAAATCAGAAATGAATATAAATGATGGAGACCAAATGCCCACAGATAGGGATATGGTCCCAGAATCATGTAAGGATCGTGCATGATGATGTTATAGTAGAGGTGACCAGGAGAAAAATAATGTGGGTGATATGCAACAAAGCCATATGCGTCACCACAAAGAACATGGCAACGCAGATGTGCCACGGCCACATGTCAGCCACATCCTACCTGTTACTATTAATATGGGCCAATGTTTCTTAAAAATGTCCACCATCTCATGCCATCTTGAGTGATAGTTGGTTATGATCCGATAACTCGGATCATAACCAACTATCACTCAAGATGGCATGAGATGGTGGACATTTTTAAGAAACATTGGCCCATATTAAAACAGGACAGGGAGATCACACAGTTCATCCCTGACTCTCCACTGGTGACAGCTAAGCGGTGTAAAAATTTGGGTGACATATTGGTTAAAAGCCACTATGTCTCACCCCGCTCTAAATATATTCCAGTCCAGGGGCCCAAAATGGGGATGTTACACTTGTAACAACTGTGTTGCATGTTCGTATGTGAATATCGGTAACAGCTTTTTTGACTCTACAGGACGGAGGGAATACAAAGTGGTCCATCACATCACATGCACAACGGAGAGAGTAATTTACCAGGCCTCCTGCCCATGCGGTCTCCTATACATAGGGATGACTTCACGACAACTAAAGGTCAGGATCCTGGAACATGTCAGGGATATCAAACGAACTGCCAATCTGGAGAGAACAGATCCGTGGGAACTAGAAAAACTAAAACCTATCCCAAGACACTTTATGAAAGAACATGCGAGCGACCATCGGGGCCTGAAAATCAAAGGCATTGATCGCGTTAACCTGGGGATCAGAGGGGGTGACATTACAAGACGCTTATTGCAAATAGAAAGTAAATGGATGACAGTGTTGAAGACCGTACAACCAAGAGGTTTGAACGAAAGATTCTCCTTTGCATGTTTCTTGTAACATGGTCATCCATTAATAGTAACAGGTAGGATGTGGCTGACATGTGGCCGTGGCACATCTGCGTTGCCATGTTCTTTGTGGTGACGCATATGGCTTTGTTGCATATCACCCACATTATTTTTCTCCTGGTCACCTCTACTATAACATCATCATGCACGATCCTTACATGATTCTGGGACCATATCCCTATCTGTGGGCATTTGGTCTCCATCATTTATATTCATTTCTGATTTGGCTGATCCCCACTACACTCTTTTGCCCTCTTGTCCACTAATGTACCATATATAAACATGTTCGATCATGATGGGTTGATCTAAGGCTAGTATCATTAGCACTCAGCCCCATTACTATGCCAGTTACCTCTGCTCTATATAGGATAGACCCATTCATAGTGTACTTGCTCGATTGCACCAATAACTTGGTACAACATTAGTTTCTCTCTCTCTTTGGGTCCTGATCATATCCATTAGGACATTACCTTACTGGTTCAATAATTGACTATAATTCCATGCTGCCTTCTGTTTTTATAGTGTTTTTATAGTTTTGATATTCAATTAACTAGTCTTTTGACCTGTTATAATTGGGGGTCCGGGGTTTGGTATGTTTTACACATATAGATTTACTTATTAGGACAGGAACTCTTTCCATACATATTGGGTGCTTTTTGATATAATGACATACACTTATGGTGAATATATGAGATTGTTCACCATTATAAATATCATTGCCATTCAACACATCGATTTATCACACTTACGGGCACATGTACACACATTCCTTTAGTTCACAATTCAGCATACACTACATACAGTCAGCACTTATTTATGCGCATCCGCATATATTTCTTTAGATTTTTCACTTTATTTACTGTATAGCATTTTCTATCTTGCCTTTATTATTTACCCTGTTTGTCAGCACTGGCACCTTTATCTGCACTAATTGCACTTGCACCTGCACTGGCACTTGGCACTTTTTATGTGGCATGGTTGTTTGTTTCATTGGTTTTTCATTTTTTTAGCACTTATCACTTTATTTAGCCTTGACCGAGTGTCTGGTTCTGCATTAATGCACTTGTAGAGCTTTTTATAGGTATATATCAAGCTCCTTACATGCATCACTGCCCTTATGGCTATCCTTTTATGTGTATGGCGTTTATCCATTTACATGGGTTATTCTTTGCTCATATTATTGTATTTACAGCGCTCTTGATATATATTTTTATAGCCTTTCCTATCTGTCATTGTACTTATAACTATCTATATCTATTTTTGTATTTTGTATCCTTATACTTATATGTGTTACCTATTGCCCTTACTGCTTCCCATTCTTAAGATGGCCGCCGGGTCGTGTGCGATCCCATGCGCATGCGCGGTGTGCCTCGGGACGTCGGGTGGGGGCGGGTCTGCCGAACGGCGTCATCACGCCTGACGTCACTTCCGCTTCCGCCCGGCGGGCCCGTGGCGCAGCGTGTATGGTGTTAGGGGGATCGCCAGGTAATATGCGACCCAGGTGTTGTGCATTGTATACGGCCAATCATGGTTACTGGATGGGTATATAGGAACTCTGGACCCCCACCTCATTACTCCCTGACGAAGCTTGGAGAGCGAAACGGCGTTGGAGTGTGAGGTGGGGACCATTGCACTGGGACTTGGTATATAGATTGGTATTACCTGTCATCCATATAGACTTGTTTGTTTACATGTGATTCTTATCAGCGTACTGTAGCAACTGGCACTGTCACTTTATTATGCACGTTATGCTGGATGAATTATAAACTGTACATACATTTTCTGGATGCATTGGCACTTTATATTTATTGGTCCCGGGTGCTTGGTCTCCCGCCTCCCCAGGTCTTGTTTTTAATGTTGTTTTCTGTGATTGACTTAATAAATTTATAATTTGGTTAATAATAGACTTTGGTTTTTTATCAACTCTTATTTGGGTTCCCCATATGTACTATTGGTGTAATCTGGTCTCAGTGACATGTGGGGACAATAGTTATGGTCCTTTACATGATTGTTTGGGTCCTAGATTTATAGGTGTTTTTCATGCTATTTTTTAGTTGTTATTTTTTGTACTTGATGTTAGGGGTTTAAAAAACAAACCAATAGAGTTTGATGCTTTTTTAAACTGCGATTATTTGGTGTCGCTTTAAGAGACTGCTTAGTTAGTTGTTATAGTAATGTCCACCAGGCGGCAGTATTGCTCTACTTTCGCTATGGGCTTCATCACACCATTTACGGGAAATCAGACGGTAAATTATAAATGCAATTCAGAGTTCTGCGGTCAGCGTCTCATACACGTTGCTATTGGTTCCTGTTGTACAACCAGCTCTGCTCTTCCTGTAGTCAGTTATATGTGAATCTATTTCCTACCATGCACCATGTCTCGTCGTATTTTGAGGACCCTGTTTTTACCTTCATCAGGATATAATAATATATCATCCTTAATCCTGCTTCTCCTGTGTTCGTCTACAGTGAATTCTGGTGAGTATGAGAACAATAATACTGTGTATTGTAGTTGTATTTCTATGGTCTGTTTCAGTTTAAAAAACTGAACTCAAGAACCAGAGGACACAGTGAGAGGTTATTGGGGGAAAGATCAGAAGCAATGTGAGAAAATATTACTTTACTGAAAGAGTAGTAGATGCTTGGAACAGACTCCCAGCAGATGTGGTTGGTAAATCTACAATAGCAGAATGTAACCTGCCTGGGAGAAACATATATCTATCCTAAGATAATGAGGGAAATACTAAAAGGACAGACTAGACGGAGCAGGGCTTCTTCTGCTGAGAGTCTTCTGTGTTTCCTTCAAAAGTTTCTGTTATTTGTAGTAACTTTTGACATGTCAGGAGTTAGTGATCACATCCAGTCTTTAAAAAGGATTAGTCTTTAAAGGGGTATTCTGCTAAAATATAAACCTCTTTTTCACTGCACGAAGACCGGGCGCCGCCATCTTGGTGACGTCACTTGCATTCCACCGCTGGAACGCAAGTGACGTCATCAAGATGGTGGCGCCCGGCCTTCCTGCACAGAAAAAGAGGATTAGGTAAAGTATAAGATACAGACTTTAAAGGGGTTGTCCGGCGATAAAAAATTATTCACAGAATAACACACATTACAAAGTTATACAACTTTGTAATGTATGTTATGTCTGTGAATGGCCCCCTTCCCCGTGTTTCCCCCCACCCACGCTAGACCCGGAAGGGTGGTGCGCTATACTCACCTGTCACGTGCCGACCACGGTCTCCGATCGTCAGCAGTGACGTCTTCTTCGGGAGGCCGGCGGATCTTCCCGAGTGCCGGCCACCTTCTGCAGCGTCATCCGAAGCTCAGCCGCGATTGGCTGAGCATAACTGTGCTCAGCCAATCGCGGCTGAGCGGCTGATGACGCGGCCACGTCATCAGCTGCTCAGCCGCGATTGGCTGAGCACAGTTATGCTCAGCCAATCGCGGCTGAGCTTCGGATGACGCTGCAGAGGGCGGGCGGCACTCGGGAAGATCCGCCGGCCTCCCGAAGAAGACGTCACTGCTGACGATCGGAGACCGTGGTCGGCACGTGACAGGTGAGTATAGCGCACCACACTTCCGGGTACACGGGTGGGGGTGGTGGGACACGGGGAAGGGGGCCATTCACAGACATAACATACATTACAAAGTTGTATAACTTTGTAATGTGTGTTATTCTGTGAATAATTTTTTATCGCCGGTCAACCCCTTTAAAGGCAGCCTGTATTCTCATAAATAGACAAAATGAAGATACAGGCTGCCTTTGCAGTCTGCATCTTATACTTTACCCAATCCTCTTGTTCGGGCCGGGCACCGCCATCTTGATTACGTGACTTGCGTTCCACCGCTGGAACGCAAATGACGTAATCAAGATGGCGGCGCCCGGCCTTGGTTCTCTTTAAGGGTCCATTCACACAGAAAGATTATCCGACAGATTATCTGCCAAAGATTTGAAGCCAAAGCCAGAAACAGACTCGACAGATATCAGGTCATAAAGAAAAGCCTGAGATTTCTCCTTTTTTTAAATCCATTCCTGGTTTTGGCTTCAAATCTTTGTCAGATAATCTTTCTGTGTAAATGGGCCCTTAGGCCAAACTTATCTCGGTCCTGAATGGGTTAATTCCTCTGAATTTCAATATCTCTGCTTATTGTCATTGAATAAAATTTTTTTATATACATCCTGTATACAGAACTGATCCTGTGTACATCAGGGAGGTGGCTCTAAATACATCAGACTCAGGCAATGCTCTGTGAGGTAAAGGTGTATTTGCATGTTGTGTTTTTGTATCGCAGTTTGACAGGTCTACATAAGTTGTGGCAAATACTTGTGACAGAACTGCAGATATGGCTACATGTGAATACACCTTGAAATGTTATTTAAGAAAAAATTCACCTGTCAGAGAGACATATCAAAAATTTTGAATGGTTGGGACCTGGGTGTTCAGACTGTGACTGCTCCGGAGAGGCGCTCTGGATACGGCTCAATAGACTTTCCATAAATCCGTCTCCTGCTGTGAGGCTGGGTTCATATTATGTATTTTTCACCTGTTTTTATAAAAACGGATGGAGAAACGGATGCATTTGTGTGCATGTGCTTGATCCGTTTTTCCATTGATTTCCATAATAATAAAAGGATGAAAACACATCTGTTTTTTTAACATACACAGAAATGTGGTCAACCACTTTTTTGTGTACCTTAAAAGAAACTGATGTGTTTTAATCCGTTTTTTCTTTATTATGTAAGTCAATAGAAAAATGGATCAAGACGGATTCACACAAATGCTTTGGTTTTTCTATCCATTTTTTGCAAAATCAGATGAAAAAAAAAAACAGATGAAAAGAATGTAGTGTGAACCCAGCCTGAGTTATAATACAACAGGATAAGTGGGGGATTTACCCATAGACCCCGTCAGATTACACTTCTCAGGATCAGATTCTCTCTGGTAAATTATAGCAGTAACCTGATTGGTTGTCATACACAACTTCTCCGCTTTTGATCTTTTTTAAGATACAACTCCGCCATTGTGTTATTGGCTGTAATGTAGCATCTATGTTGTTCAGCAAACTTTTGTTTGCCTAGACTTGACACAATGAGGTCACCTGGCCTGGCCACAAGGCTAAGGGAGGGGGGGTGAAGGAAATCCCTAACATTATGGACTGAGGTATTTGTCGCTTGAATCTCTGAATTACTAGGTGTGCAACGAATGATAGATATGGCGGATAGGGTTCTGCCAGTCTAGATGACTTGCAATATATATGTTTTTGTAGCCTTGCCCATGAGACCAGTGTGTTAGCATAAGATAAGGATGTGCTCATAGTGGCTGCTAGCCAGTTGTGTAAAGCTTGGATTCAAACGATACCAATAAGATTGATATTTTAATGTGTGTGGGCAAATTAGATATTATTATTATTATAGTTTTGAAGTTAATCAATTGGAGTGATATTTTGATGTGTTACACCCTTAGGCTATGTTCACACTACGTACGAATCTGTACGCATTTCGTACGGCGCCGTACATGTACGGCTGAAACAACGGGCGTGCGAATATTCGATGTGCGGGCGGATGCGTACGCATTGCGAACATACGCCCGTAGTCTACTTACGCTTCCCGAGCCCCCTACGAAGCGATCTGACAGCGGTCTTTTACTTGGAAATCTTCGCCTAGCCCCGGACACCCCACAGAACCTTTTGGATCGGCATAGAAGAGTGGAAAAATGAAGAAATCACCACTTCGTACGGATTCGCGGGATACGCTACGGGCGTAAGTTACAGCCTTCCGGCCAGAAACAATGGTCTAGTTCATTTCTTACGGCGCCGTATACGATCCAGGCGTACATTCGTACGAAGTGCGAACTGTGCGGCCGGGATCGTATACTTTGCATTGTACGCTAACTACGTAAGTTTCCGGCCGCATATTCACAGAGCGCACTACGGCCAGAAGCTTACGTAGTGTGAACATAGCCCCAAAGTAAGGCCCTATTCCACAGTAACGATAATCGTCCGGATCGCGCCCATTTGGCCCGATTCGGCCGATTATCGTTCGGTGAGATAGAGAGAACAATCAGCCGATGATCGTGTCATCGGCTGATCGTTCATTTAGGGCCAGACCTAAAATCATTGTTCCCCCACCGCGCATCGCTACGGTTGAATAGCGGTGCGCGGCGGGCGACCGACGATTTGAGAAGCAGCAGCAGAATACATTACCTGTCCAGGCTTCTTCTCCGCGCTGTCTTCATCCCTGGGTCCCGCGCGCTCTATCTTCTGAATGGCCGCGCTCAGCCAATCACAGGCCGGGACCGCCGCAGCCTGTGATTGGCTAAGTGTGGCCTGTCAGCTGACCGGCCATTCAGAAGATAGAGCGCGGGAGACCCGGGGAGGAGACAGCGCGGAGGAGAAGCCCTGCAGCCAGGTAATGTATGATGCTGCAAGGACATCGGTAACGATGTCCCTGCAGCCCTCGCTCAACGATCATGGGGCCGTGAAATAGGCCCAGTAAACGAGCGGCGATCAAGCAGATCGCCGCTCGTTTACATCGTTGATGAGGGCCTCCACGGCCCGTGAAATAGGACCCTAAGTGTATAAATAAGGGTGCCAGACCCGCACACAAGTGGGATTCTGGTCAACACCATAATTACTAATGGACTCCTCAATCATTCCTCCAACAATATTAAAGGAGTACTCCAGTGAATTCCCCCCCCCCCCCCCCCCCCCCACACACACACACACACTAAATAACACACATTACAAACTTATACAACATTTTAGTGTGTGTTATTTATGTGAATGGCCCCCTTCCCCATGTTTCCACCCCCCGACACTTGACCCGGAAGTGTAATAGTGAACATTCACATAATCACTGTCGACCTCTTCTGTCCCGGCCACCATTTTGGGACGATATGTCACTCTGCTCCAGCCCTCCCTCATGCCGGCCCCCCTCCAGCACATCATCAGCTGCTCAGCCGCAATTGGCTGAGCATAACAGAAGACATCTGGGGCTACAGCATGCGCACCGGCAGCCTTTTCATTCCCATTGACTGCACTGATTTTCTGTTCTGCGCTTGCGTGGATAGCGCAGGAACAGTGAATGTACCACAACGGCAACAAGTTGGCTCCATCTCGGGCATAAGAACATGTAGACGCGCGGGGACCCTGTACCACCTAGACAGAATTTTTTACCCTGCTTCCTGGAAACGGGAGCTGATAGAAGCCTCATGCGTTAACTGGTATATTCTGGTCCGCTGCTCGGAGGTGAGGGGCACATGAAGTTCTGCTTCCTACTCCAACATGAAGTCAAGGAGTGGTTGATCTGGAGGGATCAGGAGGATTTGGTTGGCAATGGAGAGGGTGTGTCTCAGAGGTTCCTCAGAAACACATAGGGATTTGAAGGGTGTAAGAGAGTTGGGTAATAGAGAGGGATTCGGCAACAACGCTAAAAAATGATGCAACTGGAATATATCTCTCTGGATCCAATCAGCAAACACAAGATCAATTTGGCTAGCAGCGAACTCTGGATGACCCAGGATAGGGGACATAGGAGATTGTAATGGAAGGAGGTTTTGACGGATCGCTTTCTCCGACCACGCCCGGACCACTGGGCAAATGGTAGGGTGGGACTTAGGAGATGTAAGGGAAACACCCTGCAACCACGGGATATCCCTCAGTGGAATGGGAGTATATGTTTATTTTAGCTTGATCCACTGTTTCCTGGAGTGGTTGTGGCCCCAGTCCAACATATGTGCCACGTGAGCTGCCTGATTTTTGGACATCCGGAAGGCCCTGACTGCCCCTGTCCTTTGGTCTAAACAGTAGTTCACTACGTACTCTGGCCAGTTTGAGAGTAGACCGGAGATTGCAAGAAAGCTGCGGCAAGCGTATTGGGGAGAAGCGTGGTAGGACATTCATCTTATAAATGGCGCATCTACCGAGCCAAGTGAAGAGCCCATTCATCCAGTTAGCACAGTCTTTTTGGATATTGGCCTATAACGGGACATAGTTACATTGATAAAGATCCCTGAGGTCCGCCGTCAAATGGATCCCCAAATATTTAAGCGATCTGTCCTGTACCTTCTGTCCCTGCCTCATCCTTACTGCCTCTCCTCCTGTCTCTGCCTTAATATCCCTTTTGCCCCTTCTGTCACATGCCTCACACTATAACTGAGTGGCTGGCCGTCATTTAATAGCAAATAGTTACTGTTATTTTAAAACAACAGCCGTAGTTTTGAAATAATGGCCGTTATTTGACATTAAATGACGGCCATCAACTCAATTTCAACAGTGTGTGAACAGAGCCTTTCTGTTTTTTTCAATCCACTTCTGGTTTTGGTTGCAAAATACTGAGCAAAAATACTGTGTGTGAACATAGCCTAAAGATTTATTCCTATCTTGAGAAGTTTTACCCTATTTACAGGATAGAGAATAACTATCTGATCTCAGGTGGTCGAAGCATTAGGTAACAGGGACCCTAGTCACTGGTTAGAGTGGTGCACTGCTGCTCCATTCATTCTCTATGGGAGCTGCCGGAAACAGCCATACACTGCACATAGAAATTGACTGACGTCCTCATTCTTGAGATGGTTGGACCCACCACAATCAGCTAGTTATCCTGTGGACAGGGAATAAACTCTGAAGATAGCTATACATCTTGAAAAACCATGAGGATTTGATACAGAAAGTATATGGGAAAATTGCATAAGCTGTCAAAGAACAACCTTTTTTTTCTGAAAATAGAATATCCCTTGAAATTTCATGATAGCACTTACTCAAAGGTTTTGTTGCGCTTTCGTTTTTTTACTCTTGATTAAAAGGCCATAGCGCTTTTTTCACCTAGAGACCCACATGAGCCCTTATTTTTTGCATCACTAATTGTACTTTGCAATGGCGGGCTGATTTTTTGCATAAAGTACACTGCGAAACCAGAAAAAAATTTAATGTGTGATGAAATTGAAAAAAAAACCAATGCATTTTTTTAAATTTGGGGAGTATTTGTATTTACGCCCTGGGGTAAAACTGACTTTTTATGCATGTTCCTCAAGTTGTTACGATTACAACGCTATATAACATGTATAACTTTTATTTTATTTGATGGCTTTTAAAAAATTAAAACTTTTTTTTTTTTTTAATTAATGTTTCTTTAAAATTGCTCTATTCCCATACTTATAGCGCTTTTATCCTTTGGTCTATGGGGCTGTGTGAGGTGTCATTTTTTGCGCCATGATCTTTACTTTCTATCGGTACCTTGATTGCGCATATACGACTTTTTGATCGCTTTTTATTACAATTTTTCTGGATTTGATGCGACCAAAAATGCGCAATTGTGCACTTTGGGATTTTTTGGCGCTTACGCCGTTTACCGTGCGAGATCAGGAATGTGATAAATTAATAGTTCAGGTGATTACGCAAGCGGCGATAGCAAACATGTTTATTTATTTATTTTTATTTATAAAATGGGGGAAATGGGGGATGATTCAAACTTTTATTAGGGGAGGGGATTTTTATTAATAAAAAAACATTTATTTACTTTTTTACACATATACTAGAGGCCCCCCTGGGGTTAGGGTTATTCCCCCTGGGGTTAGGGTTATTCCCCCTGGGGTTAGGGTTATTCCCCCTGGGGTTAGGGTTATTCCCCCTGGGGTTAGGGTTATTCCCCCTAGGGTTATGGTTATTCCCCCTGGGGTTAGGGTTATTCCCCTCTGGGGTTAGGGTTATTCCCCCTGGGGTTAGGGTTATTCCCCCCTGGGGTTAGGGTTATTCCCCCTGGGGTTAGGGTTATTCCCCCCTGGGGTTAGGGTTATTCCCCCTGGGGTTAGGGTTATCCCCCCCTGGGGTTAGGGTTATTCCCCCTGGGGTTAGGGTTATTCCCCCCTGGGGTTAGGGTTATTCCCCCTGGGGTTAGGGTTATTCCCCTCTGGGGTTAGGGTTATTCCCCCTGGGGTTAGGGTTATTCCCCCCTGGGGTTACGGTTATTCCCCCTGGGGTTACGGTTATTCCCCCCGGGGTTAGGGTTATTCCCCCTGCGACCCCCCCTCCTTCCCCCCATTAGACACCAGGAAAGAGGCAAAGGAGCATTTTAAATGCAGCTGTCAGCTTTGAAAGCTGCATTTAAAAGGCTAATTAGCGGGCACGGCGATCAGACCGTGCCCGCTAATTATTGCGGCAGATAGCACCCGGGATCGCGGTGGTTCAGAGCTGGGTCGCAGCGCGGCCCCCCTCTGAACTCCCCCACCCGCATGAGGACGTACAGTTACGCCCTCATGCGGGAAAGGGTTAAAAAGTGGTTATTTTTTCAAATCTTCTGGTGTCAGACAGTTAAATAGATTTGTAAATTACTTCTATTTATGTCTTCCAGTGCTCTCTGCTGCCACCTCTGTCCATGTCAGGAACTGTCCAGAGCAGCAGCAAATCCCCATAGAAAACCTCTCCTGCTCTGGACAGTTCCTGACATGGACAGAGGTGGCAGCAGAGAGCACTGTGTCAGACTGGAAGGAATACACCACTTTCTGCAGGACATACTGCAGCTAATAAATACTGGAAGCCTGGAGATTATTTTTTTTGGGAGGGGGGGCAGAGTACCCCTTTAAAGGGGTTCTCCAGCGCCAGTAGCGGTCTTTGGCGCCAAGCACCCCAAGCGATCGCTTGGGGCCCTCAACATCCAGGAGGGCCCCCACGCCCCTCTCTGGTGCTCAAGACCGCTGGACAGGGCCGCTGCTGCGATCTGAACTGTAACTATGAGCACTCGTAATGAGCGCTTATAGTTACATGCAGCAGCACTGACAGGGCGGGAGACATTGACTCGCTTCCTGTCAGTCACTCTTGTGGCCACAGAAAGTGCTTTCCCTGCAGTCACAAGTGGCCGCTTTGTCCTTGTGGTGCCGGCGCTCCAGTGACATCACTGGAGCATCGGCGCCAGGACAAGGGGAGTGCGGCCTCTTGTGATCGCAGGGAAAACCCTTCCTGCTGCCATAAGTGTTTGTTTTATTGTGTTATATACTATATGAGAGGGGGAGCACACAGGGGTCTGTTTAACTGGGGGAGCGCACGGGGGTCTGTTTAACTGGGGGAGCGCACGGGGGGGGGGGTCTATATAACTGGGGGGATCACACGGGGGGCTATATAACGGGGAGCACACAGGGGGGCTATATATAACTGGGGGAGCACAAAGGGGGGCTATAGACTACTGGGGCTTCACAGAGGGGTCTATATACTACTGGGGGCAGCACACAGGGGGTCTATATACTACTTGGGCAGCAGAATGGGGTCTATATACAACTAGGGGAGCACACAGGAGGTCTATATCCAAGTGGGGGAGAACACAGGAGGTCTATATCCAAGTGGGGGAGCGCACAGGGGGTCTATATACTACTGGGGGAGCATACAGGGGTCTTTATACTACTGGTGGAACACACAGGGGGTCTATATACTACTGTGGGAACATACAGGGGGTCTATATACTACTGGTGAGGCACTCAGGGGGTCTATATACTGCTGGGGGCAGCACACGGGGGGAGTATATGTAACTGGGGGAGCACACAGAGGTCTGTATACTACTGGGGGCAGCACAGAAGGGGTCTATATACTGCTGGAGGAGCACACAGGGGTCTATATACTACTGGGAGAGCACACAGGGGTCTATATAATACTGGTGGGGCACACAGGGGGTCTATATACTACTGGGGGAACCACACAGGGGGTTTCTATACAACTGGAGGAGCACACAGGAGGTCTATATCCAAGTGAGGGAGCACACAGGAGGTCTATATCCAAGTGTGGGGGGGGGGCACACAGGCGGCCTAAATACCACTGGGGGAGCACACAGGGGGCTATATACTAGTGGGAGTGCACACAGGGGGTATATACAACTAGGGGCAGCACACAGTGGGTATATACAACTGGGGGCAGCACACAGGGGGTTTATATACAACTGGGGCAGTACACAGGAGGTCTATATACTTCTGGGGGAGCACACAGGGGGGGCTAAATATAACTGGGGGAACACACAGGGGTCTATATATTACTGGGGGAAGCACACAAGGGGTATATACTATTGGGGGCAGCACACAAGGGGTATATACTACTGGCTGTAGCGCACAAGGGGTATATAATACTGGGGGCAGCACACAGCGATCTATTGTTGTGGAGCGCATGTGTCGAGGGGGGAGGGCTCCAGACATAACTTCGCTTGGGGCCCCAGAAATGCCAAGACCGCCCCTGTCCAGCGCTACAAAAACATGGCCACTTTCTTTCAGAGACAACACGACTCTTGTCTCCAGTTCAGGTGCGGTTTGCAATTAATCTCTATTCACTTCAATAGAACTGAGCAGCAAAACCCCACCCAATTTGGAGACAAGAGTCAGGCTGTCTCTGGAAGAAAGTGGCCATGTTTTTGTAGTGCTGGATAACCCCTTTAAGGCCATGTTTCTACCATGTAAAGATAAAGGCAAATTTTGCAACAACTGACGTTATTTATATGACATCTATGGTCAGTATGAATGCTTCCCCTCCCCTTCCCCTTCCAGCAAGAAAGTGGGCTAGGGGGTCACTTAACCCTCTTCCTTGCTGTTATGGGTGCAGTGTGAGATCAACCCAGAGGGTTAAGTGAGGATGCAACACCTCCCCACCCCCCTAAAAAAACAAAGAAACTATAGAAACTGTAGTAATTTACATGGGAAGTATAGTACCAATATTCCTATTATGAGAATTAAGACGTTTAAGAACCAGTTTTACAGTTGGTAATATTACAGTAGTAACTTAGTAGCAGCTTAGTCCCAGCGTATGCTATAAAATGCATGATGTGAAATAGGCCTAAATACTGTACCTATATACTACATGACATTATATAACTATAGCTGTAAGTCACGCTCTGTTTATCTCTTACAGACAGTCACTCTCTGCGCTATTACTACACTGGGGTCTCGGCTCCAGGGTCCGGGCTGCCTGAGTTCTCCTTAAGTGGATATGTGGATGATCGGCAGATCGATAAATACAGCAGTGATAGCGGGAAAAATATCCCGGTGGCTCAATGGATGAATAAGAAGGATCCAGAGTACTGGGAGAGAGAGACGAAGATTGCTAAAGGAACTGAGCCACTGTTCAAGCATGACGTGAGGACAGCGATGAGCCGCTTCAACCAGACTGGAGGTGAGAGGCCCGAGCCGCCACTGACTTACTGCAAGTCTGGAGGCTACCTATGGTATATAGGACACACAATGAATCTTACATAAGGAGATGTGGTAAAGTTAAAACACATAAAAAAGGGTACTCCACTCAAACATAACTTTTGTTATGTTGCTGCCCATGGTGAGACTAACAGTTCCTTCCATACCTATTAGTATCTATTCATTCTCCTTCCCCAGTTCTGAGCTGCTGCTTTCTGCTGAAAACACAAAAATCTGTGTGTGGGCTTTTCTGTATGTCTCCTCCTCCCCTCATAGCTTTTCATATGCTGCTGCCCATCATGAGACTAACAATTCCTTCCATACTTGTTAGTCAGTCTCCTTCCCCCAGTTCTCGGCTTCTTCTTTCTGCTGAAAACATAAAAATATTTGTGTGAGCTTCTCTATCTGTCTCCTTCTCCTCCCCCTTCCCTCTGAGACAGCTGATGTAAACAAGTCCCTATTTGGATCTTTGTAGCAACTCTGTAATGCCAGGAGGGTTAATTACATTGAGTTCATTAGCAACTTGACCTCAGAATAACCCTCCCAGCATTACAAAGAAGCTACAATGTTGTAGATAAAGCCTGCCAGGGACTTGTTTACACCAGCCATCTCAGAAGGGAGGGGGAGGAGGCGGAGAAAAAAAGAGAGACTCACACACAGATTTTTGTGTCTTCAGCTGAAAGCAGCAGCTCAGAACTGGGGGAAGGAGACTGAATAACAAGTATGGAAGGAATTGTTAGTCTCATGATGGGCAGAAACATATGAAAAGTTATGTTTCAGTTGAATACTCCTTTAATAGGTTAGACCTGTTACAGAGCTTAGATAAGTCTTTAGAATTAGGGCAGGTGTAGTGTCCAATAGTGGGGGTGACCCTACTGTTTTCTGCACACCTGTCAGGTACTAGTGTAAGGTATGTGGAGTGTGGAGGACTCACATTCTACACTTCTTCCACTAGGTGTCACTAAAGTAGATGTATTGCACTGTATTGAAGACAAATCTAACCTGCCAATAGCTCCCAATTGGTCATGGGGTGCTGAGGATGGAGGTATATCTCTTACCTTCATCCTCTTCGCTGTTCCCATGTTGTTAATCCAGTAAGGAAGAAAAAATAGCCAGTTGCACTCACCCAAGAAGTCTTCTGCTGTTTATTTCACTTTAAAAGCAAGGACATAGTGCGGACATTTTGTGAGCAGGCGCTCAGTGTAAGGAGTGGTGACAGTCTGTTTCACGCTCGACGGCGCTTCTACGGTACGTAGAAGCGCCGTCGAGCGTGAAACAGACTGTCACCACTCCTTACACTGAGCGCCTGCTCACAAAATGTCCGCACTATGTCCTTGCTTTTAAAGTGAAATAAACAGCAGAAGACTTCTTGGGTGAGTGCAACTGGCTATTTTTTCTTCCTTACTGGATTTGCTATTGCTGTTTTCAGTGAGCACCACCCGGTCCAGCCATTTTCCGACTGACTTAAAATATATTTTTGGCAACATTCACGTGTAGTCCTATAGTGCCGCTAATCTTTCTCCATACATATGTTCCCATGTTGTTAGTTGTGCCCGGTAAGCCGTTAGGTTAGTTATTGCTATTGGAAGGTATTGGAAGGTATTGCTGTACTGTTTCCTTGTCTGAGGAGGGATCCCTATAGAGATCCCTAGTTTTCCCCACAGGTTTGAAAATTAACTTTTATTGTAATCACTTAAAATTATAAATCACCCATATATACAGTGCTAATTAAAAGGCTACTGTCCACAATACAGCATAATAGAGTACGGATGTTAGATATTACTGCTTGTCAGGGCAGTATTACCAGCTGCTAAAGCCCCCGGCACTAGACCTGCAGAAGCCCCATCTCACTCACCTATTAGTATCATGGTTTTCTAGTTTCTGAACATAATATTGATATCTGATCAGTCGTAGGCCGCGTTCCCACATTTACTGTGCATCACCACATGCAGCCGAAACGCGGCACAATTTCCACATTGAATCATTGATTACAGCGGTCTGCATATTGTCTGAGGGAATTCTCACCACAGGATTGGTAGATTGTTAGGTAATAGCTCAAGGTGTCACATTTACCACCGCCACACCAGACCTGACCAATACCGCCATACTGTGACTGGATAACACCGCCATACCAGACCTAAACAATACCGCCATACTGTGACTGGATAACACCGCCATACCAGACCTTACCAATACCACCATACTGTGACTGGATAACACCACCATACCAGACCTTACCAATACCGCCATACTGTGACTGGATAACACCACCACACGAGACCTGACCAATACCCTTATACTGTGAATGGATAACACTGCCATACCAGACCTGACCAATACCGACACATTGTGACTGGATAACAACACCATACCAGACCTTACCAATACCGCCATACTGTGACTGGATGGGGAGGGATGATCCCAGCCCAATCAGGAGGCACTCTTTTGTATTGTGTTGGGAAAGAACCCTTATGCCCATAAATTCCCTGCGGACTAAAACTTAGCTTTTAATTTTTTTATTTTAAAAAATTAAATACAAGTAATTGTGCTCAATCTATACAGTGAAATAATGGTTAAAATAACTGGGGTGTGGATTACCTTCGGGTTATTTAACTTTTTACCATTCACGTGTATATCTCTCTATGGCAGGTAAGTGGTTAACAGTAGTAGCACCTCGGCCGTTGGTGCTTGGCTAGTGAACTTCGAGTTCTATCGACTTTTTCTATTCTTAGCGGTGGGTGATAAGCAAGACACACCCGTCACTCTAACCACTTCTACTATCTGCCTATTGCTCCTAATCCAGTCGGAGCTAGGATATTTCCCCTCAAGGGGTTAGAGCCAGTACGCTCTTCCAATGCGATTTTAGTATACGCATTCCAGTGGACCGATCCAACCTCCCTCAGCTAATTAAAAAATCACTATCTGCCTGCAATCTTACATGTTTCGCTGATACCTCATCAGCTTTTTCAAAGAATTGGCAATCTAACCCTCTATTAGCGGAGACCATCTTTTTATAGGGACGCCAAAGTTAGGAAGTAGGAGTGATAGTCCATCCCTTTTCATTCTGTGGCCAATCTGTAATCTCCACGTCCGTGAAGTAGGATGTCTCTGGACATGACGAGCTGATGACGTCAATACACAGGTGAACATAATGAAATTGGGAAATCTCAGGTTCTAACTCGCGCATGGCAAGTCTCTTAGTTCCTTTTTGAGTTAAAGTATACTGCGCATGTCTTTGTACTTTGACCAATTCCGAGTTCATTTAAATCAATGCGCATGTCATAGGACTTAGTCTAAAGATTCAAACTAGGAGTTCAGAGTAACGGAGAGGCTTTAAGGATTGCGCATGTCAGTAGACATAGAGTCCAGATTCATTCTTAATGTGCGTATCAGTAGACTTAAACTATGAGAATTGCGCATGACAATGGACTTGGAGTAGAGACAAAGTTTTCAAAACCTTAATATGCATGTAGATGGACTTGGGTTCATTCTTTATACTCTGATGCGCTGTCTTTATTCTACTTCTCTCAACAAGTGAGAACTGTATACATATCTAAACCTAAAATGCTTGGTCCTTTAACTCCAATTTGTATTTAATTTGTATTAATTTTATATATTATGATATTCTTATATTTTATATATATGGTTATTAATAGTGATGATTACCCTTACTCCCTCTACTTTTTCCGGATTCCCAATTTATATTCACATGTTTTACTTAGGTTGGTACATTCATAATAATTTTGCTTATATGTCCATGTTTTGATGTTTAAAATTCATTAGCCTACCTACGATCTCATGAGTGCTATTTGGTATGTCCCTATATATTCTGATATCCCAACATATTGATGTCCCTACATGTTTTTGATGTTATCACATTGTTGTAGATGTTTTTATTATTATTATTCACCGCTACCGGGTTAACATGATTGAGTTACAAGAACAATTTTTTTGTGTATTTTTAAACAAACGGTGCAAATGCAAAACCCTCATTAAGTCCATGCGGAGCCAAGGTTCCTAATTTATACATCCATTCCGCTTCGATCTGAAGAAGTTTCATATCTAGGTTGCCTTTTCTCGGTCCAAGTTTCACTATCTGAATACCGTATATTCTGATACATTTTAAGTTGCCTGCGTGATGACTGTTAATATGTTTGGCTACACTTGTTTCTACATTGTGTCGTACATTGTTAATGTGTGAACCTAATCTTTTCCTTAGTTGTTGTGTGGTCTTTCCAACGTAAATTAGATCGCAAGGGCATTTTATCGCATATATGACATTACAGGTCTGACAGTTAATAAAGTCGCGTATTTCATAACTTTTTTGGGGTTTATGAATTGCTTGCTCTTAGGAAAATACTGGCAAAAGGAGCAGGACCCACATGGATAGGATCCCTTTATATTTGATCTTAGCCACGTTGATGGTGAGACCTCTGATGGAACAAAGTGGCTATGTACTATTAAATCTCTGAGGTTTTTCCCCCTCCTATAGGTAATGCTAGGTGTTGTTGTTATTACCCCCTTTAAATCTGGGTCGGATGTTAGAAGAGGCCAGTATTTGCTAAGAACTTGTTTCACTTTCCAATGAGCCGCATCATAAGTCCCTATGCAACGTATAGTTCTTTTGTCATTTTTTGTTGTTTGTATGGACGGTCTAAGGAGATCAAATCTAGGGGTATTTTTTGCTCTATTATATGCTTTATGTAAAACTCTCTTAGGATATCCCCTTTCTGTAAATCTCCTCAGAAGTTCCAAACATTCCTTTTCAAAATCTTGTTCGCTGGAACAATTACGTCTGGCGCGTAAATATTGTCCGACCGGTATACCTTTTCTTAGGGGGGCTGGATGATGGCTATTCCAGAACAGGAAACTATTAGTCGATGTTCTTTTCCTGAAAATGTTTGTTGTAATAGCTCCTTCGTTATTTATCTGAATGGTAAGGTCTAAAAAATTAATCTGTGAATTGTGTATTTCAGATGTAAATGCTAACCCCAACGGATTTTGATTCAGGGTCTTCACGAACTCATAGAAGGCATCTACTGTGCCATCCCAAAGGATGAACACGTCATCTATATACCTGTTCCAAGTCACCACGTGATCGGTATGTATATCAAGTGAATCAGTGAATACATATTCAGACTCCCACCACCCAAGAAATAAATTTGCATAAGTAGGTGCACAAACCGTGCCCATCGCTGTGCCAGTGATCTGTAAATAATATTTCCCATCAAACGTAAAGTAATTATGTGTCAACAGAAAGGTGAGTAGTTGTAGAACTAGTTTATTGTGTTCTGTAAATGATGTTCCTTTGCTTTTCAAATAAAATCCCACTGCTTGTAACCCCAGTTCGTGTTTGATGCTTGTATAGAGAGCCTCTACATCGAGGCTTGCCAACTTAGTATTAGGAGTTACACTGATGTCTTGCAGTTTGCCTACGGTCTCCTTCGTGTCCTTAAGAAAGGATGGTAATGTACTTACAAATGGTGACAATATTTCATTTACGTATTTGCTTATACCTTCAGTGAGACTTGAATTACCGGATACAATTGGTCGGCCTGGCATAGGGGTCCTCTCTTTGTGAAGTTCACCCACCGCTAAGAATAGAAAAAGTCGATAGAACGCGAAGTTCACTAGCCAAGCACCAACGGCCGAGGTGCTACTACTGTTAACCACTTACCTGCCATAGAGAGATATACACGTGAATGGTAAAAAGTTAAATAACCCGAAGGTAATCCACACCCCAGTTATTTTAACCATTATTTCACTGTATAGATTGAGCACAATTACTTGTATTTTATTTTTTAAAATAAAAAAATTAAAAGCTAAGTTTTAGTCCGCAGGGAATTTATGGGCATAAGGGTTCTTTCCCAACACAATACTGTGACTGGATAACACCACCACACGAGACCTGACCAATACCCTTATACTGTGAATGGATAACACTGCCACACCACACCTGACCAATACTACCATACTGTGACTGGATAACACTGCCATACCAGACCTAACCAATACCGCCATACTGTGACTGGATAACACCGCCACACCACACCTGACCAATACTACCATACTGTGACTGTATAACACCACCATGCCAGACCTGACCAATACCACCATACTGTGACTGGATAACACCGCCATACCAAAACAGACCAATACCGCCATACTGTGACTGTATAACACTACCATGCCAGACCTGACCAATACCACCATACTGTGACTGGATAACACCGCCATACCAAACCAGACCAATACCGCCATACTGTGACTGTATAACACCACCACACGAGACCTGACCAATACCCTTATACTGTGAATGGATAACACTGCCACACCACACCTGACCAATACTACCATACTTTGACTGGATAACACTGCCATACCAGACCTAACCAATACCACCATACTGTGACTGGATAACACCGCCACACCAGACCTGACCAATACCACCATACTGTGACTGGATAACACTGCCATACCAGACCTAACCAATACCGCCATACTGTGACTGGATAACACCGCCACACCACACCTGACCAATACTACCATACTGTGACTGTATAACACCACCATGCCAGACCTGACCAATACCACCATACTGTGACTGGATAACACTGCCATACCAGACTTGACCAATACCACCATACTGTGACTGGATAACACCGCCATACCAAACCAGACCAAAACCGCCATACTGTGACTGTATAACACTACCATGCCAGACCTGACCAATACCACCATACTGTGACTGGATAACACCGCCATACCAAACCAGACCAATACCGCCATACTGTGACTGTATAACACCACCACACGAGACCTGACCAATACCCCTATACTGTGAATGGATAACACCGCCACACCAGACCTGACCAATACCCCCATACTGTGACTGGATAACACCGCCATACCAGACCTGACCAATACCACCATACTGTGACTGGATAACACCGCCACACCAGACCTGACCAATACCACCATACTGTGACTGGATAACACTGCCATACCACACCTAACCAATGCCGCCATACTGTGACTGGATAACACCGCCACACCACACCTGACCAATACTACCATACTGTGACTGTATAACACCACCATGCCAGACCTGACCAATACCACCATACTGTGACTGGATAACACTGCCATACCAGACTTGACCAATACCACCATACTGTGACTGTATAACACTACCATGCCAGACCTGACCAATACCACCATACTGTGACTGGATAACACTGCCATACCAAACCAGACCAATACCGCCATACTGTGACTGTATAACACCCCCACACGAGACCTGACCAATACCCCTATACTGTGAATGGATAACACCGCCACACCAGACCTGACTAATACCCCCATACTGTGACTGGATAACACCGCCATACCAGACCTGACCAATACCACCATACTGTGACTGGATAACACCGCCACACCAGACCTGACCAATACCACCATACTGTGACTGGATAACACTGCCATACCAGACCTAACCAATGCCGCCATACTGTGACTGGATAACACCGCCACACCACACCTGACCAATACTACCATACTGTGACTGTATAACACCACCATGCCAGACCTGACCAATACCACCATACTGTGACTGGATAACACTGCCATACCAGACTTGACCAATACCACCATACTGTGACTGGATAACACCGCCATACCAAACCAGACCAATACCGCCATACTGTGACTGTATAACACTACCATGCCAGACCTGACCAATACCACCATACTGTGACTGGATAACACCGCCATACCAAACCAGACCAATACCGCCATACTGTGACTGTATAACACCACCACACGAGACCTGACCAATACCCCTATACTGTGAATGGATAACACCGCCACACCAGACCTGACCAATACCCCCATACTGTGACTGGATAACACCGCCATACCAGACCTGACCAATACCACCATACTGTGACTGGATAACACCGCCACACCAGACCTGACCAATACCACCATACTGTGACTGGATAACACCGCCATATCAGACCTGACCAATACCACCACACTGTGACTGGATAACACCGCCACACCACACCTGACCAATACTACCATACTGTGACTGTATAACACCACCATGCCAGACCTGACCAATACCACCATACTGTGACTGGATAACACCGCCATACCAGACCTGATACCGTCATACTGTGACTGGATAACACCACCACACCAGACCTGATACCACCATACTGTGCCTGAAAAAACACCACCAGACCTGATACCGCCATACTGTGACTGGATAACACCGCCATACCAGACCTGATACCGTCATACTGTGACTGGATAACACCACCACACCAGACCTGATACCACCATACTGTGCCTGAAAAAACACCACCAGACCTGATACCGCCATACTGTGACTGGATAACACCGCCATACCAGACCTGACCAACACCACTATAATGTGATAAGAAGACTAGAGCTCCAAAAAAAGATCCATCTGAGCCTCCTGTGACATTAGAGAACGATGCAATGTCTATGGAGCTGGAGACAATACACGTTGTGTAGTTCGTATATTTTCCATTTGCTGTCAGTGGTGAATCATGCAAAAGCCAATAAACACAGTACTATAATTGATAACATTATATTAGAAAGTTATATGTCTTTGGGTGATAGTTTTATTTAAATACAAATTTATGATACCGGAATACCCCTTTGAGTATCAATTTAAAGTTGGCTACATATATATATATATATATATATATATATATATATATATATATATATATATATAATAACCAGTGATTGTCACCACCAGCTTCTATTCATCCGCTCTGTTATTCTATGTACATTTGCTATGTAATTCATAAGGTAACACGCTCCTCTGGTCTCTGCAGGTTTCCATTTCTACCAGGTGATGTACGGCTGTGAGCTGGGAGATGACGGCAGCATCAGGGGATATGAGCAGCACGGATATGATGGGAGAGAGTTCTTATCCTTAGACACAAAGACATGGACATATATCCCCACCATGGCCGAGGCTCAGATCAGCACACAGAGAAGCAATAGTCCAGGAGTGCAGGCAGGAGAGAAAAGCAAACACTATCTGGAGAATGAATGTATCCAAGCTTTGAAGGAATACGTTGAGTTTGGGAGAGAAGACCTGGAGAGAAGAGGTAATGTCAGACCATCTTTCCTTATCATCAACCCAAGTGACTCATTTAGGGAACATATAGGTTCCTATTTCCACAGGAGACACATAAGGAGAAATCAAATCTGGTTGTGATTGGACTTCCACAGTCTCTGTGAAAATAAAATTGGGAGTTTGCTGCCATGGAAAATATCTGAACGGATAATAAGTAACTAACTGGTAATCTCATGGGTACTGCCTATATGCAAAAGAGACCAGCTCAGAACTGTACCGTTAAAGAGGTACCGTATTTTCCGGCGTATAAGACGACTTTTTAAGCCCGAAAAGTCTTGTCAGAAGTCGGGGGTCGTCTTATACGCCGGGTATGGTCGCCCCATATGGTGAAGGAGCTCATAAATGGGCCGCATCCCCACCGGGCGACCATTAAAAAAAAAAAAAAAACAGTTAACTCACTTGGGCCCGTTCCTGGCCTCCGCGCGTCTTCTTCTCCACTCCCGTTCCTGACCTACGCGCGTCTTCTTCTCCACTCCCGTTCCTGACCTACGCGCGTCTTCTTCTCCGCTCCCGTTCCTGGCCTCCGCGCGTCTTCTTCTCCGCTCCCTTTCCTGGCCTCCACGCGTCTTCTTCTCCGCTCCCGTTCCTGGCCTCCGCGCGTCTTCTTCTCCACTCCCGTTCCTGACCTACGCGCGTCTTCTTCTCCGCTCCCGTTCCTGGCCTCCGCGCGTCTTCTTCTCCGCTCCCGCTCCTGGCCTCCGCGCGTTTTCTTCTCCGCTCCCGTTCCTGGCCTCCGCGCGTCTTCTTCTCCGCTCTCGTTCCCGGCCTCCGCGCGTCTTCTTCTCCGCTCCCGTTCCTGGCCTACGTGCGTCTTCTTCTCCGCTCCCGTTCCTGGCCTCCGCGCGTCTTCTTCTCCGCTCCCTTTCCTGGCCTCCGCGCGTCTTCTTCTCCACTCCCGTTCCTGACCTACGAGCGTCTTCTTCTCCGCTCCCGTTCCTGGCCTCCGCGCGTCTTCTTCTCCGCTCCCGCTCCTGGCCTCCGCGCGTTTTCTTCTCCGCTCCCGTTCCTGGCCTCCGCGCGTCTTCTTCTCCGCTCCCGTTCCCGGCCTCTGCGCGTCTTCTCCTCTGCTCCCGTTCCCAGCGTAGCTAGTGTGACGTACACTGACTGCGTCGGGGATGCCCGAAGCTCTACAGAGCGCCCGAGCGGCTAATCGGAGACTCTCGGCTGCTCAAGAGAGCTTTGGAAGAATGACAGAGGCTTCAGAAGGGTCTGGAAGTACCTGAAGCCTCTGTCATTCTTCCGAAGCTCTCCGATTAGATTCTCGGCTGCTCGGGAGAGCTTCGGGAATCCCTGGCGCAGTCAGTGTACGTCACACTAGCTGCGCCGGGAACGGGAGCGGAGAAGAAGACGCGCGGAAGCGGGGAACGGGCCCAGGTGAGTTAACTGTTTGTTTACTGTGAGTTAACTGTTGTTTTATTAATTCAGCTGCAGTTAACCCTTGCCTCACCGTAGCAGGGCTGCGGTGAGGCAGGGGTTAACATTTTCCGGCTTATAAGGCGAACCCCTGACAATCTCTTTAAAAGTCAGGGGTCGTCTTATACGCCCAGTCGTCTTATACACCGGAAAATACAGTACTCCAGAAAAAAAAACAACTAATATTCTTCAATCAACTTGTGCATGAAAGTTATTGAGAGTAATAAAGAAAAAATCTCCAATCCTCTAGTACTTATCAGCTGCTGTATGTCCTGTAGGAACTGGTGTATTCTCTCCAGTCTTACACAGTGCTCTCTGCTGCCACCTCTGTCCATGTCAGGAACTGTCAGGAGAAGAAGAGTAAAGACAGTAAAGACCCTATTACAGGGGGCAATTATGAGGGCTAGAGAGTGTAATAGAGCAAACACTGGTCCATCAGTGTCCTGGCCTGACAAATGATCTGCCAATTACAGTAACCACAAGTACATTCCAGCGATCATTCGTAGGGTCTAGAAACATGTCTGATCGAGCCTTGGGAAGACTCCTTGGGGGAGATTTATCAAACAGGGTGTAAGGCCCCGTTCCCACTGAGGAAAGGTAGCGGAATTCCGCGACGGAATTGTCCGCCGCGGAATGCCGTTAGCCTCCCGCTCATAATGGGAGTCTATGGGAGGTGCGCGCTCCTGCCCTGTCCGCGCTGAAGAATGAACATGTTCATTCTTCAGCGCGTACAGAGCAGGAGCGCGCGCCTCCCATAGACATCCAGCTAATGTGTTTAGTGCATGAGAGAAGCAGAACAATGCACAGACTAGGGGAGATTTATCAAACATGGTGTAAAGTGAAACTGGCTCAGTCGCCCCTAGCAACCAATCAGATTCCACCTTTTATTTTCTTAAGAGTCTGTGAGGAATGAAAGGTGGAATCTGATTGGTTGCTAGGGGCAACTGGGCCAGTTTCACTTTACACCATGTTTGATAAATCTCCCCCCATGTGTATATATCCAGTGGCTTCCAGGTTAGTGAATCTGAAGCCATTTTTTATCCATTTTTTATCCTAAAATACAACTAGAAAGAAAACGGACTGGGGTACTAGGGGCCCACCAGAGGAAGTGATCCTTGGGGCCCACCAATGAACAACCAGTAAGACACAACAGGCTGACCTCCGCTCCACTCGAAATCCCGCCAGCCTCACTGTCTCAATGTGATGTCTTGCACGTCTCTGCTCTCAGCTCAAATATTCAACATGCCAATACTTTAAGCCAGGGGTGGGGAACCTCCGGCCCGCGGGCCGCATCCGGCCCCCGACACCTCCGGATGCGGCCCGCGGCACCCCTGTGACATGCGCTGCTCTGGAGGAGAAGGAGCCGGCATTCACAGCTTCCTCCTGAGTCTGTGACAGTGACCAGACACAGGAGGACGTTGTGTATGCCGGCTCCTTCTCCTCCAGAGCGGCACACGTCTTCTGCGGTTTGCGGCTCTCCTGTGATGTGCGCTGCGGTGGTGAGGCAGGAGCCGGCATACACAGCATCTTCCTGTGTCTGTGCCGGCTCCTTCCCCAGCAGAGCGGCGCACGTCTTGTGACTCCTGCCGGCCCTGCACGATGACGTCATTTTACCGCGCGCCGCCTGCAGGAGAAGACCGGCACAGAAGAGAGGAGGGAGAAGAGGACCTGGATAGCGTGGGAGCGGAGGAAAGGTGAGTGGGATGTTTATTTTTTTTTTTATTTGGGGCAGGCACTGGGGATTAACTAGGCCACCAGGGACATGACTGGGGGGGATGGGGGGTTAAGAAGGCCACCAGGGACCTGACTGGGGGGTTAAGAAGGCCACCAGGGACATGACTGAGGGGGTTAAGAAGGCCACCAGGGTCATGACTGAGGGGGTTAAGAAGGCCACCAGGGACATGACTGGGGGGTTAACTAGGCCACCAGGGACATGACTGTGGGGTTAACTAGGCCACCAGGGACATGACTGAGGGGTTAACTAGGCCACCAGGGACATGACTGAGGGGGTTAAGAAGGCCACCAAGGACATGACTGAGGGGGTTAAGAAGGCCACCAGGGACATGACTGAGGGGCTTAACTAGGCTACCAGGGACATGACTGGGGGGTTAACTAGGCTACCAGGGACATGACTGGGGGGTTAACTATGCTACCAGGGACATGACTGGGGGGTTAACTAGGCTACCAGGGACATGACGGGGGCTGACTAGGCTACCAGGGACATGACTGGGGGGGTTATCTAGGCTACCAGGGACATGACTGAGGGGCTAAACTAGGCTACCACGGACATCACAGAGGGGCTTAGCTAGGCTACCAGGGACATGACTGGGGGTATTAACTAGGATAGCAGGGACATGACTGGGGGGATTAACTAGGCCTACCAGAGGCATCATTGGGTGTGGGTGTGTGTGGGGGGGGGGGGGGTAATTAGGCTACCAGGGACATGACTGGGGGGTTAACTCAGGCTACAGGGTATCACTAAGGATTCACATCAGGTACAAGGGGCATCACAGAGGGTTAACTACAATAGCAGGGGCATTAGGGGAACAATACTTTGCCTTGCCCCGGGTGCTACAAACCCACGCTACCCTGCTGCGCACGGTATGCGGCCCTCGAATGATTTTATAAATGCCCGACCGGCCCTCGACATGGAAAAGGTTCCCCACCCCTGCTTTAAGCCGAGGCGCGTGACACAACCCATTGAGACAGTAAGGCTGGCGGGATTCCGAGCAGAGTCCGCTCAGTGCGAATGTACACCAACTCAGCTTTCTAAGGATTAGGAATACATAATCTAACATTATTTTTTGCTTGAAGGTACTATGGGACACTAAAGAGTAGTACAAGTACTGTGACTAGATTTGGAGGCGTTGTTATGTAGAAATAGGTGCTTTGTAGTAGTAAGTGCTTAACAAAAAGAAGGAAGAGGAGAGGGGTTTCCAGAAGAGCCTTGGACAATGTAGTATATATGCTCTGCTGGAACAGGAGTGTAGAAAAGAGTAGATATTAATACTCATACTCATGGATGCCCACTTGTGGCTCTGAACCGCCTATGCCCCCTAGTTGCATAGAACCCGTCCTAGGTGGGTAGTACGAGCCCCAGTTGTTGGTTATCTGGGCGTAGCAGGTTGCTGAGACTTCCCAGTCTCCCAGAATCCCCCAAAGCCCTAAGCAAAGGGAGACATGACTTTGGGAGGGGGGAAACTATAGCCCCAGCAGTCTTGTCTGTATAATGCTATACATTTAAGCACAGGTGGTTCTGCTTTAAGAGGGAGGAGTATATGCCTAGTGTATTGATATTAGCAGGGTGGGGTTTAGGAATAGATATAACTTCCTGTCTTTCTCTCACTTCCTCTCTTCCACTAGAAGATCTGGAGGAAAACATTTCCCTCCCACCCTCCCTTTTTTTCCCATCTTTAATTTAACACAAATTTTCTTTTGTAAGTGTAATAATGCATGTATTGTAAATATTATGTTTGTGTATGGTACCATATGCAATGACAAAATTGATTTTATTTTCATTTGATTAGTTACAGTTTGGCATTACGCCTCTAAGCCCAAGGGAAGGGCAATCCTTCAGCCATGGTTCCCTAGAGGTTTCCTCAACAGGGGTTTTTTCCTCTCCTGAGTGCTGGAGGATGACAAGGTTTCGCTTTGTTTTGCACAATTCTCATAGTTTTGCCTGAACTTTTAGTTTTAAGTTACACATTCATAGCATTGAATTAAGTGAGCGAAAATATGTAAAAGATAAAAAAAAGTATTTTATTATCTGTCATAACTTTGGTTTGGCGGCTCAGGAGTCAGGTGAAAGTTGCAGGCAACTTATGGTGGACTCCTTTTACCTCATAGAGGATGTTAAAAGGTGGTGAACAGGCTGAGCCTTGGAAGTGGGCAGCCTTAAGGATGTCAGAATGGTAACGTCATCCAGGAGCGGGCACGGTGGTTAAGCACAGGAGTATGGATTTTCCATAGGGTCATTGGGGCCCTTAAAGTAGACTGGCTCTGCTAGAATGGCAAGCCAGAATGTGCCGCCCCCCTTTTTTACTGTCTGGTCGAGAACTGTATGGTAGACAGCTGGGGATCTCACAGTATACGTGAATCCCAGTGACCTACCACTTCACCTGACTCCTGTGATTGTTTTAGTCCTGTGATTTAAATAAAGCTGTGGCCATCTTAATACCAAAAAGTGCATTTTGAGCCTTCATTTCATAGTCTGTATTTATCGTTGTTGGAGTGTTTATTAAGGGAAAGTGAGGGACCATCCCATATCCAAAAGTCATGCGCTGTGCAGTAGGATGCGTAACCCTTTTCCCTGGTAGCTTTGTCCTACTGGAGTCAGTTCCTCTAGAGTCAGGGTACTGCTCTGCACTGTTTTAAGAGGTTCCTGGCATGGGCTAGGGTGATCCCCAAAGGTGAACTTAGCACCACATACTGCCTGGAGCTGTTTGTATACAGAAAGTTTCTTTTAGAGCTAGTCTCTCACACATCTGTCCGCTTGGACCTCCAACAACTAACTCCTCACTTCCTCCCACACGGAGCTAACTCTGCCTTCAGGGGTAAATGTAAACCCTACTGTGAGTGGTGGGGCTGAGTGTGTGTAAGAGAAGAGAAGGACAGGATAGGATAGGAAGAAAGAGCACCTGTGACTGGTCAGCATATAAACACGACATAAAACAGTTGACCCATTGCTTCAGCTGTGCATAGAAGACACTAACAACAACGAGGACACCTAGTGGGGAAAAATACAGCATTAGATGTCCCACTTTGTTAACCTGAGAGAACGACTTTCTAGGGTGCACAGGACTGCACCAGTGGTGGGACACCACATCAGTATGTGGTGAACCTCATCTTTATTTTTGTATAAATTCAGATTTTTAAAGGTTTTTATAATAAATGTAGACCCCATATGTATGTATGGTTGTGGGATTAGTGGGTCAGCAGCTCCTTGAATGTTTATATGTCAGGAGCACAAGGGTCTCCTGAGTGTTATACAGAGTACGGGGGTCTCCTGAGTGTTATACAGAGTACAGGGGTCTCTGCTGATGGTACAGACCACCAGAGAGGAGGAGACATCACATCTGGGCTACAGGGAGGACATTTATATTCTCTTCTTTTTCCCTCTCAGTTCGGCCCCAGGTGAAGGTCTCCGGTCAGGAAAGAGATGGGATTCTGACGCTTCACTGCCAGGCGTACGGATTTCATCCCAAACCAGTGGATGTGAAGTGGATGAAGAACGAGGAGGACGACCTTCCCGCATATCAGACCACACGCACCCTCCCCAATCCTGACGGCACCTATCAGATCAGGGTCAGTGCGGAAGTGATTCCCAAAGAGGACGACAGCTGCTCCTGTTATGTGGATCACAGCAGCCTGGGGGAGCCGCTCCTTGTCAGATGGGGTGAGTTGTATCCATACTGGGGGAGCCGCTCCTTGTCAGATGGGGTGAGTTGTATCCATACTGGAGGAGCCGCTCCTTGTCAGATGGGGTGAGTTGTATCCATACTGGAGGAGCCGCTCCTTGTCAGATGGGGTGAGTTGCATCCATACTGGAGGAGCCGCTCCTTGTCAGATGGGGTGAGTTGTATCCATATTGGGGGAGCCGCTCCTTGTCAGATGGGGTGAGTTGTATCCATACTGGGGGAGCCGCTCCTTGTCAGATGGGGGGAGTTGTATCCATACTGGGGGAGCCGCTCCTTGTCAGATGGGGGGAGTTGTATCCATACTGGGGGAGCCGCTCCTTGTCAGATGGGGTGAGTTGTATCCATACTGGGGGAGCCGCTCCTTGTCAGATGGGGTGAGTTGTATCCATACTGGAGGAGCCGCTCCTTGTCAGATGGGGTGAGTTGTATCCACACTGGGGGAGCCAATCCTTGTCAGATGGGGTGAGTTGTATCCATACTGGGGGAGCCGCTCCTTGTCAGATGGGGTGAGTTGTATCCATACTGGGGGAGCCGCTCCTTGTCAGATGGGGTGAGTTGTATCCATACTGGAGGAGCCGCTCCTTGTCAGATGGGGTGAGTTGTATCCATACTGGGGGAGCCGCTCCTTGTCAGATGGGGTGAAATGTATCCATATTGGGGGAGCCGCTCCTTGTCAGATGGGGTGAGTTGTATCCATACTGGGGGAGCCGCTCCTTGTCAGATGGGGGGAGTTGTATCCATACTGGGGGGAATGACTGGATAATGTGGCCAGAAACATTAGATAAACATAGATGTGGTGGGCTACAATAAGGATGTTGTTAGTTTTGCTTTACAGCTCAGCCAGAGATGGTATTGTCGTAACGCCAGTGCTAGTCCAGCACACAGATATGGTGTTGGTACCTGCTTTGTGCTGTGGCTGGCTGTGTTCCCCAATGGTCGGTGACCTGCCGGGGTGTGATGGGTTCCTTGGGCTCTTGTCACAGTAGTCCTAAGTGGTAATTGACCCACCCGGACTATCAGTACCTCCACCCACAGAAAGGGTAAAAATAACCCAAGGTTGCGGCTAGTGTGTATAGGTGCTGGTGCATAGGAAAAGATGAATGAGTCCCAGTGATATAAAAATATAACAGCTTTACTGTGCAATCTCTTAGTAGTACAATACACTTTGGCAATCTTCACATTAACTTGCTTAACTTGGTTGTACTAAAGGAGGTGCTTGAAGAAGTAGAGTAGAGTAGAGAGGAAGTTGTAGCGGTGCTTGAAGAGTTTGTTGAGGGAGTCCTAACCCAAAGTAGCAATGTACTGTGCCAAAACTTTAGAGAATACTGTAGAGTGAGAAGTTACTTGTACCCGTGTTTAGACTTTGGTCTGACCACCTTGTGCCCTACAGTGTAGAGTAACCTGTCCTAAAAGGGTGATACAAGCCCCAGTCGTGGTTATCTGGGTGAAGCTAAGCTCCTGGGTGTGTCCCAGTTACCTGCACTGCAAGATAGGATACGTAGACCTTCTTTGGTAGCTTTGTCCTATCCAGACTAGTTCCTCTTGTGTCTCAGGATACTGCCCTGCACCTTTTAGACTGGTTCACAGCGAGGGTTAGGGTGTTCCTAGACCCTTCTCCCTTTAAGTGTTTAGCACTGCATAGTAGCTACAGTAGAAAGGTTGGAAGAACTGGTTGTCTCTATTTGCATCTGTACACACTTGTCTTAGACTTAGACCAGACTGAACTGAACTGACTTTGGTCCCGGACAAGGGTCCTGGCAGAAGCCAGTCCCTGGCTTGGCTACAGCAGGGACATTTGCTCTGTGTGTCCTTCTCCCACAACAATCTGGATAAGACTGAAGCTACATCTCCGCCACCAAATAACTACTTACTACAGGGGCTAAGTAATCTACCCTGTGAGAGGTGGAAAGGATTATGTGCAAAAGAAAGAAGAAAGATAATAGGCTGACAGTAGAGAGCACCTCCTATAGGTCAATAAGAACACGTGGAAGGCAATAAAACATTAACCCAATGCGGACTTCAGCTGTGCAAGACATAAGAGTACACATCACCTGAAAAATCGATATGAGGCCAATAATGTGTGCTAATACTTTGTTATACTTTGATCTTGTCGCTGCTGTATGCTAATTCCAGTAAGGTAGTCATGTGGGCGTTTGTTCAGGCCAAGTAGTCATGGCCTCGGGGGGTGGGGTTTGGCTGTAATCACGCCTCTATGGGCGTCATTCACAGCCCCCTGTCATTGGATCATCATCCGGGGGCGAGGCTGGGAACAGCGTAGCTGAGATCCAGCACAGCGGCTCCCTATTCCCCCTATACTGTGTATGTGTGACCTGGCCTCTCACACAGGCAGCTGCTGCCTTACACAGCGTACCTGAATGAAGGATTTTAGCCCAGCTGCTGGCTGCAAAAGGGTTAAATGATTAATTCGGGGATGCTCTTATCCCCCTCCCCCTCCTCTCTCTCCACATGTGCTGCCCTGCTGTTCCATCGCCCTGTGACAGCAGCGCCCCCCCCCCTCCTCTCCCCTCTCCTTTCCTCCTCCTGCCCCCCTCCAGTGTGGCCACTGCACTCCTTATCTTCCATCTCCCTCTCAGACAGCATCAGAGACGGAGCGGCACCAGAAACACACCTGGAGAGAGAGGAGGGGGCCACACACACTAACTGCCAGAGGAGGGGGGATAAGAGTCCCTGAATGAATCATTTAACCCTTTTGCTGGGCTAAAATCCTTCATTCAGGGACGATGTGTAAGGCAGCAGCTGCCTGTGTGAGAGGCCAGGTCACACATACACAGTACAGGGGGGATACAGTGCCGCTGTGCTGTGTATCTCAGTGTCCTAGGCCCCGCCCCCGGATGATGCAGTAACAGGGGGCTGTGAATGACGCCCATAGAGGCGTGGTTACAGCCAAACCCCGCTCCCGAGGCCGTGACTACTTGGCCTGAACAAACGCCCACATGACTACCTTACTGGAATTAGCATACAGCGGGGACAAGTATGATTTTGGGGGGTATGGGGCAGAGGCAGCTGCTATAGATACATGTGTGGAAAGTGTATTAGAGGGGGTTTTACCACAGATTATTGGACTCATATCGATTTTTCAGGTGATTGGTTCCCTTAAAAAAATACATTTTGGCCGGAGTTGCCCTTTAACATTGTAATAGTATTACACTATGCATATGTGATTACGGCAGTGGGGTAGAATCCAATGCAGGAATAGGTGGACAGTGGTAAGTTATGAGGGGCATTGCCAGGGTCTTCATACACACTGTCTCAGGATGGATATTACATTTTAAATAAAATTATTATGCTGTACAGAACATACAGGAGAATATAGCGGTGATCAGATATCTACAGGTGACATCTTCCCTGATGATAGACATTCTTTTTCCTTGTCGTCTTCATTCGGTCCAAAATACCTTGAACTCCTTGTTTCTCGTTTCTGCAGAATTTGCTGCCCAGACATCTTATGTTTCTTACTTTACATTATTCCCTTAAAGGGGTTGTCCAACAAAAAAAAAAAATTCTTTCAAATCAACTGGTGTCAGAAAGTTATTTATATTTGTAATTTACTTCTATTTAAAAATCTCAAGTCTTCCCATACTTATAAGCTGATGTATGTCCTGCAGGAAGTGTTGTTTTTTTACATTCAGAAACAGCGCTCTCTGCTGACATCTCTGGCCGAGTCAGGAACTGTCCTGAGCAGTAGTAAATCCCTATAGAAAACCACTCCTGCTCAGAACAGTTCCTGACTTGGCCAGAGATGTCAGCAGAGAGCAGTGTTTTTGAATGTAAATAAACAACACTTCCTGCAGGACATTCAGCAGCTTATAAGTATGGGAGACTTGAGATTTTTAAATAGAAGTAAATTGCAAATATAAATAACTTTCTGACACCAGTTGATTTGAAAGAATTTTTTTTTCGCTGGAGTACCACTTTAACTTTCCAACACAGACTCCCCATCCTGGTACTGTTAAATGACTGAAAAATAATAGTGCCATACACAGTGCCCTCCAAAATAAGTGTGAAAAGACAGTGCCACAAATAGCTCTTCCTGACAGTATTAGCGCCCCTTACATATAATTCTACCCAGCAGATAGTGCCCTTGACAGTAATAATGCCACACAGCGCCAACCACCACAATGTCTGATCAGCATTTTACCCTCAGTCAGTAATGGTGCCCACATAGTGGCGTGAGTTGTACTAGAGAGCCCGTATAGTGCCTAGAAGTGTGTCACTAAATATAAGCACCCACAGAATGTCTCCCAAAATAATTGTGCAAAGTGGTGCACTCTACAAGTCCACTAGGTGTCACTGTTCCTGCTTATGGGGGAAACCTGCCCACCTGTAGGCTGTTCTGCAAAATTAAATTAGGCTGTGGTCTACAAGGGTGAATGGTGGGGCACAGAGTTGATGGCTCATGAGGGCCACTTCCATTTTCAGGTTCCTCATGGGGTTAAAACCTGTAATGTGAACCAGTGATACATGAAGCTCTCAGTATAATCCATCCCTCATCTTTACTGTTATGTTTTCTAACCAGAACCAACAAAGCCGAGTTCCTGGGTGATCCCTGTGGCCGTAGCTGTGGTGGTCATTGCTCTTCTTGGTGTCGGGATTGGATATTTCCTATATAGAAGTAAGTGTCAATGAGATATATTAGACAGCGACTAATTGTGGATGTTAAAGGGGTTAGCCAGCGCTACAAAAACATGGCCACTTTCCCCCTACTGTTGTCTCCAGTTTGGGTGGGGTTTTGAAACTCAATTCTATTGAAGTAAATGGAGCTTAATTGCAAACCACACTGGATAACCCCTTTAAAGTGATTGTCCAGCAAATTTTTTCTTTCTTTCAAATCAACTGGTGTCCAGAGAGTTCCAGATTTTGCTGGAGTACCCCTTTAATGTTTCAAAAGCAGGAAAAACAGGCAAATGTAAATATCTTTGTGAGGGGTGAAAGCCAGCCTGTCTAATTTCACTGTTATAACAAAGGGCGGATGGACTGGGATATTATATCTACTAATTTTATATTATCTTCTATTTCTAGAAAAGAAAGACGGCTACAAGACGACCGGCAGTGAGTATTCCTCATATACGGCTGTCCATGTTACTGAAGGAGAGAACAGGGAGGACATTATGTGACTGTATGGCTATGTTCACACAACGTCATTTTCTTGTAAAGAACGGATGCTGATTGCAATTGCCTCAGCGTCCGTTCTTTACTGCAGGGGCGGCATCTTTAGAACGGGCGTTAGAATAATGTGCCTGTACATTATTTCCGGACGCTGTTCAGACAACATCAGCTGTTCACACAACGCAATGTGCAGCGGCGGCCGCACATTGCATTGGAGTGAATGGCTAATTGATTTGCGGGCACAGCCGCCGGTGCCCGCAAGTCACTTGGGAAAAAAGAATGTTCCTGCAGCCGATATGGAGGTATGGGGCTGAGGAACGGGCTGAGTGCAGCCCGGCAGCCGGCTGTTTAACAGCGTCCGTTGTCCGTAGTTAAACCATGTGTGAACATAGCCTATATGAGGGGAGGACAGGACTGGGATCTCTGTATGAGCAGTGACATTCTTAAGTTGTCGTTGCTTGAGTCGAGCATTATTTCATGTTTGAGTGCTTGATTTGAGTAACAATCCCCATTGAAATCAATGGGAGACACAAGCATTCCAGGAGCCCCCTAATCGGCAGAGCGGAGGGTGTCTGGTCTGGAACATAAGAAATGTTTACGGTGGACGAGAGATTATTCGGTGTTATATTTCTTTCTTTCTTTTTTGTCATTTTTGTATATTTTGTGATTTTGTCCTTTTGGGGATGTTTAAGTGTAGTATACAATATTTAGAATGAGAAAATGTAATAGCTTTCTGCAAAACACATCAGGCGGGGATTCGTGCAATTGTATATTTCATTTCAACATGTCCTGATCAAAACATCCAAAAATTCAGACAAAAATTAAATAAAATCTGGTTATTAAATTAAAGATTAAAATAGTTGTCTGGGGATTTGGAAAGGTCCTACCTGTTCTGCTCCCCAGAGCATCTTGGAAGTATACACTCTGAGAGGTTGGGATGAGGATGGGGTGAGCATCAGGTATGGGTGACACCAAGCCCACATACAACGTCCAATAGCTGCAGGATGTCGGCGCACCATATTACCAAGAAGTACCGGCAGTCGGTCTCCACTTAGCCTGCAAGCAAAGGGGGTTGTGGGAAAGTGTCTGCACTGTTGCCTGGCAACTACAGGGTTACAGATCAAAGAGAAAACTAAGGAGTGATTAAACCCATGGGGGAGTAAAACAGTACAGGGCTGTGTTCACACATAGTATTTCCATCACTCTTTCTTCAACCAAAATCAGGAGTGGAACTAACAGGGTAAAATTATAATGGGAAGATCCCTATTTAGGTTGAGTAAGAATGGACCTAAAGACTGATGGAAATACTGTGTGTGAACATAGCCCAGGGATGCCAGCTAATTTACTAAAAACAGCACATATATACTGTATATATATATATATATATATATATCTCCATCTCTCTGCTTTATGACACAATTCCTTCAACTATATTTCAAATGTGATATTTATCCAATAATTTCCTGTTTTCACAGCCTCAGACACATCATCTGACCAGTCCAGTATCGCAGCCAAAGCCTAATGGTAACATCATATATATAAAAGCTGCCGCCAGGTAAGGAATCCTGCGATCAGGGATTAGTAGACGCCTTCTGTGATGAATCATATAATGGGGAGGTGGATGAAGATGAGGGGGGGGGGAGGGGGCTTACACCAATTTTAATACATTACAAATATTATTTACAGCAGGATGAAAGCTTTAGAAGCTGGACCATATGTACTTATATATTTCCTCTTTTATATTATAGACTGCGCAGAATATGATTCATACAAGCTCGGAGAGAGGACAACGTGTTTTCCAGCTGTTAGACGCTTTAGCAATATATTTTTATTGTAAGAGTGCACTATTACACGTGGTTGAGCGTTACATTCTGCTTCCAATGTATTATGTCTGGATGGTCACGGAGACAGAAGATCGCATTGGTTGAACTCATGGCCTCGAGACATCGACAATATCCAGAAATCCAGACACAAAGAGCACTTCAACCTCTGACATGTGACGCCACCGACACCAAAAATATCACCACCGCAGGGCTTGGCTTGCACACTATGAAGTTATTATTTGTATGGTGTTTGATTTCTTTATTCCGTGATTTGGATATGGGTGGCTCTGCTGTACTGAGGTTTATGAAGAGAAGTGTGTCTCCACATAAGTCCAGTGTGCCTGTACGCTGGCAGGGGATTATTTAAGATGGCCATAGATGAACCTGATGAATCTTAATAAATCCAAGAGACAGTCGGAAGCTGCACTATATTTATCAGTGACGCATGCTGTGTGGTGCCTCTTCCTAGACTTATTAGAAACTTTTCTCCCTCTTTAAGGCCATAAAACAGGCGGAATTCCCGTCTGCCTCAGTATGTCATTCCGCCACTCTCCGCTCTAAGAATTGACGTGTACTGTGCACACTAAGCATGGATAACTTCCAGCAGATTCCATGCGCAATCCCGCTTGAAGTTCCGTTGGTCCCATAAGCTCCATTCTATGCACAGGCAGATTCCGCTGTCCGGCAAAAGAATTGACATGTCAATTCTTTGGGAGGACGGCAGACTCTGCCTGAGCATAGAATGGAGCTTATGGGACCAACGGAACTTCAAACAGAGTGCGAGGGATGGCAGGGGCGATGGACGGAATCTGCTGGAATTTATCCGAGGGAATTCCGTAGTGTGCACAGGCCCTTATGCCGCCACTTGGTTGTTTTACTTTACACCAATAATTTGCACCAGAAACAATGGTGCTTATCAATAATACATTTGGCACATTGTCTAATTGTATAATGTCTGGAGCACAGTACCCACCCAGATATTCAGTGCAGATTCAGTTGTGAATTCTGGGTCATTGGTGAATCTGACCCCACGTGTCTCACAGTGTTCAGCTCGGAGTGTGGGTATGTTCCAGTGTGAACATACCCTTATGGGGAAGAGAACTTTTAAAGGGAACCTGTCAGCACCTGTTCTTGTTCTGAGGTGCTGAAAGTGTGATGAAGGTCTGTGTGTTCTAGTGCCGTGTCATACCTTTATTTTTCAGATCGGTGCTGTAGTTTTTCTTCACAACTGTCAAAGAGGGGGAGTGGTGATGTCTTGGTGCCGCACTTCGGCCCGCCTCGCCACTACCTCCTCGCAGCTTGTATTTAATATTAATGGCGCCCGTCCCCCGGCCTCCTTGCGAAGTCATCTTTAGCTTCCTGGTTATGTGTACTGCGCACGCTCCCACGGCCTGATTCAGGCATGTGCCGTAGTGCGTCGGAGCGGCACTGAGCGAAGCCATTGAGGGCATGGGCTTTGGCCCTCAAGCGCCTGCACCAATCTGACACAATACGGCGCATGCGCAAAGAGCGTGCGCAGTACACATAACCAGGAAGCTACAGATGACGTCGCCATGAGGCCGGGGGGGCGGGCGCCATGAATATTAAATACAAGCTGCGAGGAGGTAGTGGCGAGGCGGGCCGAAGTGCAGCACCAAGACATCACCACTCCCCCTCTTTGACAGATGTGAAGAAAAACTACAGCACCGATCTGAAAAATAAAGGTATGACACGACACTAGAACACACAGACCTTCATCACACTGTCAGCACCTCATAATATTCTGCAGAATGAAATGTTATTCTATTTTTTATTCCCTTCCAGTGACAGTGACAGGAATAGTAGAGTTATGTTCACACACCATTTTTTTTTCACTTTTTTTTTAAAACAAAACATCCAAAATACAGCTGTTTTTTTTTTAAATTGAATAGTCTGTCACTTCACATTCATTTTAATTTTATGTCCATAATTATTACAGACATTGGCACAACATACTTTTTATGAAAAGAGCAGCCATTGTTTTCATAGTGAAATGTGTTACATTGAAGTCAGTGCAAACAACGGCCGTAGTTCACACAATGTTGTTTTTATCAGCTTTCAATTTTTAATATGCTTATGCAATAAAAAATTATGGAATCTTAAAGAAGAAAATACTTTCTGGAGTTGTGCCATATATTAAAACTTTAATGACAAAAAAGATAAGCTTTGGTGAATTCTTCCAATGAACATCAGAACTACCTGGGAACGATACACATAAATTAATACACTATATATTTAGTGTTTTTTTCTCAGAAACTTTGGTGTTTTTCCTCAATTCACAAGAGAACTACTATGTCTTTGCATATTGTTTATGACACAATCCTATCCCTCATCTGTCCAGCAGGTGGCAGTATAACACTATACATGTGGTCATACATATAGAAAGGTGGTTTTCGGAATATAGAGAACCAGCTTCCACCAGCTTGGTGAATCAAGGACTGGACAAAGTGATGAAAAGTGGCGGATCACACAGCGCAACTATGGAAACGCATTTCGAGAACTTGAACGTTCCCTTCATCATGCCTAATGAAAGGAATGTACAAGTTCATAAAACCTGCTGCCATTGTGCCAATAAAGGATCTACTACTCCACAGAATCAGGGATCATTTCTTCTGATCTCTTAAGGTGATCACTTCCTGTCTGTGTCCTGGTGGTGGTGGTGACCGCCCTGCTGAGGAGATGGGGCAGCAATAATTACACACAGTCTGTTACTTAGGGGCCCGATAATAACCGTAAACGAGCACCAATCTGCTAGATCGGCGCTCATTTACTGGGCCTATTACACGGCCTGATTATTGTTTGACAAGGGCTGCAGGGACATTGTTACCGAAGTCCTTGCAGCCCTTGTTTTTACTTTATACATTACCTATCCAGGCTGCAGGGCTCCTCTTGCGGTCTTCTCCCTGGGTTCCACGTGCTCCAGCTTCTGAGTGGCCTGTCTCAGCTGACAGGCAGCTCAGCCAATCACTGGCCATGGTGGTCAGCTCAGACAGGCCGCCCTGAAGCTGGAGCGCGCGGGACCCGGGGAGAAGAAGACCGGAAGAGGAGTCCTGCAGCCTGGATAGGTAATGTATATCGCCAGTCGACGGCCGCGCACCGCTATTACACTTAGCGATGCGCAGTCGGCACCCGACAATTATAGGTTCTAACCTATATCAATGATCAGCCAATGATCCTTGTCATTGGCTGATAGTTGTATTTATTACACGGAGCGCAAATTGGCCGAATCGGGCCGATTATCGTTCCGTGTACTAGTAAACTTACAGACACTGGAGCACATTACTCAGGTGAGGCACTTACAGCTTGGCAGTTACAGTATATATACATATAAGATAACAATACTTGGCGGCTCTCACATGGAGGTTTATACTTGAATAACAGTTGTAGCTTTAATTCTCTGCAATTCTGTCTCTATCCCCTAAGTCTCTTACCCCTGAGTTTCAGTGTCTCAATCCTAGTCCTGTACTAGACCCTTACACTATTATTGCTATGTATTAGTATATATGGTGGTGACATATTCCGCAGCGCTGTACAGAGGTGTCACACAGGGCAGATTATTACTCCCGGGAGTCTCACACTATAACCTCAGTGTGTTTATAAAGGGAGAGGAAGCCGGAGGACTGAGGGAACCCCAACAACACAGGGAGGACATACAGCATACAAAAATAATCCAGGACCCCAACTTAATTCCTGTCTGTACATAATATTGATAATACATTTTTCGTATTTCTCTGCATTTATACAGTGCACACCTCCCAACTTTTTTGGACGACCAAAGAGGACTCTAGGAAAATTTACAGACTATAGGACTACTTTACAGACATTTATATCCTTTTTGATTGAAGGATGCAATCACATATACAGTATCTGCTGCAGATGGATGCAATCACATATACAGTATCTGCTGCAGATGGATGCAATCACATATACAGTATCTGCTGCAGAAGGATGCAATCACATATACAGTATCTGCTGCAGAAGGATGCAATCACATATACAGTATCTGCTGCAGATGGATGCAATCACATATACAGTATCTGCTGCAGATGGATGCAATCACATATATAGTATCTGCTGCAGATAGATGCAATCACATATACAGTATCTGCTGCAGAAGGATGCAATCACATATACAGTATCTGCTGCAGAAGGATGCAATCACATATACAGTATCTGCTGCAGATGGATGCAATCACATATACAGTATCTGCTGCAGATGGATGCAATCACATATACATGATCTGCTGCAGATGGATGCAATCACATATACAGGATCTGCTGCAGATGGATGCAATCACATATACAGTATCTGCTGCAGATGGATGCAATCACATATACATGATCTGCTGCAGATGGATGTAATCACATATACAGTATCTGCTGCACATGGATGCAATCACATATACAGTATCTGCTGCACATGGATGCAATCACATATACAGTATCTGCTGCAGATGGATGCAATCACATATACAGTATCTGCTGCAGATGGATGCAATCACATATACATGATCTGCTGCAGATGGATGCAATCACATATACAGTATCTGCTGCAGATGGATGCAATCACATATACAGTATCTGCTGCAGAAGGATGCAATCACATATACAGTATCTGCTGCAGATGGATGCAATCACATATACAGTATCTGCTGCAGATGGATGCAATCACATATACAGTATCTGCTGCAGATGGATGCAATCACATATACAGGACCTGCTGCAGATTGATGCAATCACACATACAGGATCTGCTGCAGATTGATGCAATCACACATACAGGATCTGCTGCAGATTGATGCAATCACATATACAGGATCTGCTGCAGATTGATGCAATCACATATACAGGATCTGCTGCAGATTGATACATTTAGTTACACTGATATGTCCTGTATGTGTGATTGCATCAATCTGCAGCAGATCCTGTATGTGTGATGCAGCCTTAGTTCCCATTCGCACATCAGTAACCCTGTCTGTAATTGCGGACCTGCAACCATGGACTGGATTACAAAGGATTTCAGTAACTGTCCACATTTGCACAGTCCCCCGTCTGTATAGGTGACACGGACGCACAACGGCTTCATCATTGTTTTGTGGCACGGATCATGGCCCCAAAACGGATCTCTTACCCCTACAGATGTGTGTATGGGGCCATATAAACTGCATGAGTGATATGATATGTGACAGCGGCCATAATGTCACATGATTTATTTGAATTTATAGCATTTTTTAGGATCAAACTTGCATCACATGATGGGATAATCTGCAGGTTTGGGTCTATTATACAAGTTAATTAATGTAAATCTAATTCCTAGGTCAAAAAGAGGGACATGTAAGGGGCAAAGAGGGACAGAGGGACATGGGTCAAAAGTGGGGACTGTCCCTCCAAAAGAAGGACACTTGGGAGGTATGATTTATAGACAGTTATTTCTGATTTCTTAAAGGTATTGATCATGGAGTCAGTACGGCTCTGTTCACACTGCAGTCATGGCTTGTTACCACAGATTAGGTTTTATGATCCATCAGGTGTCTGTACTGGATGGAATAGCAGAGCTGACTGCGCTATTCTGACCCTCATAAACCAAAGAGACCAGAGGAGAAGGCCGGACCCAGCTGTGGGCAGAGGATTTATCCCCCCATCACCAGGAGGATTGTTAGCGCCCCCTACAGCCCCAGGAGGAGCCCCCCGGCCTCTGCCTTATTCCGCCCTGATCACTATGTTGCTGCCTCTTTTCCACATCCTGAGATTCCAGAAGTTTCTATATAAATCTTCATTCTTTCTAGAAAATCTCCGGCTTTCACTTTCTCTTTCTCGGCGTCTAACCTCTCCGGCCTCACTCTGCCCGGTAACTGCTGACCAGCTGCAGAGTCGTTTTCCTATTGGAGGAAGCTGTAAGTGTCGTCCAATCAGAGCTGAGCTCCGCCCCCAGTATATAAAGCCCTGGCTGGAGCCTCTGTCACTGCTGGGTCTCGGGTGACACTTGTGTTCTTGTCCCTCGGAGCCCCCAATCTATCAGATAGAGGAGGAGGAAGATGTTCCCCCTCATTGTGCTTCTCGTTCACCTGTCTGCGGTGTATGCTGGTGAGTATGGAGGGGGGGCAGGTATTATATATTACACGGTTATTAGGGGGTATATATGTGCTGGGTTGTGCGCTCATTGTAGTTTATGTATCAGGGTGTTGTAGTCTATAAGACGCAGAAATCCACTAGACAAGCTGCACCTGTAGTGTCCGCCATAGTGATGGAGAAATGTCACTATGTCTGGGGTCTCAGCGCCGGCTCCAGCCGCCTTCTGTCTGTCGAGATCGGGGCGATCATGTGACGGTATTGGGGTGTAACCTCCCCCTGGTGTATGGGAATAATGGGGGGATCATCATGTGACGGTATTGGGGTGTAACCCCTGGTGTATGGGAATAATGGGCGACCATCATGTGACGGTATTGGGGTGTAACCCCTGGTGTATGGGAATAATGGGCGACCATCATGTGACGGTATTGGGGTGTAACCCCTGGTGTATGGGAATAATGGGGGGACCATCATGTGACGGTATTGGGGTGTAACCCCTGGTGTATGGGAATAATGGGGGGATCATCATGTGACGGTATTGGGGTGTAACCTCCCCCTGGTGTATGGGAATAATGGGGGGATCATCATGTGACGGTATTGGGGTGTAACCCCTGGTGTATGGGAATAATGGGCGACCATCATGTGACGGTATTGGGGTGTAACCCCTGGTGTATGGGAATAATGGGCGACCATCATGTGACGGTATTGGGGTGTAACCCCTGGTGTATGGGAATAATGGGGGGACCATCATGTGACGGTATTGGGGTGTAACCCCCCTGGTGTATGGGAATAATGGGCGATCATCATGTGACTGTATTGGGGTGTAACCCCTGGTGTATGGGAATAATGGGCGACCATCATGTGACGGTATTGGGGTGTAACCCCTGGTGTATGGGAATAATGGGGGGACCATCATGTGACTGTATTGGGGTGTAACCCCTGGTGTATGGGAATAATGGGGGGATCATCATGTGACTGTATTGGGGTGTAACCCCTGGTGTATGGGAATAATGGGGGGACCATCATGTGACGGTATTGGGGTGTAACCCCTGGTGTATGGGAAAAATGGGGGGATCATCATGTGACTCTATTGGGGTGTAACCCCTGGTGTATGGTAATAATGGGGGGATCATCATGTGACGGTATTGGGGTGTAACCCCCCCCTGGTGTATAGGAATAATGGGTGATCATCATGTGACGGTATTGGGGTGTAACCCCCGGTGTATGGGAATAATAAGGTGACCATCATGTGACTGTATTGGGGTGTAACCCCTGGTGTATGGGAATAATGGGGGGACCATCATGTGACGGTATTGGGGTGTAACCCCCGGTGTATGGGAATAATGGGGGGACCATCATGTGACGGTATTGGGGTGTAACCCCCGGTGTATGGGAATAATGGGCGATCATCATGTGACGGTATTGGGGTGTAACCTCCCCCTGGTGTATGGGAATAATGGGGGGATCATCATGTGACGGTATTGGGGTGTAACCCCCGCTGTATGGGAATAATGAGGTGACCATCATGTGACGGTATTGGGGTGTAACCCCCGGTGTATGGGAATAATGGGCGATCATCATGTGACGGTATTGGGGTGTAACCCCCCCTGGTGTATAGGAATAATGGGGGGATCATCATGTGACGGTATTGGGGTGTAACCCCCCCTGGTGTATAGGAATAATGGGCGATCATCATGTGACGGTATTGGGGTGTAACCCCTGGTGTATGGGAAAAATGGGGGGATCATCATGTGACTCTATTGGGGTGTAACCCCTGGTGTATGGTAATAATGGGGGGACCATCATGTGACGGTATTGGGGTGTAACCCCCGGTGTATGGGAATAATGGGGGGACCATCATGTGACGGTATTGGGGTGTAACCCCCGGTGTATGGGAATAATGGGCGATCATCATGTGACTGTATTGGGGTGTAACCTCCCCCTGGTGTATGGGAATAATGGGGGGATCATCATGTGACGGTATTGGGGTGTAACCCCCGCTGTATGGGAATAATGAGGTGACCATCATGTGACGGTATTGGGGTGTAACCCCCGGTGTATGGGAATAATGGGCGATCATCATGTGACGGTATTGGGGTGTAACCCCCCCCTGGTGTATAGGAATAATGGGGGGATCATCATGTGACGGTATTGGGGTGTAACCCCCCCTGGTGTATAGGAATAATGGGCGATCATCATGTGACGGTATTGGGGTGTAACCCCTGGTGTATGGGAAAAATGGGGGGATCATCATGTGACTCTATTGGGGTGTAACCCCTGGTGTATGGTAATAATGGGGGGATCATCATGTGACGGTATTGGGGTGTAACCCCCCCTGGTGTATAGGAATAATGGGCGATCATCATGTGACGGTATTGGGGTGTAACCCCCGGTGTATGGGAATAATAAGGTGACCATCATGTGACTGTATTGGGGTGTAACCCCTGGTGTATGGGAATAATGGGGGGACCATCATGTGACGGTATTGGGGTGTAACCCCCGGTGTATGGGAATAATGGGGGGACCATCATGTGACGGTATTGGGGTGTAACCCCCGGTGTATGGGAATAATGGGCGATCATCATGTGACGGTATTGGGGTGTAACCTCCCCCTGGTGTATGGGAATAATGGGGGGATCATCATGTGACGGTATTGGGGTGTAACCCCCGCTGTATGGGAATAATGAGGTGACCATCATGTGACGGTATTGGGGTGTAACCCCCGGTGTATGGGAATAATGGGCGATCATCATGTGACGGTATTGGGGTGTAACCCCCCCTGGTGTATAGGAATAATGGGGGGATCATCATGTGACGGTATTGGGGTGTAACCCCCGGTGTATGGGAATAATGGGCGATCATCATGTGACTGTATTGGGGTGTAACCCCTGGTGTATGGGAATAATGGGCGATCATCATGTGACGGTATTGGGGTGTAACCCCCGATGTATGGGAATAATGGGGGGACCATCATGTGACTGTATTGGGGTGTAACCCCTGGTGTATGGGAATAATGGGGGGATCATCATGTGACTGTATTGGGGTGTAACCCGCTGTGTATGGGAATAATGGGGGGATCATCATGTGACTGTATTGGGGTGTAACCCCCGGTGTATAGGAATAATGGGCGATCATCATGTGACGGTATTGGGGTGTAACCCGCGGTGTATGGGAATAATGGGGGGATCATCATGTGACGGTATTGGGGTGTAACCACCGCTGTATGGTAATAATGAGGTGACCATCATGTGACGGTATTGGGGTGTAACCCCTGGTGTATGGGAATAATGGGGGGATCATCATGTGACGGTATTGGGGTGTAACCCCCCCTGGTGTATGGGAATAATGGGGGGACCATCATGTGACGGTATTGGGGTGTAACCCCCGGTGTATGGGAATAATGGGGGGATACTGGGCACCATGTCTCCTATAGCATTGTACCCCAGCATAGGTTAGTGGCCCCGAGCTGTACCAGGTGACACAACCCCAGTGTGTAATAGTGAGGAGCCGGCTGGGCTCTTCTCTCCTGGGATATCAGGGAAGTCACCTGGAATAAGTTGTATTGTGCTGCAGTCACAGACCAGGCCAAGTGTCTCCCCCCAGTGACCGGGCAGAGAACTACAGCAGCTGCAGCACCAGGTACACAGAGCACAGACAGGGGGCGCCATGGAGCTGTAACACAACGCTGGCACAATGGGGACAGGAGAGCTAGGAGATAGGCAGAGAGAAGACATTTCTGTGGCTGATCGTCCCCTGTAACACCGATCACTTATCATGGAGGCCGGGGCTCTTCTGGTGGCCATGTTATACAGGATATTACAGTTGCATTTGGCAGGATACAATAGAACATGAGCAGTGAGATATATATATATATATATATATATATATATATATATATATATATATATATAGACATATATATATATATATATATATATATATATATATATATGTATGTATTTTATTAATGTTTTCCTCTGCTGCTCACACGTTTTGCAAAAGACAGAAAAGTGAAAACATTTATGTCTCCTGGACGCTGCGTCGTTAGGCGTAACAGCAGGTGAATGGGATGTGTCTGGTATCACAGCTCACATCACTTATATACCAAACAGCTGCAATACCAGACACGGCCAGTAGGGGCGCACTGTATAGGGATATAACAGGATGTGAATAGGATGTGTCTAGTATTACAGCTCACATCACTTATATATCACACAGCTGTAATACCAGACACGGCCAGTAGGGTGCAGTGTATAGAGATATAACAGCCCCTATTCCTGACCTCATGGCCCCTATAATGTAATAAAGGTGAAAACTATGAATGGCAGCAAAAGTCGATCCATGAATGGGTAAAAAATGTACAATAATCTATACTCACCTCTCCTCACTCCCTGATGTCCTGTGGCTTCGGCCGCTCCCTGCAGTGTCTGATGTGACAGCCGCTCAGCCAATCACTGGTCGCAGCACTGTCCTGGTGATTAGCTGAAATTTTTCATATTTCCTTACATGTAAAAAAAATTAAATACACATATAAATTAACAAAAAAATAACAAATTCAGTTTTCCCACTTTCAATTTTTTTCTTTTTACTTTGCGACACATTCCCTTTAAGTTCGAGAACCGAGGTACCACTGTATTTACCACAAGAGGGTGATTTATAATAGAAAGCAGCGAAGAGATTTGTTACTGCCGGAAACTGCTCCACTTTCCCATTGTACCAGTCTGTATCACCCCCCTCCTCCCATTATAACAATGTTCCATCTGTAATACACATCATATCCCTCATCTGTCCAGCAGGTGGCAGTATAACACTACTATCTGCTCAGTCACTCAGGAAGTTCCTTGGAAATCCCCTTGTCTCTTCTTGTATCATGTAATTCCTGTCTGTGTCCTGGCGGTGGCGGTATAACACTATACTATCTGTCTGTGTCCTGGCGGTGGCGGTATAACACTATACTATCTGTCTGTGTCCTGGAGGGGGCAGTATAACACTATACTATCTGTCTGTGTCCTGGCGGTGGCAGTATAACACTATACTATCTGTCTGTGTCCTGGAGGGGGCAGTATAACACTATACTATCTGTCTGTGTCCTAGCGGTGGCAGTATAACACTATACTATCTGTCTGTGTCCTGGAGGGGGCAGTATAACACTATACTATCTGTCTGTGTCCTAGCGGTGGCGGTATAACACTATACTATCTGTCTGTGTCCTGGCGGTGGCGGTATAACACTATACTATCTGTCTGTGTCCTGGAGGGGGCAGTATAACACTATACTATCTGTCTGTGTCCTGGCGGTGGCAGTATAACACTATACTATCTGTCTGTGTCCTGGAGGGGGCAGTATAACACTATACTATCTGTCTGTGTCCTAGCGGTGGCAGTATAACACTATACTATCTGTCTGTGTCCTGGAGGGGGCAGTATAACACTATACTATCTGTCTGTGTCCTAGCGGTGGCGGTATAACACTATACTATCTGTCTGTGTCCTGGCGGTGGCGGTATAACACTATACTATCTGTCTGTGTCCTGGAGGGGGCAGTATAACACTATACTATCTGTCTGTGTCCTGGCGGTGGCGGTATAACACTATACTATCTGTCTGTGTCCTGGTGGTGGCGGTATATAACTCTATACTATCTGTCTGTGTCCTGGAGGGGGCAGTATAACACTATACTATCTGTCTGTGTCCTAGCGGTGGCAGTATAACACTATACTATCTGTCTGTGTCCTGGAGGGGGCAGTATAACACTATACTATCTGTCTGTGTCCTAGCGGTGGCGGTATAACACTATACTATCTGTCTGTGTCCTGGCGGTGGCGGTATAACACTATATCTGTCTGTGTCCTGGAGGGGGCAGTATATAACACTATACTATCTGTCTGTGTCCTGGAGGGGGCGGTATAACACTATACTATCTGTCTGTGTCCTAGCGGTAGCGGTATAACACTATACTATCTGTCTGTGTCCTGGCGGTGGCGGTATAACACTATACTATCTGTCTGTGTCCTGGAGGGGGCAGTATATAACACTATACTATCTGTCTGTGTCCTGGAGGGGGCGGTATAACACTATACTATCTGTCTGTGTCCTAGCGGTGGCAGTATAACACTATACTATCTGTCTGTGTCCTGGAGGGGGCAGTATATAACACTATACTATCTGTCTGTGTCCTGGAGGGGGCGGTATATAACACTATACTATCTGTCTGTGTCCTGGAGGGGGCGGTATATAACACTATACTATCTGTCTGTGTCCTGGCGGTGGCGGTATATAACACTATACTATCTGTCTGTGTCCTGGAGGGGGCAGTATAACACTCTACTATCTGTCTGTGTCCTGGCGGTGGCGGTATAACACTATACTATCTGTCTGTGTCCTGGAGGGGGCAGTATATAACACTATACTATCTGTCTGTGTCCTGGAGGGGGCGGTATAACACTATACTATCTGTTTGTGTCCTAGCGGTGGCGGTATAACACTATACTATCTGTCTGTGTCCTGGCGGTGGCGGTATAACACTATACTATCTGTCTGTGTCCTGGAGGTGGCGGTATAACACTATACTATCTGTCTGTGTCCTGGAGGGGGCGGTATAACACTATACTATCTGTTTGTGTCCTAGCGGTGGCAGTATAACACTATACTATCTGTCTGTGTCCTAGCGGTGGCAGTATAACACTATACTATCTGTCTGTGTCCTAGCGGTGGCAGTATAACACTATACTATCTGTCTGTGTCCTGGAGGTGGCGGTATAACACTATACTATCTGTCTGTGTCCTGGTGGTGGCGGTATATAACACTATACTGTCTGTCTGTGTCCTGGTGGTGGCGGTATAACACTATACTATCTGTCTGTGTCCTGGTGGTGGCGGTATATAACACTATACTATCTGTCTGTGTCCTAGCGGTGGTGGTATAATGCTATACTATCTGTCTGTGTCCTAGCGTTGGCGGTATATAACACTATACTATCTGTCTGTGTCCTGGTGGTGGCGGTATAACACTATACTATCTGTCTGTGTCCTGGTGGTGGCGGTATATAACACTATACTATCTGTCTGTGTCCTGGTGGTGGCGGTATATAACACTATACTATCTGTCTGTGTCCTGGAGGGGGCAGTATATAACACTATACTATCTGTCTGTGTCCTGGAGGGGGCAGTATAACACTATACTATCTGTCTGTGTCCTGGTGGTGGCGGTATATAACACTATACTATCTGTCTGTGTCCTAGCGGTGGCGGTATAACACTATACTATCTGTCTGTGTCCTGGAGGTGGCGGTATATAACACTATACTATCTGTCTGTGTCCTGGTGGTGGCGGTATAACACTATACTATCTGTCTGTGTCCTGGTGGTGGCGGTATATAACACTATACTATCTGTCTGTGTCCTAGCGGTGGTGGATTGTTAGCGCCCCCTACAGTCCCAGGAGGAGCCCCCCGGCCTCTGTCTTATCCCGCCCTGATCACTATGTTGCCGCCTCTTTTCCACATCCTGAGATTCCAGAAGTCTCTATATAAATCTTCATTCTTTCTAGAAAATCTCCGGCTTTCACTTTCTCTTTCTCGGCGTCTAACCTCTGCGGCCTCACTCTGCCCGGTAACTGCTGACCAGCTGCAGAGTCATTTTCCTATTGGAGGAAGCTGTAAGTGGCGTCCAATCAGAGCTGAGCTCCGCCCCCAGTATATAAAGCCCTGGCTGGAGCCTCTGTTACTGCTGGGTCTCGGGTGACACTTGTGTTCTTGTCCCTCGGAGCCCCCAATCTATCAGATAGAGGAGGAGGAAGATGTTCCCCCTCATTGTGCTTCTCCTCCCCCTGTCTGCGGTGTATGCTGGTGAGTATGGAGGGGGGGCAGGTATTATATATTACACGGTTATTAGGGGGTATATATGTGCTGGGTTGTGCGCTCATTGTAGTTTATGTATCAGGGTGTTGTAGTCTATAAGACGCAGAAATCCACTAGACAAGCTGCACCTGTAGTGTCCGTCATAGTGATGGAGAAATGTCACTATGTCTGGGGTCTCAGCGCCGCCTTCTGTCTGTCGAGATCAGGGCGATCATGTGATGGTATTGGGGTGTAACCCCCGATGTATGGGAATAATGGGGGGACCATCATGTGACGGTATTGGGGTGTAATCCCTAGTGTATTGGAATAATGGGGGGACCATCATGTGACTGTATTGGGGTGTAACCCCTGGTGTATGGGAATAATGGGGGGACCATCATGTGACGGTATTGGGGTGTAACCCCTGGTGTATGGGAATAATGGGGGGATCATCATGTGACGGTATTGGGTTGTAACCTCCCCCGGTGTATGTGAATAATGGGGCCACCATCATGTGACGGTATTGGGGTGTAACCCCTGGTGTATGGGAATAATGGGGGGATCATCATGTGACGGTATTGGGGTGTAACCCCCCTGGTGTATGGGAATAATGGGGTGACCATCATGTGACGGTATTGGGGTGTAACCCCTGGTGTATGGGAATAATGGGGGGACCATCATGTGACGGTATTAGGGTGTAACCCCTGGTGTATGGGAATAATGGGGGATCATCATGTGACGGTATTGGGGTGTAACCCCCCTGGTGTATGGGAATAATGGGGGGACCATCATGTGACGGTATTGGGGTGTAACCCCCCTGGTGTATGGGAATAATGGGGTGACCATCATGTGACGGTATTGGGGTGTAACCCCCCTGGTGTATGGGAATAATGGGGGGACCATCATGTGATGGTATTGGGGTGTAACCCCCCTGGTGTATGGGAATAATGGGGGGACCATCATGTGACGGTATTGGGGTGTAACCCCCCTGGTGTATGGGAATAATGGGGTGACCATCATGTGACGGTATTGGGGTGTAACCCCCCTGGTGTATGGGAATAATGGGGGGACCATCATGTGATGGTATTGGGTTGTAACCTCCCCCCGGTGTATGTGAATAATGGGGCCACCATCATGTGACGGTATTGGGGTGTAACCCCCCCCCCCCCCGGTGTATGGGAATAATGGGGGGACCATCATGTGACGGTATTGGGGTGTAACCCCCGGTGTATGGGAATAATGGGGGGATACTGGGCACCATGTCTCCTATAGCATTGTACCCCAGCATAGGTTAGTTGCCCTGAGCTGTACCAGGCCCAGTGTGTAATAGTGAGGAGCCGGCTGGGCTCTTCTCTCCTGGGATATCAGGGAAGTCACCTGGAATAAGTTGTATTGTGCTGCAGTCACAGACCAGGGCAAGTGTCTCCCCCCAGTGACCGGGCAGAGAACTACAGCAACTGCAGCACCAGGTACACAGAGCACAGACAGGGGGCGCCATGGAGCTGTAACACAACGCTGGCACAATGGGGACAGGAGAGCTAGGAGATAGGCAGAGAGAAGACATTTCTGTGGCTGATCGTCCCCTGTAACACCGATCACTTATCATGGAGGCCGGGGCTCTTCTGGCGGCCATGTTATACAGGATATTACTGTTGCATGTGGCAGCATACAATTGAACATGAGCAGTGAGATATATATACTATATATATATATATATATATATATATATATATATATGTGTGTGCAGGCCCGTATCTGCCATGAGGCGAGGTGAAGTCTTCGCCTCAGGCGGCAGATAACACAGCCCTTGAGGGGGGCGGCATCAGTGTCCTGTGTCCTTATCATTACAACTAGTTACGGCTCAGTGCCCAGCCGTGTTTCCTGTCAGTTGCCTCATGAGAAGCGCTGAGGAGGCACTGGAAGCCTCGTATTCACAGGTATTCACATCATATAAGACATAGATATAGTGTCTCCTGCTGTTAACCCTTTCAATAATGCAGAGTTATTATACTGTGCATCACTTACACACTGTAGAAAAGAAAAAGTTAGCAGCGGGGACGCTATATTATGTCTTCTCTGCACTGCCGACCTCCGAGCTGACCTCAGCACAGTGCAAGAGCAGGAGAAGAGGCATAAAAGTAATGTTCTGCTCTGCTGTTAACTCTTTCTGTATAGCAGAATGTAAGTGATGCACAGTAATACTCTACATTCTGCAGTACTGAAAGAGTTAACAGAGCAGCCCGTTTTATGGCTCTTCTCCGACTCCTGAGGTCAGAGGTCAGCAGTTGTAGATTGTTGTTTGTTTTGAAGCTCCCAGGGGGCCCATAGTGGCTCAAACAGTTAAAAAATCTGGTCACCGCACAGAGCACACTGTTATCTATAGTGGTGTCCCATACACACTGCACACTGTTATCTATAGTGGTGTCCCATACACACTGCTGTGCTGCACTGTGCCTGTCCTGGATCTTCTCTCCCTGACTATTGCTCTGAGGGGGGGGGGGGGGGGGGGGGCGCGCTTTGTCAGTTTTCGCCTCAGGCGGCAGAAAAGCTAGAATCGGCCCTGTGTGTGTGTATTGTAGTATTGTTGTTTTATGTTTTTTTCTGAGTGTTTCTCGCTGCTGTTCACACGTGTTGCAAAAGACAGAAAAGTGGAAACATCCTTATGTCTCCTGGACACTGCGTCATAAGTGATAACAGCAGGTGATGGGATGTGTCTGGTATCACAGCTCACATCACTTATATACCATACAGCTGTAATACCAGACACGGCCAGTAGGGCGCAGTGTATAGAGATATAACAGCAGGTGATGGGATGTGTCTGGTATCACAGCTCACATCACTTATATACCATACAGCTGTAATACCAGACACGGCCAGTAGGGGCACAGTGTATAGAGATATAACAGCAGGTGATGGGATGTGTCTGGTATCACAGCTCACATCACTTATATACCATACAGCTGTAATACCAGACACGGCCAGTAGGGGCGCAGTGTATAGAGATATAACAGCAGGTGATGGGATGTGTCTGGTATCACAGCTCACATCACTTATATACCATACAGCTGCAATACCAGACACGGCCAGTAGGGCGCAGTCAGGGGCGTAGCTAGGGGTTCAGCCTAGGGGGGGCGAGCAAGTCTGAGTGGGCCCCCAACCGATTATGTTACCCAAAGGGAACCTCACTTGACAACAATGCTTTCTAAATAATAAAGGGTATATTCTGCTCCATTACTCAGAGTGAATTAAGATTAAGAGCAGTGTTAGAGGCTTCTACATTTACATATATAGACACATAAAATGAAACAGTGACTTACAAGGGGTGTCTTCTCATCGGAGTCGCTCACTATCCCAATGTCATGGATGTATGGGCAGTAGAGGTTCACCTTAGATCTGTAGTTAAAACTGTAAAAAAACAAACAAACATTATTTTCCCTATACACTGACCCATAAACCGTACAGGTATATACCAATGGTACAAAGGCACTGCACACCATATAAGTGACTACAGTGTAGATAAATACAGTGACTTACAAGGGGTGTCTTCTCATCGGAGTCGCTCACTATCCCAATGTCATGGATGTATGGGCAGTATAACAGGGTGACCTGAGATCTGTAGTTAAAACCATAAAAAAAGTTAAATCCATTATGCAAAGACTATTATTTTCCCTATACACTGACTGACCCATATACCATAGAGGTAGATAATTTGCATTCTGCCTAAGACAGGTGCATCACTCACAGGGAGGTACCGCAGGCTCAATCACTAGCTAACTCGGGCAGCCACTACAATAGAGCTCAGGCTGCTGCACCCTGCTCTCTGTGATCCGAATCACAGCTTTCTGATTTAAACATACTTGTCCCTTATCCTGTGAGAGACTGGGGGGGTCGGACCTCTGCCCCCATTCCCCCCAGGATCTCTAGATCAGCCCCCAGCTCCTCTATGAAGCTGCCAGAGAGAACTGGGCCAAGTAGGGTTAAATCAGAAAACCCCTGGGATGAGAAAACTCCGTGGACAGTGCACTATATATGACTGGAGGCCGCTTCAGCTTGGTTGTGAGTCCAGCTCCCCCTGTTTCCACATGTCCCACACTGTTTTCCACATGTCCAGCTCCCCCTGTTTACCAGCTCCCCCTGTTTCTACATGTCCAGCTCCCTCTGTTTACCAGCTTCCCCTGTTTACCAGCTCCCTCTGTTTACCAGCTCCCCCTGTTTACCAGCTCCCCCTGTTTACCAGCTCCCCCTGTTTACCAGCTCCCTCTGTTTACCAGCTCCCCCTGTTTACCAGCTCCCCCTGTTTACCAGCTCCCTCTGTTTACCAGCTCCCTCTGTTTACCAGCTCCCCCTGTTTACCAGCTCCCCCTGTTTACCAGCTCCCCCTGTTTACCAGCTCCCTCTGTTTACCAGCTTCCCCTGTTTACCAGCTCCCTCGGTTTACCAGCTCCCTCTGTTTACCAGCTCCCTCTGTTTATCAGCTCCCCCTGTTTACCAGCTCCCTCTGTTTACCAGCTTCCCCTGTTTACCAGCTCCCTCTGTTTACCAGCTCCCTCTGTTTACCAGCTCCCTCTGTTTCTACATGTCCAGCTCCCTCTGTCTACCAGCTCCCCCTGTTTACCAGCTCCCCCTGTTTCTACATGTCCAGCTCCCCCTGTTTACCAGCTCCCCCTGTTTCTACATGTCCAGCTCCCCCTGTTTCTACATGTCCAGCTCCCTCTGTTTACCAGCTCCCCCTGTTTCTACATGTCCAGCTCCCCCTGTTTCTACATGTCCAGCTCCCCCAGTGTTCCACATGTCCAGCTCCCTCTGTTTCCACATGTCCAGCTCCCCCTGCGTCCACATGTCCAGCTCCCCCTTCGTCCACATGTCCAGCTCCCCCTGCGTCCACATGTCCAGCTCCCCCTGTTTCTACATGTCCAGCTCCCCCAGTGTTCCACATGTCCAGCTCCCCCTGTTTCCCACATGTCCAGCTCCCCCAGTGTTCCACATGTCCAGCTCCCCCTGTTTCCCACATGTCCAGCTCCCCCTGCGTCCACATGTCCAGCTCCCCCTGCGTCCACATGTCCAGCTCCCCCTGCGTCCACATGTCCAGCTCCCCCTGCGTCCACATGTCCAGCTCCCCCTGCGTCCACATGTCCAGCTCCCCCTGCGTCCACATGTCCAGCTCCCCCTGTTTCCCACATGTCCAGCTCCCCCTGTTTCCCACATGTCCAGCTCCCCCTGTGTCCACATGTCCAGCTCCCCCTGTGTCCACATGTCCAGCTCCCCCTGCGTCCACATGTCCAGCTCCCCCTTCGTCCACATGTCCAGCTCCCCCTGCGTCCACATGTCCAGCTCCCCCTGTTTCTACATGTCCAGCTCCCCCAGTGTTCCACATGTCCAGCTCCCCCTGTTTCCCACATGTCCAGCTCCCCCAGTGTTCCACATGTCCAGCTCCCCCTGTTTCCCACATGTCCAGCTCCCCCTGCGTCCACATGTCCAGCTCCCCCTGCGTCCACATGTCCAGCTCCCCCTGGGTCCACATGTCCAGCTCCCCCTGCGTCCACATGTCCAGCTCCCCCTGCGTCCACATGTCCAGCTCCCCCTGTTTCCCACATGTCCAGCTCCCCCTGTTTCCCACATGTCCAGCTCCCCCTGTGTCCACATGTCCAGCTCCCCCTGTGTCCACATGTCCAGCTCCCCCTGCGTCCACATGTCCAGCTCCCCCTTCGTCCACATGTCCAGCTCCCCCTGCGTCCACATGTCCAGCTCCCCCTGTTTCTACATGTCCAGCTCCCCCAGTGTTCCACATGTCCAGCTCCCCCTGTTTCCCACATGTCCAGCTCCCCCAGTGTTCCACATGTCCAGCTCCCCCTGTTTCCCACATGTCCAGCTCCCCCTGCGTCCACATGTCCAGCTCCCCCTGCGTCCACATGTCCAGCTCCCCCTGCGTCCACATGTCCAGCTCCCCCTGCGTCCACATGTCCAGCTCCCCCTGCGTCCACATGTCCAGCTCCCCCTGCGTCCACATGTCCAGCTCCCCCTGCGTCCACATGTCCAGCTCCCCCTGCGTCCACATGTCCAGCTCCCCCTGCGTCCACATGTCCAGCTCCCCCTGCGTCCACATGTCCAGCTCCCCCTGCGTCCACATGTCCAGCTCCCCCTGCGTCCACATGTCCAGCTCCCCCTGGGTCCACATGTCCAGCTCCCCCTGGGTCCACATGTCCAGCTCCCCCTGCGTCCACATGTCCAGCTCCCCCTGCGTCCACATGTCCAGGTCGGCCTGTTTACCAGCTGGGTTGTCTGTGTGCTGCAGCAGTCATTAGGCGGCCGTCCGGCACTGACCTGGTGCGAGCGCGGGAGACGGAACAGCGCGGCGCCAGAGGTGATTGCATACCTCCCAACTTTTGCAAAGAGCAAAGAGGGACATGTGCGCCGCGGTCCCAATAGCCACGCCCCCATAGCGACCCTCCATAGCCACACCCCCATAGCAACCCTCCATAGCCACGCCCCTATATCAACCCTCCATAGCCACTCCCCTACAGTCACCACATGCTGCTGACTGAATAGTGCCCTATACAGTATCCAATCCCGCCAAAAATGCCCTATATGGTATCCAATCCCCCATTATAGTGCCCCACATAGTATTCAATCCCCCCAATAGTGCCACACATAGTATCCAATGCCCCCATATAGTGCCCCACATAGTATCCAATCCCCCACATAGTGCCCCACATAGTATCCAATCCCCCACATAGTGCCCCACATAGTATCCAATGCCCCCATATAGTGACCAACATAGTATCCAATCCTCACATAGTGCCCCACATAGAATCCAATCCCCCACATAGTGCCCCACAAAGTATCCAATCCCCCACATAGTGCCCCACATAGAATCCAATCCCCCACATAGTGCCCCACATAGTATCCAATCCCCCACATAGTGCCCCACATAGAATCCAATCCCCCATATAGTGCCCCACATAGTATCCAATCCCCCATATAGTGCCCCACATAGTATCCAATGCCCCATATAGTGCCCCACATAGTATCCAATGCCCCATATAGAGCCCCACATAGTAGCCAATGCCCCCATATAGTGCCCCATATAGTAGCCAATGCCCCATATAGAGCCCCACATAGTAGCCAATGCCCCCATATAGTGCCCCATATAGTAGCCAATCCCCCATATAGTGCCCCACATAGTAGCCAATCCCCCATATAGTGCCCCACATAGTATCCAATGCCCCCATATAGAGCCCCACATAGTAGCAATGCCCCATATAGTGCCCCACATAGTATCCAATGCCCCATATAGTGCCCCACATAGTAGCCATGCCCCCATATATGCCCCACATAGTAGCCAATCCCCCATATAGTGCCCACATAGTAGCCAATGCCCCCATATATGCCCCACATAGTAGCCAATCCCCCATATAGTGCCCCACATAGTAGCCAATCCCCCATATATGCCCCACATAGTAGCCAATCCCCCATATATGCCCCACATAGTAAACAATGCCGCCATATATGCCCCACATAGTAGCCAATCCCCCAAATATGCCCCACATAGTAGCCAATGCCCCCCATATAGTAGCTAATGCCTCCATATAGTGCCCCACATAGTAGCCAATGCCCCCCATATAGTAGCTAATGCCTCCATATAGTGCCCCACATAGTAGCCAATGCCCCCCATATAGTAGCTAATGCCTCCATATAGTGCCCCACATAGTAGCCAATCCCCCATATAGCGCCCCACAGAGTAGCCAATCCCCCCATTAGTGTGGCACCAGCGGCAAAAACAATAAACCAGTAACTCACCTGTCCTCCGGTCCCAGCAGCTCCTCTCCCGGCAGAGCGCGCACTCCCGTCATCCTCCGGGGCAGGCAGCGGGATATACAGACACTGACTGTGCCGGAAGTGATTCATGAGCAGGTCACTTCCGGTACAGTTAGTGACTCTGTACCCCCGCTGCCCGCCCCGGAGGATGACGGGAGTGCGCGCTCTGCCGGGAGAGGAGCTGCTGGGACCGGAGGACAGGTGAGTAACTGATTTATTGTTTTTTTCGCTGGGGCCACTTAAAATGCGGGACACGGGGGGCCGTTCCGGGACCGCGGGACAGAACCCCGAAAACGGGACTGTCCCGCGAAATCCGGGACGGTTGGGAGGTATGTGATTGGCAGGTGGGCGGGCCAGGGCGGCGCACGCACCAGCAGTGGTGCGCTGAGGCCGTACGCATCAGATTAAGATGCCGGCAGCCGGGGGAGCTGTGGCAGCACTTAAGATGGCGGGCGGCGTAAAAAATCACTAGCGATCTGAGTGGGCCCCTGCCAGAGTGGGCCCGGGGGCGGTCGCCCCCCCTGCCCCCCATCAAATTTCGCTACTGGGCGCAGTGTATAGATATAACAGCAGGTGATGGGATGTGTCTGGTATCACAGCTCAGGGGCCATCACTTATATACCATACAGCTGTAATACCAGACACGGCCAGTAGGGGCGCAGTGTATAGAGATATAACAGCCCCTATTCCTGCCCTCATCCCCCTATAATGTATACATTGCGGCCGCTGTTGTGTTTCCTTTGAATGGCAGCAAAAAAAGTGAAAACTATGAATGGCAGCAAAAGCCGATCCATGAATGTGTAAAAAATGTATAATATTGTATACACACCTGTCTGTGCTCCCTGATGTCCTGTAGCTTCAGCCCAGGGGCTTCAGTCTAGCAAGGGCTGCACGGACATCGCTTCATAATATATATATATATATATATATATATATATATACACACACAGCCCTTTTTGTATGATATGTGTATATACACAGCCTTTCTTGTATGATTATCGGGCCGTGTATGGGCTCAGTATACGAACGCGGGGTTAACAGATCAGAGCTGCCTTACACCATCTCATCGGTAATGTGGCCCAAAGTCTCTTCCTTGGTGAGTGATGTGACTGTACAGAAGAGAAACCCCGACCCCGCACATCTCTGCTCCCTACACTACACAGATACAGAGACCAACAACTCTGCTCTCTCCCACAGACAGTCACTCTCTGCGCTATTACTACACGGCCGTCTCAGCTCCAGGGTCCGGGCTGCCGGAGTTCTCTACAGTAGGATATGTGGATGATCGGGAGATAACAAACTATAACTCCGACAGCGGCAGAGAGCGACCCAGCGTCCAATGGATGGAGAAACAGGAACCGGGATACTGGGAGAGGAATACACAGATCAGTAAAGGAGATGAGGCCGTATTCAGACATAATGTGAGGACAGCGATGAGCCGCTTCAACCAGACTGGAGGTGAGAGACAGATATACTGTATACACTGATATATACTACACTGTATACACCAATATATACTACACTGTATACACTGATATACACTACACTGATATATACTACACTGTATACACCAATATATACTACACTGTATACTCTAATATATATTACACTGTATACACTAATATATACTACACTGTATACACTGATATATACTACACTGTATACACTAATATATACTACACTGTATACTCTAATATATACTACACTGTATACACTAATATATACTACACTGTATACACTAATATATACTACACTGTATACACTAATATATACTACACTGTATACACTAATATATACACACTACACTGTATACACTAATATATACACACTACACTGTATACACTAATATATACTACACTGTATACACTAATATATACTACACTGTATACACTAATATATACTACACTGTATACACTAATATATACACTACACTGTATACACTAATATATACACTACACTGTATACACCAATATATACTACACTGTATACACTAATATATACTACACTGTATACACTGATATATACTACACTGATATATACTACACTGTATACACTGATATATACTACACTGTATACACTGATATATACTACACTGTATACACTGATATATACTACACTGTATACACTAATATATACACTACACTGTATACACTAATATATACACTACACTGTATACACTAATATATACACTACACTGTATACACTAATATATACTACACTATATACACTAATATATACTACACTGTATACACTAATATATACTACACTGTATACACTAATATATACTACACTGTATACACTAATATATACACTACACTGTATACACCAATATACACTACACTGTATACACTAATATATACTACACTGTATACACTAATATATACACTACACTGTATACACCGATATATACTACACTGTATACACTAATATATACTACACTGTATACACTAATATATACTACACTGTATACACTAATATATACTACACTGTATACACTGATAAATACACACTACACTGTATACACCAATATACACTACACTGTATACACTAATATACACACTACACTGTATACCCTAATATATATACACTGTATACACTAATATATACACACTACACTGTATACACTAATATATACTACACTGTATACACTGATATATACACTACACTGTATACACTGATATATACACTACACTCTATACACTAATATATACTACACTGTATACACTGATATATACACTACACTCTATACACTAATATATACTACACTGTATACACTAATATATATACTACACTGTATACACTAATATATACTACACTGTATACACTAATATATACACTACACTGTATACACTAATATATACTACACTGTATACACTAATATATACTACACTGTATACACCAATATATACTACACTGTATACACTGATAAATACTACACTGTATACACCAATATATACACTACACTGTATACACCAATACACACTACACTGTATACACTAATATACACACACTACACTGTATACACCAGTGATTTTCAACCAGTGTGCCACATGGTCGGGTGTGCCGCAGGGAAAGTTCACCAAACTATGGTGCCCTGTGAAACAGGAGAAAACAATGGGGGAGAGAAACCTGGGGATGGGGGAGAGAAACAGCGGAGAGAAGCAGGGGGAGAGAAGTTTGGTGGAGAGAAGCAGGGGGGAGAGAAGTATGGTGGAGAGAAGCACAGGAGAGAAGCATGGGGGAGAGAAGCACAGGAGAGAAGCAGGGGGGAGAAGTATGGTGGAGAGAAGCATGGGGGAGAGAAGCACAGGAGAGAAGAATGGGGGAGAGAATCATAGGAGAGAAGCAGGGGGGAGAAGTATGGCGGAGAGAAGCAGGGGAGAGAAGTATGGTGGAGAGAGGCACAGAAGAGAAGCACAGGGGGTAGAAGTATGGTGGAGAGAAGCACAGGAGAGAAGCATGGGGGAGAGAAGCACAGGAGAGAAGCAGGGGGAGAGAAGCACAGGAGAGAAGCAGGGGGAGAGAAGCACAGGAGAGAAGCAGGGGGAGAGAAGCACAGGAGAGAAGCAGGGGGAGAGAAGCACAGGAGAGAAGCATGGGGGAGAGAAGCACAGGAGAGAAGCAGGGGGGAGAAGTATGGTGGAGAGAAGCAGGGGTGAGAAGTATGGTGGAGAGAAGCACAGGAGAGAAGCATGGGGGAGAAGCACGGGGAGAAGTATGGTGGAGAGAAGCACAGGAGAGAAGCATGGGGGAGAGAAGCACAGGAGAGAAGCAGGGGGAGAAGTATGGTGTAGAGAAGCACAGGGGGGAGAAGAAAACATGCTCAGGTTTCACACTGAGTGAGTATTAACACATTTAGAATCTATATTATTAACTATATGTATAATATGTACTGTTTTAGTGTCATTTTGTGCCATTTTGGTTGGTGGTGTGCCCCGGGATTTTTTAAGTATAAAAAGTGTGCCGCGGCTCAAAAAGGTTGAAAATCACTGGTATACACTAATATACACACTACACTGTATACACTAATATACACACTACACTGTATACACTAATACACACTACACTGTATACACTAATACACACTACACTGTATACACTAATACATACTACACTGTATACACTAATATATACACACTACACTGTATACACTAATACATACTACACTGTATACACTAATATACACTACACTGTATACACTAATATACACTACACTGTATACACCAATATATACTACACTGTATACACTGATATATACACTACACTGTATACACTAATATATACTACTGTGTACACTAATATACATACTAGGGCTGGGCGATATTGGCTTAAATCAATATCGCGGTTTATCGCACATGTAGCTGCGATAACGATAATTGAACGATAACTATGACACGCCACTTTGTAAGCCACACCCTCTTTTTGCAAGCCACACCCACTTGTATGTGCCAAATTGGGGATATTTTCTTTCTAAGGATACAAACACACACGGCATATATGCTGCGTATTTACTGCTGCGATACGCCGCAAATACGCAGCAGATTAGAACTAAATAACTGAACACAGTATCAAATCTGCTGCATATCGTAGCAGTAAATACGCTGCGTATACGGTGTGGGTGTTTGTACCCTAAAAAGTATTTAAAAAAAAAACCAGTAACTTACTGAGCAGCAACTCAAGGCTGTGTATTTAGTCTATTGTGACTATTATTTGTCATTATTAGGGGTCTTAGCAGAGTTATACAGCTATATACACACAGGAAGGGACAAGTCTCTATATATACACACTATGTACACAGGAGGAAGGGAGACTGCCCCCCTTCCTCATGTGTGTGTATATATAGAGACTTGTCTCCCTTCCTTCCAGCCAGTTACATGTGGTGACTAGGAACTGAAGGGATAGCTAGAGCTAGATGAACTGAGACAGCTCTGCTACTCCAGGGACATCCAGTGTTACATGTGTCCATGAACTGAGACAACTCGGCTATTCCAGGGAAAGCCAGAGCCTGAGTGTAGATGAAGAAACCGCTCTCTCCTTTCGCCTCTGGTGTCAGTGATAAGAGACAGAGCACGTCAGGGAAACTAAACAAGAAAGCGGCTCCTCCGTGCACTAACATGCTGCTACACAGACACTGTCCCTTTCCCTGGACACAATGGGAGGATCTACAACCCGGCAGAGTGTGCCTCCTGGAGACCGGTGACGGGGGAGGGCTGTGTGGACGGCAGCACAGTAGTAAGTTTACCTCCTGAAGGCTGCTGCTCCTCAGTCACACGGATGGGGGATAGAAGGGGGGCCCCAAGCAATTTCCCTGTTTGATAGGACGGTCCGGCAGTGACAGGAGGGGGATGGGGCAGCGCTGTCACCCGAGCAGCAGTCCGGTCCTCAGCCTGCAGACCTCTGCTCTGTGCCTCGTTCACTGCTCAGGGAGTGCAGGACACTAGACACTCCGAGGCTGCACTCGGCCGCGGGGCTCCACCGGCTCAGTGTCCGCATCTTGGGGCCCGGGAGGGAGATAAGCCAGATCCCTGGGCTATAGTGTCAGTGCTCAGTGATCCCCCTCCTGTCTCGGGCCTCGGATAAGACTCCTCTCATTCGATCAGCTGCAGCCACATCCTGCCTGGCTCTGACACGCCGACATCCCTGCACATACAGCGCACAAAACTGTGAAATACCGCAGATACCGTCCTGGCAGAGTTGAGGTCGGTTAACCGACGCCATGGACGGTATCGGTATTTTCACGGTATACCGCCCAGCCCTAATACATACTACACTGTGTACACTAATATATACTACACTGTGTACACTAATATACACTAATATACACACTACACTGTATACACTAATATACACACTACACTGTGTACACTAATATACACACTACACTGTATACACCAATATATACACACTATACTGTATACACTAATATATACTACACTGTATACACTAATATACACTACACTGTATACACTAATATACACACACTACACTGTATACAATAATATATACTACACTGTATACACTAATATACACACACTACACTGTATACGCTAATATATACTACACTGTATATACTAATATATACTACACTGTATACACCAATATACACACTACACTGTATACACTAATATACACTACACTGTATACACTAATATACACACACTACACTGTATACGCTAATATATACTACACTGTATATACTAATATATACTACACTGTATACACCAATATACACACTACACTGTATACACTAATATACACACTACACTGTATACACTAATATACACACTACACTGTATACACTAATATATACTACACTGTCTACACTAATATATACTACACTGTATACACTAATATACACACTACACTGTATACACTAATATATACACACTACACTGTATACACTTATACTACACTAATATACACACACTACACTGTATACACCAATATACACACACTGTATACACTAATATATACACTACACTGTATACACTAATATATACACATTACACTGTATACACTAATATACACACTGTATACACACTACACTGTATACACTAATATACACACTACACTGTATGCACTAATATACACACTACACTGTATGCACTAATATACACACTACACTGTATGCACTAATATATACACTACACTGTATACACTAATATATACACTACACTGTATACAGCAATATATACTACACTGTATACACTAATATATACACTACACTGTATACACTAATATACACACACTGTATACACTAATATATACACTACACTGTATACACTAATATACACACACTACACTGTATACACTAATATACACACACTGTATACACTAATATACACACGACACTGTATACACTAATATACACACTACACTGTATACACCAATATATACACTCTACACTGTATACACCAATATATACACTCTACACTGTATACACTAATATATACTACACTGTATGCACTAATATATACTACACTGTATGCACTAATATATACTACACTGTATACACTGATATATACTACACTGTATACACTAATATACACTACACTGTATAAATAATATATACACACTACACTGTATACACTAATATACACTACACTGTATACACTAATATACACACACTACACTGTATACACTAATATACACTACACTGTATACACTAATATACACTACACTATCTAGGGCTGGGCGATTAATCGAATTAATTCGATTAATTCGCCCAGAAGGTTAGAATCGATTTGATTTTTTGTGAAAATCGTAAATTCGATTTTCACAAAAAATCATTGCGGGCAGAGAAGGGCAGAGAAGCGCGGAGAGTCAGTCGGGCGGACGGGAGGTGCAGGTGCCGGGCGGGAGATGGAGGGCGGGCAGCACTGCGTGGAGGTGCCGGCCGGGCATGAGGTGCAGGTTACGGCCGGCGGGAAGTGAGGGGGCGGCGCTGCGTGGAGGTGCCGGGCGGGCGGGAAGTGCGGCGAGGTGCAGGTCGGTCGGCAGTCCCCCAGAGCCGCGACCGACCTTCCCCAGCTGTACACATAGCGTTCCGTTCCCCTACCGGCCACACATGCAGGTCCCGGTCTCTGCAGGAGGCTGCAGGGACTGTAGTGGTGATAGCGTCGCTGCCATTACTGGAGCTGTACAGCAGGATCTTCACCCCTGATCCCGCTGTACAGCTCCAGTAATGGCAGCGACGCTATCACCACTACAGTCCCTGCAGCCTCCTGCAGAGACCGGGACCTGCATGTGTGGCCGGGGTGAGGGGAGGAGGGCTATGTGTACTCCTTTCCCAATCATTCCCAGCTGCCCCAGCCCCCCTCCATCTCCCCCAGTCGCCCTCCATCTCCCCCAGTCGCCCTCCATCACCCCCAGTCGCCCTCCATCACCCCCACTCCTCCTCCATCACCCCCAGTCGCCCTCCATCACCCCCACTCCTCCTCCATCTCCCCCAGTCGCCCTCCATCACCCCCAGTCCCCCTTCAGTCACCCCCAGTCGCCCTCCATCTCCCCCAGTCCCCCTTCAGTCACCCCCAGTCGCCCTCCATCTCCCCCAGTCGCCCTCCATCACCCCCAGTCCCCCTTCAGTCACCCCCAGTCGCCCTCCATCACCCCCAGTCCCCCTTCAGTCACCCCCAGTCGCCCTCCATCACCCCCAGTCAGGGCCGGCTCCAGCTTTTTGTGGGCCCTTGGGCGACAGAGCCTCGGCGGGCCCCTTTGAGGAGCAAATCATGGAGAGACAGGCGAGGAAAGATTTGCAGCAGAAGAAACATGCGGCTGCTGCATATCTTTCTCCTTCTGTATCTCCTGATCTCTGCAGTAGTCAGGACTCTGGAGGAATCAGACCCAGTCACAGGATTATATATATATATCATGCTGGTGCTGCTAGTTCTCTAGTATACAGCTCCTTCTGTGTGTGTGTGTGTGTATATACATACACACACACAGAGCAGGAGCTGTATACTAGAGAACTAGCAGCACCAGCATTATATATATATATATATATATATATATATATATATATATATATATATATATATATATATATTTATAATATGAACATGGTGAGACCTCTAGTTCTCCTATATTCAGGCCCTGCAGTGATATACAGTGTGTGTGTATATATATATATATATATATATATATATATATATATATATATACACACACACACTGTATATCACTGCAGGGCCTGAATATAGGAGAACTAGAGGTCTCACCATGTTCATATGATAGATAGGAGATAGGGAAATAGATAGATAGATAGATAGATACAGATATCTAGTTGTTTTGTGTATAGAGGTCCTGCTGTAATATATATCCTGCTGTAATAGATATATATATATTACAGCAGGACCTCTATACACAAAACAAGTAGAAGAACCAGCACATACAGGACACTTAGTTTGCAGAGCCTACCTGCTGCCCTCAGGTCATGTGTCCGATCACATGACCCGTGACATCATCAAAGGTCCTTCAGACTCAAAGGTCCTCTTTCCTACTCGGCTGTAGGGAAGATTTGTGATGGAAGACAGGTGCTCGGGGGACCCAGTATGGATCGGCGGGCCCCTAACTGTCACATGCGGCCTCTAGGGGCCCAGTCCTCTTTGTTACTACACTTTTTTTTCTTTTTTATTTCACCCCCAGTCCCCCTTCAGTCACCCCCAGTCGCCCTCCATCACCCCCAGTCCCCCTTCAGTCACCCCCAGTCGCCCTCCATCACCCCCAGTCCCCCTTCAGTCACCCCCAGTCGCCCTCCATCACCCCCAGTCCCCCTTCAGTCACCCCCAGTCGCCCTCCATCACCCCCACTCCTCCTTCACTCGCCCTCCATCACCCCCACTCCTCCTTCAGTCACCCCCAGTCGCCCTCCATCACCCCCACTCCTCCTTCAGTCGCCCTCCATCACCCCCAGTCCCCCTTCAGTCACCCCCAGTCGCCCTCCATCACCCCCAGTCCCCCTTCAGTCACCCCCAGTCGCCCTCCATCACCCCCACTCCTCCTTCACTCGCCCTCCATCACCCCCACTCCTCCTTCAGTCACCCCCAGTCGCCCTCCATCACCCCCACTCCTCCTTCAGTCGCCCTCCGTCACCCCCAGTCGCCCTCCGTCACCCCCAGTCGCCCTCCGTCACCCCCAGTCACCCCCAGTCGCCCTCCATCCCCCCCTAGCTGCCCATCTATACCTGTACTACTACAGCCCTCATCTGTACCTGTACTACCACACCCCTCATCTATACCTGTACTACCACACCCCTCATCTATACCTGTACTACTACTACTACACCCCTCATCTATACCTGTACTACTACTACACCCCTCATCTATACCTGTACTACTACTACACCCCTCATCTATACCTGTACTACTACTACACCCCTCATCTATACCTGTACTACTACTACACCCCTCATCTTTACCTGTACTACCACACCCCTTATCTATACCTGTACTACCACACCCCTCATCTATACCTGTACTACTACAGCCCTCATCTGTACCTGTACTACTACACCCCTCATCTTTACCTGTACTACAACTACTACTACACCCCTTATCCACTATACCTCCACTACTAAACACACAAAGAAGATCTCCTATACTATATGGGGGCCCAGAATGGCACACAGGGGGCTTGTCTACTACAGGGGAGCACTGTTACAGTGAGAAGCAATACAGTTGTCTCAAATGTCATTAAAATAGTATCTGATGCTGCAAGGACAAAACTATTCTGTTTATTTAGCAAAAAGGAAAAAAAATCGAGATTTAAATCGAGAATCGTCCAAAATTTTAAAAAAATCGAGATTTTATTTTTTGGCCATATCGCCCAGCTCTACTATACATTAATATATACTACACTGTATACACTAATATATACTACACTGTATACACTAATATATACTACACTGTATACACCAATATATACTACACTATATACACTAATATATACTACACTGTATACACTAATATACACTACACTGTATACACTAATATATACACACTACACTGTATACACTAATATATACTACACTGTATACACCAATATATACTACACTATATACACTAATATATACTACACTGTATACACTAATATACACTACACTGTATACACTAATATATACACACTACACTGTATACACTAATATACACACTGCACTAATATATACTACACTCTATACACCAATATATACTACACTCTATACACTAATATACACTACACTGTATACACTAATATATACACACTACACTGTATAGACATTACACACAATGACGCTGCTGTCTTCCATGTTATACACTGATATTCTCCTATACTGTAGCAGAGCTTAGTAACACCCTGTCTAGTATAATAGAGACGGCTGAGGACATTTAGTTCATTTTTAAGAGTGAGTTAACAAAAAATCTGATCTCTCCGGTGTCCGATATTGAACCGACCATCCAACTCTGTTCTGTGGCTCCGCATGGAGCCCTGGCAGTAATGTAAATCCAGTATAATCCACCCATATGCTCCCCTCCTGGCTCCTATACTGTGCTATAGCAGGGGGATCTGCCTCTCAGGATCCTGGAAAAGCTGGGTGACTGCACAATGAAGCTGGAAGGGAATGTTCACATGTGGAGGATTTCTCACACTTCTGTTGCAGATTATTGCTCAGTATCTACCAGGCTAAAGTTGGTTTCTTATTGGGCAGTTTCTTATTCATAGGATTTTATTTTATTTATTAAGCCTCATACTACAGATACTACACAGAGAGGGGGGACCCCGCATCACACTGATACTACACAGAGAGGGGGGACTCCGCATCACACTGATACTACACAGAGAGGGGACCCCACATCACACTGATACTACACAGAGAGGGGGGACCCCGCATCACACTGATACTACACAGAGAGGGGGGACCCCGCATCACACTGATACTACACAGAGAGGGGGGACCCCGCATCACACTGATACTACACAGAGAGGGGGGACCCCGCATCACACTGATACTACACAGAGAGGGGGACCCCGCATCACACTGATACTACACAGAGAGGGACCCCGCATCACACTGATACTACACAGAGAGGGGGGACCCCGCATCACACTGATACTACACAGAGAGGGACCCCGGATCACACTGATACTACACAGAGAGGGACCCCGGATCACACTGATACTACACAGAGAGGGACCCCGGATCACACTGATACTACACAGAGAGGGACCCCGCATCACACTGATACTACACAGAGAGGGACCCCGGATCACACTGATACTACACAGAGAGGGACCCTGCATCACACTGATAATACACAGAGAGGGACCCCGCATCACACTGATACTACACAGAGAGGGGGGACCCCGCATCACACTGATACTACACAGAGAGGGGGGCCCCGCATCACACTGATACTACACAGAGAGGGGGGACCCCGCATCACACTGATACTACACAGAGAGGGGGACCCCGCATCACACTGATACTACACAGAGAGGGACCCCGCATCACACTGATACTACACAGAGAGGGGGGACCCCGCATCACACTGATACTACACAGAGAGGGACCCCGGATCACACTGATACTACACAGAGAGGGGGGACCCCGCATCACACTGATACTACACAGAGAGGGGGGACCCCGCATCACACTGATACTACACAGAGAGGGGGGACCCCGCATCACACTGATACTACACAGAGAGGGGGACCCCGCATCACACTGATACTACACAGAGAGGGACCCCGCATCACACTGATACTACACAGAGAGGGGGGACCCCGCATCACACTGATACTACACAGAGAGGGACCCCGGATCACACTGATACTACACAGAGAGGGACCCCGGATCACACTGATACTACACAGAGAGGGACCCCGGATCACACTGATACTACACAGAGAGGGACCCCGCATCACACTGATACTACACAGAGAGGGACCCCGGATCACACTGATACTACACAGAGAGGGACCCTGCATCACACTGATAATACACAGAGAGGGACCCCGCATCACACTGATACTACACAGAGAGGGACCCCGGATCACACTGATACTACACAGAGAGGGACCCCGGATCACACTGATACTACACAGAGAGGGACCCCGCATCACACTGATACTACACAGAGAGGGACCCCGGATCACACTGATACTACACAGAGAGGGACCCTGCATCACACTGATAATACACAGAGAGGGACCCCGCATCACACTGATACTACACAGAGAGGGGGGACCCCGCATCACACTGATACTACACAGAGAGGGGGGCCCCGCATCACACTGATACTACACAGAGAGGGGGGACCCCGCATCACACTGATACTACACAGAGAGGGGGACCCCGCATCACACTGATACTACACAGAGAGGGACCCCGCATCACACAGATACTACACAGAGAGGGGGGACCCCGCATCACACTGATACTACACAGAGAGGGACCCCGGATCACACTGATACTACACAGAGAGGGGGGACCCCGCATCACACTGATACTACACAGAGAGGGGGGACCCCGCATCACACTGATACTACACAGAGAGGGGGACCCCGCATCACACTGATACTACACAGAGAGGGGGGACCCCGCATCACACTGATACTACACAGAGAGGGGGACCCCGCATCACACTGATACTACACAGAGAGGGACCCCGCATCACACTGATACTACACAGAGAGGGGGGACCCCGCATCACACTGATACTACACAGAGAGGGACCCCGGATCACACTGATACTACACAGAGAGGGACCCCGGATCACACTGATACTACACAGAGAGGGACCCCGGATCACACTGATACTACACAGAGAGGGACCCCGCATCACACTGATACTACACAGAGAGGGACCCCGGATCACACTGATACTACACAGAGAGGGACCCTGCATCACACTGATAATACACAGAGAGGGACCCCGCATCACACTGATACTACACAGAGAGGGGGACCCCGCATCACACTGATACTACACAGAGAGGGGGGCCCCGCATCACACTGATACTACACAGAGAGGGGGGCCCCGCATCATACACAATTTAGCCTAGTAAAAACACTTTGGGTCAGGCTGGACTCTTTTGGGTGTGATGAGGGGCACCCCTGTCTCTGTGTTGGCAGTGTGAGATCAGTGGCCCAAAATTAAAGGGGTAGTTCAGCCTAAAAAAAAAATCACCTAGTGCCAGAGATTTGTAATTTACTTTTAATCATAAATCTCCAGTCCTCCAGTACTTATCAGCTGCTGTATGCTCTGCAGGAAGTGGTGTATTCTCTCCAGTGTGACACAGTGCTCTCTGCTGCCACCTCTGTCCATGTCAGGAACTGTCCAGAGCAGGAGAGGTTTTCTATGGGGATTTGCTGCTGCTCTGGACAGTTCCTGACATGGACAGAGGTGGCAGCAGAGAGCACTGTGTCAGACTGGAAAGAATACACCACTTCATGCAGGACATACAGCAGCTGATAAGTACTGGAAGATTAGAAATTTTTTAATAAAAGTGAATTACAAATCTCTGTCACCAAAGAAAAAAAAGTTTCTGAACTAGCCCTTTAATTTTTTTTATTACAATTTGATGCCCATATTTATGCCAACCACTGGGTACTTCTGGCTGCTTTTAACTGTATTCCCTTCAGGGCACTTTATTTAAGGGTAAATTAATATAATTATTAATAATATCAATAGTCTTGAAATAAATGTAAAAAAATAAGAAGAAACCAACTTCAGCATCAATAAAATTCTCATATAAATGAGATAAGATAAAGAAAGGGATAATTTGCATGTTTAAATAACATTTTCCTGAATCCCTGGTAAAAGCTGCGACCTGACGCCTCATGTGAATGATCCCCAACACCGCACAGAGAACATGGAGACAACGCAGAACATATAACACTAACGCTAAACAAGGAAACTGCACAACCAGATGCCGGGTGCTCCTAGACTGATGTACCAAAGATTATACATAGTACACAAAGAAAAAGGCCCGCCACACAGGATAAAAAATGTACAGATATACTTTATTTACCACAGAAAAGAGATATACACGTGCCAAAATCATGCTAATAAACAAACACGATACAAATGCAAATCACATGGGGTAAAGCAAGTGTGAAAAAGGGGAAAAGAGACTCTGAGCTCCTGTACACGTTACATCCCGGTCCTGGGGCTTCATCAGGGGAACACAAGGCATGTAAGGGGTGTATATATATATATATACACACACACACATCACTATACTTATATATCACAAGCAGCTGTATTTCCACAAACCAGTAAACCGAGGGAGACCCCCTGGCTAACACACCAAGACCAGGCCAAGATGGCGCCCGCGGCAGGTACTGAAAGCAGCGTATGCGTAAATGACCATCCGGCTCCTATGCCCTCAAGCAAGATGGCCCCAGGTTACATATCGCCCCTTCTGCACCAGCGCCCATGCCGTATACAGTTACTACTGGTAAGCTAGGTTGTAGGGTGGAAGAAGAAAACATAGTAGCGATGCAGTAACAGTATATGCAGACTTATATTACATACATAAGGACCAGTGATATCAGAAAGCCCCGGTACGTCCTATGACAAAATAACCTTCCACTATGTGCCCACCTTATACGCAGGCGTTCTTGGCATTAACACTTACCAATCAATCTATTAGTAAAGACCGCTATTCACACTGATTTGAATGACCCCGTATGCACATCAGCTGTTACCACATCTTCTGCACATGCCGAATACGGTTACTGCCTGTACACTATGTACAGAGGGGGATAGGAAAGCCACGTGGTAACAATACATACACACTTATAGGAGACACATAGTAAGATGGGATGAGAAATCCTTGTTACGTCCTATAATAGTACAGAAACCTTCACTATGTGCTCTCCTTATACACAGGCCTTCTTGGAAGATCACATACTAATCAATCTCAAGTATGGAGACCGCTATTCACCCAGATTAAGGGTATGTGCACACTGCTTAAAAGAGACGGAAACTCCGTCGCTCACGCCCGCTCGCCGACTGCAGCACCCGCTCGTGTCATAGGCTCTATAGGCTCTATTCTATGCACAGGCGGATTCCTTCCCTAATACAAAGAATTATCAAGTTCATTCCATCAAAATCACATGACATATTCTAAAAGGACCTCATGAGCGCATCCTCATCCCAAACAGCAATATCTACAAATAAATCCCAATATAGATCATCAAAAGAGTGATGTGCCCAAGTCCCAGACAGAATACCGCTATCCGTGTCAGGAATAGCGCATGCGCTTCATGGTATCACTATGTGCAAGGGGCCGTTTACACAGAAGGATTATCTGACACATTATCTGCCAAAGATTTGAAGCCAAAGCCAGGAATGGATTTGAAAAGAGGAGAAATCTCAGTCTTTCCTTTATGACCTGTTCTCTGTGTCTGTTCCTGGCTTTGGCTTCAAATCTTTGCCAGATAATCTTTCTGTGTAAATGGACCCTTAGTCAGCGGATACATTATGAACCAATAGTAACAACTCCATCATCTTAACCTCTTAAGGACGCATGACATATCGGTACGTCATGCGTCCGCAAGAGTTGTTCAGAGCGGGGCCGCGTGGCAACCCCTCTCTGAACCGCCGCGATCCCAGGTGCTGGGTGTAGTCTGGGACCGCGGTTATTAGTGGGCCAGGTCTGATCGCCGTGCCCGCTAATTCAGTAATCAGATGCTGCTGTCAAAGATGACAGCTGCATCCGAATATTGTATGCAGCCGTTCCCTGGTGCGGCTCCAGCAGCCGAAAGCATCTGAGTGCCGATCTCATTGATCTTTGCTGTATACAGCAAAGATCTCAATGAGAGATCAGTGCACTTATACTAGAAGTCCCCCAGGGGGGGGAATAACCCTAACCCCAGGGGGGGGGGGGGAATAACCCTAACCCCAGGGGGGGGGGGGGGGGAATAACCCTAACCCCAGGGGGGGGGGGGAATAACCCTAACCCCAGGGGGGGGGAATAACCCTAACCCCAGGGGGGGGGAATAACCCTAACCCCAGGGGGGGGGGAATAACCCTAACCCCAGGGGGGGGGGAATAACCCTAACCCCAGGGGGGGAATAACCCTAACCCCAGGGGGGGGGAATAACCCTAACCCCAGGGGGGGGGAATAACCCTAACCCCAGGGGGGCTTCTAGTATAAGTGTAAAAAAAAAAAGTGTTATTAGTAAAAAGCCCCCTCCCCTAATAAAAGTTTGAATCACCCCCCTTTCCCTATGTTTTAAATAAATAAACATGTTTGCTATCGCCGCGTGCGTAATCGCCCGAACTATTAATTAATCACATTCCTGATCCCGTACGGTAAACGGCGTAAGCGCCAAAAAATCCCAAAGTGGAAAATTGCGCATTTTGGTCGCATCAAATCCAGAAAAAATGTAATAAAAAGCGATCAAAAAGTCGTATATGCGCAATCAATGTACCGATAGAAAGAACGCATCATGGCGCAAAAAATGACACCTCATACAGCCCCATAGACCAAAGGATAAAAGTGCTATAAGCCTGGGAATGGAGCGATTTTAAGGAACGTATATTTGTTAACAATGGTTTGAATTTTTTACAGGCCATCAGATACAATATAAGTTATACATGTTATATATCGTTTTAATCGTAACAACTTGAGGAACGTGCATAACAAGTCAGTATTACCCCAGGGCGAATGGCGTAAAAACACATTTCCCCCAAATAAAATAAATGCATTTTTTTTTTCAATTTCACCACACTTTGAATTTTTTTCTGGTTTTGCAGTGTACTTTATGCAAAAATTCAACCTGTAATTGCAAAGTACAATTAGTGACGCAAGAAATAAGGGCTCATGTGGGTCTCTAGGTGGAAAAATGCAAGTTCTATGGCCTTTTAAGCACAAGGAGGAAAAAACGAAAACGCATAAACGAAAATTGGCCCCGTCCTTAAGAGGTTAAACAGACTTGTTACTATTGGTCCATAATGTGTCCTGTGACTATTATATAGTGATATCATGAGGCGCATGCGCTATTCGTGACATCCTTTGTAGAGTGCCTAGTGTTATATGATATAGACTTTTATTTCTTTGTGTACTATGGAACATATAACACTATCCTGGGTGTAATTCCTGCCATGTGGCTGCACTGACTCCTGCTCCATCTGCATTGTACGCTGCCTCCATTATAGTCTATGGGACTAAGCCCCACCCCTTTCCATCAGCGTCCAATCCCAGCAGTGATGTCATGTTCACGTACGCTCAGATACTGGACAAAGATGGCGGAGGGTGGGAGAGCGCCCCGTCCTTGTCTGAAGGACACAGAAGGTATATACACAGTGTGTGCAGCCGCATGTAACGTCCTCCTGTCTCCTCCATCACCGTCCATAGAAGTCACTGGAGACTGAGAGATCAGATCCTTGTACCCGGATATCTCTATGGAGGAGACATCACGTGATCATCATGTTACACGGCCGATTCCTTGTGATACACCGGTCACATGACATCTCCACACGTGTCCGTTCCCTATAGGAATACACTGCATGTGATGTCACCGTCCGTCTGATGACATCACATTAGAGGATGATTATAGTTACTGATGGATGACATGATCCTGCAGGTGTCCTGCGTACAGTGCGGAGTGCTGCCATCTATAGACTGCGCTCGGGCCTCTGTGTGTGATATGTGAGGACACAGGATATGTCATACGTCTCCTTACAGGAGATATAGGACAGTGACCCCCAGTGTGTGTGAGGGGCTGTCCGCCATTACTCTGCACTGTCAGTCATGTGACTATCCTAGGGAATAATGGAGGGACACAGGGGTGCGGACCCTCATATTAGGCCCGGGTCATATGGCCAAAAATCACAATCTCAGTCTATTTTTGAACATTATGGCCGATTCTCGTTTTAAATCTTTTTCTTTCTTTTCTAAATAATCAGGAAATGTTTGTCCTTGCAGACGCCTCAGATTGCAGTGTTATGGGGGCGCTCCGGCTGACACGTATAGTCCAGCACACTGCCCCCCCCCCTCTATATACACAACCTTCCTGATAGAATACACATACAGAGACAATCATGGAAACATTCAGTTTTTGATGTTCGTGAATTTTTCCCACAACATTCACAAACCAAAGGAATCTCTACCCCCTGTCCGCTCCGCCGGTGTCCTCCTCCGTGTTCTCAGCCGCCGCGCTCCCTTCTCTGCTAGTCAGCGATCGGCTGAAGACCCGCAGCAGGACACCAGAGGAGCACGGACAAGGACGTGGGGTTTTTTGTGAACTTTCTTAGCAAATTTAGCAAAAATTTGCTTAGTTGGTGAATCAAATTTTTGCAAAATTTCCTGCCCTTCACTCATCTTTAATGATAGCAATTATAACAGTCTATACATCCCTAGCCCCTGCACTACAAATCCCAGCATGCCCCTCTATCACCCCTCCATCACTAACACAGCTCTGCTACACCAACACTGATAACTAACACAGCTCTACTACACCAGATACACTGATCACTGACACAGCTCTACTACACCAACACTGATCACTAACACAGCTATGCTACACCAGGGACACTGATAACTAACACAGCTCTGCTACACCAGATACACTGATCACTGACACAGCTCTACTACACCAACACTGATCACTAACACAGCTCTGCTACACCAGATACACTGATCACTGACACAGCTCTACTACACCAACACTGATCACTAACACAGCTCTGCTACACCAGATACACTGATCACTGACACAGCTCTACTACACCAACACTGATCACTAAGACAGCTCTGCTGCACCAGATACACTGATCACTAACACAGCTCTGCTACACCAGATACACTGATCACTAACACAGCTCTGCTACACCAGATACTCTGATCACTAACACAGCTCTACTACACCAACACTGATCACTAACACAGCTCTGTTACACCAGGGACATTGACCACTAACACAGCTCTACTACACTAACACTGATCACTAACACAGCTCTGCTACACCAGATACATTGATCACTAACACAGCTCTGCTACACCAGATACACTGATCACTAACACAGACCTGCTACACGAGATACACTGATCACTAACACGGCTCTGCTACACCAGATACACTGATCATTAACACAGCTCTACTACACCAACACTGATCACTAACACAGCTCTACTACACCAACACTGAACACTAACACAGCTCTGCTACACCAAATACACTGATTACTAACACAGCTCTACTACACCAACACTGATCACTAACACAGCTCTGTTACACCAGGGACACTGATCACTAACACAGCTCTACTACACCAACACTGATCACTAACACAAGTCTGCTACATCTGCTACACCAGATACACTGATCACTAACACAGCTCTGCTACACCAGATACACTGATCACTAACACAGCTCTTCTACACCAGGTACACTGATCACTAACACAGCTCTGCTACACCAGATACACTGATCAATAACACAGCTCTGCTACACCAGATACACTGATCACTGAAACAGCTCTGCTACACCAATACTGATCACTAACACAGCTATGCTACACCAGATACACTGATCACTAACACAGCTCTGCTACACCAACACTGATCACTAACACAGCTCTGCTACACCAACACTGATCAATAACACAGCTCTGCTACTCCAACACTGATCAATAACACAGCTCTGCTACTCCAGGGACACTGATCACTAACACAGCTCTGCTACACCAGGTACACTGATAACTAACACAGCTCTGCTACACCAACACAGATCACTAACACAGCTCTGCTTCACCAGATACACTGATCACTAACACAGCTCTGCTACACCAATACTGATCACTAACACAGCTCTACTTCACCAGATACACTGATCACTAACACAGCTCTGCTACACCAACACTGATCAATAACACAGCTCTGCTACTCCAGGGACACTGATCACTAACACAGCTCTGCTACACCAGGTACACTGATAACTAACACAGCTCTGCTACACCAACACAGATCACTAACACAGCTCTACTACACCAACACTGATCAATAACACAGCTCTGCTACACCAGGGACACTGATCACTAACACAGTTCTGCTACATCAGATACACTGATAACGAACACAGCTCTGCTACACCAGATACACTGATCACTGACACAGCTCTGCTACACCACATACACTAATCACTAACACAGCTCTGCTACACCAACACTGATCACTAACCCAGCTTTGCTACACCAGGTACACTGATCACTAACACAGCTCTGCTACATCAACACTGATCAATAACACAATTCTGCTACATCAGATACACTGATAACGAACACAGCTCTGCTACACCACATAGACTGATCACTAACACATCTCTGTTACACCAGGGACACTGACCACTAACACAGCTCTACTACACTAACACTGATCACTGACACAGCTCTGCTACACCAGGGACACTGACCACTAACACAGCTCTACTACACTAACACTGATCACTAACACAGCTCTGCTACACCAGATACTCTGATCACTAACACAGCTCTACTACACCAACACTGATCACTAACACAGCTTTGCTACACCAGATACACTGATCACTAACACAGCTCTGCTGCACCAACACTGATCACTAACACAGCTCTGCTACACCAATACTGATCACTAACACAGCTCTACTTCACCAGATACACTGATCACTAACACAGCTTTGCTACACCAGATACACTGATCACTAACACAGCTCTGCTACACCAGATACACTGATTACTAACACAGCTCTACTACACCAACACTGATCACTAACACAGATCTGCTACATAAGGTACACTGATCACTAACACAGCTCTGCTACACCAGATACACTGATTACTAACACAGCTCTGCTACACCAGGTACACAGCTCTACTACACCGGGTACACTGATCATTAAAACAGCTCTGCTACATAAGGTACACTGATCACTAACACTGCTCTGCTACACCAACACTGATCACTAACACTGCTCTGCTACACCAACACTGATCACTAACACTGCTCTGCTACACCAACACTGATCACTAACACTGCTCTGCTACACCAGATACACTGATACTAACACAGCTCTGCTACACCAGATACACTGATCAATAACACAGCTCTGCTACACCAGATACACTGATCACTAACACAGCTCTACTTCACCAGATACACTGATCACTAACACAGCTCTGCTACACCAGGTACACTGATCACTAACACAGCTCTACTACACCAACACTGGTCACTGAGACAGCTCTGCTACACCAGATACACTGATCACTAACACAGCTCTGCTACTCCAGATACACTGATCACTAACACAGCTCTGCTACACCAACACTGGTCACTGAGACAGCTCTGCTACACCAGATACACTGATACTAACACAGCTCTGCTACACCAGATACACTGATACTAACACAGCTCTGCTACACCAACACTGATCAATAACACAGCTCTGCTACACCAGGTACACTGATCACTACACACAGCTCTGCTGCACCAACACTGATCACTAACACAGCTCTGCTACACCAAATACACTGATCACTGACACAGCTCTGCTACACCAACACTGATCACTAACACAGCTCTGCTACACCAGATACACTGATCACTAACACAGCTCTGCTACACCAACACTGATCACTACACACATCCCCTGTATATATATCACACACACATCCCCTGTATATATATATATATCACACACACATCCCCTGTATATATATATCACACACACATCCCCTGTATATATATATCACACACACATCCCCTGTATATATATATCACACACATCCCCTGTATATATATATCACACACACATCCCCTGTATATATATATCACACACACATCCCCTGTATATATATATCACACACACATCCCCTGTATATATATATATCACACACACATCCCCTGTATATATATATATCACACACACATCCCCTGTATATATATATATATCACACACACATCCCCTGTATATATATATATATATCACACACACATCCCCTGTATATATATATCACACACACATCCCCTGTATATATATCACACACACACATCCCCTGTATATATATATATCACACACACATCCCCTGTATATATATATCACACACATCCCCTGTATATATATCACACACACATCCCCTGTATATATATCACACACACATCCCCTGTATATATATCACACACACATCCCCTGTATATATATATCACACACACATCCCCTGTATATATATCACACACACATCCCCTGTATATATATATATCACACACATCCCCTGTATATATATATATCACACACACATCCCCTGTATATATATATATCACACACACATCCCCTGTATATATATCACACACACATCCCCTGTATATATATATATCACACACATCCCCTGTATATATATATATCACACACACACATCCCCTGTATATATATATCACACACACATCCCCTGTATATATATATATCACACACACATCCCCTGTATATATATATATCACACACACATCCCCTGTATATATATATCACACACATCCCCTGTATATATATCACACACACATCCCCTGTATATATATCACACACACATCCCCTGTATATATATCACACACACATCCCCTGTATATATATATCACACACACATCCCCTGTATATATATCACACACACATCCCCTGTATATATATATATCACACACATCCCCTGTATATATATATATCACACACACATCCCCTGTATATATATATCACACACACATCCCCTGTATATATATCACACACACATCCCCTGTATATATATATATCACACACATCCCCTGTATATATATATATCACACACACACATCCCCTGTATATATATATCACACACACATCCCCTGTATATATATATATCACACACACATCCCCTGTATATATATATATCACACACACATCCCCTGTATATATATATATATCTGTATAACACGCTCCTGTGCTCTCTGCAGGTTTCCATTCCTACCAGGCGATGTACGGCTGTGAGCTGGGAGATGGCGGCAGCATCAGGGGATACATGCAGGAAGGATATGATGGGAGAGAGCTCTTATCCCTGGACACACAGACAGGGACATATATCCCCACCATGGCCGAGGCTCAGATCACCACACAGAGATGGAACAGTCCGGAGGAGCAGGCGGGGGAGAGAGACAAGAATTATCTGGAGAATATCTGTATCGAGTGGCTGAAGAAACATGTGGAGAACGGGAGAGAAGATCTGGAGAGGAGAGGTGAGCGCTCTCTGGTATATTATACATAATATATATATATATCCACATGGAGAATATTCTAGAGAAGTAACGGAATATATTCTGGATACAACGTCCTTCCTACTAGGCCGTCATTTCCTCATGTACAATAGAGGATTTTATGTGCAGAATCCCCATAGTGACAGCTGTGAGGTATATAGTGCGGGTGTCATGTCTATATCATATGCTTCATACATGTGTAGGGATATATATATATATACCCGCAGTATACAGCACACCTGCATACATATATATATATAGTATTTATGCAGTTATCCAGCTGTCAGTGTATGTATCTCCGCACAGTTATAGGACATTGTCACTTCGTATGTAACATATCAATAGTTTTTACCATTGTGGGTTTTTATTTCCCCACCTGTGACTATTGTTGTTTATCTGGGGGGGGGGGGGGGTTTGTAGTATCAGCGAGCAGGGACGTGCATGTGTCATGTGTCCAGAACATGTCCGATCACTAGTAGTCTCCCTGCACGCTGGTGTCTTGTATACTGTTCACATTGGAATATAAAAGCCGCGTTCTCCCAGATTGCTGGCTGCGGTTTGCTTCTTCTGGTTTCCTCCTTCCTCCCCAGTAATAGGCGGTACATGATGTGAGGAGATGGAGATCACTGCAGAGATGGGAGACCAGGCTCCTTCTGTCTATCGCGGCTTAGATACTCAGCTGCAGCATTAGATACACATTAGTTGTGTAAAGTAACATTATTATAATGATATTACAGTCCGGCGCTCCTCACACTGGAGCCGCGCTGTAACATGGCGCCATCTGCTGGCAGAGAGAGGAACTGACCTCATGGTAATGGGAAATATAATATTACTAGTCTCCATGTCTGGTGGTTGTTGTCCGGCGCAGTAATAGAGATTATAGGACGCCATTACTGTGACTGATGGAGATATAAGACCAGGGGAGACTCCTCTCCATGAAACAAATACTTTATTACTCCATATATATAACTGCAGTATACACCGGCTGCAATATACAATGAGCTATTAGATTGGTCTATGTAATACACTGCGCAGGGTCCTCCAGCAATACATCATAGTCCACCAGTCCCAGGGACCCTAAGAGGATCTGCTTCCCACGTGTAAGGAGAACTACAACCCCCAGCAGGTCTAGAAGGTTTGCAACTGTCAGGACAAGCTGGGACTTGTAGTTCTCCAGCAAAGGAGGAGTATCCATTACAATATAGTGTGTGAGGAGGCCGCTCTGCTTTGTATCGCCATATCCTGCCTCCTGTAAGGCTCTATCTGTCTGCAGAGCTCAGTGACGGCTCCGGATCTGTGCGGGGTCCTTATTTATGTCCTTATTGATGTCGCTGATGTCCTTATTAGTGGGGGAGAAGGAGTTTTTATAGTTTCTTCCTATGGCGATCACCACGCCGGATATATCGTATTATATTTTTATACATCAGATAGATCCGCACTCGTTGTTTAGTTTCTGTAACTTTAGATTTTTTTTTATTAAAAGAAAACATGGAAAGGATTCGGATAGTTTATAGGGGGATTTATTAAAGGGGTTGTTCACCAAACCAATGTTTCTTTCAAATCAACTGGTGCCAGAAAGTGCCAGAGATTTGTAATTTACTTCTATTTAAAAGTCTTCAGTCTTCCCGTACTTATCAGCTGCTGTATGTCCTGCAGGAAGTGGTGTATTCTCTCCAGTTTGGGGAGCAGGAGAGGTTTTCTGTTTCAATATATTTTATTAGGTTTTAACAAAATTTTTCATGTACAATAGAAAACAGTATATTGTACAGACTGTAATAGACAAAGAGAAGCGAGCAATAATGCAAAATTTCAATATCATATCCCTGCTACACCTCAACTGATTCTTTTGTTTTTGGGCATTCACCTAATGGCACCACCACATCGTATTTTATTTTGTAAAATCGCAACCATTGCAAAATTGTCATTAACGAGATGGTGGAAATCCCCCTCCATACCCACCATTAATGACATAACGCAGGAGGGGTTTTCCATGGGGATTTGCTGCTGCTCTGGACAGTTCCTGACATGGACATAGATGGCAGCAGAGAGTACTGTGTCACACTGGGAAGAATACACCACTTCCTGCAGAGCATACAGCAGCTGATAAGTACTGGGAGACTGGAGATTTTTTTTTAATACAAGTAAATCACAAATCTCTGGCATTTTCTGGCACCAGATAATTTGAAAGAGAAACATTTTTTGTGAACGTCTCCTTTAACCCTTTGAGGACCAGGCCCAAAATGACCCAGTGGACCGCGCAAATTTTGATCTTAGTGCTTTCGTTTTTCCCTCCTCCCCTTCTAAGAGCTCTAGCACTCTCAGTTTTCTATCTACAAGCCATGTAAGGGCTTATTTGTTACAGGAATAGTTGTACTTTGTAATGGCGTCATTCATTTTACCATAACATGTATGATGGAATTCCAAATATATTATTTATGAAGATATAAATAGGTGAAATCGTAAGAAAGAATGCAATATGGTAACGTTTGGGGGGTTCCTGTGTCTACGTAATGCACTATATGGTAACAGCGACATGATACCATTATGCTATAGGTCAGTCCGAACACAACCATATGCAGGTTACACAGATTCTCTAATGTTATATATATTTTTTTTTATGAAATCCTTTTTTTTGGCAATTAATTATAAATAAAATGGGACTATTGAGACGCTTATAACGGTTTTATTTTTTCACCTATGGGGCTGTATGGGGTGTCATTTTTTTCCGCCATGATCTCTAGTTTTTATTAATACCATATTTGTGAAGATCGGACGTTTTGATCACTTTTTATAGATTTTTTTTAATATATAATGTAACATAAAATCGGTAATCTGCGCACTTTTTCCCCTCTTTTCGTGTACGCCGTTCACCGTTCGCAATGACGCTTGTTATATTTTAATAGATCGGACAATTACGCACGCTACGGTATATTATATGTTTATCTATTTATTTATTTTTATATGTTTTATTTATATAATGGGAAAGGGGGGTGATTTAGACTTTTATTGGGGGAGGGGTTTTGGGGTTGTGTGTTAGTGTTTTGAACTTTTTTTTTTTTACACTTTTGAAGTCCCTTTGGGGGACTTGTACATACATTAGTTTGATGTTTACACTGATGAATGCTATGCCATAGGCACAGCATTGATCAGTGTTATCGGCGATCTGCTCATTGAGCCTGCCTGTGCAGGCTCAGTGTAGCAGATCGCCGATCGGACCGCATGGAGGCAGGTGAGAGACCTCCAGCAGTCCGTTTTACCGATCGGGACCCCCGCAGTCACACTGCGGGGGTCCCGATCGGTAAGTGACAGGGGACTCCCCCTGTCACTTACACTTAAACGCTGCGGTCGCGCCGCGATCGCGGCGTTTAAGGGGTTAATGACACGCGGCAGCGCGATCGCTGCAGCGTGTCATTACCGGTGAGGTCCCGGCTGCTCACTGCAGCCGGCCCCCACCTCCTATGAAGCGCGCTCCGCTCCGGAGCGCGCTTCATAGCGGGAATACCACCCATGACGTAAGGTTACGTCATGGGTCGTCTGGGGACAGACTTCCATGACGTAACCCTACGTCCAGGGTCGTCTAGGGGTTAAAAGTTGTGAAACTTTTTTTCTCCCGTTTTTCCTTTTCCTTTCACCTACGATGTCCTGGCTGTATCATTCCCTGATAGATTACACAGCACCTGCAGCAATGATGGAAGGATACTAGTAATGTCTATGGTGTGGGGTGCGGGGTGCATTGCTCTTACTCCTCTATTACACCTATGGCGCAGTGTGATAAATCTCCTACAGCTTAGGCCTTATTCACACGTTCCGTAATTTACGGATCCGTATTTCCGTATCCGAGTTAGTGCACATTGAAGTCTATTGGGCTATTCACACGATCAGTAGCAGAAATGGATGAAAATCAATCCGTAAAAAAAAAAAGGACATGTCCTAGTGCGGACCGGGTGAGGACCCATTTTTTTTTTGCGGATCCTCTCATTGAAATCAATTGGTTACGGATTGTTTACGGATTGTAACATGTTGGCATCCGTATTTCCGCAAAAAATATGGATGAAGTGCATTGAAAAGCAATGAGTAGTAAAAAAATGGAATTACGGAAATACGGATGGAATACAGATGAAATACGGATGTCCAATCCGCAATTTCTCACGGGTTGTTTCAGGACCAGAAAAAAATACTGAACGTGTGCATAAGGCCTTAGTGGCTCCATGTAATTGTGTTGTATGGGGGGTGGTTGTTATACAGAGACATGACAGGACGGCCGTAGTCAGGGCCGTTTCCAGGCTTTTTGCCGCCTGAGGCAAACCTGGGCTACAGCCGCCCCCCGCCGAACAGACAACAGTGGTTGTGGTGTTTCCGGTGGTGGTACTGGGGTGAGGGGGGGTTCGTATGCGGAGGACGGGTGCGAGGTTGTTGGGGGCCTGCAGTTGCCGGCGCGGATTCCTGGGCGGCTATGGGGGGCCGTCACTGTCAGCGCGGATTGCAGGGGAAGAAGGGAGATAGCCCCGTGCTAGTTGCTGCGCTGTCTCTTTCCTTTCCCCAGCAGCGTCTCCTGTCCCCAGCACTGAACGCTGCTGAGCTGCTACTGGGAGGAGGAAAGAGAGAGCAGCAGCGGTGATAGGTGCCGGGACATTGCTGTACGATAGCAGTGTCCCGGCACTTACCAGAGCGCTGGGCAACACTCCAGGTGACGTCAGACAGGGAACCCGGCAGTGCGTGGGGATGCCGGGGAGCGCGGGCGGCAAGATGTGTGGTGGGGCCGCGACTGCTGCTGTCATTTTAGCTAAGTTAAACTTAACTAAAATGACAGCGGTGAAGATCTTGCCGCCCCCTGCAGGGGCGCAAAATCCGCCGCCTGAGGCGAAATACTCATTCCGCCTCATGACAGAAGCGGCCCTGGCCATAGTGTTAGCCCAGTGTAACCATATCAGCCATTTCTCTGAATAGACGGGAGGTTATGTAACCTGCTGGCAGTGAGCTCGTCCGTGGTGCCGCTGTGTTGTACAGTTACCGAGACTCCAGGAACTGCTGGAATATTCTTGGGCTTCCAATGTTTCACTATTAACCCCTTCCTGACATGATATATCCTATTACATCACATGTCAGATCAGGCAGTATGGAGCAAGTACAGGGCCTGATCCTGCCCCATACACAGTACATGTGGATACCTGGCAGATATGAACTTATCCTTACTCTGCTACAGACCTCTGCTCCACCTGCTCCACCACAAGGAGAATAGGGGTTTTCTTATTATGTTTCTTATAATGGTGCCCAACAAGGAGGGAAAAAACACTCCTCTTCTCGCTCCCCTGCCATCTTCCTTGCTCCCCTGCCAGCTCTGGGCTCATGCAGCTCCGGTCCCTATTGCAGAAGCTTCTGGGATTGTTGTTGTGACATCACAGGTCTGCTCAGCCAATCAGGGGCCACAGCAGTATTCCTCACAATCACTGATTGGCTGAGCAGGCCTTTGATATCATGTCAACTGGGTGCACCAGACTGGAAGCTTCTCTTATGGGGAAGTGAATCCCCCTATGACATACATATTCCATCACCTCGCACATAGACAGAGGTTATCATCCAGAGTCAGTCCCTGCAAGAGTTTGTCCATTTATCCCCTGTCCCTGTGATCACATCTGGGCTACAGGGAGGACATTTATATTCTCTTCTTTTTCCCTCTCAGTTCGGCCACAGGTGAAGGTCTCCGGTCAGGAAAGAGATGGGATTCTGACGCTTCACTGCCAGGCGTACGGATTTCATCCCAAACCAGTGGATGTGAAGTGGATGAAGAACGAGGAGGACGACCTTCCCGCATATCAGACCACACGCACCCTCCCCAATCCTGACGGCACCTATCAGATCAGGGTCAGCGCGGAGGTGTTACCCAAAGAGGGCGACAGCTACTCCTGTTATGTGGATCACAGCAGCCTGGAGGAGCCGCTCCTTGTCAGATGGGGTGAGTTGTATCCATACTGGAGGAGCCGCTCCTTGTCAGATGGGGTGAGTTGTATCCATACTGGGGGAGCCGCTCCTTGTCAGATGGGGTGAGTTGTATCCATACTGGGGGAGCCGCTCCTTGTCAGATGGGGTGAGTTGTATCCATACTAGGGGAGCCGCTCCTTGTCAGATGGGGTGCGTTGTATCCATACTGGGGGAGATGCTCCTTGTCAGATGGGGTGAGTTGTATCCATACTGGGGGAGCCGCTCCTTGTCAGATGGGGTGAGTTGTATCCATACTGGAGGAGCCGCTTCTTGTCAGATGGGGTGAGTTGTATCCATACTGGAGGAGCCGCTCCTTTTCAGATGGGGTGAGTTGTATCCATACTGGAGGAGCCGCTCCTTGTCAGATGGGGTGAGTTGTATCCATACTGGAGGAGCCGCTCCTTGTCAGATGGGGAGAGTTGTATCCATACTGGGGGAGCCGCTCCTTGTCAGATGGGGTGAGTTGTATCCATACTGGGGGAGCCGCTCCTTGTCAGATGGGGTGAGTTGTATCCATACTGGGGGAGCCGCTCCTTGTCAGATGGGGTGAGTTGTATCCATACTGGGGGAGCCGCTCCTTGTCAGATGGGGTGAGTTGTATCCATACTGGGGGAGATGCTCCTTGTCAGATGGGGGGATTTGTATCCATACTGGGGGAGCCGCTCCTTGTCAGATGGGGTGAGTTGTATCAATACTGGGGGAGCCGCTCCTTGTCAGATGGGGTGAGTTGTATCCATACTGAGGGAGCCGCTCCTTGTCAGATGGGGTGAGTTGTATCCATACTGGAGGAGCCGCTTCTTGTCAGATGCGGTGAGTTGTATCTATACTGGGGGAGCCGCTCCTTGTCAAATGGGGTGAGTTGTATCCATACTGGGGGAGACTATGGGAGATGTCATGACTGATGATCACTATTGTGACATGTAATTGTATAGTCTATTGTCTGATCACCAGCATCTCATTGATGTAAAGCTACTGAACAGTTCTGTAAATTATTTGAAGGGATTCCCGTTTTTTTTGTGCAGTTTGCCCAAGAGCAGGGAATGGGAGGGTAAATGTAAAAAAAAAATAATATATATATATATATATATATATATATATATATATATATATATATACACACACTCAGCTACATGGTTTTGATCTAGTTCTGCACCACCCACTAGCTCTAGCTGGACATGGCTAGGATCTAGTAGACAGAAGAAAATACAGAAGTCTCGCACAAGGCTCCTGGCCGCAGGTCAGGGCCTGTAGGTACATGGTCAGCAGACTCTGTGACGTTGCTCTGGCTCATACACTTGTCAATACTGGAAATACACTGAAGACTGACCGCATAAGTCCCACCCAACAGGATTGGATCTGATTGGGTAATAAGCTAGGAATAACCCTTTCTGATAGGGTAGAGCTCCTGAGATAACTAGTTTAGGAATTGGTTAGTTTAATATCTAGGAAATACATCATAATAGAGACATTATTTAACCCTTAGGCAGTTTTAGCTATCATCTGTGCAATAGAACAGTGACATTGAGTGGCGGGAGTTGCTCACTACAGACTACAGTCTGAGAAGTTATACACACATATGGTACCGACCTATACCTGTTACAAAAAGACAGTGGACCTCTGTCTGGGACACTGCAGACTCCCCCACTGAGAAAAAGCCATCCCTGGCATACTAGTAGGGAGTTAGGCACAGCATGGATTACTGGAAAACAGCATACGTGAAGACACATAGTACTTGAATGAGGCCACTGGAATAGAGAATACAGTGTATAACTCTATAAATGCTCACATTGGTAATAATACAAAAGTATAAAACTGGCAAATGCAAAAGGCAATAAGTGCAAATCGTCCATAGTGCATATAGCAATAGAACAGGCTGCATGCATCAGTCTCTGTGCACCTGATGTGCTATGATGCGCCAGTCTCTTTGCATAGAAAGAACAATAGTACTCTTTGGTAAAGTTCTTTGTAAGCACAGGTTTCTTCATCACAGTAGGGAACTACAAGGGCAGGAAGGGGAAATGTTCTCAGCAATGCTGGGTACAAGGATCTTGAACTGGTTGCAGGAGATGAACTGGGGAAAACTGTGGAGGTCAACACTGGGGAAAACTGTGGAGGTGACAAAGTCTCTGAGGTGTTTGACACCCAGCAGCGTCACTAGAACTGGCTGGACTCCATAGCAAACTTTTGATTGCGCCCCCCGACTGACCACAAACCCATCAAGTGTTGTCCTAACTATTAACATTTCACTGCAAGTGCTGGTCATTGCACTACCCTGAAGGCCCGCATGGACACTGGGTGCTGCAAATGTGGACAGCTCAGGGGGCCGAGTATAATACAGGAGTGGACCACTGGGCCCCCTGATCCTGCAGGCCCCGTAGCAGTCGCTATGGCTGCTACGGTGGTAGTTACTCCCCTGTTGATACCTGTATCAAGACATTACATCCTGGCACACAGAAAAAAGACAGAAATGGTCAGCTCTCCTAGAACACCAGTCACACTAGGCAGGAGCACGTTGCTATGGCTGAAACTGCAAACACACAAAAACACAAAAAAATTCAACAGTTCACTGCAATGGCAAGATACGGACCCACTACAGATATGAAAATCACTAAAAGCAGCAAACTCCATAGAAATAATGAGGCTCTTGGTTAGCATTTGCAAATAGTGAAGACTCCACCCATCCCACCCAGGTTGTTAGTATTTCTGCCAGTATTAGATGGATCCTGCATGCCCAGAGCATAGGCTTATTACACGCCATGGAGAGGCCATAGTACAGTGTAGGTTCTTCCCAGCATGAGGCCACCTTATCGTTGGTGGGATGGTTTACTCTATTTGCAAATAGTAACCAAGAGCCTCATTATTTTTATGGAGTTTGCTGCTTTTATTGATTTTCATATCTGTATTGGATCTGCATCTTGCCATTGCAATGAGCTGTTGCATTTTTCTGTGTTTTTGTGTGATTACATCCTGGCAGTCACTCTTCCTTCTGGGTGGCCTCTGCCTCAGCTATGGCCTGGTGATAACAGTTCCAGAGAGCTTGTCCCTGTTGACACTAAGCATGCAGCATGACAACCCTCCGACCTTCTCCCTGAGGTGAGACTGGAGCGGTGTCCACTTCATCTAGAGTCCTCCTTGACTGGAGAGAGTTTTTGGCCCCCAGGGACTGAAGCAGGAGCTGCTGTCAGTATATACAAGGCGTACAGGGAGCTGCTGTCAGTATATACAGTGAGTAAAGGGAGCTGCTGTCAGTATATACAGTGAGTACAGGGAGCTGCTGTCAGTATATACAGTGAGTACAGGGAGCTGCTGTCAGTATATACAGTGAGTACACAGGGAGCTGCTGTCAGTATATACAGTGAGTACACAGGGAGCTGCTGTCAGTATATACAGGGAGTACAGGGAGCTGCTGTGAGTGTATACAGTGAGTACAGGGAGCTGCTGTCAGTATATTCAGGGAGTACACAGGGAGCTGCTGTCAGTATATACAGGGAGTACAGGGAGCTGCTGTCAGTATATACAGGGAGCTGCTGTCAGTATATACAGTGAGTGCACAGGGAGCTGCTATCAGTATATACAGGGAGATGCTGTCAGTATATACAGGGAGTACAGGGAGCTGCTGTCAGTATATACAGGGAGCTGCTGTCAGTATATACAGGGAGTACAGGGAGCTGCTGTTAGTATATACAGTGAGCACAGGGAGCTGCTGTCAGTATATACAGTGAGTGCACAGGGAGCTGCTGTCAGTATATACAGTGATTACACAGGGAGCTGCTGTCAGTATATACAGTGAGTACACAGGGAGCAGCTGTCAGTATATACAGTGAGTACACAGGGAGCTGCTGTCAGTATATACAGTGAGTACACAGGGAGCTGCTGTCAGTATATACAGTGAGTACAGGGAGCTGCTGTCAGTATATACAGTGAGTACAGGGAGCTGCTGTCAGTATATACAGTGAGTACACAGGGAGCTGCTATCAGTATATACAGGGAGTACAGGGAGCTGCTGTCAGTGTATACAGTGAGTACACAGGGAGCTGCTGTCAGTGTATACAGTGAGTACACAGGGAGCTGCTGTCAGTATATACAGTGAGTACAGGAAGCTGCTGTCAGTATATACAGTGAGTGCACAGGGAGCTGCTATCAGTATATACAGGGAGTACAGGGAGCTGCTGTCAGTGTATACAGTGAGTACAGGGAGCTGCTGTCAGTATATACAGGGAGTACACAGGGAGCTGCTGTCAGTATATACAGGGAGTACAGGGAGCTGCTGTCAGTGTATACAGTGAGTACACAGGGAGCTGCTGTCAGTGTATACAGTGAGTACACAGGGAGCTGCTGTCAGTGTATACAGTGAGTACACAGGGAGCTGCTGTCAGTATATACAGTGAGTACAGGAAGCTGCTGTCAGTATATACAGTGAGTGCACAGGGAGCTGCTATCAGTATATACAGGGAGTACAGGGAGCTGCTGTCAGTGTATACAGTGAGTACAGGGAGCTGCTGTCAGTATATACAGTGATTACACAGGGAGCTGCTGTCAGTATATACAGTGAGTACACAGGGAGCTGCTGTCAGTATAAACAGTGAGTACAGGGAGCTGCTGTCAGTATATACAGTGATTACACAGGGAGCTGCTGTCAGTATATACAGGGAGTACAGGGAGCTGTTGTCAGTGTATACAGTGAGTACACAGGGAGCTGCTGTCAGTATATACAGTGAGTACACAGGGGGCTGCTGTCAGTATATACAGTGAGTACACAGGGAGCTGCTGTCAGTATATACAGGGAGTACAGGGAGCTGCTGTCAGTATATACAGGGAGTACAGGGAGCTGCTGTCAGTATATACAGTGAGTACAATAAAATCAGAGTTTCCCTATAAATTCTTCCCTTTTTATGAGGAACAAAGGAGAACAATCTCCCCCAGAATGTATTACCCAATATGTCCAGCAGGGGGTTGGCGCACAGCAGTGATATGTTACACACTTAGCACGGATGTTGCTGGAACATCTTTTGCGCACCATGTACATTTGCAGTGTCTCCTCCAGTACAATGAAACCCCCAGACGTGACCCCATTTTGGAAACTACACCCCTTGAAAATGTATCAGATTTGGATTCCAAAGGTATTTGAATTAAGCTTTCAGCCCTGGTGATGTGAATATGATCCATGACGCTCTCTGTATAAGCTGCAGATCACATTTACCTTTTTTTCTGACCAGAACCAACAAAGCCGAGTTCCGTGGTGATGCTTGTGGTCATTGCTGTGTTGGTCGTCATCGCTCTTATTGGTGCTGGTGTTGGAGGATTTTTCCTGTATAAAAGTAAGTGTGGCAGGAATATAGTTCTTTTCTCTTACAGACCAGGATATACAGTATCTTGTGCATTGCTCAGGATTGTATTGCTGACTGTTTCCACAGTACAGTCACATAACACATATACAGCAGCGCCACCTTACACATACATGTAATATACACTTTACATGGATAATTCCTATAGCAGCAATAAGTAACCTCCTACATCTACAACTTATACAAGACTCACAGATACTGGACGTATCATAAAGTAGGCTGGGGGGAAATGTGAAATTCAACATCTAATACACACTGGCCTGTCGTCCGGTCCTGCCAACAAAGGCCGGCTTGGCCGACACATGTCTTATATTTTTTGGGGGGCCATTACACCCAGTGACAGCCGGCCATATGTCTGTATACCATCTCTCCTCTATTATAGAACCAATAATAATCAATTCATCAGGTTTCGTCTCCTAATTTTTTCTCTGCTTTGATTTTTTTTAGAATGGAACCCCGGCTACAAGACGGCCAGCAGTGAGTATTCCCCATATGTGACTCCGCTGAGATATATCACTGGTTGTGTTTTTGACAACAATTTTTTCCCCCACTGACTGTAAAAATATTTGTGGCCATGACTTTTTTATACTGTTAGTACGCAGCGCGAAAACGGTGTCTAGCCTCATTGGAGGGCTAAACCACATGACCTCGAATCTTAAATACTTGGCTCCCCCCTCTCGACCGCAGATGCGCTTTCAACCTAGCCAGGGAGAGATCTTGGAGCAGGGAGAGATAGGTTTTAGTAGCGTTTGGTCAGGCAGGATTACTACAGAACCCAAAAGTCCTTTTCAGCGCTAAAATCCAGCAAAAAAGTCATCTCTGAATCCAAAGCCGTTCTCAGTGCTAAGACATAGATAATACAACAGCAACAGCAGGTGTATTCATTCCAGTACCCTGTGTGTACAAGTGACTTATAGTGTCCCTGGTTTGGCCCACTAAGGGCACGTTATACCTATTGTTCCAGTAGCCCAGAAAAAGGCACGTGATACCTATTGTTCCAGTAGCCCAGTAAAAGGCACGCCATACATATTGTTCCAGTAACATTCGTACAGCATGACGTGCGGTACGCGCGAATAACATGACTCTCTACGGGCGCACATTGGAATCATGTATGTAACGCTGCGCAAGAAATACGAAGGAAATGTTTGAACATTGCCGGAAAGTTCGTAAAGCGTTAGCAAATATTTTTCCTTCACAACTGCGGGGAGTGGCATTATACTGCGACTTTGGGGTGTTGGGTGCACCCAGGCATGCTCCCCCTAATGTCGCAGTGTCATTCCGGAGGTGTTCGCATCGTTTAGGGAGGTTTCATGGGGGACTTGGTGAATTCCAAGTGGTCGAATTTGGATTTCCAAGTGCCGTGACTTTTTTTTTCCATAGACTATAATGACATACAAATATTTGTTCGAATAGTCGAATCTCGGTGCCTATTCAATTTGAATTCTCGAAAGTCGAATATTTCACTACTCGCTCATCTCTATTACTTACCAAAAAACAAATACAAAAACATACAAAAAAAATACAATTAATTTTAAAAGCAATAGCTTTTGAGGATACTCTCTTAGCCAGGCATTCCTCATAATACTTCACCATTCCCCACCATTGCCTTCCACTCCTTCAAGTCTGCAGCTTCCTTTCTGAACCATTTTCTGGCTAATAGTCCCTTACAGATAGTATAAACCTGGTTACTGAAGGAGCCGGCCCCGGCATCCTCACAATATCCACCCAACAAAATCTCAATAACAGTACTCTCAATAACTAATTTACTTCCAATGATTCTTCCAGATATGCTTTAACTGAATGCCAAAATGAGAGGACTATGGGACATAACCAGATCAGATGAAAAAAATCAGCATTTTCCTCCCCGCACTTTGAACAATTAGAATCCTCACGATAGTTATTGTGAAACATCTTTAGGCTATGTTCAGGGCCGGCTCCAGGTTTTTGTGGGCCCTTGGGCGAGAGAGCCTCAGCGGGCACCTTTGTATAGCACACCTCGGGCACACCTACCAAATAAAGTTTGACAAAATATCGAAAAAAAACGTAATTCGGTAACTCACAGCTGATGTCTTCTTTGATCTGAGGTGATCGCTCTCCGTTTCCTTTCCATCTGGCCCAGACCACCATGATGATTTCTTCCAGCTACAATTCATCTCTTCGGGACCTGTCAGACAAACATGTTAGGCTCCGCACTTTTCCATCAAATTCCTTCCCTTTTTCCCACCCATAGGCTCCTATACAGTAGTAACTCCACTGTTTGGTGTCATGTGCAGTAAAGTAAGGAGGTTTGTGGGTCCCGTGCTGTGCCCCCCATATAGTAATAATGCCCTCTGTCCCCATAGTAATGCCCCCTGCTCTTTCCCCATATTAATGCCCCCTGCTCTGTCCCCATATTAATGCCCCCTGCCCCCATAGTAATGTCCCCTGCTCCAGTGGCGGATTAAATGTACCCTGGGCCCCGGGCTGTCCCCCCTACCTGGGCCCCCCCCCCTCCTTCCACTTCGTACACAACCGACCCCAGCTGAAAAACAACTCCCATCATGAACTGCCAGCAGGCCATGATGAGGTTGTAGTGCCGTAACCTGGAGAGACAGAAGACTGCAAAACTACAACTCCCATCATAAGCTGCCAGTAGACATGATGGAGATTGTAGTGCTGCAATCTGGAGAGACAGAGACTGCATAATTACAACTCCCATCATGAAGTGTTAACATGGCATGATGGAGGTTGTAGTTCTAGGGATCACCTGTCAATGTTTCTGCTCTTCTCTGGGGCTTACATCTACACATATAATGTACATACATACACCATATACATACATTGTATACACATATACTGTGCGTGCATGCATACATACACCATATACATACTGTGCATGCATACAGTTACACCATTTACACACATACTGTAATGCATACACATACATCATATACACCCATACTGTACATGCATACACATATACATACATCATATACACCCATACTGTACATGCATGCACATATACATACATCATATACACCCATACTGTACATGCATGCACATATACATACATCATATACACACATACTGTACATGCATACACATATACATACATCATATACACACATACTGTACATGCATACACATATACATATCACATACACATACTGTACATGCATACACCATATACATACATCATATACACACACACACTACATGCATACATCATATACACATACTGTACATGTGTACATACATCCTTTAAACACACATAGTACATTTACTGAGCACATTACATACAGAAGCACACTTTATACACATACACTTCCACACTGCATGTTTACATCCACAGTTCTCATACACAGAGACAGGCGCGTGCACACACACACACACACACACACACACACAGTATACAGCCTGACCCAGTGTAACAGACACCACACACAGTATACAGCCTGACCCAGTGTAACACCACACGCAGTATACAGCCTGACCCAGTGTAACACCACACGCAGTATACAGCCTGACCCAGTGTAACACCACACACAGTATACAGCCTGACCCAGTGTAACAGACACCACACACAGTATACAGCCTGACCCAGTGTAACAGACACCACACACAGTATACAGCCTGACCCAGTGTAACAGACACCACACACAGTATACAGCCTGACCCAGTGTAACACCACACGCAGTATACAGCCTGACCCAGTGTAACACCACACGCAGTATACAGCCTGACCCAGTGTAATACCACACACAGTATACAGCCTGACCCAGTGTAACACCACATACAGTATACAGCCTGACCCAGTGTAACACCACACACACACACAGTATACAGCCTGACCCAGTGTAACAGACACCACACACAGTATACAGCCTGACCCAGTGTAACACCACACACAGTATACAGCCTGACCCAGTGTAACACCACACACACAGTATACAGCCTGACCCAGTGTAACACCACACACACAGTATACAGCCTGACCTAGTGTAACACCACACACAGTATACAGCCTGACCCAATGTAACAGACACCACACACAGTATACAGCCTGACCCAGTGTAACACCACACGCAGTATACAGCCTGACCCAGTGTAACACCACACACAGTATACAGCCTGACCCAGTGTAACACCACACACAGTATACAGCCTGACCCAGTGTAACACCACACGCAGTATACAGCCTGACCCAGTGTAACACCACACACAGTATACAGCCTGACCCAGTGTAACACCACACACAGTATACAGCCTGACCCAGTGTAACAGACACCACACACAGTATACAGCCTGACCCAGTGTAACACCACACACAGTATACAGCCTGTTCCAGTGTAACAGACACCACACACAGTATACAGCCTGACCCAATGTAACACCACACACAGTATACAGCCTGACCCAGTGTAACACCACACACAGTATACAGCCTGACCCAGTGTAACAGACACCACACACAGTATACAGCCTGACCCAATGTAACACCACTCACAGTATACAGCCTGACCCAGTGTAACAGACACCACACACAGTATACAGCCTTACCCAGTGTAACAGACACCACACACAGTATACAGCCTGACCCAGTGTAACACCACACACAGTATACAGCCTGACCCAGTGTAACACCAGACACCACACACAGTATACAGCCTGACCCAGTGTAACAGACACCACACACAGTATACAGCCTTACCCAGTGTAACAGACACCACACACAGTATACAGCCTGACCCAGTGTAACACCACACACAGTATACAGCCTGACCCAGTGTAACACCACACACAGTATACAGCCTGACCCAGTGTAACACCACACACCACACACAGTATACAGCCTGACCCAGTGTAACACCACACACAGTATACAGCCTGACCCAGTGTAACACCACACACCACACACAGTATACATCCTGACCCAGTGTAACAGACACCACACACACAGTATACAGTCTGACCCAGTGTAACACCACACACAGTATACAGCCTGACCCAGTGTAACAGACACCACACACACACACACACACTTACTTATTATGAAGAAGCTCCTGGTTGTCAGCAGACAGCAGCTCCATGCCTCCCTCCTCCATCTTCTTCCTGGTCCCAGCACCGGGTTCTTCCGTCCCTCCCCCTCCTCCTCCCATGCACCGACAGCAGAGGAGAGCAGATGGCGGAGGAAACAGGGCCCCAGACTGCTGGCTGCGGTGGTGCTCACTTCCTGCAGCATCACCAGCTTCCTCTGACGGCTGCGCTGCGTCCCGCCCACCTGGTGCAGCTCTCCTGTCCTAAGTGAGGCTAAGTGCCGCGACGGGGGGGAGGACTCCAGGGACAGCGCGCCACAGCAGCACATCACTCAGGGGCCCACTGGGCCCCGAAAGTGATGTGCTGCTGTGTAACATCATGCATAGTAATAATGTGGGCGGCATGGGCCCCCCGGAGCCTCGGGCCCCGGGCGGCCGCCCATACCGCCCATATTATAATCCGCCACTGCCCTGCTCCCCATAGTAATGCCCCCTGCTCTGCCCCATAGTAATGTCCCCTGCCCCCATAGTAATGCCCCCTGCTCTGCCCCATAGTAATGCCCCCTGCTCTGCCCCATAGTAATGCCCCCTGCTCTGCCCCATAGAAATGCCCCCTGATCTCCCTCAGCACAAGAAAATAAAAAAATAAAATCATACTCACTAATCCGGGCGGGAGACGGGTCCTCTTCTCCCTTGTGTGCGCCTTGTGGATCCACCAGCAGGCGTGATGACGTCATCGCTCTGCGCCTGCTGGTGAGATCACATCCATGCTAGAATGGACTAGAATGGAGGTGCTAGAAGGAGGTCCTCCCCCTGGACTCTGTATTCTAGTCTGTTTACCATAGAGCAGGCCAGAATGGAGTTACAATCAGGAGGCATTACATGAGGTATACCGGGGGGGAACTACAACTCCCAGCATGTCCAGCCTGTTATTATGGGAGATCAGAGGATATCACAGGAGGAGATATAATAGGACTACAACTCCCAGCATGGACAGCCTGTTATTATGGGAGATCAGAGGCCATTACAGGAGCAGATATAAGAGGAGTACTACAACTCCCAGCATGGACAGCCTGTTATTATGGGAGATCAGAGGCCATTACAGGAGCAGATATAAGAGGAGTACTACAACTCCCAGCATGGACAGCCTGTTATTATGGGAGATCAGAGGCCATTACAGGAGGAGATATGAAAGAAGGACTAAAACTCACAGCATACAGAGGGAAGGTATTAGTGAGCCCCGCCTCCTCATGTCACATGACAATGATCACAGGTCCTTCATGCATATGTAGCCTCTCCCGTTTTCAGTCCCGCCCCTAATGACGTCACCACAGGTCCTTCCCCAGTGCAGCAAACACGGCAGGTCCTTCCGCAGCCCCTCCAGCCCTCCCCCAGACTTGGTGTCGGCAGCACCCGCTCCCCCGAGAGTCGGTAATGCGGCGGGCGTCTGTCTCACTGCTTGGGCAAGTGTCGGGGGCCCCTTGGGCGGCCATGGGTCCCGACACTTGCCCGAGTATGCCAGGTGCTGACGCCGGCCCTGGCTATGTTCACACAACATATAACACCGGCCATTCTGTGACCCGGCCGTGTCGGAGAATGACCGTTGTCAGTGAAGATCATCTCGGCCGGTACGGCAGTACTGGCCCAATGAACTTCATTTATGTTGAATTGGGATGCGGGCCATAGAGTTCAGCGCAGTGCATATTTTGAATTAGATTAATTCAAAATATACACTGTGTGAACTTGGCCTTAAAGGGGATAGATATACACAGTACAGAATTTCTATCTGAATAATTTTGTACTAAACATTTGGAGATGCCGACCTAACACCCCCCAGTATCCTAGACCGGACGGCATCAGTGATTGCACCACTATACATTTACCACATTTCCTTTATTCTCCTCAAGTACAAATGACCTCTTTCCCGATCAATCTTCTATTGATCATTGTTACATCTTTTTCCCTTGTATTTGCTCTTTAATAAATCATAAAATTGTGCGTTTTGCTATCCCCATACCTCCTTATTCTGTGTATTCCTATATGCATCACACATACCAAACCCTCCAAGGCTAACAACTGACCATTCTGTGTGATTTGCTCAATTGTATTAACTCCTCTACTCACCAGAAACTGAACATCTATAATTTTAGAAAATTCGACTAAATTTACTATTGCCCCATATTGCTGTGTATGTAAAACTGCCAGATACCTTACGCATTTTTAAGTGATTTCCATACTGTAGCACAGTGCTTCTCAAACTGTGTGGTGTCCCCTATTTGTTGGTGAGTCCCAGCTGAGGAGCTAGTTTTCACAAAGGTAACTATGATCTGCTCAGTCCTTTTGCTGTTTGCAAAAATCTCCATTTTAGCAACATTATTAATTTATTTTGTACTTGCTTTATTAGCATATAGAGCTTGAGAGACAAGTGAAAGGTAGCCTAGCATTATTTTCAGCTTTTGAATGGACTTTCACCACATATGGTGAGGCCCAGGCACCCTCTTGGTCAGTCTGGTGAGGCCCAGGCATTGCGTTGGTCTGTTGGGTGAGGCTCCAGTAGAAAGTTTGAGAAGCTCTGCTCTAGTGTATAGTCTAAGGAAGGACATTGGAGCGGATAGCCCCCCAAAACCTGCCGCAACTGCCTGGAAAGCATCCATATATTTCACTGTAGAACTCGCCATCAACCATTCCATCACCGGGGAGGATCTCCACATCGCCAAATTCCCCCCACCCCCATCACTGCGGCCATGTTATATACTTACTTCTCGCTTTTTTCCTGCCCCAAATCAAAAAATTCATTAGAGAAGTCTTTTTTAACCAGGAATCCATATCGGAGATATTGAGATAGTATAACCCTGGGGAGAACACCATTCTTATTATCCTGATCCTGTCTGCCATTGAGATTGGGATTTAAGTCCAGACTTCTCTCTTCGCTCTAAGCTTCTTCTGTAGGAAACAAGATCATATTTCACAATACAAAATACAAAAGAAATTTTTCATTCGGACCCTTCGAGCCAAAGCCAACCACTTCCTCTGTTTGTCTACGCCAGGCTGCCAGGGGTTCCAAAGAAAATATAAGTAACAGAGGGGTAAGGGGGCAGCCCTGTCTAGTCCCTTTATATAGTTCAAACCAATCTGTCTGCTCATTATTAACCCTCACATTTGCCACTGGATGGGTATAGAGTCATTTAATCCAGGATATAAACTCTTCTCCCAGGCCAAAAACCTCAAGGGTCTTCCAGAAGAACCCCCATTCCACCATGTCAAAGGCCTTTGTGGCATCTAAAGAGAGGATGGAACAGGGGGTACCCCTCTCCAGCTGAATGTTGGCATATAGTCTGGTCAAGTTGTCATGGGTCACCTGACCTGGCACAAATCCCACCTTCTCATTCCCTATCAACAAGGGGGCTACCTCTGCCAGCCTCAGTGCCAAAGCCCTAGCAATAATTACTGGTCCATCCTTAGCCCTTAACCTGGAAATATAGAACTTCTCCTCTTGTGCTTTAACTATAGCTGACAGCAGTTTCCCAGGTCTTCCCGCCTCAGCAAAGAACTTTTGTCCCCCAAAAAGATTGCATCATTATTGTCACCCACTTCTTACCGAGGTCATTGCAGAGGACCAGGTCACTTCTAGAGGCCGCATTGGTTGCAGAGCTAGAACAAGAGAATGCACATCTGTCCCCATACAGACAGCGCCACACATCTGTCCCCATACAGACACCGCCGCACATCTGTCCCCATACAGACACCGCCGCACATCTGTCCCCATACAGACACCGCCGCACATCTGTCCCCATACAGACACCGCCGCACATCTGTCCCCATACAGACACCGCCGCACATCTGTCCCCATACAGACACCGCCGCACATCTGTCCCCATACAGACACCGCCGCACATCTGTCCCCATACAGACACCGCCGCAGATCTGTCCCCATACAGACACCGCCGCACATCTGTCCCCATACAGACACCGCCGCACATCTGTCCCCATACAGACACCGCCGCACATCTGTCCCCATACAGACACCGCCGCACATCTGTCCCCATACAGACAGCGCCGCACATCTGTCCCCATACAGACAGCGCCGCACATCTGTCCCCATACAGACAGCGCCGCACATCTGTCCCCATACAGACAGCGCCGCACATCTGTCCCCATACAGACAGCGCCGCACATCTGTCCCCATACAGACAGCGCCGCACATCTGTCCCCATACAGACAGCGCCGCACATCTGTCCCCATACAGACAGCGCCGCACATCTGTCCCCATACAGACAGCGCCGCACATCTGTCCCCATACAGACAGCGCCGCACATCTGTCCCCATACAGACAGCGCCGCACATCTGTCCCCATACAGACAGCGCCGCACATCTGTCCCCATACAGACAGCGCCGCACATCTGTCCCCATACAGACAGCGCCGCACATCTGTCCCCATACAGACAGCGCCGCACATCTGTCCCCATACAGACAGCGCCGCACATCTGTCCCCATACAGACAGCGCCGCACATCTGTCCCCATACAGACAGCGCCGCACATCTGTCCCCATACAGACAGCGCCGCACATCTGTCCCCATACAGACAGCGCCGCACATCTGTCCCCATACAGACAGCGCCGCACATCTGTCCCCATACAGACAGCGCCGCACATCTGTCCCCATACAGACAGCGCCGCACATCTGTCCCCATACAGACAGCGCCGCACATCTGTCCCCATACAGACAGCGCCGCACATCTGTCCCCATACAGACAGCGCCGCACATCTGTCCCCATACAGACAGCGCCGCACATCTGTCCCCATACAGACACCGCCGCACATCATAGACGTAACAAAACGGGAGAGGAGAATGGAGGAGGAATATAGAGACCGGATAAATCATTTCATGATCATAAATCTTACAATGTAAAATAATAAAGTGACCACAGTGTCTATTCTTTCTCTGCTTTATTTCAGATAATAAAGATGGCTACAACATGGCCGCCAGTGAGTATTCCCCATATGTGACTCCGCTGACTTATCCCACTGGTTGTGTGTTTGAAGCCTTTTTTTTCCCACTGACTGTAAAAATATCATATTTGTGGCTGTGACTTTTTTAGTAATGTCATTATCATCATCATACAGAGTGATATCCATGATGATTTTATATCAGTATAATGAGCTACAGATGTACATTACTCTCACACTGACTGATATTGTATAAGAAGTCCCCCCCCCCCCATAATATACAGGAAAGGGAAAACATGAAATAACTAAAATGTACAAAAACAGTAAAACAAAACATTTACAAAGTTAATACATTTTATATTTATATTTTTACTTAAATAATTTCCTCTTATCACAGCTTCAGAAGCCTCATCTGACAGGTCCAGTAATCCCGCCACAGCCTAATGGTGAGTGATAATGTCTTATATATAAATCCTGCCGCCAGGTTATAATAAATGGGACTAAGGGAGAAGTCCGGCGATTAAAAAAAAATTGTCAGCCGGTAGGTGCAGCGGGGGACATAATAAACAATCACTACTTACCTCTCCCCGTTTCTTTACTTCACTGGTTTCTGCTCTGGGACCCTGTCAGGCTTCGGTAACTCCTTTGACTGGAACCTCACAACCCAGTTGATGGACTCCCCGTTCAGTTAGTCAGTGACAGGGGCAGGACACAGCTGTAGTGACTGATTGGCTGATGTGGCAACCTATCAGGAGAAAAAGATGTCCGTCTGTGAATATTTATTTAATATTAATAGACATCCACCTTTCCCTCCTATGATCCTGTAGTGGGGGTGTATCCCAATCTGTACTCACCTGCTACAATCCCCCCCCCTACTGTGGTATCATCAGTGCTCGGCCCCCACTGCTCACTAATTCCTGGTCTATTGTCGACACACGGATGTGCCCACTCAGCCTGTCACTGAGGCCGGTCACCACTCGTAGCAGGATATTAACCCCTTCCTACAGCAGAACGTTACTGTACATCCTGCGGCAGGTAGGGGGCTTCTAAGAGGTATAGGAAGCGTGCAGAGGCTCCAACAAGGAATGTAAGGACAGGTGCAACTTTATAGGGAGGTGATTGGGTGCACAACCATTTAGGGACACACTGTCCCTTTAAATTGCCGGGAGCCGGTGTGCGCCAGGCAGAGCAGGAGGAGACTGGAGCTTGGCAGGTTAAGGCACCCTGCAGGGCCAAAGTGACAGTGACACCAGGCCCCTGCACGTGGGCTACGGCATCCGCTGAGAATGGGGGGAAGCGGTACAGCGGCCCGGAGGACAAAACTCGTAGCTTATTCACTATCTTTACAATATTATTAGATCAGTATTATGAGATTTGATGGGAACATTTTGTACTTTTTGTCTTTACAGAACCGGACAAGACTCATCTGGAATATAAAGAATCTCCTCTTTATCTGTCATTATTTTGCTTTATTGTAATTTAGAAGAAATCCTCCATATACAATAATCTCATTACTATTCAGCCTTGTCCTGGAATATAATGGCCGCTCACTATCACCCACAGATAAATCTCACATCATAGAAAAAAGTTCTGTCACCACCAAAGTTTATAGAGAGTCTACTATACTACTGAGCTGTGCACTGGTCCCGGTAATAGTCCTGATGATAGTGATAGGATAGGATCGGCTATGACCATATACCATACTAGAGTGCATGGATATGATAGCAGGAGGACCCATACATGATAACGCACTATATGACCCATAGAGGAGAGCTGTCCTGGTAATAATGGCCGATCACTGCTGGACCCGGGGAGAACAGCTCAATCTTGAGAAAACTTCCACAAGTTGGACAATCCCCTCTAATAAGTCACCGATTAAGAAGATCTGATAGTAAATGACCTAAAGCGACTCTGTATTCACCACCCAACCAAACCACTCGTACCATCCATTCAATGAGAGTAAATCCTTACCAGTCGTGCCTTTTAAAAGGTGCCTGGTGCTTTGGTTACAGCAAAAAAGATCTTTTAATCTGCAGCGCTGTGTTAAACTGGTGTGGCTTAGAGTGTCTGTGCCCCAGGTCTGTGACTCCTCTCCTTTCTTCCTCCCTGTTCTCCTCATCATTAGGAAAGCCCCCAGTCGCTATGGCACTAGGGAACTGTTTAGTGATGAACAGAAATCCTGCCTGGGGGCTTTCCTAATGATGAGGGCAGGGAGGAAGAAAAGAGAGGAGTCGCAGACCTGGGGCACAGACACTCTTAGGCCACACCAGCTTGACACAGCGCTGCAGATTAAAAGATCATCAAACGGATGGTACAAGTGGGGAGGTGGATACAGAGTCGCTTTAACATTAGTGATAGATGTGTATATGGAGGGTTCTTCTAGTGTTGGATCAGACTGTCACATATTGCTGATTTCGCTTTACGTTTTCTTGGTGATTACAATAAGGATTTGGTATAAGACGTTACATCTTCCATAGTTGTTCATAAGTGCTTTATGCTTAGGACAGGATAAGTTTATATAACATATCGCTATAATTCACGCTTTACAGTCGCTTCATATTATCAGTAAGGATTTGGGTTTCATTTTGTTTAATTTTGCTGATTTTTTGCCTATTTGTCAGATCTGATATGAGTATAGGAGACCTCACCCCGCACAGTAACACCTTGTACTCAGTCTGACCTACAAGTCTCCGTTCTTACATATCACACAGGGTAATGTCTGCTGTACATAGACTTATTAAGAATCGTTCTTCAGCCGTCCCCTCATGAAGCTGCAGAGATCTCATAGAAGAACCAGATCACAATGTCAGCTCCGCACTGATCCCTCATATCACATTTACATAAGGAAAACAGTTTGGTGCCGTGTTATCCGGATGATAAAAGTTTCACTAAGAGGAACTTAATAACAGACGTGCAGATATAATCCATCCTAATAGCCAACAATGAAAGAGATAGTTATCAATCTGACCATAACAGCCAATCAGAGCTCAGCTTTCATTTTACCAGAGCAATGTGAGAAATGAAACCTGAGCTGTGATTGGTTGCTATGGGCAACAATGAGAATCATACTAGAAGACAGGACCATACAATTCCCTCATTACACAACAATCTCTTCTCTAAATGAGATGAGAGTGTTACAGACAATCTGAGCTGTCTCTTTTTGTGGCCGCTATTAGTTTAGGCAATGGGTCTCCAAACTGCGGCCTTCCAGCTGTTGCAAAACCACAATTCCCATCATGCCCAGACAGCTAAAGCTTTGGATTTGGCTGTCCAGGCATGATGGGAAATTTAATATTGCAAAGCTGGAGGGCCGCAGTTTGGAGACCCATGGATTGGGCTGAAAAAGATCAAGAAGTGATCTATGTGACTCCACAGTCTGGACACCATGAAGACATCTGAGCACATTGTGACACTGTCCGCCATCTTGTTGTGCTCTTATAGAAGATTATATATATTACATTACACCAAGGATTTGTTTTCCAGTCATGATTGTAATAAATATTTAAATCCCGAAAACCTCGGCTCCCGGATTTTCTGCCACCAGGAGTTTGTGGTGTTTTATGTAAGAAGAATAATGATCCCTGTATGAGGAGATAACCCCGGGCTACAATGGAAGGGTTTCTACTGTGCGGCCTGAAGTACATTGGTCTTACAGGATTTCCTGCTTACTCATCGTTTTTAGAGATGAGCGAATACGATTTGATCGAGATGGTATATAATATTGCGGTATTCGAAAGATTCGAATTCAATCGAGTAGTGTGGCGCGGGAAACATTCAAAAGCCCTCTCATCGCACTTGGCACTTTTTTTTAATCCAATCACAATGCAGGGAGGCCGTGAGGGACCCTGGGAGTACGCACGCAGCGCGAAAACGGCGTCTACCCTCATTGGATGGCTGAACCACATGACCTTGAATATTTAATAATTGACTTCCGCCTCTCGACCACAGATGCGCTTTCAACCTAGTCAGGGAGAGTTCCTCGAGCAGGGAGAGATAGGTTTTAGGAGCATTTTGGTTAGGCAGGATTACTACAGAACCCAAAAGTCCTTTTCAGGGATAAGTCATCTTTGAATCCAATGCACTTCTCAGTGCTAAGACATAGATGATATAACAGCAGCATCAGCATCTGTATTCATTCCAGTACCCTGTGTGTACAAGTGACTTATAGTGTACCTGGTTTAGCCCACTAAGGGCACGTAAACGTTATACATATTGTGCCAGTAGCCCAGTAAAAGGCACGTGATACCTATTGTGCCAGTAGCCCAGTAAAAGGCACGTCACACATACTGTTCCAGTAACATTCGTACAGCATGATGCGGGATACGCACGAATAACATGACGCTCTACAGACGCACATTGGAATCATGTATGTAACGCTGCGCAAGAAATACGAACGAAATGTGTGAACATTGCCGTAAAGCGTTCGCAAATATTTTTCCTTCGTAACTGCGGAGAGTGACATTATACTGCGATTTTGGGGTGTTGGGTGCACCCAGGCATCCTCCCCCTGATGTCACAGTGTCATTCCGGAGGTGTTCGCATTGTTTAGGGAGGGTTCATGGGGGACTTGGGGGAATTTTGATTTCCAAGTGCCGAGAATTTTTTTCCCATAGACTATAATGGGATCGAATTCGTTTGATTAGTCGAAGCTAGGTGCCTATTCGATTCGAGTTCTCGAAAGTCGAATATTTCACTGCTCGCTCATCTCTAATCGTTTTATGATTAATATTCATCAATAAAGAACATTGAGACCAATATCACTATTGTCTTTTTCTGTTACTTTGTGGAGACTTATAAAACAATGATTTCCTCATGACTTATGGAGCCAGAAAAACTTGGAATATTAGGAAAACACAGTTTTTCTAACTAGGGATGCAGAAATGTAAAAAAAAAAATTTTTTTGAAGAGTTGACCACTACCTTCCCCACAAGTGATTGGTGATGGGTTTGAAAGGGAGTAGGTGGTCTAGTTACTTAGGTCATCCATTTGTCCAGGCAACCATACCACCTGCTCTCCCAACAGTCTGATTATATTGTTACAAAAACATAATACAGTGTGTTTCAGGGTGAATCATCACTGTAATAAAGGAAACTGTCCCTCTGAGATTTACAATCCTAAATTACATCAGATCCCACAATAATTTTAGACCATAAATAAATTCACACCCCTATGCTATGTGTACTATGTTACCAGTGTTACTGGCTGGCATAGAATGGGTTACAGATGGTCTTACTCACATCCAGACCTAGCTGTTAAATAGCAGTGCCACCCACAGTCTCCTGAGTGTACTGCAGTAAGGATTGAAGGGGTATTCCACCCAAGAGCTAAAAAAATTAAATGTTCCCAAACCTAGCTGGTCGTACCAAGTTCTCCCTGAGTATTTTGAGATATCTTTCGGGGCTGCTGCCATTCCAGAGTTATACGTTTTTCTAAAAGTCAGTCTATATCCAAAATGGCGCCAACCAGGAAACTACATTTCTCAGCATGCAAATGTGGCCCAGGGTAAGTTTGACTCACTGTCAAGGGTTAATTAATTACCTCTGTCTGGGATTTAGAAAATGCCAATAGTGTAAGCACACAACATTGGTAGTTGTCCAGCAAGGTCCTGTTGTGTGTGAGGTAAAAGGAAGCAAGGTCCTGTGTGTGTTGTGTGTGAGGTAGAGTGACAGAGAAGGACAACATTGGTAGTTGTCCAGCAGTGAGGGAGGTAACTTTGAGAGCTGTGCTGTGCATGCTGGGAGAGGTAGTGTGGTATGAAGCTAAAAGGAAGCAAGATCCTGTTGAGTGGGATAAAAAAGAAGCAAGGCCCTTTTGTCTGTGAGGTACAAAAAGGAAGGTCCTGTGTGTGAGGCAAAAGGAAGTAAGGCCCTGTGTGTGAGATAAAAGGAAGGAAGATCCTGTGTGTGAGGTAAAGGGAAGGAAGATCCTGTGTGTGAGGTAAGATGAAGCAATGTCCTGTTGTATGTGAGGTAAAAACAGTGACTGAGAAAGACAGATTTATGTGAAAAAAAGCCATAGATAACAGCACAGGATCTGGAGTTGTGTGAAGAAGAAAATTTGTGTGAGTTCTATAAAGCGTTTCATCCTTGTTATTTCTGATAGTTTACTGTATTGAGAATATACCTGAAAAAATCCTCTTAAACTGCACTTCAATGGAGCCTGCTTAAAGGAGAAGTCCGGCGAAAATTATTTTTTTTATATGTTATTACTTATGGAAAGTTATACAATTTTCTAATGTACATTAATTATGGGAAATGCTCATATACTGCTATTTCCCTTAATTTAGTGTATCAGGAAGTGTTAGAATTATCTCTGAAGCAGTGACGTCACGACCAACGGTGTAATTCCTATGGAGTGTCCAGCAGGGGGCGCTCTATATATAGAAGTCAATGAGTACCATTGACTTCTATATATAGTGCGCCCCTGCTGGACACTCCATAGGAATTACAGTGTATGTAATGTAATGTAATGCACTGTACTGTTGTGACTTTATGAATACATTTATGGAATACTTTGGGGAGCAAGTGTCCTTGCTCCCCAAAGTATCCCATAAATGTATTCAATGAATACATTTTCAGGGCACCGAGCAGGGAGGGAGAGAGGTGCCATCTACCTCCCCCCCCCTTGCTCGGTGCTGGGAACATATACAAAGTACTACTCCCCCATTATCTGCAGATAATGGGGGAGTAGTACCTGTGCTATCCCTATCACCGCCCGCGCCGCCGCCGCTCACACAGGGGCTGCTATTCATGCCCCCCGCCGCTCCCCCTCCTCCTCCTCCCGGCATCAAACATACAATCGCGCCGCTGATTCCCCGCCGCCCAGCCGCTGCTAACTACCCGCCCGCTTGCTCGCCCGCCCCATTCCTGGCCGCCGCTCTCTGCTCATGCCGGCCGCGTCAGCCCGCCCCCACCCCAGCCGGGGACACCAGGAAGCGCCGTGCTCCCGGCCGGGGTGGGGGTGGGCTGACGCGGCCGGCATGAGCAGAGAGCGGCGGCCAGGAACGGGGCGGGTGAGCGAGCGGGCGGGCGGGTAGTTAGGAGCGGCGCGGGCGGCGGGGAATCAGCGGCGCGATCGTAAGTTTGATGCCGGGAGGGGGAGGAGGAGGAGGGGGAGCGGCGGGGGGCATGAATAGCAGCCCCTGTGTGAGCGGCGGCGGCGCGGGCGGTGATAGGGAAAGCACAGGTACTACTCCCCCATTATCTGCAGATAATGGGGGAGTAGTGCTTTGTATATGTTCCCAGCACCGAGCAAGGGGGGGGGAGGTAGATGGCACCTCTCTCCCTCCCTGCTCGGTGCCCTGCAAATGTATTCATTGAATACATTTATGGGATACTTTGGGGAGCAAGCACACTTGCTCCCCAAAGTATTCCATAAATGTATTCATAAAGTCACAACAGTCCAGTGAATTACATTACATTACATTACATACACTGTAATTCCTATGGAGTGTCCAGCAGGGGCGCACTATATATAGAAGTCAATGGTACTCATTGACTTCTATATATAGAGCGCCCCCTGCTGGACACTCCATAGGAATTACACCGTTGGTCGTGACGTCACTGCTTCAGAGATAATTCTAACACTTCCTGATACACTAAATTAAGGGAAATAGCAGTATATAAGCATTTCCCATAATTAATGTACATTAGAAAATTGTATAACTTTCCATAAGTAATAACATATAAAAAAAATAATTTTCGCCGTACTTCTCCTTTAACTTCACGAGGGGTGCTGTACAGAATATACACTTAAAGGAGACCTTTCACCCCCCGTGCCGGGGTGACAGGCTCCCGACCCCCAGCTAGATCCCCTTATACGTACCTGATCCCGCCGAGTCCCGCTCCCGGAGCCGGTCCCGGGACGGTGATATCCCGGTCAGAAGCCGGCGCGCGCGCGCTCTGGAGAGAGGTCCGGCGTCCATAGAGAATGAATGGAGCTTGACTCAGCTCTGCAGCGCGCACGGCTCGATTCATTCTCTATGGACGCCGGACCTCTCTGACAGGTCCTCTTTAAAGAACCTGACTCAAAGCACCCCCTTCAATTCCCTCAGAATCTCAAAGAACTCCCAATATCCCATGCTGCCATACTATAAAAGTGGCTGTGGCTAACACATTGCACCTCAGAGGCAACTGCCAAGTATCTGCCTCATCTTGTAATATCTGCTCATCGCTGGATCAATCTGCTTCTGATTTACACTGTAAACAAAATATCTATCCATCTACATAGATAGATTAGTAAGAGAGATATTAAACAACTGTGTTTCCTTTCCCCTATACTGCTCAAGAGGCTGACACTGTTCTGTTGTTTCCCTGCCCCTTGGCCAGGTGCTCACTGATTGGAGTGGTCAGTGGTGGGCGGGGTTACAGATTATGTGTTACAGCTTGCCTGGCAACAGAAGAGACAGAGACGCCCGGGGGGAGAGCCTGAGGAGAAGGAGGAAAGGAGTATGAGTCCAGCAGCAGAGAGGACAGTTGGAGGTGAGCTAAAGGTCAGTTGCCTTTTCAAATATAGGAGAGGGACAGTGCAACTCCTGTTGGTGCGAATACATAAATAATACCCTGAGTAGATAGGCTCAAGTATACCTAGCGGAAGCAGAGTCTGGGTCTGGGGACAGTAACTGGGTCTCTTTCTGACTGTTCAAGGGTGAAGTTGTACAAGGAGCCTTGGAGTCTTCAATAAATCTCTTTATTTGGCTTCTGGCCCAGCATAGATACTCCCATAGAAAGCTCCCTACCTAAAGGGGGGGGACCTCAGCCCCATCGAGAAAAAGGGATTTCAGGATCATAGCGCCCCCAAGAGCCCCACTCATAGTAATGCAGATGGTTGCAGACAACCAGTAACCTCTCCACACACACAGAGATAATGCATTCAGCTATAAGAACCTAAGTGACCGATTGTAAAAGTGTCTGAACACTGCGTTAAAGCTTTTAGGTAAAGTTATTGGTCTACTACCTCCCTCTACATGGCAATTAAATGTCAGAACATGTGATTTCCAGCACTTGGAGGTGGACTTGCCCATAATGCATTGCAGTCAGTTCTATAATTCAGTGCACTTATTCCCATAATGCCTTTCACTGAACACATGGTACTGAAAGAGCCAATGAAAAGGCAGTAAGGGGCTGATGTCACAGGTAGATCGGCCATTTTTTTACCTGATCACCAGGGAGAGCAGCCATGTGTCACTGTGCTCATGTATAGCATTCACACAGTGTATGGAAGGGAATATTCAGCAAGTCACTTTATGTTTGTGTTGTTTATTTTTCTATTGCTTTTAAGAGTAAATTACATAAGAAGAAACATAGCAATTTAATTGGCTTCTATGAGCAGATGTGAAAGGGATCGTGAAGAGCTATGTCATAAAGAAAGGGAAAAATGTAGACAAGGTCATGGAGGCCGTGCAGGAAGTAGTTACAGGTCATGGAGGCCGTGCAGGAAGTAGTTACAGGTCATGGAGGCCGTGCAGGAAGTAGTTACAGGTCATAGAGGCTGTGCAGGAAGTAGTTACAGGTCATAGAGGCCGTGCAGGAAGTAGCTACAGGTCATGGAGGCTGTGCAGGAAGTAGTTACAGTAGATTAAAATAAAAGAATAAAATACAATGCATCATCCCTCCAAGAATCAGATTGTAGACGTTAATCAACCACGTCCACTCACCACATTCACATTGTCCTCGGGTGCTGTGCCTCATCTATTAATCTAGCCAGTGTCGTGTGCAGGTGTGACCCTGGCCGAATAAGTCAGTGGATTCTTGGTGAGACAGGCGTGAAATACATTGTTTCAGGATCTACAGGAAGCACAGGAGCACAGTGACATCTGATGGTGCAGTCGTCTCCTGGCTGCCAGGATGCGTCAACAGCGCCCTTAGCGTCCCAGCGACCAGCCAGCCGGGCATTCTGCTGTTCCATATGTTTTGATTTGGCTGACTGGCAGGTACACTGCCAGTCAGCTCTGGGTCACGTGGGGAGGCTGGAGTCCCTTCCCCAATCAGGACCTGGGGCCAAGACTTAAGCTCCCTCATTGAATTCCGTTCCTTCTGCCTGTTTTATTGCTATCTGGTTGGCTTTTTCTCCTCTGACTATTCTCTTACTCTCTGCCTTGGTACCGCGACGTCCGACAGTTATTGACCCGGCTAGTTGACCCCGCTAATATTGTGTTTTGTCTGTCCAGACAAATTTAAAATGGGGTGAGAGGAGCAACAAAGCAAGGCCACTATAGTACTGGGTGGAACAGCAAATAGTTCAGCGTCTGTCTCCCCATTAGTAACAATACTGTAGTTGCAGCCTAGTGTGCAGCTCCTATTCACCTGAACAGCGCCTGAGCAGCAGTGGCACATAACCATCACTACACAATGGATGGAGACAAACTCAGTTCAGTGTGTATTGCGGCACCACAAAAGCTATCCTGTGAATACCACTATAATTCACTGCAGACCCCAGACCAAACTCCTCAATTTAGACCGCTAAATTAATTCAGACCCCCGACCCCTAAATTAAACCACAACCCTAATTAAATTATAGACCAGACCCCTGAATATTTCAGACCAGAGATGATGTAAGACTCCTGAGTCAGACCATAGACATATGCGTACCAATCACTAGAGATTTTCCCCACTGCACACTATGATGCTGTACAACATCCAGACCCAGTGCAGCAACTCTCATAGCTGAAGAGGAGTCTAGTGATTAGAAGAGTAAGTAGCATCAGTCTTTATAGTGAATCCATGATTTACCAGTCAACTGAGAAACCATCAACACAGAAAGTTGCTTTGTGTTCAGCACCATGGACATCACGCTGACCATGTCAACCAGTCGTGCATCACAGGGGACGTTCACAGTTGTTGTTACAGCTTTCTGTGTTTATAGCTTCTTAACCACAAGAGATATTGCGAATCTTGTTGTGGCAATTGTTTTCTTAGATAGTTCCGGTCTTCTCCGATATGCTACATGACCACCTTCACAAAGCCTATAACATAGGCCCCTCCCCTATTACCTGCTGGTGTATTCAGATGTAATTTTCCCTTTCGTTTCTGAAGTGATCGAGCTGGTCCAACAGATCGGGTTCTGTCTGGGGAATTAGGGGGCCAGGGTAGCACCTGTCATACTCTTTCAAAAAATGTAGATTTCTATCTGTTATATGTTGCATTGTTCTGCAAGATCCCTTCATCCCCAGGGAAGATAATCAGCATGTATGGGTATATGTGATCTGCAAGGATGGATTCATACCCAGATCGGCTGGGAGAGCTTCCACTTGGATGAATGGCTCAATAAAATGCCACAAAACGCTGCCCCCATTGTGCTCTTCCCGCAATGACTGCAGAGTGTTTCTTTTCTGATGTTTCTTGCCTGACACACCAAAGTACAACCCTTCCTTGGAGCAGTAAACGTGACTCATCAGAGAAGACAACCTTTTACCAATCACTAGAGAAGACAACCTATTACCAATCAGTGGAGAAGACAACCCTTTACCAATCATCAGAGAAGACAGCCCTTTACCAACCAGCAGAGACGACAACTCTTTACCATTTACCAGAGAAGACAAGCCTTTACCAATCATTAGATAACACAACCCTTTACCATTCACTAGAGAAGACAACCTATTACCAATCAGTAGAGAAGACAAGCCTTTACCAATCACCAGAGAAGACAACCCTTTACCAATCACTAGAGAAGACAACCCTTTACCAATCACTAGAGAAGACAACCCTTTACCATTCACCAGAGAAGACAACCCTTTACCAATCACTAGAGAAGACAACCCTTTACCATTCACCAGAGAAGACAACCCTTTACCAATCACTAGAGAAGACAACGCTTTACCAACCAGCAGAGACGACAACGCTTTACCAATCACCCGAGAAGACAACCCTTTACCAATCATCAGAGAAGACAACCCTTTACCAACCAGCAGAGACGACAACGCTTTACCAATCACCCGAGAAGACAACCCTTTACCATTGACCAGAGAAGACAACTCTTTACCAATCACCCGAGAAGACAACCCTTTACCATTCACCAGAGAAGATAGCCCTTTACCAACTATAAGAGAAGACAACCCTTTACAAATCACCAGAGAAGACAGCCCTTTACCAACCAGCAGAGACGACAACTCTTTACCATTTACCAGAGAAGACAACCCTTTACCAATCATTAGATAACACAACTCTTTACCAATCACTAGAGAAGACAACCTATTACCAATCAGTAGAGAAGACAAGCCTTTACCAATCACTAGAGAAGACAACCGTTTACCATTCACCAGAGAAGACAACCCTTTACCAATCACTAGAGAAGACAACCCTTTACCATTCACCAGAGAAGACAACCCTTTACCAATCACTAGAGAAGACAACGCTTTACCAACCAGCAGAGACGACAACGCTTTACCAATCACCCGAGAAGACAACCCTTTACCAATCATCAGAGAAGACAACCCTTTACCAATCATCAGAGAAGACAACCCTTTACCAACCAGCAGAGACGACAACGCTTTACCAATCACCCGAGAAGACAACCCTTTACCATTGACCAGAGAAGACAACTCTTTACCAATCACCCGAGAAGACAACCCTTTACCATTCACCAGAGAAGACAGCCCTTTACCAACTATAAGAGAAGACAACCCTTTACCATTCACCAGAGAAGACAGCCCTTTACCAACTATAAGAGAAGACAACCCTTTACCATTGACCAGAGAAGACAACTCTTTACCAATCACCCGAGAAGACAACCCTTTACCAACTATAAGAGAAGACAACCCTTTACAAATCACCAGAGAAGACAGCCCTTTACCAACCTGCAGAGAACACAGCCCTTTACCACACAGTATTTTTGCTCAGTATTGTGGTCAGTATTTTGCAACCAAAACCAGGAGTGGATTGAACACACAGAAAGTCTATGTTCCCACACTGTTGAAATTTAGTGGATGGTCGTCATTTAATGGCAAATAATGGCCATTATCTCAAAACAACAGCCTTTGTTTTAAAATAACAGCAACTATTTTCCATGAAATAACGGCCATCCACTAAATTTCAACAGTGTGGGAACAGAGCCTTTCTGTGTGTTTAATCCACTCCTGGTTTTGGTTGCAAAATACTGACCACAATACTGAGCAAAAATACTGTGTGGAAACATAGCCTTATTCTAGAAAGTTCCAACCTGTGGGATGTCAAGTCACCTCGCAAAAGTGCACGACATGATAAGAAATGGACACATTCAGCCGCTTTTTGGGATTTATAGAGAGAATTTATTGAAACAATTCGGACTAATGTAATTATTTACACATGGTGATTATATTATTAAAGGTTATAGAAGCGAGGGATACTGTCCCCACTTATAATGTTCTCCTTTATCCCGTCCTTTGTGGCGGTAACAAGATAGATCACTCCTCCGCTGGAGCCATCTCTATCCATAGCCAGGGAGAGAGCTGCGGAGAGAGCAGAGAGTCAGACACCGACTTCTTCAATAATACAGATCTTTATTGTGTGTAAAATGTACTAATAATAAGGAGCTCAGTGCTCTCCTATCGGGGTCTATGGTCATCGTAGCATCACACTCCATAGGCCAAAGTGGAGAGCTGCTACAAAAGTTGTTCAACCATGTTTTATATGGTAATCTGAGTTTTCGTTACCCTCCCTGCTATGATCAGCTGATCACCAATAATGTCATTTATAGGCAGGAGAACAGTGTGACACCAGTATATAGATAACACATACAGAAGTACAGTGATATGTGAAACCAGTATATAGATAACACAAACAGGAGTACAGTGACAGGTGACACCAGTATATAGATAACACATACAGAAGTACAGTGATATGCGACACCAGTATATAGATAACACATACAGAAGTACAGTGACAGGTGACACCAGTATATAGATAACACATACAGAAGTAGAGTGACCAGGGGCACCAGTATATATAGATAACACAGACAGGAGGACAGTGACAGGTAACACCAGTATATAGATAACACAGACAGGAGTACAGTGACAGATGACACCAGTATATAGATAACACAGATGGGAGTAGAGTGACAGGTGACACCAGTATATAGATAACACATACAGGAGTATAGTTATATGTGACACCAGTATATAGATAACACAGACGGGAATAGAGTGACCAGTGGCACCAGTATATAGATAACACAGACAGGAGTACAGTGATAGATGACACCAGTATATAGATAACACAGACCAGACAGGAGTACAGGGACAGGTGACACCAGTATATAGATAACACAAAAAGGAGTAGAGTGACAGGTGACACCAGTATATAGATAACACAGACAGGAGTACAGTGATATGTGACACCAGTTTATAGATAACACAGGCAGGAGTACAGTGATATGTGACACCAGTATATAGATAACACATACAGGAGGACAGTGATATGTGACACCAGTATATAGATAACACATACAGGAGTAGAGTGACCAGTGGCACCAGTATATAGATAACACATACAGGAGAACAGTGGCAGGTAACACCAGTATATAGATAACACAGACAGGAGCACAGTGACAGGTGACACCAGTATATAGATAACACATACAGGAGTAGAGTGACCAGTGGCACCAGTATATAGATAACACATACAGGAGTAGAGTGACCAGTGGCACCAGTATATAGATAACACAGACAGGAGTACAACGTATGTAGCGGAGCCAGGGAAATGATAGGTTCCCTTTACCATTCTGTGTACTTTATGTGTAGATGGGTATAGTATGTAGTATGTTGTAGTTAGATGCTGTTAGATCACTTACCGTGCACAGCAAACTTCTCGCACTGCTCCTTTGACATGCCCGGTTTGAAAACGGAATCCACATAACCGTATATGTATGTGCTGCCAGATCCACCAATAGCGAAAGGCTGTCGTGTTATCATCCCACCGAGCGTCCCGTAGACCTATGGAGCAGAGACGGATTCACTACAACCACTAAGTCTATATCATCATTAGTTATAAGTAAAAAATATCAAATACACAACCAAATAACAGTGACCCTCGTGTTACACATATACACCTTCATGCCCTTGTGCGACTTCCTTAGCGTTCACGCTCACTCACCTGTCCTCCATTCTTGCGATCCCAGCCGGCCACTATGAGGTGGGCCACCATCTCCTCCTTATACTTATAGCTGATCCCCTTCACCAAGTTTGCAGCAGCCAAAACTAAAGGAGGCGCTCCCATTTCTACACTGTGTAGAAGACAAAAAAAATTATCAAAAAATATTTTAAAAAGTGTAAAAAAACAATTTGTTTATTGTTATTTACATTTAGAGGCAGAACTTCTATTGCGACGTGTCACTACTCAGTAACTGTGTATTACTGGGTTATAAGCCTTTCCCCTGTGTCAGGTGTTTCCGTTCACTGACTGTAAGCACAGTTCTTGAAATTGGTGAATAATGAATACACAAGCGCTGTTTGAAGAAGCACTCCAGGGTACATGCACACTACGGAACCTGTTCGTTCTTTGAAAGGACGGCGGAATCCACCGTGCATAGTATGGAGTCTATGACACGGACGGAAACGCGCGCGGCTGCCAGTGTCCGCAAGCGGGTGCGAGCTGAGGTTTTCCGTCGGGATTCCGTAGTGTGCACGTACCCTAATATAGTGCGGCATAGTCTATTATTAGATAATAATGTTCTTGTGTATGTCTTGTGCTTACTTGTTTTAGCAGGTATTGTTTTTCAGCCTTGTTGATTTCTATTCCTCCACAGAAATAATTTTCTAACATGGCCTACTTGAAGGCCCTATTACATGAAGGGATTATAGTAACATAGTAAATAAGGCTGAAAGAAGACAAGAGTCCATCAGGTTTAACCTAGGGAAACCCTACTGCGTTAACGTGCCGTTACGGCTGATAATCGTCTTGTGTAATAGAAGACAACAATCAGCCGACATGCACGATGTCAGCTGATCGTTGTTTTTCAACATGTTGAAAAATCAACAGTCAGAATAGCAGCGATATACTGCCCACGCCCCGTGTAACATGGGGCCTGGATACAGTAAGTATAGCTGTTATATAGCTGCCTTCAGGAGACTGGACCTGGATACAGTAAGTATAGCTGTTATATAGCTGCCTTCAGGAGACTGGACCGGGATACAGTAAGTATAGCTGTTATATAGCTGCCTTCAGGAGACTGGTCCTGGATACAGTAAGTATAGCTGTTATATAGCTCCCTTCAGGAGACTGGACCTGGATACAGTAAGTATAGCTGTTATATAGCTGCCTTCAGGAGACTGGACCTGGATACAGTAAGTATAGCTGTTATATAGCTGCCTTCAGGAGACTGGACCTGGATACAGTAAGTATAGCTGTCATATAGCTGCCTTCAGGAGACTGGACATGGATACAGTAAGTATAGCTGTTATATAGCAGCCTTCAGGAGACTGGACCTGGATATAGTAAGTATAGCTGTTATATAGCTGCCTTCAGGAGACTGGACCTGGATATAGTAAGTATAGCTGTTATATAGCTGCCTTCAGGAGACTGGACCTGGATACAGTATGTATAGCTGTTATATAGCAGCCTTCAAGAGACTGGACCTTGATTTCTAATAAGTTCAGCTTTGTTTTACAGCATGGTAACAACAAAAATAATAGTTAATGTATATTTCATACTTGCTTTATTTCACATCTACTGTTGATTTAGATTTTAAAAACAATGATGACAGTGACACTTTAAGCACTGTGATTTCCTGGTGATCACATGACCCAGTTACAGCAAGGAAATGCATGGACACAGCTGTGCAGGAAACAAATGGCTGTAGGCATATTTCATAATCTGACATTGGTATATGACCTATATTGTATGAAACTAGACAATAACTTACAGAAATAGATGAAAGATGGTCAATAAGGAATTGAAGTCAATCTTTTCCCCACTAACCTGTGCACATCCATGTAGTAATGGACCATGTCCGCCACCGCCTGGGCATCCGCTGCTGAACCCGACAGAGCGCAAAATATCTTGTCATGGACTGGAGCCAGTTTATTAAAGACTCGATTGACCACAGCGTCACTGTAGAAGAAGGAGGGAGGTATGTACTAACTCCAGGAATAAGAAGATATCAGAAATACAGAGAGAGAGGCAGCATACTTACCCAGCGGACACCCTGGAGTCCGATCCTATGACAACTCCTCCATCAAACTCCACTGCAATGATTGTCGTCTGAAAACACACAAAGGACACTGGTGATAGGACCGAAAAATTTTCTTCTCAGTAATCCAATTTTTTTTTGTCAATTTCAGAACAAGCTTTATTGACATCAAATCGATTCACTCATCTTTACTTATATCCTTCAAGTGTTTTATAGCACATAAGGGGAGATGTATCAAACTGGTATAAAGAAGAATTGTCTTAGTTGCCCCTAGCAACCAATCAGATTCCACTTTTCATTCCTCACAGATTCTTTGAAAAAAGAAAGGTGGAATCTGATTGGTTGCTAGGGGCAACTAAGACAATTCTACTTCACACCACTTTGATAAATCTCCCCCTTAGTGTATTGTGCCACCCGGCCTTGTGCAACATGTAAAGTCATTTGGTCAGTCATTTTTCATTCTTAGGCTATGTTCACACTGCGTATGAGTCCGTCCGTAGTTCGTACGCCGATGTACATGTGCGGCTGAAACTACGGGCGTGGGAAAAATAGACATACGGCCGGATGCATACGAACCGCGAACATACGCCCGTAGTACAGTTCTGCTTCCCTAGCTTGTTTCGACGCGATCTGAGGCAGGTCATTTACTTGGAAATCTTCGCCCCGCCCCGTAAACCACACAGAACCTTTTGGATCGAAAAATCAAGTTCAATTTGGCTGAAATAAGTACTCCGTACGGGACCGCATGGAAATCCACGGCCGTGAGTTTCTACATTTCCGTCCTCAAACAATGGTCTTGTTCATTTTTCACGGCGCCGCATACGATCCGGCCGTAAGCTCATACGTAGTGTGCACTGTGCGGGCGTATATCGTATACTTTCCAGCGTGCGCATTAACCTCAAAACTACAGGCGAATATTCGCGGTTCGCACTACGGACGGAAACATACGCAGTGTGAACATAGCCTTAAAGGGGAACACCCCTCACATGTATATATCCCATGGGAAAGAATAAAAACACAAATTAATTCACCTCTTAAAATAAGCGCTTGGTTTAAGTGTAAACTTAACGCATGCATATATATATATATATATATATATATATATATATATCCCAAATGACCCATAACAATATAAGCCCCTCTGTGTTTTCAGAAGACTGGATTTTAGGCCCCTTATATACATCAGTATTATACTCTCTGCAATTACGTAATTGCGGACAGTGTAGTGCCTATTGATTTTAATGGACTCTTTTACTCAATTGTAGTTACCACGGATCCGTGAAAGGGCTGCGATCACCTATACCTATAACTCGGTCCGTGCGATTGTGGGCGGGTAGAGATGCATATCCATAGTGGCGTCCATAGCTGTGACAGACAGGTGCAGACAGCTCTATGGATGTGTGAACGTGGTGTACATTTGTAGAGTTGTGTTTATTATGTTGTATTTATTACGAGGAGGGATAATCGGCCGAATGGGGCCGATTCGGACGATTATCCCTCTGTGGAACAGGCCACTAAGTAGTAGCTGTATAGCTATCAAGCGTGTTCTGCTACACTGGATATACCTTTGTATAGTTGTGTACATGTACGTAGTCGCTTACACTTATACTCACTGGGTGCACACACTGTATAAAGGCAGATATAGTCTCTATGATCCATACTGTAGACTGCAGACACACGGCATGTACTGTATTCTCCTGACATGTTATTCTTACACATATCGTATATTAATAGCATAAAATCCTGTACAACACAATGACCATATCCTTCTCATTAAACAAGTCCCCCTGTGTCTCCTCCTCCCTCCATACTGTATACTCCTCTGTACACCCTCTTATATCCCGCCACCTTCTGCGCCCTCTCTACCCCCACCCCATAAAGATTAATAAATGAGGTGTAATAATCCAGAGTCTCTTACCCCAGTGGACACCTGGTAAGAAGAGTTGGACATCGCCCCAAAAGACGGCATCTTGCTTTCTTCCTGCAAAGTAAAAGTGAAAGTGAGGAGCAGGGTTGCAGCTTGGCTGCTGCAGGGGGTGAGGGGTGACAGTCACTGCTGTCAGGGCAGCACAGGCAGGCTGCTCATCTACAGTAACACAGGGCAGCACAGGCAGGCTGCTCATCTACAGTAACAGTATCTTCTTAGATAAGAAACCTTATGATTCCATATTGCTTCTACATGGCAGACGGCTGCAGCCTGATCCTTTTCTGCTGCTGCAAGACAACTCCCCCCAGAATGTCCTAACAGCCCGGTATACTGGGGGTTGTAGTTCTGTGGGAAGCAAAAAGCAATAGCGGAATGTGACCTATAGATATTTAGAGTGGACCAATATATGCATCAAAATATTACACAACCCTCCTGGGGAAAAAAAAAAAAAAGCACAATGTGTTGCTTTATAGCTCAGCTCCCTTAACCCCTTAGTGGTCAAGCCAATATGGGTGTTATTGCCCAGTTTTATACCTTTTTTCTCATTGTCACATTGTTATTTATTTTGTTTAAATAGCCAGCTGCTTGTTTGTTTGTTTTTTCGGAACAAGTTTTACTTTTTAATGACACCATTTTATTGTTCACTTTTTTTTTAATTATGGCTATTGAAAAAAAGTACAATTTTGTGTTTGATTTATTTAGTGTTTGCCATTTAAGTAAAAAATGATAGTTTTTTTTAATAATTCATATAAAGAGTTTTATCAGTATGGGAAAATACTCATAAGTAAGAGAAAATTGTATCTCCACATTCTAACGCCCATCATTTTTTTTTGTGTTGATAAAGCTGGGGAGGGGCTTGTTTTTGGCCGAATAAGCTGATGTCCGTATGTCTGCTCCCTCTACTCTGTCCCCTGCCACTGTCAAAATCTTGTGACAGCGGCAGGGGAGAGAGGGGAGGGGGCAGAGCACCCGGCGCACGCCCTGCTTCCCGCCTTCCCCCCGCCGGCCTCCGTAGCCAGGAAACCAGAAGCCTGAGGCTTCCAGTTTCTATGGCTACCATCGGGGCTCTGTGATCACTTCACAGAGCCCCAATGGCCACCGGACAGAGAATTCTCCCTCTGTAGAGGGAGAATTCTCTGTCAGAAGCCCTATAGATGCTGCAATCATGCTGACCGCAGTACCTATAGGGTTAACTCTCAGAGCTGAAGCGTGACTCCGGTGCTGAGAGTTGCGGCTGGTCCCCGTCTATCACTGATACCCGGGACCCTCCGTGGATGACACAGACGCAGCTTCTGCGCCTGTGTTATCCTCAATCGTAAATTAACATCACTGCAGCATCAGGCATAGGCTGCAGCAACATTAATTTACAGTGCAGCGGCGGGAAGAGGAAAAACTATAATTGTTATTTTTCTTTTTTTTCTTAGATGTTTTGTAAATTTAGGGCACTCTTTTATACTTTGAATTGCAACAGACATGGTGATAATAAATATGGGTTGTTTTTTCTTATTTTTGTAAGGGGACCGACCAATGCACACAACTACCCCAATCATTGTCTACGGAGCAGTCAGAGTGCCAGGCTATCGCCAGCAGCAAACACACAAAAACACAGAAAAATGCAACAATGGCAAGATACAGACCCACTACAGACATAAAATAGTTAAAACTATCCCCAGCAGCTCCCATAAGCAATGAATGGAGCTATTGCTTTGTTCTGACAGGTTGACCCTATTGGGACCCCATGAATAGAAGTTAAGAGTTATAGGTTAGAGTGCCCCCATAAAAACAGCATTTTAGTGTTTTCTTTCTGACATTATTTTTCAGTCTTGGGTATGTACCGGTATATGTGTATTACTCTATCCCCTGCATTTCATCATGAGATCCTTTTATTATGTAACTATTCCTATCAAAGAATTAGGAGGAAAAATGCCAGAAAAATACACCAACATGAATACACACATAAGGGAGAATTTATCAACGCTTTCACCAAAAAGCCAGGGCAAAAAAAGCCAAAAGGTTTTTCAAAACACTGTAAATTTTTGAGGAAAACATAAAAAAGTCACAAATTTTAGAATTTAGTGTTTTCTCACTTATACTATATACTGTACATATATACATAGTAGTGCAAAGTTTTGGCCACATTAGTTGTCGTTCAAACAAACATAAAGGTTATTTATCCAGTGTGTTGGATACTCCTACATTGTATGGCTATGTTCACACAACGTTTTTTTCAGCTCCGTTTAAAATGACGTCCGTTATTTTGAGTCTAAAATAACGGACGTTTTTAGAAGCCTGGCATCCCCTTAGTGCAATGACGGCTGTTTGCACATTATCTTAGTTTGGGATTACTAATTGCCCTTTGGTTGTGGCTTAATTGAAAAATCCATTGAATTTAATAGTAAAAACGGAGAAAGAACGGTGGCAAAAGAAGAACTGCGTGTGAACAACTAATAAAAAACGTCAGTTATTTGCAAAAACGTCTGAGAATAATGTTCATGTTCATTATTTTGATGTCCGCGGCAAAAACGTCAGTTTTTCAATGCATTGTGCGCATTGGACGTCCGTCTTCCCATTGACTCCAATGCAATGGCATTGCAGTCAGTTAAATTGCGGCAAAAACTGACTTTTTTTTTTAAATAGCGAAATCGGACGTTTTTTCTCCATTATTGACGTTGTGTGAACATAGCCTATATCTGCAATCTAGTGGGAAGTCGCTCCGAGCTAACTGGGTGCACCGGACTCTTCGGTTGGATAATTTAAAGGGGTAGTGCGGCACTAAACATTTATTGACAAAATAACACACATTACAAAGTTGTACAACTTTGTAATGTGTGTTATATATGTGAATGGCCCCGTTCCCCCCCACCCTGGAACTGTGGTGCATTATACTCATTTTGTGAATAAATGTTTAGTGCCGCACTACGTGGCAACATGGTACACTCTATTTGATCAAATAGTTTGCTAAGATCCTCATTTTTTCTAAAAAAATTTATATTTTAATTTTTTATATCTACAGAGCAGGTGTTTACCGTGTGTACACTGGGAGATATATATACAGTGAGCCCTTGCACCTGTGGGTTGCTGTTGCACCTTCTTTTTGTCTGTACTTAAGCCACAAGCAGTGTGCAACCTGCAGTGTGAACAGGGTCATAGATGTGCTGCCAACATTTCCCTTTTTCTTCTAGCGCCGCGCTACCCCTTAAAGGTTGATGAATTTAACCTAAGACAAAAGCATAGTCGACTACACTGCAGTGCAATTTATTTTCTACTGTAAGATAATAGAAAACATACTTATGCATGCCTATTATTGCACTTATGCACTGTCTGTTATTGTAGCGCCTCTCTTAAAGGGGTACTCCGGGCTGGGGGGCTTTTTCACCTATGGCTGGAGAGGAGGTTGATGGGGCCGTTCTACTCCAGTCTACGCTGCCCAGCCATTTCCTGGTCTCTGACGCAGGCTTGAGACGTGACATTTCAAGTCCGCTCAGCCAGTCAGTGGCAGAGGCGCTAGAACCGGGGAGGTAAAGAGACGTCGTTGTCCTCATCCGCCTCCTCCCCGGCCATAGGCGAAAAAAGCCCCCCAGCTCAGAGTACCCCTGTGTAGTATGCCAAAACAATACATGCAGCAAAACACAGTGTGAACATGGCCTAAGGGCTGTGGCTTATTTGTTACATATCTGGCTCCGGAACATTAGTATAAGCACTATACAACTCGTCATTACTAGTTTTACTTGTGGTTTATTTAAGAGGTTTTCCGATTTAATCTTACTTGTCCTTTAATTAATGAAAACTAAATAAAATTACTAAACTGCACTTCACACCACGCTATAATCCGGTCTAACACATTACGCTATAATCCGGTCTCTGTAACCTTTGATGACAACATCTGCCTAGTAACAGCCGATGCGTCGTGTGATCTGAATTTCTATTGGCTGCTGTACAAATCAGGATGAACCTCGCCCATTATAAAACCGAGAAGGGACTTTCCAGAACAGGCGGCAGTAACGTGATCTGCGTGTATCTCAGCTTCACAAGCCCAGTGTAATGTTTGATACGGTGTTAACTCTTTCAATGTCAAATAGTCACAGTATTAGGTTATGTTCACTCACTGTCTTTTAGTTTTTTTTAGCCGTTTAATGGCTGTCCTTTAGGACGGCCATCATTTTGAGGTTAAATAACGGACGTTATTTTATACACATGACTTATGACATATGTGTGTGTATTGTGTTTATGCTAACTATGACTTTTCGGGTTTGTGTTTTGACCTGATTGCTGAAAGCCTTGTTGTGGTCCATATGCCCACCTGAACACAACTGAGCCAGAAATGAAGGGGTTAAAGGGGTACTCCAGCGTGGGGGCACTTTTTCACTGGGACCGGGGAGGAGGTGGCCGAGGGAAAAGATGTCCACTCACCTCCCCAGTTCAGCGGTCCGCATCGCGGATCTCCGGTGCCCGGTTCCTGGCCGCTTCCGGGTGTCTGACGCGGGCCCGAGACGTCACGTCTCAGGTCCGCTCAGCCACTCAGTGAAGGAGGCGGGATCCCTTTCAAGTCCGATCAGATCCCGACTCCTTCACTGAGTGGCTGAGCGGACCTGAGTTGTCACGCCTCGTGCCCGCGTCAGACACCCGGAAGCGGCCGGGAACCGGGCACCGGAGCGCCGCGATGTGCAGCCCGCCGCTGGAACCGAGGAGGTGAGTGGACGTCTTTTCCCTCAGCCACCTCCTCCCCGGTCCCAGTGAAAAAGTGCCTTATCTGACAGATTTTGGAAGCCAAAACCAGGAATGGATTTGAAAAGAGAAGAAATCTCAGTCTTTCCTTTATGACCCGTTCCCTGTTTATGGTCTGTGCCTGGCTTTGGCTTAAAATATCTGTCAGATAAATCTGCCTGTGTAAACGCTCCATTACATACAGGCTTCTTAAATCCACTTCAGATTGATTTGGCCCCTTAGGAAGTCGATTTTAGAAATTGTTGTGCAGATTTGCTGCTAAACGTCCAATCCCTCTAAGCCAGCCATGTCAAACTCTGGTCCGCGGGCCAAATCTGTCCCGTGGTGCCATTATTTTTGGCCCGCCATGCTTTTCCATTGCTGTGTTAAATTTGGCCCACCTGACGTTGCAGCAGATTATAATATGGGTGGTCCGTAAAGCTGCTTGGACCACCCATAATGTAATCTCCCAGGCCGTAGGCAGTTTTTAGCCCGTGGCCTAGAAGTATCTCAGTAGTGCCCCAACGCTGGCAATGTGGTGAAGTCATCACGCGCATCCTCTGACGGGCGCCTCCTGCAGCCTCTGGAGCCGCAGGGTGAGTCCAAGCTAAGGGGGCAGTCATGAATAACTACAGTAGGGGCTGGCTTCTATTTTAGAGACTATTTTTGAGGACTGGCTTCTACATAAGAGACTGTTGGGGAGGGTTGGCTACTATATAAGACTACTGGAGACTGACTACTATAAAAAAAACTATTGGGAGGGCTGGCTACTATACAAGAGACTATTTTAGGGACTGGCTCCTATATAAGACACAATTGGGGAGGGCTGGCTTCTACATAAGAGACTATTGGGGAAGGCTGGCTACTATATAAGACACTATGGGGGAGGGCTGGCTACTATATAAGACACAATTGGGGAGGGCTGGCTTCTATATAAGAGACTATGGGGAGGACTGGCTACTATATAAGAGACTATTTGGAGAGCTGGCTACTATATAAGACACTATTCGGAGGGCTGGCTACTACATAAGACACTATTGGGAGGGCTGGCTACTATATAAGACATTATTGGGGAGGGCTGACTTCTACATAAGAGACTATGGGGGAGGGCTGGCTACTATATAAGACACTATTGGGGAGGGCTGACTTCTACATAAGAGACTATTGGGGAAGGCTGGCTACTGTATAAGAGACTATTTTGAGGGCTAGCTACTATATAAGAAACTATGGGGAGGGCTGGCTACTATATAAGACACTATTGGGAGGGCTGGCTACTATATAAGACACTATTGGGGAAGGCTGGCTACTTTATAAGAGACTATGGGGGAGGGCTGGCTACTGTATAAGAGACTATTTTGAGGGCTGGCTACTATATAAGAGACTATTGAGAGGGCTGGCTACTATATTAGAAACTATTGAGAGGGCTGGCTACTATATAAGACACTATAGGGAGGGCTGGCTACTATATGAGACTATGGGGGAGGGCTGGCTACTATATAAGACACTATGGGGGAGGGCTGGCTACTATATGAGACTATGGGGGAGGGCTGGCTACTATATAAGAAGACACTATTGGGATGGCTGGCTACTATATAAGAGACTATGGGGAGGGCTGGCTACTATATAAGAGACTATAGGGAGGGCTGGCTACTATATAAGACACTATTGGGAGGGCTGGATACTATATAAGAGACTATTGGGAGGGCTGGCTACTATACAAGACACTATTTTAGGGACTGGCTCCTATATAAGACACAATTGGGGAGGGCTGGCTTCTACATAAGAGACTATTGGGGAAGGCTGGCTACTATATAAGAGACTATGGGGGAGGACTGGCTACTATATAAGACACAATTGGGGAGGGCTGGCTTCTATATAAGAGACTATTTGGAGAGCTGGCTACTATATAAGACTCTATAGGGAGGGCTGGCTACTATATAAGACATTATTGGGGAGGGCTGACTACTACATAAGAGACTATGGGGGAGGGCTGGCTACTATATAAGAGACTATGGGGGAGGGCTGACTTCTACATAAGAGACTATGGGGGAGGGCTGGCTACTATATAAGAGACTATGGGGGAGGGCTGGCTACTATATAAGAGACTATGGGGAGGGCTGGCTACTATATAAGACACTATTGGGGAAGGCTGGCTACTGTATAAGAGACTATTGGAGAGGGCTGGCTACTGTATAAGAGACTATTTTGAGGGCTAGCTACTATATAAGACACTATTGAGAGGGCTGGCTACTATATTAGACACTATAGAGAGGGCTGGCTACTATATGAGACTATTGGGGAGGGCTGGCTACTATATAAGAGACTATGGGGAGGGCTGGCTACTATATAAGAGACTATGGGGGAGGGCTGGCTACTATATAAGAAAGAAATTGGGCTTGGACCTTGAGGTCAAAATTAGTTTTGTCCCTAAGGAGTTAAATCACTAGTATGATCTCTTCTTTCCTGGCATCTAAGGGGAAGCACAACATAGATTTATTCTGTGATAGGACGGCTCCCCTAGTGGACGGCTAGTGACACTGCATGACGATCATGACAACGAGGCAAACAAACAAAGCGCATACAGTTTAACGTCGCTGTTTAGTACAATGGAGTTTCCAGACATCCCCACCCTGATTCCCGGACAGATATACACCATCCTTGTGTATACTCGGTGCGCCTCCTGCTATTCCCCGTGGCAGGTTACTTTCTTACACTGTCCGGGGACGGTCTACCCAGTAACAGGTGATGCCTGGGTTATTCTGTTATACATTGGCTGCAGCCTCCTGGAATTCACCTCCGAGTAAGAAAAGGAGGGACTTTCCTGTAAATCAGCAGTCACTGATAGGAAAGAGAGCGGCGGCCATCAACGCCAAGCTGCTGTTACGTGACTGACTCATATGTGATATAACAAGGTTATATAGGTTATCCTACTGAAACTAGTCACAAACATAGAAGATTGTTGGCAGAAAAGACCACCTGGTCCAGCTAGTCTGCCCTTTTAGGACCAAATTCACACTAGGAACACATTCACACCAGTTTTTATCACCCAAAATCAGGAGCAGCCAAAGAGATGGTGTAAAGTGAAACTGGCTCAGTTGCCCCTAGCAACCAATCAGATTCCACCTTTCATTCCTCACAGACTCTTTGGAAAATGAACGGTGGAATCTGATTGGTTGCCGGGGGCAACTAAAACAATTTTACTTTACACCAGTTTGATAAATCTCCCCCATAGTTTTTAGGTTTGGTCTTAGCTTACAAATTGTGACGGCTGTTTTGGGTTTCTTGCCCTTCGTCAGTACATAACATGTTGCTAGTTGAGAGGTCTTCGATGAGGGACTGAGGCGGTAGTGTTTTTCCTTGAGGAGATCGCCATATTGGCATTGGGAGTTATATATAGTGAAGACATCTCACCCAGCCAGCCAGCACCCTGCCCTCTACTGACAGCTGTACGAACAAATGTGAACTTACAGATTTCTATGGCCCCATACACACACCTGTGGGTGTAGGGGCAACAAATAAACAGACAAACAAACCATTGTGCGGTCCATAGTTGAAGCACAAATGATCTATTTAAATAGATGGGTCCATGCAGATGCGGATGGTTATAGATGCACATCCATAGTCCTTCAGTTTCTCTGCCTCCCCCATCTATCACCTAGGAATAGAGGAATAGCAGCCTGATATTCAGAGGGTGCAGTGTGTGGCAGTATTATATTCAGAGGGTGCAGTGTGTGGCAGTATTATATTCAGAGGGTGCAGTGTGTGGCAGTATTATATTCAGAGGGTGCAGTATGTATGAGTATTATATTCAGAGGGTGCAGTGTGTGGCAGTATTATATTCAGAGGGTGCAGTGTGTGGCAGTATTATATTCAGTGGGTGCAGTATGTGGCAGTATTATATTCAGAGGGTGCAGTGTGTGGCAGTATTATATTCAGAGGGTGCAGTGTGTGGCAGTATTATATTCAGTGGGTGCAGTATGTGGCAGTATTATATTCAGAGGGTGCAGTGTGTGGCAGTATTATATTCAGTGGGTGCAGTATGTGGCAGTATTATATTCAGAGGGTGCAGTGTGTGGCAGTATTATATTCAGAGGGTGCAGTGTGTGGCAGTATTATATTCAGAGGGTGCAGTATGTATGAGTATTATATTCAGAGGGTGCAGTGTGTGGCAGTATTATATTCAGAGGGTGCAGTTTGTGGCAGTATTATATTCAGTGGGTGCAGTATGTATGAGTATTATATTCAGAGGGTGCAGTGTGTGGCAGTATTATATTCAGAGGGTGCATTGTGTGGCAGTATTATATTCAGTGGGTGCAGTATGTGGCAGTATTATATTCAGAGGGTGCAGTGTGTGGCAGTATTATATTCAGAGGGTGCAGTATGTGAGAGTATTATATTCAGAGGGTGCAGTATGTGGCAGTATTATATTCAGAGGGTGCAGTATGTGAGAGTATTATATTCAGAGGCTGCAGTATGTGGCAGTATTATATTCAGAGGGTGCAGTGTGTGGCAGTATTATATTCAGAAGCTGCAGTATGTGGCAGTATTATATTCAGTGGGTGCAGTATGTGGCAGTATTATATTCAGAGGGTGCAGTGTGTGGCAGTATTATATTCAGAGGGTGCAGTGTGTGGCAGTATTATATTCAGAAGCTGCAGTATGTGGCAGCATTATATTCAGAGGGTGCAGTGTGTGGCAGTATTATATTCAGAGGGTGCAGTGTGTGGCAGTATTATATTCAGAAGCTGCAGTATGTGGCAGTATTATATTCAGAGGGTGCAGTGTGTGGCAGTATTATATTCAGAGGGTGCAGTGTGTGGCAGTATTATATTCAGAAGCTGCAGTATGTGGCAGTATTATATTCAGAGGGTGCAGTGTGTGGCAGTATTATATTCAGAGGGTGCAGTGTGTGGCAGTATTATATTCAGAGGGTGCAGTGTGTGGCAGTATTATATTCAGAGGGTGCAGTGTGTGGCAGTATTATATTCAGAGGGTACAGTATGTGGCAGTATTATATTCAGAGGGTGCAGTATGTGGCAGTATTATATTCAGAGGGTGCAGTGTGTGGCAGTATTATATTCAGAGGGTGCAGTGTGTGGCAGTATTATATTCAGAGGTTGTGAGAAACAACTGGAGAGATATAACTGTGTATAATAGTATGTATGATATATGGTTTTAAACTGACATTCTGCATTTGGCCACAAGATGTCGCTGTTTTGCAGTACACAGCCTGTGTTGTTAAAGAAGTCCAGCAAATTTTTTTATTAAAGTATTGTATTGCCCCCTGTGGAGTTGAGAGTCTATTCTATATGTGTTATATTCTTAAAACGTATATTTGCTTTGTGCAATGCTCTATGTGAGGAACCCCCCCCCCCCCCAACTCTGTTACTATGATGCATGAATATTGGCATTTTGTTGTTTCAGACTTTTTGCTATAATTCAAGGTCTGGGCTGTGAGTCTTTGCCAATAGATAACAGCTAGGGAGGATGGAGACTAGTACAATGGCTTCTTATGTAGAATGTGGGGAAATACCTACATCCTCCTTTTTCCCTCCTCCCTTATCCTCTCTCCTCCTTCTACATTTTGAAACTTTCTTGTTAAGATATTAACTATGGCTAGATCTCATGCCTTCTCTGACGTGGGAAGAGGCTTCGGCCTTGAACTCCCCGGTGACTCTGGAGGAGGTTAAATCTGTTATCTCCCATCTTAAAAATATGAAATCTCTGGGACCTGATGGGTTTTCCGGCGAGTTTTACAAAATCTTAGTAGATGAAATTTCCCCATCTCTCCTGCCCCTGTATAATTCCTACTTGGAGGGGAACCCTGTTCCAGGACATAGAAACATAGAAACATAGAAGATTGTCGGCAGAAAAAGACCACTGGGTCCATCTAGTCCGCCCTTTTAGTATTTTCTTCCTTATTATCTTAGGATAGATATATGTCTATCCCAGGCGTGTTTAAATTCTGTTATTGTAGATTTACCAACCACCTCTGCTGGAAGTTTGTTCCAGGTATCTACTACTCTTTCAGTAAAATAATATTTTCTTACATTGCTTCTGATCTTTCCCCCAACTAACCTCTCACTGTGTCCTCTTGTTCTTGAGCTCAGTTTTTTACTAAAAACACTCCCCTCTTGAACCTTATTTAGTCCCTTAACATACTTAAAGGTTTCAATCATGTCCCCCTTTCCCGTCTTTCCTCCAGACTATACAGATTCAAATCCTTAAGTCTTTCCTGATATGGTTTATGCCTCACACCCTCCACCATTTTTGTAGCTCGTCTTTGGACCCGTTCTATTTTATCAATGTCCTTTTTTAGGTGAGGTCTCCAGAACTGGACACAGTATTCCAGATGTGGCCTCACCAGAGCTCTATACAGCGGGATCATAATCTCCCTCTTCCTACTGGTTATACCTCTAGCTATACACCCCAGCATACGATTAGCTTTCCCCACCGCCTGGTTGCACTGGTGACTCATTTTAAGGCTTTCAGAAATCATTACCCCTAAATCCTTCTCTTCTGAAGTCTTTTCCAACACAGTACTGCCGATGTGATACTCGGATAGAGGATTCCTCTTCCCCAAGTGCATTATTTTACATTTGGAAACGTTGAACTTCAATTTCCACTGTTTGGACCACGTATCTAGCAAAGCTAAATCATTTTCCATATTACTGACACCTCCAGGAATATCCACCCTATTGCACACTTTTGTGTTGTCAGCAAACAGACAAACTTTACCTACCAACCCTTCTCCTATGTCACTTACAAACATATTAAAAAGAATAGGACCCAGAACAGACCCTTGTGGCCACCACTTGTAACCAGTCTCTGCTCAGAATATACACCATTAACAACAACCCTCTGATATCTCTCCTTCAGCCAACCACAAATCCACTGAACTATCCAGGGATTTAGTCCAATTTTCTCCAACTTCTCTATCAGCTCTTTATGGGGAACTGTATCAAAAGCTTTGCTTAAGTCCAGATAGGCGATATCCACAGCACCACCTTCATCCAGCACTTTTGTGGCATAATCAAAGAAATCAATGAGATTAGTCTGACATGATCGGCCCTCAGTAAAGCCATGCTGGTTTGGATCCATCAAATTGTTGATTCTTAGGTGAACCATTATCTTCTTTTTTAGAAGAGTTTCCATCATTTTCACTACTACAGATGTCAGGCTCACTGGCCTGTAGTTACTGGGCTCTTCTCTATTCCCCTTCTTGTGGATTGGTATAACATTGGCTGTTCTCCAATCATCGGGGACATCTCCTGTTAGCAGGGATTGGTTATACAGATCTGTCAGGGGGGCAGCAATCACAGATCTGAGTTCTTTAGGAACCCTGGGATGGATCCCATCTGGACCCATCAACTTATTCAGCTTTAAACGGGCAAGTTCCTCTGCAACTTCAGCCTCTGAAAATACTGGAGCCGAACCCATATAGCTGGAGGCAATGCTGTGTCCAACCATCCTGTGATTGTGAAGGCCGCCTTCTGAAAACACTGAGCAGAAGTAACTATTCAAATAGTCAGCGACCGCCTTATCTCCATCAATAAACGTATTCTCCCCATTACTTATTTTAGTAATGTAGCACATATAGTAGTGCTGCCAAAGCCGGGCAAGGACCCTCTCTTGCCAGGCTCCTATCGTCCAATATCATTGATAAATGTGGATCTAAAAATCCTGACCAAGATTATGGCGGATCGCTTATCAATGATATTGCCTCGATTAATCTCCCCCATACAGACGGGGTTTATAAAGGGAAGAGTGGCGGTTGCCAATATTAGGAAGGTGATGACAGTTTTAGATGACATCAACCTGGGGCCTTCCTCGCACCCATCCCCAGCCATATTGTCCTTAGACGCCGAGAAGGCTATTGATAATGTGAGCTGGGGATGGCTGCGAGGGGTTTTGCGGAAAATGCAATTCCCTGAAGCGTTCCAGAACATGATTCAGGCTCTGTATCAGGAACCGTCGGCACGTATTTCTACTCCCGGTTTCTTATCCCGACCCTTTCCGTTGCAAAAAGGGACGAGACAGGGGTGTCCCCTTTCCCCCATGCTATTCAATTTGGCTATTGAGCCACTAGCAAGATATTTATCCACGAGTTCTTTTTTTCAGGGAATACGGGTTGGAAGCCGGGAGGTGAAAGCGGCGCTTTTTGCAGATGACCTCCTGTTGTTTCTAGGAGATCCTCGGCGGGACATGCCGGCCATTTTTCAAGCCTTGCAGTTATTTGGCCTATACTCGGGTTATAAAGTAAATATAGACAAGAGTGAACAGTTGTTCCTGTCCGAGTCCCCATTAGCTCAACGTGGACCACTGCCAGTACCGGTCCAAGTAGCTGGTCGATCTATACAATACTTAGGGATCTGTGTGGGAAGAACACCTCACTCTATATATCAGCTGAACTATCCCCACCTGATACATAAAATAGTAGAAAAACTAAAGAGGTGGAGCAACCTACCTATCCCATTATTAGCAAGATGTCATCTATTAAAGATGATGTCTTTCAGTTAATTGTTATATCCCCTTCAAACTGTTCCATTGCTCCTCAAACACTCAGACGTGGACAAATTACAGAAGGCATTCACTAACTTTATCTGGGCAGGAAGGAAACCACGCATAGCTGCTATGATTTGGAAGGTGAGGGAGACTTCCTGGGTCAGAGTACAGAGCTGTAGACCCCGCTATGCAGACCATGCCCCTCCCCCACTCCCCCTCCCACCCAGTACAGGGAGCTCTTACACCAAAGCAATGCTCTTACACCAAGTCACAATTTTGATAAACTGTGAGCTAAACTGTGAGCTCTTAAACCAAAACGCTCTTAAACCAAGTTACTCTTAAACCGAGGTACCACTGTACTTAGGACCAACATAAACGAGAACAGTACAGTAATTCCACGCTTGCTCTGGGACATTGCACCAGCACCCTTTCCCACTGCTTAGGGCATACTGGGAGCTGTAGTTCTACATTATAAACACATCACTACTGCTTTACCCTTATCTGGCAGTCGGTATATTTGATTATTTCAGTAGAAATAATTTTCTGTGAATCACTACACACAACACGTCCATCACGCCAAGCAGGTACTTTCACCCCTGACTATGCTGCTCTGGTCTCTGTTGTGCGGGGGACATGATATAGCAGGCCCGCTTAGCCATTCAGCTTATTTGGAGATGTCCCGTCTCAGCCTCTGATAACTATTCCTGGACAGCCACAACTAAAGCTTTGGCATCTAAGCCCAATAGGAATTGTAGTTTTGCAGCAGCTGGCGTGCCAAAGGTTCCCATCCCCGACCCAAGGGTCCTTTTACACATACAGATAAATCACCTAAGCCCCCGTTAAGCAAACGGCAAGCAATTTTTTTTCTTTTAAACGATAAATTGATACAAAAAGTCGCTAATAAATGTAAAACTGATGACTGCGAATGACCGAACGCTGAGTGTTTACACTGAAAGACTTGCGAACGATGTCAGGATTTATTGCATGATAATCGTCCCCTGTAAAAGGTCCATTAGGCCTGGATTTTTCCAAGTCTTTAGTACCAAATGGCCGTTTTATGGCGCAGAGACGGTAAATACGTTTTCTGTGTCCGTTACAGCCTGAACCTGTGTGAATGTTTTGTGTATTTTTTTGCCTGTATAGTGTTAATGTCACTACATAGAAGATCCTATAAATATCAACTAAATACAGGAAGCCCCGGAATAATAATAAAGCCAGAGGCTTTTTTCTCGGCTGTTGTAGCTATAACAAACGGGTTATTGTTATACGGGAGGGGGAGGAGGATTCTGGGTATTTGCTCAGTTGAACCGATTACATTAAATTACAAACAAAGTCTTCACCTTTTGTGCTCACTTTCCCCATCACAGTTACCGGTCAGATGGGAGAGAGCTCTTTTATAAACCTGCACTACATGCACTACAATTCACAGCATATTATAGGGGAACTCCAGTGAAAATATTTTTCTTTTAAAGGGGAATTATCAGCAGGTTAGATGAATCTAACCTGCTGATATATCCACATGGAGCAGGAGACACTGAGGATGAAGGTATGTCTCTTACCTTCATCCTCTGCACTGTTCCCATGTAGTTAGCTACCATGCGCATCTCCGCCTGTGCCATAGACTCTATTCTAGGCACAGACGGATTCCGCTGTCAATTCTTTCGGTGGACGGCGGAATCTGTCCAGCCATAGAATGGTGTCTATGGCCTGGGCAGAGATGTGTACTGCCGCGAGCGGGAACGAGTTTTCCCGCGCGTATTCCATAGTGTCCATGCACCCTGACACAGTGCTTTCCACCTCAATCTCCTGCTCTGTACAGTTCCGGACAGAGGTGGCAGAGCGCACTGTGTAAGACTGGAAACAATACACCACTTCATGCAGGACATACAGCAGCTAATAAGTACTGGAAGAGTGCAGATTTTTAAACAGAAGTAAACTATAAATCTCTATAACTTCCTGTCACCAGTTGATTTAAAAAAAATAAATAAATAAAAAGATTATCTCTGGAATACCCTTTTAAAGCTTCATTTAAGCTTCCATCAGACACAGATGGTGCATGATTCTAGCCATAGTGTTTTTTAAACAAAAAAAAAAACATAAATTATGCGGGTTTTATTGGTGTTTTGTTTGGGTTTTTTTTGCTAAAAAATAATAGTGTGATTCTACTCTAGGGTTATGTTCATATTATTTTAATGTCCAAAAAATGCTTTACAAAAAGTGTGTCTATTACTATGTTCACGCAACCTCTTTTTTTAGCCGCATTTTTGGACAGCCACCATTTTTAGGTGAAAATACAACTGTATTTTCGCCTCAAAATGGGTGCCGTCTAAAAATTAAGGGCCAGCGATCAGCTGACGAACAAGGAAACTATTATGATTAATATTTTTTATCTACGCTTTTCTTTTTAGCCTATATAGGTCTATGGGGCGAGAAAATGCCTCAAATTAGTTGGGGGGAAAAAAAAATTGTACCCAGAGCCTGCCCGGTTTTTGAAAAACTACCACTGACCCCCCCTGGCCCAGCTCTGTATTTTGTGACCTAGATGGCTGCACAATGTAAGCCTATGGGGCCGACCAGGCCGGAAAATGATAGAGCTGGCCGGATTTACACGGTGACGTGCGCCTGTGTGCCCATATGCATCAGGCAGTTTTATCTGTTTTTGTTTGCGCCTTTTTGTGGCCTATAGAAAAAAAAAATGCTAAAAAGGGCCACACCGAGATTTTATGAAAATGCTGCTTACTATATAAATAAGAATGCTAAAAATTAGCATAAATTTGATGTGGAAATTTAGGCCGTGGTCGTGAAAGGGTTAAAGAAGCTTCTTACTAACGTACACGCTTGTCAGGCCGTGAAGTAAACCTACCCCAGTTCTTTCAATTCTTCTACAAGGGATTGTCAGCAGCAGACGGGGGAGGTGGAGAATAGAAGTAGAACCATTACTTTCACTTTCAGCATGACTGGGTGAGCCGGGAAGAAGACGACAGAAAAACAAGAAGGACAAAGAGGTTTTATATGAAATAAGGATAAAAGAGATCGGTTATAGAGGTAAGGAGGGATGGGGGCCGACTGGGGGGTCTACACATCATAGAGGTAATCTGGGAGGACTGAAGGGAAAGAATAACATCTCCAGGTGGTCTCTCTTCTAGGAATGGCTCTTCTGAATATCTGTGGGTCTTCCAGATCCCAGGACTGGCGCGCACCCCTCTATGGCGGGCAGATTTCACCCACAATATCCTTTAACAATTTCAATACTGAACTGGCGGTGCCACCTGGATGTCAGGTACGGACACTGTCATGGCGTCACATTGCTCTTGTGTCTATGTATTGTGAGTATATATGTATATTATGTGGTTACTGTGAGGAAAGTACGTTCAATGGTCAATATAGAGACGGACATGTGTATGACAGCGGCACATGGAAGAGAGATTCTGTAATCTCTGTGATTTTAATAAAGGTTACTTGTCATTGTCTAATCCCATGATGAAGGTCGTAAAGAGATGAAACATGGAGGCCATGGGGCCACAGGTGGTGTACGTGTACTCCAGACTCTGAGGTTCCCACCTTATTGGGTGCATGGTATGTCTGTAGGTGGTACACTGTATTCAGGTACATCGCTTTTTTATAGACCGGTGCGGGGATTGTGGCGACGCGGTCCTTTTTTGAACCACGGCCTGATCCCACGCACAGCACCGGTCTAGTCCTGGTCACCAGCCCGGCCTGAAGCACGGTGTGTCCATCTCCTCTCTGTGACGCAGCGCCATTGATTGTAATGGAGTCGCGTCACAGAGGGAAGGGGTTTCGTCACACTGGGGGCCGGCAGGCCCACCTCCACTGCTTCAAGCTGGAACGGTGCCTGGGAATAGACCGGTGCTGTGCGCGGAAATTAGGACTGTGTCACTGGCATCCCTGCACTGACGCCAATCTATTCATAAAAAATACTTATAGCGATGTACCTGATGGTGCATAACAGTGTAAGATCATAACATGTGGTAGGCTACATAATTTTCTTTCAAATCAACTGGTTTCAAAAAGTTATATAGATTTGTAATTTACTTCTGTTTAAAAATCTCCAGTCTTCCAGTACTTATCAGCTGCTGTATGTCCCACAGGATGTATTCTTTCCAGTCTGACACAGTGCTCTCTGCTGTCACCTCTGTCCATGTCAGAAACTGTCCAGAGCAGGGGAGGTTTTCTATGGGGATTTGCTGCTGCTCTGGACAGTTCCTGACATAGACGAAGGTGGCAGCAGAGAGCACTGTGTCAGACTGGAAAGAATACACTACTTCCTGCAGGACCTACAGAAGCTGATAAGTACTGGAAGACTGGAGATTTTTAACTAAAAGTAAATTACAAATCGATATAACTTTCTGACACCAGTTGATTTGAAAAAATTCACGGGAGTTCCCCTTTAAGTAGGAAACACTTAATTTACAATCATTGCTCTAGATCATGTGGAACTTAACCTTTTGCTTTCCAGCTGTTGCAAAACTACAATTCCCATCATGCCTGGACAGCCAAAGCTTTAGTTTGATAGGAATTGTAGTTTTACAACTGCTGGGGGACCTGAGGTTTGCCATCTTTGCCTTATACCATTGTTCTGTTGCGCAGCCTGCAGAATTTCTTAATAGACTGGAGAAAGGAGTCGATGGGGTCAAACTTGAGCCATGGCACGGGACCACCACACTAGCCTTCAAGTTCCAGCATGGAGTGATTGTGGCGGTGGATTCACGGGCATCAGCTGGAAGTTATATCTGTGAGTGATGAATCGGTATAAGGTGCTGCTATATACCCTTCACACATTCATATATATATATATATATACATCTTCTACAGTAAATGGAAGCTGGTGTATCTGCAGGCATGTTATATGTAATTACCGTTGTTTGTTCTTATATAATGACTCCTGTGCACCATGTCCTCTATCCACAGCTACTCTGAAATTTAACAAAGTGATAGAGATCAACCCGTTCCTGCTGGGCACCATGTCGGGAAGTGCTGCAGACTGCCAATACTGGGAACGGCTCCTCGCCAAAGAGTGCAGGTGGGTGATACAATATATATATATATATATATATATATATATATATATATATATATATATATTTATTTTTTTACAGTTGTTTGACTGTTATGTTTTTCTTAACCTAAATGTCCCCTGCTGTGCCTCTATATAGTAATAATGTCCCCCTGTGCCTCCATATAGTAATAATGTCTCCTGCTGTGCCTATATATAGTAATAATGTCCCCCTGTGCCTCCATATAGTAATGTCTCCTGCTGTGCCTCCATATAGTGATATCTCTTGCTGTGCCCTCCATATAGTAATAATGTCCCCCTGTAGCTCCATATATTAATAATGTCCCCTACTGTGCCCTCATATAGTAATAATGTCCCCCGCTGTGCCTGATATAGTAATAATGTCCCCTATGCCCCATATAGTAATAATGTCCCCCGCTGTGCCTCATATAGTAAAATGTCCCCTGCTGTGCCCTCCATATAGTAAAATGTTCCCTGCTGTGCCCCATATAGTAATAATATCCCCTGCTGTGCCCGCATATAGTAATAATGTCCCTCGCTGTGCCCCATATAGTAATAATGTCCCCTTGCTGTGCCCCATATAGTAATAATGTCTCCCCGCTGTGCCCTCCATATAGTAATAATATCACCTGCTGTGCGTCATATAGTAATAATGTCCCTGCTGTGCCTTTATATAGTAATAATATCCCTGCTGTGCCTTCATATAGTTATAATGTTCCCTGCTGTGCCCTCCATAAAGTAATAATGCCCTTACTGTGCCCTCCATATAGTAATAATGCTTCCTGCTGTGCCCCCATATAATAATAATCTCCTCTGCTGTGCCCCATATAGTAATATTGTCCCTACTGTGCCCTCCATATAGTAATAATGCCCCTGCTGTGCCCTCCATATAGTAATAATATCCCCTGCTGTGCCCTCCATATAGTAATAATGCCCCCTGTGTCTCCATATAGTAATAATGTCCCCTGCTGTGCCTCCATATAGTAATAATGTCCCCCTGTGCCCTCCATATAGTAATAATGTCCCCTGCTGTGTCACTATATAGTAATAATGACCTCTGTGCCCCCATATAGTAATAATGCCCCGTGCTGTGCCCTCCATATAGTAATAATAAAATTTTGACTGATGCCCACTGCTAGTGATGCCCCTGAATATTAGGCTGTGGGGGTATAAGAAAGCTCAAACACCCCCGAGTACAGCATTCACACCACTTTTTGGGATACACTCATTGACTGTATTTTTTTTTTTTTTAAATCCTGGCCGACCTGTGACCAGCATTAAGTCAATAAGTGTATTCTAAGAAGTGGTGTGAGCGCTGTACTCAGGGTGTTTGAGCCCGATTTACACCCCCTCAGCCTCATTGGTGGGTTAGAAATTACCTGGTTGTTGGTGAAGCAAAAACAATTATTGTATTTGGTGCCAAGCTTGAGCCCTTCTAGCCAAGGTCTGTCTATCTATCTATCTATCTATCTATCTATCTATCTATCTATCTATCTATCTATCTATCTATCTCCTATCTATCTATCTATCTATCTATCTCCTATCTATCTATCTATCTATCTATCTATCTATCTATCTATCTATCTCCTATCTATCTATCTATCTATCTATCTATCTATCTATCTATCTCCTATCTATCTATCTATCTATCTATCTATCTATCTCCTATCTATCTATCTCCTATCTATCTATCTATCTATCTATCTCCTATCTATCTATCTCCTATCTATCTATCTATCTATCTATCTCCTATCTATCTATCTCCTATCTATCTATCTATCTATCTATCTATCTATCTATCTATCTATCTATCTACCGTATTTTCCGGAGTATAAGGCGACTGGGCGTATAAGACGACCCTTGACTTTTAATCAGATTGTCAGGGATTCGCCTTATACGCCGGAAAATGTTAACCCCTGCCTGACCGCAGCCGAGCGTTTAAAGAATGACAGAGGCATCGGGTACTTCCGGAGCCTCCCAAAGGCTCTGTCATTCTTCCAAAGCTCTCCCGAGAAGCCGATTGTCTCCAATTAGACGCTCGGCTGCTTGGGAGAGCTTTGGGCATCCTCGCCGCAGTCAGTGTACATCACACTGGCTGCGCCAGCAACGGGAGCGGAGGAGAAGACGCGCGGAGGCCGGGAATGGGCCCAGGTGAGTTAACTGTTTTTTTTTTTTAAATGGCGCCCCATATGGGGTGACAATACCCAGCGTATAAGATGACCCACGACTTTAACGGTTTGACGGTTAAAAAGTCGTCTTATACGCTGGAAAATATGGTATATATATATATATATATATATATATATATAAATGAGTATATATAATTTATTTCTACCCCTTTGTCTTTATATCAGGTTATACAAGCTGCGAAATAACGATCGGATCTCGGTGTCGGCCGCTTCCAAACTCTTGTGCAATATGATGATCCAGTACAGAGGTACAGGCCTAAGCATTGGCAGCATGATCTGTGGCTGGGATAAGAAGGTAAGGAGTGCGGCACAATGTGACCGTCCAAACATGCTCATTATTTACCACCGGACGTTTCTTCACACATTGTTTAATTTTGACTGAAAATAGTGGTGGTATTTGGCTTCTAGTTTACTGTGTGTGATCCTAGCCTAAATCTAGACTACTGTGTTAAGCAATAGTAGGTTATGAACATAATAGCAAATAGAATAAACTACCTGTATAATGTGTATTCTACAGGGTCCCGGTTTATATTACGTTAATGAAAATGGAACACGGCTCTCTGGTAACATGTTCTCTACTGGATCGGGAAGTTCCTATGCATATGGGATTATAGACAGTGGCCACCGCTACGATCTGACCCCTAAAGAAGCGTATGACCTTGCCCGCAGAGCCATCAGTTATGCCACACACCGTGACAACTATTCAGGAGGGGTGGTGAATTGTAAGTAAATGTGCCGCTCTGGGGGGGGAGAACATCTCCGGCTACACTCACAGTCAGCAGCCACTTGGCAGTGTACTGGCAGGACTAGTAAGGGTCCTATTCCATGGGCTGATGGGGGCCCGATCAATAATGAAAAGGCCGAATCGGGCTGATAATCACTCTGTGTAATAGGGCCCTAAGGCTGGGATCACACAAGTTTTTGTTGGATAACCGCAGTTTTTGAGCCAAAATCAGATGTAGATCTAAAAGTAAAGAGAAATAAAAGTCCTTTCTTTATACTTTCCATCCCATTTGACTCTATTTCTAGATTTGGTACAAAACACTGCAGTGGCCATTTAAAAAAAAAAAAAAACACAAAAATCTGCCATGTGTGATTTTTTTTTTTTTTTTTTATACATCACTATAACTTTTTAGCTAAACACAATTTCAATCTGTAGTTTTGATTTGTTAGTACCGTTATGGGTTACATTAGATTGTATATACTGTATATTGGTTGTTTTTAGGAGACAGGATGAACAAAAACAGCAATTCCGGTCTTTAATTTCCCTTTTTTTAGGCTCACATACGTGGCATGGCAAGGTTTTTATCAGTCAACGTCTGAGTGTTCAGACCCTGGGGGTGTCCTCACACACACTTTTTGTCTGGTGTTTTTCAGATTAAAAAAAAAATGAAAAAAACACCAATGCGGCACATGGCATATTTCAGGCATTCTTGTTTTTTTCTGGCATTTTCGACTTTGTGTGAATGATCTTCTTTGTGGTTTAGGTGTGTTTGTGCGCTGAACTTTTTTTTTTTTCCTCTGCCATCAAATGCCCTAGCTGTCGAAGCACAAAAGGTGACAAAAATGCAAAAAAAAAAATCCCACCATACGCACAGCAATGGCGTTTTTGAGACAACCATGACAATCCCATTAAAGTCTATGGAAGAAAAGAGCCAAAGAGCCCCAAAACGCCAAAAAGGAGACCCCCCCCCCCTAAAAAAAAAAAAAAAAAAAAAACACTGGTGGGGAGATTTATCAAACATGGTGTAAAGTGAAACTGGCTCAGTTGCCCCTAGCAACCAATCAGATTCCGCCTTTCATTTTCCAAAGGGTCTGTGAGGAATGAAAAGTGGAATCTGATTGGTTGCTAGGGGCAACTGAGCCAGTTTCACTTTACACCATGTTTGATAAATCTCCCCCACAGTGTATGTGTAAGGCAAATCACAGCTGGTGTTTTTATTGGCATTTTTCTGAGATTTTAAGGCAGTGTGAAGCCGGCCTGACCATTCCACATGCATTAGCATTTTAGAACATTTTTAGGCTATGTTCACACGCTGTGAACATCCGGCCGTTCTGTGGTACTTAAGTATCGGTCGGGTGATCTTTCCGGCCGCGGAGCTCTGATGCGGGCGCATCAGCGAGCCGCTCGCTTCACTGTGTGAACTGACAGGTCTTTCTGCGGCCGGAATTCACTGAATTACGGCCGCAGAAAACTGACTTGTCAGTTTTTTCCCGGTGCCGCATAGGATCCCGGCTGGAGCGCATACGATGTGTGTACGCTCCGGCCGGGATCCCATTGAAAATAAGGCTATGTTCCACCCCTCAAAACTACGCCCGTAGTTCTGCGGCGAGAACTATGGCCGTAGTTTTACGTAGTGTGAACATAGCCTTAGAATGTGAAACCTGTCTCCTTGCCATCCCGATGACTAAGCAACAATAGTGATTTTGCTGTTTTGGCGGAAACCCATCGGCCACCTCAATTCAGTTATAAGATTCCTCGAAGTAAAGCTTATTATTAGGAAATAGTCAGCCGAATAATGTTTAGGACATCTGGTAGGAAGGGCTGCCAAGTGTGTGACTCATCTGTGTCTCCTCAGTGTATCACATGAAGGAGGACGGGTGGGTGAAGGTCGGGCAGTATGATGTCAGCGACTTACTGCACGAGTATGAAGATGAAAAGAAGCCGTAACTGCAGAGATGTCACCGCCAAACCGTTCCCTCTTCACATTCTTCAACATCTGTCGACTTTCCTGTATTAGAAAAAAAAATCTGTAACTGTCGATCACCGAAAAATAAAAAAAAATGTTAACATTATTTTTGTTTTATTTGTTTTTGTTTCTTATCTACATTTTAAACAATACATAAAAATATAACTTTAAGCAATAAGAATCTTAATTCTTAGGGTACAAACCCACACACCGTATACACAGCAGATACGCAACAAATACGCAGCAAATACGCAGCAGATTTGTTGGTACAGATTTGATGCTGTGTTCAGTTATTTAGATATAATCTGCTGCGTTTTTGCTGCGTATTTGCTGCGTATCGCAGCAGTAAATACGCTGCTTATACGGTGTGTGGGTTTATACCCTTAAAGGGAAACTCTAGTGAAAATCTTTTTTTTTTTTTTTTTTCAAATCAACCGGTGTCAGAAAGTTTTATAGCTTTGTAAATTACTCCTATTCAAAAATCAGATGCTGATACTTATAACTGTATCTGGACACCCCCTAAAACAGGGACCCTGTGACCGGGGGGGGGGGGGGGGGGGGACCATAAATATAAGGCAGCAGTGCAGAGTAGACTGGCCTTTACTGTATATTTACATGAAGCCGTCAGAATTCATATTTAAAAGGGGTCTCTGGCGAATTTTTTTTTTTTTTTTAAATCAACTGGTTTTAGAAAGTTATATAGATTTGTAATTTACTTATATTTAACTCATTCAAGCCGAGCCCATTGATGCACGGATGTCCGGGTCAAATTAATGCAATGTTTCTCCTCGCCTTTTAAGAGCCATAGCGCTTTCATTTTTCCACCCAAAGGGCTGGTTGCGCCGTGATCTCTAGTTTTTATTAATATCATATTGGTGTAAAAGAAAAGTTTTTTGATCACTTTTTATTTTTTTTTGTGATATATAATTGTAAAAAAATCAGCAATCCTGGTTTGTGTGTCCCCCCCCCCCCCCCCCGTTTACGCCGTTCACCGCGCGGGAACAGTAATGTTATATTTTAATAGATCGGACAATTCCGTATGCTAAGATTTATAATATGTTTGTTTATTTATTTTTAACCTATAGCTGTACCAGGACGTTACTGATTGTCCTGGTGCAGCTATGGGAGTTCAGAGGGGGATCGCCCGGGACCGCGGCTATTAGCGGGCACAGTCTGATCACCGTGCCCGCTAATTAAGTACTTAGATGCAGCTGTCAAAGTTGACAGCTGCATCTGAGTACTTATTGTGCCACATACCTGGTGGTCTAGTGGGGGAATCGTCCCCCCGCGGCGTGATTGCAGAGGGGCGATTTCTGTATGTGTCCCGGGCCGGGGTCTGCGCCGTAATGGCGCTGATCCCGGCTCAGTATTCTATTGCTTTTGGCTGCAGCAGCCGAAAGCAATAGAGCACAGATCTCATGGATCTATGCAGTATATCTATACTGCATAGATCTCTATGAGAGATCAGCGTGCATATACTAGAAGTCCCCCATGGGGAATAACCCTAACCCCAGGGGGGAATAACCCTAACCCCAGGGGGGAATAACCCTAACCCCAGGGGGCTTCTAGTATAAGTGTAAAGTAAAAGAAAAATGTTTTCTTAATAACACAAAGCCCCCTCCCCTAATAAAAGTTTGAATCACCCCCCTTTCCCCATTTTATAAATAAAAATAAATAAATACACGTTCGCTATCGCCACATGTGTAATCGCCCGAAATATTAATTTATCACATTCCCGATCTCGCACGGTAAACTGCATAAGCGTGAAAAAATTCCAAAGTGCAAAATTGCGCATCAAATCTCAAAAAATTGTAATAAAAAGCGATCAAAAATTCGCATATGCGCAATCAAGGTACCGATAGAAAGAACACATCATGGCGCAAAAAATGACACCTCACACAGCCCCAAAGGATAAAAGCGTTATGGGCATGGGAATGGAGCGATTTTAGGGAATATATATTTGTTAACAATGGTTTGAATTTTTTAAAAGCCATCAGATAATATAAAAGTTATATATGTTACATATCTTTGTAATCGTAACAACTTCAAGAACATGTATAACAACTCAGTTTTACCCTAGGGCGAACGGCGTAAAAACAAAACCCCCCCAAATAATTTTTTTTTTTTTCAATTTCACCACACATAAAATTTTTCTCGTTTCCCGGCATATTTTAGGCAAAAATTACATCTGCCATAGCAAAGTTTAATTAGTTGTGCAAAAATAAGGGCTCATCTAGGTCTCTTGGTGGAAAAATGCAAGTGCTATGGCTTTATATACACAAGGAGGAAAAAACGAAAGTGCAAAAATGAAAACTGTCTGTGTCCCCTAAGGGTTAATATCTTTATTTTTATAATGGGCAAGAGGGTAGTTTAAACTTTTATGGGTGTTTAAGGGGTTAATGAGAGGCAGCTGCGGCTTCCATAACACTGATGTGTGCGGGGCCGATCTTACTCCAGTGGTCTTGCACACATCAAACCCCCTCAGGGACATCCATGAGGAAGCCGCAAGACAGCGAAATGAGTGGGGTGATTTCTTATCCCATCTGACTCTCATTCTGTTGGACTGTATATGGTGATCTTTTCCAATTTTTTCCTATGCTCCATTATTTGTGGTTATATTTAGTTTTACAGGGTCTCTGTCTAGATCTCTGTAGAGATGTTGGATTTTTGTTATTGTACATACAGTCCAGAGTCAGAGTGGTAGATTAGTCCCGTCCGGAACGCCAGCAGGACTTATGGTGACATTTTAGTGTTTATAATGTAGAGCAGTATTTGGGGTGTTTTCTCCCTCATTTTACTACTCCTGTATATTCATATATTTATGTAGTATTTTGTATCTATGTCAGTGTTATAATAAAGATTTTTGTGATGTGCTACCATTTTTTGTGCATATGCTTTATTTCTTTTGAGAGGATGATGTACTACTTACAGTATATGCATTGGTTTAGCACTCCATGATCGTTAGTGGTGCCCACTAGCTTTATATATATAACAATACAAACCTCTGACATGGCATAAATTTGTTTAAATGACAGGTACCCTTTAAGGCAGGGGTGGGGAACCTTTTCCATATCGAGGGCCAGTCGGGCATTAATAAAATCATTTGAGGGCCGCATACTGTGCGCGGCCATTAGTAGCGCGGGTTTGCAGCACCTGGGGCACGGCAAAGTATTGTTCCCCTAGTGCCCCTGCTATTGTAGTTAACCCTCTGTGGTGACCCTTGTACCTGAAGTGAATCCATAGTGATGCCCTGTAGCCAGAGTTAACCTCCAGTGATGCCCCTGGTAGCTGTAGTTAACCCGATACTGATGTCCCTGGTAGTCTAGTTAACCCCAGTGATGCCCCTTGTAGTCTAGTTAACCCCCAGTGATGCCTCTGTTAGGCCTAGTTAACCACCCCCCCCCCCCACAGTCATGTCCCTGGTAGCCTAGTTAACCCCCGCAGTCACGTCCCTGGTCGCCTAGTTAACTCTCCCCCAGTCATGTCCCTGGTAGCCTAAATAACCCCCCCCAGTCATGTCCCTGGTCGCCTAGTTAACTCTCCCCCAGTCATGTCCCTGGTAGCCTAATTAACCCCCCCCAGTCATGTCCCTGGTTGCCTAGTTACCCCCCCCCCCAGTCATGTCCCTGGTAGCCTAGTTACCCCCCCCCCCCAGTCATGTCCCTGGTAGCCTAGTTACCCCCCCCCCCCCCTTCCCAGTCATGTCCCTGGTAGCCTAATTAACCGCCCCAGTCATGTCCCTGGTAGCCTAGTTACCCCCCCCCCCCCAGTCATGTCCCTGGTAGCATAGTTACCCCCCCCCCAGTCATGTTCCTGGTTGCCTAATCAACCCCCCCCCCCAGTCATGTCCCTGGTAGCCTAATTAACCCCCCCAGTCATGTCCCAGGTAGCCTAACTAACCCCCCCCAGTCATGTCCCTGGTAGCCTAGTTAACCCCCCCAGTCATGTCCCTGGTAGCCTACTTAACCCCCCCCCCCCCAGTCATGTCCCTGGTAGCCTAATTAACCCCCCAGTCATGTCCCTGGTAGCCTAGTCAACCCCCCCAGTCATGTCCCTGGTAGCCTAGTTAACCCCCAGTGTCTGTCCCAAATAAAAAAATAAACATCCCACTCACCTTACCTCCGCTCCCACGCTGCCCAGGTCCTCTTCTCTCCCCTCTAGGCTGTGCCGGTCTTCTCCTGCAGGCGGCGTGCGGTGATATGACGTCATCGCACGCGGCCTGCAGGAGAAGGAAGATATGCGCTGCTCTGGTAGAGAAGGGGACAGCACTCACAGCATCCTCCTGTGTCTGACAGCTGTCACAGAGTATGCTGTGTATGCCGGGTCCTGCCCCACCAGAGCGGCGCACATCACAGGGGAGCCGCGGGCCGCATCGGGAGATCTCAGGGGCCGGATGCGGTTTCCCACCCCTGCTTTTAACCCCTTAACGACATCGGGCGTACCTATACGCCCCCGCAGGGTGGGCTTTAACGCAAACGGGCGTATAGGTACGCCCGATGTTTCCCCGATCGCTGTGTGTTCACACACAGCGGTCGGGGAAGATGGCCTGCTATAATGTATAGCAGGCCATCTCTGCTCGTCGGCACGGGGGGTGATTAACCCCTCCCGTGCCAACGATCGCTGCTATATGCTGATCAATACAGATCAGCATATAGCAGCTAAAAACAGCTTTCCGGGTCATCGGTGACCCGGTGGCCCGGAAAGCAATGGCGATTGGTGCTGTCCGAGATAGCACCAATCGCCATAAGTGTCCCCACCAAAGATGGCGCCGATGCCACCCCCACGATCGCCGTGATAGGCCGGCCAGTAGCGGCCGGCCCATCACGGCGATCATACTGTAAAAAACAGTATTGCCGAGTTCTGCACCCCCCAGCTAGGTAGCTGAGAGGTGCAGAACAGGTGTGTGTGGTGCAGGTGTACCATACTCACCTGATCTGGCCGTCCGGAGCGAAGATCTGCGGTCCGCGCCGTCCTCGCGTCTTCTTCGCGTCGCTTCCGGGTTCGTTCGTCCAGCGTCGGAAATCTTCGGAAACACTCGGGTCTTCGTTTTCGGCGGGCCTCGGTAATCTCCGGCAATCTTCTCTCTACTGCCCCCTAGCGGCTGATCAGTGAATATCATTCACTGATCAGTTGCTTTGGGTTAAAAAGATTATTTTTTTTTTTTTTCCCCAATTTTTATTTTTTTTACTTTTTTTGCGCCCTAACGCCGCTGAGTACTGATCAGCATCGCACGTAAGTGCGCCACTGATCAGCAACTCCTCCTTTTTGGCGTAGGAGCGTTTTTTCCCCCCTATATCCTACCGCCACTGTCTGCTGATAAGTGCCGCACATAAGTGCGGCATTTATCAGCAGCTCCTTTCTTGGCGTAGGGATATTATTTTCTTACTGTCAAAAAAACTTAAAAAACACTACATTACACCACACTACATGAAATAAAGTTTTACAATAAACATTTACATACCCCATATACTAGTCCCCGTATAAAGATGGCCCCCAGGGTGTTTTCGGCGTCGGACGCATATGCTATTATTGCCTTCAACACCGAAACAGCCAGTGAGAATGAATGGGGGGATCCTTCTTTCCTCCATTCATCCTCATCATCATCATCATCATCAAGTGACGTGTCTGGGGTTAGCGTAGCGTACGCCGCCCCCCAGACACGTCTTTTCCGCCAGTACCATCCCAATAAGAGATCACGGTATGGCGTGAAATTCTACAAACTCTGTGAGTGTACCTCAGGGTACACTTACAGATTTAGAGTACGTGCACACTGCGGAATGGCGAAGGATAACCCTTTGTGCATTCCGCAGCTGGCACCCGCTGGCGGACTGATGCAGGCGCGCGTCTCCGCCCGTGTCATAGACTCTATTCTATGCACGGGCGGATTCCGTTGTCCGTCCAAAGAATGAACACGTTCAGTCTTTGGACAGAGGGCGGAATCCGCCCGTGCATAGAATCGAGTGTGACACGAGCGGAGACGCACGCCTGCATCAGTCCGCCGGCGGGTGCCAGCTGCGGAATGCACAAAGGGTTATCCTTCGCCATTCCGCAGTGTACATGTACCATTACAGTGTATGAAGGAAGGGACACCCGAATCCTGCCCCCAGATGCCCCCTCCCCCCCCATCCTCGGAGTTAGTGGGGAGATCGTCCAGGAACTGATCTTCCCACTGCTGGATAAAGGTCACCACCTGTACGGGGATAACATTTATACCAGCACCCCCTCTTCCGGTCCCTCGCTGCCCGAGCTACTGTAGCTTGCGGCACAATCCAAAAATATCAGAAGCCGTAATAAAGCCCTAATATTTAGCAGCCATGGAGCGGCCCCAGCGCTTCTGGATATGAAGGACCCCGGATCGCACCAGGACAACATTTTCCAGGTGACGTCCCCCACACTGGAAAACAGGAGACCCCAGAAGAAGTGCAGAGTGTGGCGTAACAGGGGGATCAGGAAGGACAACATTTTCCAGTGTGACACCTGTCCTGATCCCCCCGGCCTCTGCATACTGGATCGCTTCAAGGCGCACCCAATGGCGGATTATAATGTAGGCGGTTTGGGCGGCCGCCCGGGGCCCGAGGCTCCGGGGGGGCCCATGCCTTGCCGCCCACATTATAATGCCGCCCGGGAGGCCCCCTTCCCCCCGCCACTGCACTCTTGTGACCGCAAGCATTGTTTCGCTTGCGGTCACAAGAGTCTCCGGCTGCCTCCGTCTGATGCGCGGCTGCCGGGGGTGTCCCGTCCTCTCCCCGGCAGCGCGCGCATCACACAGCTCCTAGTGCCGCCTGGGGCCCTGACTTCCGGTACTGGAGCGCACGTACCGGAAGTCAGGGCCCAGGCGGCACTAGGAGCTGTGTGATGCGCGCGCTGCCGGGGAGAGGACGGGACACCCCCGGCAGCCGCGCATCAGACGGAGGCAGCCGGAGAGAGGATCGACGGGGGAACGCAGGGTAGGTGAGTTATATTTTGTTATTTTTGTGTTATTTACTCACTGGGGGGCATCTATAAGGGGAGGGGGGGAAAGGGGGGGCAGCTATAAAGGGAGGGGGGAGAGGGGGACCATCTATAAGGGAGGGGGGAAAGGGGGACCATCTATAAGGGGGGGAGGGAGAGGGGGACCATCTATAAGGGAGGGGGGAGAGGGAGACCATCTATAAGGGAGGGGGGAGAGGGGGACCATCTATAAGGGGGGGGGGGGGGAGAGGGGGACCATCTATAAGGGAGGGGGGAGAGGGGGACCATCTATAAGGGGGGAAGAGGGGGACCATCTATAAGGGGGAAGAGGGGGACCATCTATAAGGGGGGAAGAGGGGGACCATCTATAAAGGGGGGAAAGGAGTACCAGCTATAAGGGGGGAGAGGGAAGAGGGGGACCATCTATAAGGGGGGAAAGGAGGACCAGCTATAAGGGGGGAAAGAGGGGGACCAGCTATAAGGGGGGAAAGAGGGGGACCATCTATAGAGGGGGGAAGAGGGGGACCATCTATAGAGGGGGGAAGAGGGGGACCATCTATAAGGGGGGAAAGAGGGGGACCATCTATAAGGGGGAGAGGGGGACCATCTATAGAGGGGGACCATCTATAGAGGGGGAAAGAGGGGGACCATCTATAAGGGGGGAAAGAGGGGGACCATCTATAAGGGGGGAAAGAGGGGGACCATCTATAAGAGGGGGGACCATCTGTAGAGGGGGAAAGAGGGAGACCATCTATAAAGGGGGACTATCTCCTATAGGATTAGCACCCTCCTCTCCTGACATCCTCTGTGCTGCTGGGACCTCCCCTATAGATCAACACCCTCCTCTCCTGACATCCTCTGTGCTGCTCGGTCCTCTCCTATAAGATCAGCACCCTCCTCTCCTGACATCCTCTGTGCTGCTGTGACCTTGGGGGGGGGGGGCAACATCAGGGGACCAGGTGAGGTGGCGATATGTTTATTGGGGGCAGTGGAGGTGGGGTGGGCAATGCTTACTGGGGGTAGCAGCAACGGACCAAACATTATGTTTATTGGGGACAGTGGGGGGGGGACGCAGTAGCAGATTATAATGTGGGCGAATTGACTGGGGGGGGGGGGGGGCCCAGGTTGGGTGGACAGCCCGGGGCCCAGAGTACATTTAATCCGCCACTGGGCGCACCACACGTCATTGGGGTTCTACATTATCTAAATTCTGTCCCTTATTCCTATTTCAGGGGTCACGTTGATCCAGGGATTATTCTGATCGCCATTATGGAGTCGGGAAGGAATTTTCCCCTGTGATGAGGCTACTGTCGTCTGCCTCACGAGGGGTTTTTGCCTTCCTCTGGATCAACACAGGTTGAATTTGATGGACACCTGTCATTTCCAACCTTATAAACTAATAATTGGCCTACTACCCCCAAATAAATTAGAATTGTCCCTTTTCCCCAGCTAAGTAGGTATGACCGCCATTCCCATTAGAGAATGCCATGATGCAATTACAAAGCCTCTGTGCGGCCAGGACAGTAGAAACCCCCCACAAGTGACCCCATTCTGGAAACTACACCCCATAAGGAATCTAACAAGGGGGGCAGCGGGGATATGGCCCCCTGGTGACGGCCACATTTGGGACGTGAAAATGAAAAAAATGGTATTTTTTATTTTCTCGGCACATGTTCTACGTAAGTGCCCATCACCAGTGGGGTCCATATCCTCACTGCACCCCTTGTTGGATTCCTTATGGGGTGTAGTTTCCATAATGGGGTCACTTGTGGGGGGTTTCTACTGTTCTGGCAGCACAGGAGCTTTGTAAATGCGACATGGCCTCCATCCTCCATTCCAGCCTCTAAATGGCGCTCTGTCCCTTTGGTGGCTTGCCCTGTGCCAATATGGCACATTATGCCCACATGTGGGGTATTTTCGTACTCAGGGGAAACTACCCTACACGTTTTGTGTTCACTTTCTTTTTTAACCCCTTGTGGAAAAGGAAAAAAATCAAGGCTAGACCAACATTTAGTGTAAAAAATGTGGGTCCATATGCTCACTGCACCCCTTGTTAGATTCCTTGAGGGGTGTAGTTTCCTAAATGGGGTCACTTGTGGGGGGTTTCCAGTGTCTTGGCAGCACGAGGGGTCTGTAAATGCGACATGACCCTTGAAATCCATTCCAGTAAAATCCAGCTTGCAAAAGCCAATTGGCGCTCCTTCCCTTTGGAGGCTCGTCCTGCGCCCGCTTGGCACTTTATGTCCACATGTGGGGTATTTCTGTACTCGGGAGAAACTGCGCTACACATTTGGTGTTTTTTTTTTCTTTTATCCCCTTGTAAAAATGAAAATTGAAGGCTAGAACAACATTTTAGTGTAAAAAATAGAATTTTTCCTTTTTTACACCACATTGTTCTGAAAGTCTGTGAAGCCCCTTTGGGGTCCAAATGCTCACCGCACCCCTTGTTACATTCCTTGAAGGGTGTAGTTTTCTAAATGGTGTCCCTTTAGGGGTGTTTTTAATGTTTTGGCACCCCAGAGCCTCTGCCAACCTGAAGTGGTACGGTCAAAAATAACCAAATATAACGGAGGCGTTGAAATTCACTGGGCGCTCCCTTATATCTGAGGCTTGTGGTTGCGTCAAATAGCGCAATAGGGCCACATATGGGGTATTTCTATAAACTGCAGAAACGGGGCAATCAATATTGGGGTGCATTTCTCTGGTAATAGGTTTATCATTATGAAAGATATTGGATTACAATAAAATCTCTGCACAGAAAATAAAAATTTTCAAATTTCTTACACACTTGACTTTTATTTCTGTGACTCCCCTAAAGGGTTAAAACACTTTCTAGATATGCTTTTGCAGAGTTTGGGGGGTGCAGTTTCTGAAATGGGGTGCTTTGTGGGGCTTTCTAACATACAGGCCCCTCAAATACACTTTCAACCTGAACAGGTCCCTGAAAATATCTGATTTTGAAATTTTACAGAAAATTTGGAAAATTGCTGCTAATGATTTAAGCTTTCTATTGTCTAAAAAAAATTAAATATAGTTTAATAAATGCTGCCACCATAAAGTAGACATGTTGCTAATGCTATTTAATATATAATTTATGTGGCATAACCATTTTCTGTATAAGCAGGAAGGTTTCAAAGTTGGGAAAATGCATTTTTTCACAATTTTTCACGTTATTTTGGTGTTTTTCATAAAGATTTGTTATGAGTATCGACTCCATTTTACCAGAAATGTGAAGTACAATATGTCACGAGAAAACAATCTCAGAATCAGCCGGATAGGTAAAAGCATCCCGAAGTTATTAATGAATAAAGTGACACTGGTCATATTCATAAAATTTGTCTCTGTCCTTAAGGCCATTTCAGGCTCTGTCCTTAAAGTGTCACTGTCGTGAATTTTTTTTTTTTGCAGAAATCAATAGTCCAGGCGATTTTAAGAAACTTTGTAATTGGGTTTATTATCCGAAAAATGCATTTTTATCATGAAAAAGCAGTTTGAAGCTCTCCCCCCTGTCTTCATTGTTCTCCTATGGAGAGAGCTAAAGAAAAGACCAAAACAGGACAACAAAGAGTTAATCTACAAATCCCTCACGGGATATCTCCTGTGACAGTCACCAGTGACCTGTCTGAGCTCGGATTACAGCTGTCACCCAGCTCCGTGCCTGTAATCCTCTGTTATCTGCTTTCTGCTGCCGGCTAACTCCCTCCTTCCTCCTCCCCCCTCCCCTCTCCATAGAGCAGACAGGGGACGTCTCCTGCAACAAGTCACAATTTTCAGATTTTTCAGAGTGGATGAAAAAGAGGAAGGAGGGGGGGACCTGGGAAAAGGCTTTTTACATGCAGATAATGGCAGATTTGGCTAATAAACCCAATTACAAAGTTTCTTAAAATCGCCTGGACTATTGATTTCTGCAAAAAAAAAAAATACGACAGTGACTCTTTAAGGGGTTAAGGTATTCAGCTTTCAGGGCATTTTCCGGATTGGATACAACTTTAGGCTATGTTCACACTACGTACGAATCCGTACGCATTTCGTACAGCGCCGTACATGTGCGGCTGAAACAACGGGCGTGCGAATATTCGATGTGCGGGCGGATGCGTACGCATTGCGAACGTACGCCCGTAGTCTACTTACGCTTCCCCAGCCCCCTACGAAGCGATCTGACAGCGGTCTTTTACTTGGAAATCTTCGCCTAGCCCCGGACACCCCACAGAACCTTTTGGATCGGCATAGAAGAGTGGAAAAATGAAGAAATCACCACTTCGTACGGATTCGCGGGGATATGCTACGGGCGTAAGTTACAGCCTTCCGGCCGGAAACAGTGGTCTGGTTCATTTCTTGCGGCGCCGTATACGATCCCGGCGTACATTTGTACGAAGTGTGAACTGTGCGGCCGGGATCGTATACTTTGCATTGTACGCTGACTACGTAAGTTTCCGGCCGCATATTCACGGAGCGCACTACGGCCGGAAGCTTACGTAGTGTGAACATAGCCTTAGAGGGCAGGACTAGCTAGGTATAGGGTTTTCAGTCTCTGGGTGTATACGTGTTCTCATTCACTGACACCGCGCTAATATTCACAGACAGTAAGGAAATAAATCTGTACATCATTTCACTCATTAACCTTTATTACCCTAAAACAATATAAACTCTAGGGGGAGATTTATCAAACATGGCGTAAAGTGAGACTGACTCAGTTGCCCCTAGCAACCAATCAGATTCCACCTTTCATTTTCCAAAGAGTCTGTGAGGAATGTAAAGTGGAATCTGATTGGTTGCCGGGGGCAACTGAGCCAGTTTCACTTTACACCATGTTTGATAAATCTCCCTCTATGCCAGCAAAATTTGAGTGGAAAGAAAAGCATATTACAAGGTCTGCTTCATCTGTACTGCCAGATGTGTGATACATGGACAATGGGAATACTGGTGAGGATGCAAGGGAAAAAGTCACAAGAAAACCATCACTTTTCTCTTTGTAGATCTCAGTGCAGAAGGTCATACACCTGCACAGCCTCTTGTACGAGAGATCACAATACTTAGAAGTACTTGCAGGGCGTCCATCACATATATATATGGGGAAGTCATTGGTGTACATGGGACAGGCCTTATGTTTTTCCATTCTCCCTATGGAAGGTGCTATGCTGCTTGTCCCAGAGTTTCCAGTAGACGCCTCTCTTAGCCAGTAAGTCTTCATGTTTTCCTGACTCTTTGATCCGGCCGCCTTCTAGAACCAGGATGTGATCGGCCTTTTCCACGATGTGCATGCGGTGAGATATAAGCAGGACCGTACGTCTCTTTGGGTTGTCGTACACCGTGCTCTGAATCTAAATAGAGAAGTCATGTATAAGCATGGGTGTCAAACTGCGGCCCCCCCAGCTGTTGCAAAACTACAATTCCCATCATGCCTGGACAGCCAAAGCTAAAGCTCTATATTTGTGTTATAGAGCAAATCTGCTGTGAGTGCAATGCAACACAAAGATGGAGACCCACTCGAAGGGCTACCAGATCTAGGCTTTTCCTATAGAGGCCTATTTAGGCTCGGACTGACCCAAAGGGGAGCAGGGGAATCCCCTGGTGGGCCCTACCCCTTGGTGGGCCCCTGATCAGGAGCTGGGCCTCCCTGTTTAGCAGCTCCAGGATGACATAGAATCCCCCAGCACTGCTGCACACGCCTGTTACCTGGTCATTTATTGCCTCTATATAGTAACCTGGGGTTTTATCTTATTATATATTCATCTTATTATATATTATTATATCAAGAAACTTAAGTGGTATGCTATGCTGTTTGCATAGAGTGACTGACAAGTTACTAGCAGTAAGCTAGCATCACCATTTACATATACAGCTTCATGTAAAGTCGCTATAGTAATGTGAAAGGTTTGGCGCTGGTTATATCTAGTTTATGTAGGGTGGGCCCCTAGAATAAAATTTCCTGGTGGGCCCAAGGTACCCCAGTCCGACACTGGGCCTATTATTCTTTATTAACCCCTTTACGTCAGCCATACAGCTAAATACTTTCCTGAAAAAAGACTAAAAAAGACGTCAGAAACGTCACTTTCTTTGTATTTTGATTTGGGATGTGAATAAATCGATACACTATTTTTTTCACAACCTCCGGAGTGCTGCAGCCTTTTTGAAAGTTAAATACCTTCCTGGCTGTGAAGGGGTTTTAATGTGTGCAGGGCTGATTCAATGCACGACAGGCAGCCGCAGTCCTGCAGCTGCCTGTCATTAACCCCTTTAAACGCCTTGATGCACAGCGATCGCAGCATTTAAGGTAATCAGTGACAGGTCAAGGACCTGTCACTGACTGATTGGGACTGTGCATAGAGATCGCCTATAATATTGATGAATTTTTTCTCTTACACCAATTATTATTATTATTTATTAATAAAGCGACTTTAATTCCAGAGAATTAAAGGGGTTATCCAGCGCTACAAAAACATGGCCACTTTTCCCCCTCTCTTGTCTCCAGATTGGGTGGGGTTTCAAACTCAGTTCCATTGAAGTAAATGTAGCTTAATTGCAAACCACACCTGAACTGAAGACAAGAGAGGGGGAAAAGTGGCCATGTTTTTGTAGCGCTGGATAACCCCTTTAGCCAATAAAAACTAGAGATCATGGCGCCAAAAATGACGCCCCGACCATCCCTGTAGGTGGAAAAATAAAAGTGCTATGGCTCTTAGAAGGCGAGGAGGCGACATTGCTTCAATTTGGGCACCGATAACCTCGGTCATGAAGGGGTTAAAAAAATCTACAAACCCTTTTATACTGGCGGAGGATATGTAGCTTTGCTTCCTCCGCATCATGGCTGCAGTTTAGGAAATTGTGACACCATTAGCTTCTACAAGCTGTGCAGCATGGGGAAGCACAAGAGAAAGCAGACTGTGAGATACCGCCATATAGTGCACCCCACACACCCTGCAGCTTAGCCGCATACTTATATACCGGGTGCTTATCCCATAGGGCCGATCACCAGTCTCACCTTCTGTTCACTTTCAGTGTCCAGAGCGCTGCTGACATCATCCAGAATAAGGACCTTGGGATCCCTGAGCAGCGCCCGGGCCAGCGCCACCCTCTGCTTCTGACCCCCAGACAAGAGGCCTCCTTTCTCTCCAGCACCTTGTGAAAAAACATGCTGTGTATTACTATGATGACCTGCACAGGTTTATTGCTTCAAGTACCTGCTAGAAGTGCGCTCGCTTACTGAGAATATATATATATTATATATATATATATATATATATATATATATATATATATATATATTGTATTGGGTGAATTTGTTCCCTATTCATGTCAATGGGACAGATTCTGGCCATTGTTGTCTATGTCCATGGGTCTTGCTGTATCTCTGAATAGTGTTAGGCAGCTCCCATTATAATGTACAAAAAATGACATAAAAAAATTAGGAAAATCAGGAATTAGAAACAGATCAGAAGAAAAGAACAAGTATCGGGGAGTCGAACATTTTCAGTGTTTAGATGATAATTATTCCTTGTATATTGTTAATACCAACCTGTGTTGTATCCATCTGACAGGCCTGAGATGAAACTATCGGCACACGCTGCTGCCGCCACGTCCCTGACCGATGGAAGAGGAGATTCCCCCAAACCATAGGAGATATTGTCCTTCAAGGAGCGGGCAGTAAGGACGGGCTCCTGACTCACCACAGACACCTGCAAATACAGGAAACATGCTGGGACAAAGAATACAGCAGATACTGTTATTAGTGGGTTATTTCTCATCTCTGGGGAGGTTATTGTCTCTGCTTCATGTGTTGCACAGACATGTTAAAAATTAATATTGGTTAGGGTCTCGGTCCTGAGACCCTTTCCAATCATTAGTTATAGCTGGGAGAGTAGTACACTTATTTACCGAGCATGTGGTCCAGCTGAGAGGGACTTCATAGACTATAATAAAGCTGAGTTGAGCTTCATAGAACGGGCAGGTGACCGGAGAGTGGAGCACACTGCTACCACTCTCTCTCCCTGGCTGTATCTTCATATCACAGTGGGTCTCAGCAGTGACACCCGCTGCAATCAATACATTTTGACATGTCTGATGACAAATCAAAAGTTTTTTTTATAATGACAGTGACTCTTTAAAGGAAACACGTCACCATGAAAATGCTACCTAAGCTATGAGCATCATGTTATAGAGCAGAAGGAGCTGAGCGGATTGACATACATCTTTATTGGAAAAGATTAAGTATAACTTGTAATATATTGATTGAAATGACTGATGTTTCCATGCTAAAGAGTCCAGTCCATTGAGTGACTCCGCCCACTGGACTCCTTAACACAGAACGAGCAGGGATTTCTATCAACATTGTGCAAGTTATACTGATTTTTTTCCCACAAAGATATATATCAATCTGCTCAGCTCTTCCTGCTCTATAACATGATGGAGATAGATTAGATAGCATTGTCTTGTTGACGGGTTCCCTTTAACCCTTTCAGGATGCTCTGTTGCATGCTTTGTTTTAAACAATTTTAGCTCTTATCTTGCATGTAACACTAACTACTGCCCCATAAATACCACCACATCAGCATTGTCGTGTATATCTGCCAATAGTTATTTGGATTTTGCTCTGATCGACACTTAAGGTTAAATTAATATTTACCGAATACCTTTTTTTTTTCACTTGTAACCTATGGACTGTGATGATATATGGATGAACTTTGCGATGGATTTTTATAGAACTGTACTTCCTTATTAATTTACTACTTTATACATCCTCTATGATTACTTACCAGCCCATAAAGAAATGTTACTACTAATACAGGTTATGTGTCGGAATAATGACTTTTCTTTTGATATTATATAATGAGGAATATCTTTACTTAAAGGGGTATTCCACCCAAAAGCTATAAAATAAAATGCTCCCAAACCTAGCTCATCTATCTATCTCTCTCTCTTCTATCTATCTATCTATCTATCTATCTATCTATCTATCTATCTATCTATCTCTCATCTATCTATCTACATAGATAGATTAGAAAGAGAGAGATGAAACAAGTTTCCTTTCCCCTATACTGCTCAGGAGGCTGTCACTGTTCTGTTGTTTCCCTGCCTGTGGCCAGGTGCTCACTGACTGGTGTTATGTCAGTGGAAAGCGGGGTTACAGATGAGACGTTACAGCTTGCCTGTCAACAGAAGAGACAGAGATCATGTGACCTCTGTCTAAGAAGGGAGGACAGAAATGTAGAGACAGATTGGACCAGGAAATAAGGATTTCTGCAGATTTAGGATGTGGCCCAATTCATGTAATAGAAACCTATTACACACAAGCTTTCTGTTTGCAGCTTTCTGTTTTGGTTATTTCTATTATATTAGGGTAATTCCAACTAAAGTTGAGATCCATCCCCTCCAGCACATGAAGGAATCTCACCTGTTTGCGGTAATACTCATTGTCATAGTCATACAATGGCTTCCCGTCCAGGAGGATCTGTCCTTTCTGTGGTTGATAAAACTTGAGCAGTAGCTGGACCACCGTGGATTTTCCTGCATCACAAGCACCGACCAAGGCGGTCACTCGTCCCTCATGAAGGTCAAAAGAGACATCCTGGGGGTATAGGTACATATAAAATATTGGTACATACAAAACAACATAGCTGTATCTGTATATATACATAGCTGCATATTGTACCAGCTCTACGGCCGCAGTTTGACACCTGTGCTCTACAATGAGCTTGATACCTGGAGGGACGGGGTGTCTGGTCGTTTCGGATATGAGAATGTGACGTCCGTGAATTGGACGTGTCCCCTCAGGTGAGTCGGCTTGAGATTCCCTTGTCGTGGCAACTGTGGAACCCTGTCCATATATTCAAATACTTTTTCAGAAGATCCAACTGCTTTTCGAACATCGGGGTACATACGCTGCAACACCTTAGAACAACGGACATAGAGGTTTATTAGTGTATAGTAGAGGCTGGTATGGACCAAACAGTGACCAAACAGTCCATGATTCTTTTAGACAATATCAAGCCCAATGGCCCCTTGGTTCCCCCGGTGGAGACTGCTAACTACACTCCCAATGCCTTGTATATAATCATAAAGTATATAAAAATCAGAAGCAGCAATCAACCCAAGACAATACATCAAATAGCACACATACCTGGCCCTTGCTTATCTATAAAGGGGTATGCCAGGCTTAGAAAAACATGGCCGCTTTCTTCTAGAAACAGCACTCCTCCTGTCCTGCGTTTGGGTGTGGTGGTTCTGCAGATCAGTTTTACTGAAGTGAATGGGGCTGAAGTGTAATACCACACACAACCTAGGGACAGGGGTGGCGCTATTTTTGCAGAAAGAGGTTTTGTTTTTTTTAAGCATGAATTAAAAATAAAAGAAAAATCTCCTGCCCGGCCTCACCTCCACAGCCGACGTAAACTGCAGCTCGTAGAGCACGAATGACACCAGTTCCCCTCCGCTCACTTCACCGTATGTCACTAAACATCCTCCGAAGTAGAGAATGCCCACCTTAAGCACGAGCCCGGACAGCTGGTGGGGAGAAAATCATCTTTAGTATCTTAATGCAAATCTTTCGGCTATGTCCGCAAATACACAGTTTATTGTGCATTTTGTCATTTTACATAATTAAAGACTGTGGGGGAGATTTATCAAACATGGTGTAAAGAGAAACTGGCTCAGTTGCCCCTAGTAACCAATCAGATCCCACCTTTCATTCCTCACAGACTTTTTAGAAAAAGAAAGGTGGAATCTGATTGGTTGCTAGGGGCAACTGAGCCAGTTTCTCTTTACACCATGTTTGATAAATCTCCCCCTAAATGTTTTTACAGGGTAAATTGACAGTCTGGGCCTCATCTGTGATCAGCATTACCAGGCTTCATCATGTGATCAGCATTACCAGGCTTCATCATGTGATCAGCATTACCAGGCTTCATCATGTGATCAGCATTACCAGGCTTCATCATGTGATCAGCATTACCAGGCTTCATCATGTGATCAGCATTACCAGGCTTCATCATGTGATCAGCATTACCAGGCTTCATTATGCGATTAACATTACCCGCCTTTATCATGCGATCAGCATTACCAGGCTTCATCATGTGATCAGCATTACCAGGCTTCATCATGTGATCAGCATTACCGGGCTTCATCATGTGATCAACATTACCAGGCTTCATCATGTGATCAGCATTACCAGGCTTCATCATGTGATCAGCATTACCAGTCTTAATCATGTGATCAGCATTACCAGGCCTCATCCTGTGATCAGCATTACCAGGCTTCATCCTGTGATTAGCATTTCCAGGCTTCATTGCAGGTGTTTTTCTTGTCGCAAAAGATCTGATGAAGCCTGGTAATGCTGATCACATGATGAGGCCTGATAATGCCGATCACATGATGAAGCCTGGTAATGCTGATCACATAATGAAGCCTGGTAATGCTGATCACATGATGAATACTGGTAATGCTGATAACAGGATGAAGCCTGGTAATGCTGATAACAGGATGAAGCCTGGTAATGCTGATAACAGGATGAAGCCTGGTAATGCTGATCAGATAATGAAGCCTGGTAATGCTGATAACAGAATGAAGCCTGGTAATGCTGATCACATGGTAAAGCCTGGTAATGCTGATCACATGATGAAGCCTGGTAATGCTGATCACATGATGAAGCCTGGTAATGCTGATCACATGATGAAGCCTGGTAATGCTGATCACATGATGAAGCCTGGTAATGCTGATAACAGGATGAAGCCTGGTAATGCTGATCACATGGTAAAGCCTGGTAATGCTGGTCACACAACTGAAGGTACAAACACAGCCATACACCATGTGCATCTACTGCAAGCTATATTATGATCACTCCCTTCACACCCGGACAGACTGTGCAACTTTTTGCCAATATGTACCAGTTGCAGTTTTAGTAAACGTTGGCAAAAAATGTCATTTCTGTTTTTCCATATGACAAAAACTTCTCAAATTCTGTCTGGGACTTTCTGACAAACTATAGATGCACCTTGATGTCATTTCGTTTTCGCCTCTCCCATACAGATATATGGAAATATTTGGAATATTCTTTGGTTATTTCCATAGCTTTCCTTCATAGCTGCTTGTTTTGCACAGGATATGAAGAGAAAGCTACTAACACAAAACACTCAGTACTCACACTGTTGGCCACCAAGGTGCAGCCATAGGCCGTGGCCTCCATCTTGTTCAGCTCATATGTGTTTTGCAGCTTTGCTTCATAGCGCTGACATTCGCCTTCTTCATTGGCGAAGCTGCGCACTGTCTTCATGTTGGAGAAGATCTCTAGGACCACCTGGTTGACTTCCGACAGGGATTTCTGCACCTTCATAGCTAAGTTCTGTGGGAAAGAATAGAGAGTCGGTTCTTCTCCCTGTTGTCCATCGAGCACACTGCTTATATACATCTTGGGCTGTGTTCACAAAACTGACTTTTCCATTAGAAAAAAACTTTTACAGATTAGAAAGAATTACAGAATAAATCCAAACCCCTCAGATTCCTTCGCTTTCATACGATGTGGATCAGATGCAGTTTAATGCCACTCGATGGGGCTACTCTGCATGTGGCTACCAGTACCCTCCATGGAAACCACTTCTAGGGTGGAATGGAAATGCCAAACTTTCAGTCAGCATCTTGCCATGGGCATTGCCCTTCTTCATCACTATCTGTAAACTGCTGAGAGTCAACCAGGGAGTGGAGAGACTTTTGAGTTTGAGTAAAAACTACTGGAATCCAATTTTTTTGCAGCCCCCTCTTAACCCTGGGATAAACCTGCAAAGGCCCTCAATCCCACCTGACTGTGACCCATAACCTGTAGTGGTAGCAAAAGGCCCACAGACCCTGTGCCCTACATATTATTTAGTAGACATAAACATATATGTATTATTATAATAAATCCAGCAGGATGAAAGAAGATGCGGCACTCACCATAAACTTTTGTGGGCAGAAACATTTATTCGGAGCTAGTCCGTGCGACACAAAACAGTCTGTGATGTGCCTGACTAGCTTTCTCACCTTTCTCCCTACACTTTGTATGGACTAGCTCCAAAGAAACGTTTTTGCACATGACAGTCTATGGTGAGTGCCGCATTTTCTTTCATCCTGCTGGACTTATTATTGGGACTTGTCTTTTTCTATTTGATAGAGAGCACCACTCTTTGTTGCATACGTTGTCTGAGATAGCAGTTCTGATCCAATATGAAATGTGCTCATGGAGGTAGTGCCAGCCCAGATATAGATATATATATATATATATATATATATATATATATATATATATATATATACACACATATAAATACATTAGTTGCCATCACTAAGAAGCTGGCATATACACAGAGAAGAATGTCATTCTCACCTGGGAAAAGGCTCCCGATAGTTTTGGAACAATTGTGGTTACTAAGAGACACAGCATGGTGAAGAGCGTCAGCTTAGCGGACAAGTTAAACATGTAAAGGACCAGGAATACCAGTCTCATAAAGTACCACATCAGCAGGCTGAGATTGTGGCTGAGAGCTTCGCTCATGGCTGTGATGTCGGTGGTGATGCGGGATGTGATGTCACCTGGAGACGAAATGATAGGTTTATGAATTGTCAAGAAGATTACAAAAAAGAAAAAAAAAGATGTTGTCTATATATAAATTACCTGTGGACACAGTGTCGAAGAAAGTGATGTCCTGCTTCAGGATGGCGTGGAGGAGCTTCCCCTGGGTCTGGGTGTGAACCAAGCTCATGGTGATATTGTAGATGCAGTCACATAGAAACTCTGCCACAGCGCTGAATATTACAGAATGATCATTACTAAAAATATATTACTACAGTATATACAAACAGCGGCTACAAATCAACTACAAGGTAACACAGCAGGAAGAGCCACTCAGCAGAATTCTGAAATCACAGCAGGAAGAGCCCGCCCCCTCAGCACAGTTCTGAAATCACAGCAGGAAGAGCCCGCCCCCTCAGCACAGTTCTGAAATCACAGCAGGAAGAGCCACTCAGCACAATTCTGAAATCACAGCAGAAAGAGCCCGCCCCTTCAGCACAGTTCTGAAATCACAGCAGGAAGAGCCCGCCCCCTCAGCACAGTTCTGAAATCACAGCAGGAAGAGCCCGCCCCCTCAGCACAGTTCTGAAATCACAGCAGGAAGAGCCCGCCCCCTCAGCACAGTTCTGAAATCAAAGCAGGAAGAGCCCGTCCCCTCAGCACAGTTCTGAAATCACAGCAGGAAGAGCCCGCCCCCTCAGCACACTTGTGAAATCACAGCAGGAAGAGCCACCCCTCAGCACAGTTCTGAAATCACTGGAGGAAGAGCCCACCCCCTCAGCACAGTTCTGAAATCACTGGAGGAAGAGCCCGCCCCCTCAGTACAGATGTGAAATCACAGCAGGAAGAGCCTGCCCCTCAGCACAGTTCTGAAATCACAGCAGGAAGAGCCCACCCCCTCAGCACAGTTCTGAAATCACAGCAGGAAAAGCCCGCACCCTCAGCACAGTTCTGAAATCACTGGAAGAGCCCGCCCCCTCAGCACAGTTCTGAAATCAAAGCAGGAAGAGCCCGTCCCCTCAGCACAGTTCTGAAATCACAGCAGGAAGAGCCCGCCCCCTCAGCACACTTGTGAAATCACAGCAGGAAGAGCCCGCCCCCTCAGCACAGTTCTGAAATCAAAGCAGGAAGAGCCCGTCCCCTCAGCATAGTTCTGAAATCACAGCAGGAAGAGCCCGCCCCCTCAGCACACTTGTGAAATCACAGCAGGAAGAGCCACCCCTCAGCACAGTTCTGAAATCACTGGAGGAAGAGCCCGCCCCCTCAGTACAGATGTGAAATCACAGCAGGAAGAGCCACCCCTGAGGACAGTTCTGAAATCACTGGAGGAAGAGCCCACCCCCTCAGCACAGTTCTGAAATCACAGCAGGAAGAGCCCACCCCCTCAGCACACTTGTGAAATCACAGCAGGAAGAGCCCGCCCCCTCAGCACAGTTCTGAAATCAAAGCAGGAAGAGCCCGTCCCCTCAGCATAGTTCTGAAATCACAGCAGGAAGAGCCCGCCCCCTCAGCACACTTGTGAAATCACAGCAGGAAGAGCCACCCCTCAGCACAGTTCTGAAATCACTGGAGGAAGAGCCCGCCCCCTCAGTACAGATGTGAAATCACAGCAGGAAGAGCCACCCCTCAGCACAGTTCTGAAATCACTGGAGGAACAGCCCACCCCCTCAGCACAGTTCTGAAATCACAGCAGGAAGAGCCCGCCCCCTCAGCACAGTTCTGAAATCACAGCAAGAAGAGCTCGCCCCCTCAGCACAGTTCTGAAATCACAGCAGGAAAAGCCCGCACCCTCAGCACAGTTCTGAAATCACTGGAGGAAGAGCCCGCCCCCTCAGTACAGATGTGAAATCACAGCAGGAAGAGCCCACCCCCTCAGCACACTTGTGAAATCACAGCAGGAAGAGCCCGCCCCCTCAGCAGTTCTGAAATCACAGCAAGAAGAGCCCGCCCCCTCAGCACAGTTCTGAAATCACAGCAGGAAAAGCCCGCCCCCTCAGCACAGTTCTGAAATCACTTGGAGGAAGAGCCCGCCCCCTCAGCACAGATGTGAAATCACAACAGGAAGAGCCTGCCCCTCAGCACAGTTCTGAAATCACAGCAAGAAGAGCCCGCCCCCTCAGCAGTTCTGAAATCACAGCAGGAAGAGCCCGTCCCCTCAGCACAGTTCTGAAATCACAGCAGGAAGAGCCCGCCCCCTCAGCACAGTTCTAAAATCACAGCAGGAAGAGCCCGCCCCTCAGCACAGTTCTAAAATCACAGCAGGAAGAGCCCACCCACTCAGCACAGTTACAGAGAGAATATATACAATTACAGAAATGATGCTGATACATGTCCAGCTGCACCAAATCTCACATTTAAAGCTGCCTTTTCAAGTGTTTTTGGTGATATTGACATGTGATTGAATGTCCTACCAGGGCCGTAGCTAGTATTCATGGAACTCCACAGCAAAAAACTGTACAGCATCCCTTGAATTCTACCCCCCCCCCCCCCCCCCATACACATACCCGGCGCAGTCCCTCAACCTTCCCTCTTTCTTCCAGCTCTGAAGCACTCGAGTGACATCACTCATGCACACACTTGTTAGCGGGGACAAAGAGCACCCTCTTGTGGCTGGTGGCTCCAGTCACAAGAGAGATTGGCAGGGCGGGAAGCCAATGACTTCTTGCTTTATCAGTCAGCATATAACTGTGAGCGTTCATCGCAAACACTCACATTTGCGGGCCCCATCACAGTGGCATGGTCTGCCTTTATGGTAGCTTTACCACTGTGTCCTATGATAAAGGCCTATTCCCCTTCTGGACATTATCCACAAACTCACGGATATGTGTATGATGGCAGGAGTCTGACTGATGGGACCCGAGAAGGGACTTACCTAAGGGGCGCAGAGGGTCAAGTGGGCTGCAAAACTTATGGGGCCCATAAGGTCTATAGTTCCTATAAGAGTAGACAGTACTATAAATCCACTTTTTGCATTGTGTCTCAGCATCTTCAAGTTATGCCCCAGATTGGAACCCCCCATCAGAATAAGCATTGGTCAGACATGTGCCCTACCGCTTCCCTCATTGTCTGTGGGGGCTCCTGGAGACCCCCGGGGGGCCCTAAGGCTTCTCTGCCATAAGAACAAGACCTATTCCTGTGCTGGACACAACATCTCCTCACCTACATAATGTGATCAGACTTATTGCTACTACGGAATCCCAGAATACGGAGGGGTCTCTCTTCTCCTGGATCCAGTCTGTCATGCGTCCGGTGTAGGCCGGTAAAGCCATCTCACCTGTTATATGGGACAAATGATGGGACATGTTAGACGGGCGGTGGTGATCGGCCATGAAGGAGGTCTAGTCACCATTATACTTACTCCAAGAAGACAGCACCAGGAACACCGTCACCCCCAGGAACCTCCAGCCATAAGGTCTCAGAAGGGCGAACAACCTCCACACAGAGGCTGAAGACTCTGCCTCCTCTTCCTCCTCCTCCTCCTCATCACTGAGAAACAGCTGATGCCAGACGACTGCAGATGTCAGTGTGACCAGGTAGGAGTAGATGAAGAGGTCTCCGTGTGCCCATCTGTGCAGGAGCTCCGCGCTGGTGCGAGGTAACAGGAGGGCGGTGAGGGTGGCACAGGATGGGACCAGCAGGCTGAGGGCGGCCGAGGACACCAGGATGGGCTCTCCTTGTAACCAGGGCGGCAGCTTAGATACCCGGCTCAGTGTACGAATGCCGAGGGTGAGGAGGAGCAGCCGTGCCAGGCCGGACACCCATATCAGGAGGAGATTAAGCGGCAGATAGAGAGTCAGACTGAGGAGGTGCAGAGCAGCATAGTCCACACCGAGGAGGCAGCACAATGACCAGAGGAGATGCATCGCCTGATAACAGAGAGAATAGCAGCATATAACTGAGGAGATGCATCGCCTGATAACAGAGAGAATAGCACCATATAACTCAGGACACACTGAGAGAAAGATCTACCAATAGACTTAAAGTGGTTGTTCTATTAAAAAATCTCAAGTCTTTCAGTACTTATCAGCTGCTGTATGTCCTGCAGGAAGTGGTGTATTCTTTCCAGTCTGACACAGTGCTCTCTGCTGCCACCTCTGTCCATGTCAGGAACTGTCCAGAGCAGCAGCAAATCCACACAGAAAACCTCTCCTGCTCTTTACACTGGAGAGAATACATCACTTCCTGCAGGATGTACAGCAGCTGATAAGTATTGGAGATTTTTTTTTTAATAGAAGTAAATTAAAAATTTCTGGCACTTTCTGACACCAGTTGATGTGAAAGAATTATTATTTTTTTTCCGGTAAACTTCCCCTTTAAAGAAGCGCCATGTGATTTTCTGTTGCTCGGGGTGGAGATCACATGACCTAGTTACAGCAATGGAACACATGGAGCAGCAGTGCTGGGATGAAGCAGATGGCACTGTTGGACTTGTGATGGTGGAGCGCTTCTTTAAGCTGTTATCTGAGTAAGCTGGGAGAAAGGGGCAGAACTTACTGATACTGTGAATTATAATAAGGCTTGTACTTCAAGGGGTTTTCCATATGATAACAAATTCCCCTGTATGTTTTTATAGTAGGTGAACTTAAAGGGTTTTTACGTTTTTATCATTGTCGCCCTGTCCATGTCACCATGCCGCACCTTAGTGATGAGCTCCGGTATACACAGCTATATACGGTGTGTAGCGGCCGTGCAGGGTTACAGCCCCCGACCCCTCCATGTTATAGCTCTGCCCCCTATAATGTACAGAGCCCGGCTGCAGTAACCAGCACTGATGGAGACAGCACCATAAGAACATATAATAATACAAATAATAACCCCCCCAATAATACAGCAAATAATCCTCGAAGTACCCCCCCCCCTATTTCCTGACTATCATGTATAAGTCAGTGCACCCCGGGTCTATTACTGGGGCATCTGGCTGGCACATGGGGGGGAATAATGGCCGCCAGTAACCGGTACTGAGGGGTCTGTGTCTGGCACATTGTTACGGGGGCACCAGTGTATTATGGGGGTGCCTGTGTATTGTTATGGGGGGGGGGGTCACACACTGTGTATTGTTATGGTGGTCACACTCTATTATGGGGGTGCCTGTGTATTGTTATGGGGGGGGGGGTCACATTCTATTATGGGGGTGCTTGTGTATTGTTATGGGGGGTCACACTCTATTATGGGGGTGCCTGTGTATTGTTATGGGGGTCACTCTATTATGGGGGTGCCTGTGTATTGTTATGGGGGGGTCACACTATTATGGGGGTGCCTGTGTATTGTTATGGGGGTCACTCTATTATGGGGTGCCTGTGTATTGTTATGGGGGTCACTCTATTATGGGGGTGCCTGTGTATTGTTATGGTGGTCACACTCTATTATGGGGGTGCCTGTGTATTATTATGGGGGCACACTCTATTATGGGGGTGCCTGTGTATTGTTATGGGGGTCACACTCTATTATGGGGGTGTCTGTGTATTGTTAGGGGGGTCACACTGTAGTATGGGGTCACACTGTAGTATGGGGGTCACACTCTATTATGGGGGTGTCTGTGTATTGTTAGGGGGTCACACTCTCGTATGGGGGTCACACTGTAGTATGGGGGTCACACTCTATTATGGGGGTGTCTGTGTATTGATCTGGGGGGGTCACACTATTATGGGGGGTCACACTGTAGTATGGGGGTCACACTGTAGTATGGGGGTCACACTCTATTATGGGGGTGCCTGTGTATTGTTATGGGGTCACACTCTATTATGGGGGTGTCTGTGTATTGTTATGGGGGGTCACACTCTCGTATGGGAGTGCCTGTGTATTGTTATGGGGTCACACTCTATTATGGGGGTGTCTGTGTATTGTTATGGGGGGTCACACTCTCGTATGGGGGTGCCTGTGTATTGTTATGGGGTCACACTCTATTATGGAGGTGTCTGTGTATTGTTATGGTGGTCACACTATTATGGGGGTCACACTGTAGTATAGGGGTGCCTGTGTATTGTTATGGGGTCACACTCTATTATGGGGGTGCCTGTGTATTGTTATGGGGTCACACTCTATTATGGGGGTGCCTGTGTATTGTTATGGGGTCACACTCTATTATGGAGGTGTCTGTGTATTGTTATGGTGGTCACACTGTAGTATGGGGGTGCCTGTGTATTGTTATGGGGTCACACTCTATTATGGGGGTGTCTGTGTATTGTTATGGGGGGTCACACTCTCGTATGGGGGTGCCTGTGTATTGTTATGGGGTCACACTCTATTATGGAGGTGTCTGTGTATTGTTATGGGGGGTCACACTCTCGTATGGGGGTGCCTGTGTATTGTTATGGGGTCACACTCTATTATGGAGGTGTCTGTGTATTGTTATGGTGGTCACACTATTATGGGGGTCACACTGTAGTATAGGGGTGCCTGTGTATTGTTATGGGGTCACACTCTATTATGGGGGTGCCTGTGTATTGTTATGGGGTCACACTCTATTATGGAGGTGTCTGTGTATTGTTATGGTGGTCACACTATTATGGGGGTCACACTGTAGTATAGGGGTGCCTGTGTATTGTTATGGGGTCACACTCTATTATGGGGGTGCCTGTGTATTGTTATGGGGTCACACTCTATTATGGAGGTGTCTGTGTATTGTTATGGTGGTCACACTATTATGGGGGTCACACTGTAGTATAGGGGTGCACCCTTCTAGACTGTTGTATTGTGGGGTCCCTGTGCAGTATAGAAGCTACAGAGCCCCTCTATGCTGCATCCAGGCCTTCTGCTAAAATAAATGCATGAGAAATGAATAAATGCAGCGACTCCTGGGTGAATGGGGCAGAACAGAGCGCAAGGCCGGGTGCGGTACCGCAGTCACTCACCCCGCAGCTGGATAAGGCCGGGTGCGGTACCGCAGTCACTCACCCCGCAGCTGGATAAGGCCGGGTGCGGTACCGCAGTCACTCACCCCGCAGCTGGATAAGGCCGGGTGCGGTACCGCAGTCACTCACCCCGCAGCTGGATGCGTCCTCCCGTCTCCGCCGTCTGCTCCGGTCTCCCACCTGTTCTGTACGGCCCGGTGCTCTCCGCTTCTCCTGTACGGTCCGGGGCTCCCCGCCTCTCCCCGGTGCCGGGATTCCCCTTCTCTTCCCGGAATCGCTGGATTAACAGAAGATCGAAAGTGAAAGCGCAGCGCGGCCTCCTCCCTCCTGTGTGTCTATAGGCTGAGCCCGGCCAGACGGCCACACTGTGCGGCTCTGCCTCTGTTCACACCGCACAGATTCCGCTCACCTTCCTCCCGGTCAGTCACAGCTGGCGGTTCCGCAGAGGTGAAGAATCGGGCGCAAGTGCTCAGAAAGACGCATCGGGTAACGTGAGTACATTACAGTGTGCACTGTGCTCTTCCGGCCCTGTCATTTACCACATATCCCGCTCCCAGTATATATAGCACTACAACTCCCAGCATGTCACCACTATATTCATGTTATTCGCCTGTATATATATATATATATATAAAAAACTACAGATTATAGCATGACAATTCCATACATGACCACCAGGTGGCGCCAAACACAACGCAAAATACCCAGGATACAAGAAAGCCACAATACAGAATAGTTCTGTCTTTAACCCTTTCCTGCTGCAGCGGTTTTTGTTCTCTCTGCGGTTCTATGTCTTACATAGTAATGAAATGAAGAAAAAATTACTTGTGGCCTTTTTTTTTCTTTTACAGCATTTAATCTGTAATAAAAGTGAGGTGATCTGTTTACAGCAATATATATATATATATATATATATATATATATATATATATATATATATAGTTTTTATGTTTTTATATTGATTTGTATCTCCATATTCTGTCCCTATAACTTCATTTTTCCATCTACGGAAATGTTTTAATTTTTAAATATTTAGTCCATGTGTTTTTGGGAAGCTAGAGGACCAGAATACTATGAGCGCTGTTTTTTTTTTTTTGTTCTGGGGGTTTTCACTTGAGAAGAGAATTATATATATACCGTATAATATTTTGTACCCGCCATGCCCTCACATTTGCATTTTGACAGCTCCAGTATTTGGCTAAGTTCACACAACGGGATTGTGCGGCCGTCATTGCTGATAACAGACATCTTTTTGACGGCCACAAATAACGAACTTAGCCAAATAATATAAATAATATAACCACCTGGACATTAATGTTCACCGTGGCATCCAGGGGGTTAATAATTAAAGTTATGTTTGATCCCGGCCGCCGTATGTGGAGGGGGAGTGGACGTTGGTCTCTCCATGTCCATTTAGTCCAAATCACCAGATCTATCCTGCACAGTGATGCTGTAAATAGACAATGACGGATTTCCGGCCTTTTTGTCACTTTATCGACCCAAAAATGTAATAAAAAACTAAAAAGAATAAGGAATCAGTCACCTCACGGCCTCTGCAAATACTAAACCCCCAGCGCACAGTATACAGTATATATTACTTCTCTCTTTATGTGACCTAGAACAATGTGATGTGCTGCTGTATGTGAATGTCACCTCTCCTGCAGCCGTCCTTCATGATATATATATATATATATATATATATATATATATATACAACATGGCTGCTGACCCATCCTTAAATGGCTGCTGACCCATCCTTAAATGGCTGCTGACCCATTCAAAATGGCTGCTGACTGATCCTAAAATGGCTGCTGACCCATTCAAAATGGGTGCTGACTGATCCTAAAATGGCCGCTGACCCATCCTAAAATGGCCGCTGACCCATCCTAAAATGGCTGCTGACGCATCCTAAAATGGCTGCTGCTGAATATTCATGAGGCGTCCTGTGATCTTGTGTAATCGCAGCCTCCATAACGTTATATTCATTTACGTTAAAGTGAAAGTGACTGAAAAACATCAGAAAGAGAAACTAGAGAAGTGAACGATACCCTGTAACCGTCATCTAGAGGCGGAAAAAGCGCAAAGTGACACCGACTATAATCAGGAATTCGGCATACGTCGGAGATACTTTTTAACCCTTTATAGACCATTTTGGCATTAAAGGGGTACTCTGAGAAAAAAATGTTTTCAACTCAACTGGTGTCCGAAAGTGATACGGATTTGTAATTTACTTCTGTTTCCAAATCTCCTGTTTTCAGCTGCTGTATGTCCTGCAGGAAGTGGTTTATTCTCTCCAGTCTGACACAGTGCTCTCTGCTGCCACCTCTGTCCATGTCAGGAAATGTCCAGAGCAGGAGCCAATCCCCAGTTCCTGACATGGACAGAGGTGGCAGCAGAGAGCACTGTGTCAGACTGGAAAGAATACACCACTTCCTGCAGGACGTGCAGCAGCTGATAAGTACTTGAAGACTGGAGATTTTTAAATAAAAGTAAATTACAAATCTGTATAACTTTCTGACACCAGCTGATTTGAAAACTATTTTTTTCCACAGTAGTACACCACCTAACAACAATGGTAACGTGGTGACTTGGCACCCTAATGTTGTGTCACCAAAAGGTTAAATGGATCAAATCAGTGTTATAGAGGTATGCTTTACAGTAAGCCCCATGGTCGTAGGTAATAATAGACAGGAGCTGACACATTGCAACAAATGGGAGATGTTACTGAGAATACTTTGTAACTCTTGAAGAGATTATTCCAGAGAGAGGGGGAGGCTGAGCCGTGAGCGTCATCTATTATCTATCTCCTATCTGTCTGTCTATCTGTCTGTCTATTGGTGTCAGCTTTCGCTGTAATGTTGTACAGTCTGGCAGCCTCCTCCTTATCATCACAAACAGGAAGTCTCTGCTTAGTTTTAGGCCTAGTGGTGAGAATGGAGACTGTAAGATTATTGTAGACTAAAATGAAAAATGTAAAAAAAAAATCACCAACAAATGTTTATTTAAACAACATGTCATTTTCCGTGGACACATTCCGTTTAATTAACAATGACATCGTCTGGGGCCCCCGTAACCGGGCTCTACTTTTTGGATTTTTAAGAAATTATTAAAAGAAAACTAAAATTGCAGATCGGTTATTCTGGGGGCAGCTCAGTTATCCTGGGGGCAGATCAGTTATTCTGGGGGCAGATCAGTTACTCTGGGGGCAGATCGGTTATTCTGGAGGCAGATCGGTTACTCTGCGGGCAGATCAGTTACTCTGGGGGCAGATCAGTTACTCTGGGGGCAGATTGGTTATTCTAGGGGCAGATCGGTTATTCTGGAGGCAGATCGGTTACTCTGGGGGCAGATCGGTTATTCTGGGGGCAGATCGGTTATTCTAGGGGCAGACTGGTTACTATGGGGGCAGATCAGTGATTCTGGGGACAGATCAGTTATTCTGGGGGCAGATTTAATTACTCTGGGGGCAGATTGGTTACTCTGGGGGCAGATTGGTGATTCTGGGGGCAGATCGGTGATTCTGGGGGCAGATTGGTTACTCTGGGGGCAGATCGGTTATTCTAGGGGCAGATCGGAGATTCTGTGGGGCAGATCGGTTACTCTGGGGGCAGATCGGTGATTCTGGGGGCAGATTGGTTACTCTGGGGGCAGATCGGTTATTCTGGGGGCAGATCGGTTACTCTGGGGGCAGATCGGTTATTCTGGGGGCAGATCGGTTACTCTGGGGGCAGATCGGTGATTCTGGGGGCAGATTGGTTACTCTGGGGGCAGATCGGTTATTCTAGGGGCAGATCGGAGATTCTGGGGGCAGATCGGTTATTCTGGGGGCAGATCGGTTACTCTGGGGGCAGATCGGTGATTCTGGGGGCAGATTGGTTACTCTGGGGGCAGATCGGTTATTCTTGAGGCAGACCGGTTACTCTGAGGGCAGATCGGTTATTCTGTGGAAAGATCAGTTATTCTGAGGGCAGATTGGTGATTCTGTGGGCAGATCGAGGAATTCTGTGGGCAGATCGGTTACTCTGGGGGCAGATCAGTGATTCTGTGGGCAGATTGGTTACTCTGTGGGCAGATCAGTGATTCTGTGGGCAGATTGGTTACTCTGTGGGCAGATCGGTTATTCTGGTGGCAGATCGGTGAATTCTGGGGGCAGACCGGTTATTCTTGGGGCAGACCGGTTACTCTGGGGGCAGATCGGTTACTCTGGGGGCAGATCGGTTACTCTGGGGGCAGATCGGTTACTCTGGGGGCAGATCGGTTATTCTGGGGGCAGATCGGTGAATTCTGCGGGCAGATCAGCTATTCTGGGGGCAGATACTCTGGGGGCAGATCGTTTATTCTGGGGGCAGATCGTTTATTCTGTGGGCAGATCAGTTATTCTGGGGGCAGATCGGTTATTCTGGGGGCAGATCGGTTATTCTGGGGGCAGATCGGTGAATTCTGGGGGCAGATCAGTTATTCTGTGGGCAGATCGGTGATTCTGTGGGCAGATCGGTTATTCTGTGGGCAGATCAGTTATTCTGTGGGCAGATCAGTTATTCTGTGGGCAGATCAGTTATTCTGGGGGCAGATCAGTTATTCTGGGGGCAGATCGGTGAATTCTGGGGGCAGATCGGTGAATTCTGGGGGCAGATCAGTTATTCTGTGGGCAGATCGGTGATTCTGTGGGCAGATCAGTTACTCTGTGGGCAGATCGGTGATTCTGTGGGCAGATCGGTGAATTCTGTGGGCAGATACTCTGGAGGCAGATCGGTTATTCTGGGGGCAGATCGGTGAATTCTGGGGGCAGATCAGTTATTCTGTGGGCAGATCGGTGATTCTGTGGGCAGATCAGTTATTCTGGGGGCAGATCGGTGAATTCTGGGGGCAGATCGGTGAATTCTGGGGGCAGATCAGTTATTCTGTGGGCAGATCGGTGATTCTGTGGGCAGATCGGTGAATTCTGTGGGCAGATACTCTGGAGGCAGATCGGTTACTCTGTGGGCAGATCGGTTATTCTGGGGGCAGATCGGTGAATTCTGGGGGCAGATCAGTTATTCTGGGGGCAGATCAGTTATTCTGGGGGAAGATCGGTTATTCTGGGGGCAGATTGGTTATTCTGGGGGAAGATCGGTTATTCTGGGGGCAGATTGGTTATTCTGGGGGCAGATCAGTTATTCTGTGGGCAGATCGGTTACTCTGGGGGCAGATCGGTTACTCTGTGGGCAGATCGGTTATTCTGGGGGCAGATCGGTGAATTCTGTGGGCAGATCAGTTATTCTGTGGGCAGATCAGTTATTCTGGGGGCAGATCGGTTATTCTGGAGGCAGATCGGTTATTCTGGGGGCACATCGGTGAATTCTGGGGGCAGATCAGTTATTCTGGGGGCAGATCAGTTCCATTAGTTAGAAGTTTCTGGATTTGGACGTTATTTTAGAGCGTCCGTTCAGGTTACACTCCTGTCCTCTGGATCTGAGGCATACGCGTCCATGAAGGTGTATACGATTGCTGACTCTAGACGCTGGATCCAGGCCAGAAAACACAGGATTGCTTATTATGGCGTGTTACAGAGACTGACCCCCACTGAGAGCGTTCCTGCAGGCAGAGACCGGGGGAGACATTGCTGTGGTGGTTACATAGAACAGCTGAATACTTTCAGTGACAACCTAACCTGCGTGACTGATATATCCAAGGGCGGATGCTAGGGGAGCGTATTCAGTCAGTACAATACTGAAATAATACAATCATACATGGTGCATAATTATATGGTAAATTGTGGGCAAGTTTGAACAGGTAACTCCAATTCAACTCAACGGTGGCAGAATGTGCCGGAGATTTGTAATTTACTTCTATTAAAAAATCTCTAGTCTTCCAGTACTTATCAGATGCTGTATGCTCTGCAGGAAGTGGTGTATTCTTTCCAGTCTAGAGAGCAGGAGGAGATTTGCTACTGCTCTGAACAGTTCCTAACATGGACAGAGGTGGCAGCAGAGAGCCCTGTGTCATACTGGAAAGAATACACCACTTCCTGCAGGACATGAAGCAGCTGATAAGTACTAAAAGACTTGATATTTTTTA